>CM061751.1:143952066-144582065 GCA_030979885.1 Lolium multiflorum | reverse complement strand
ACGTATCGATAATTTCTTATGTTCCATGCCGCATTATTGATGATATCTACATGTTTTATGCACACTTTATGTCATATTCGTGCATTTTCTGGAACTAACCTATTAACAAGATGTAGAAGAGGCAGTTGCTGTTTTCTACTGTTTTTGGTTTCAGAAATCCTAGTAACGAAATATTCTCGAATTGGACGAAATCAACGCCCGTGGTCCTATTTTGCCACGAATCTTCCAAGACCGAAGGAGAGTCGAAGTGGGGCCACGAGGTGGCGACACACCAGGGCGGCGCGGCCCAGGCCCTGGCCGCGCCGACCTAGGGTGTGGGCCCCTCGTGCCGCCTCTTTACCTGCCCTTCCGCCTACAAATAGCCTCTCGCGAAACCCCCAGTCCGAGAGCCACGATACGGAAAACCTTCCGAGACGCCGCCGCCGCCAATCCCATCTCGGGGATTCGAGATCTCCTCGCCGGAGAGGGGATTCATCTCTCGGAGGACTCTTCATCGCCATGATCGCCTCGGAGTGATGAGTGAGTAGTTCACCCCTGGACTATGGGTCCATAGCGGTAGCTAGATGGTTGTCTTCTCCTCATTGTGCTTCATTGTTGGATCTTGTGAGCTGCCTAACATGATCAAGATCATCTATCGTAATACTATATGTTGTGTTTGTCGGGATCCGATGGATAGAGAATACTATGTCATGTTAATTATCAAGTTATTACCTATGTGTTGTTTATGATCTTGCATGCTCTCCGTTATTAGTAGAGGCTCTGGCCAAGTTTTTTCTCTTAACTCCAAGAGGGAGTATTTATGCTCGATAGTGGGTTCATGCCTCCATTGAACTGGGACAGTGACAGAAGAAGGTTCTAAGGTTGTGGATGTCTTGTTGCCACTAGGGATAAAACATTGATGCTATGTCGAGGATGTAGTTATTGATTACATTACGCACCATACTTAATGCAATTGTCTGTTGTTTTGCAACTTAATACTGGAAGGGGTTCGGATGATAACTTGAAGGTGGACTTTTTAGGCATAGATGCATGTTGGATAGCGGTCTATGTACTTTGTCGTAATGCCCAATTAAATCTCACTATATTTATCATGTCATGTATGTGCATTGTTATGCCCTCTCTATTTGTCAATTGCTTGAATGTAATTTGTTCACCCAACATGCTTTTATCTTATGGGAGAGACACCTCTAGTGAGTGGACCCGGTCCTATTCTTTACGTAGCATACAATCTACTGCAATACTTGTTTTACTGTTTTCTGCAAACAATCATCTTCCACACAATACGGTTAATCCTTTGTTACATCAAGTCGGTGAGATTGACAACCTCACTGTTTCGTTGGGGCAAAGTACTTTGGTTGTGTTGTGCAGGTTCCACGTTGGCGCCGGAATCTCTGTGTTGCCGCACTACATCCCGCCGCCATCAACCTTCAACGTGCTTCTTGGCTCCTCCTGGTTCGATAAACCTTGGTTTCTTTCTGAGGGAAAACTTGCTGCTGTGCGCATCACACCTTCCTCTTGGGGTTCCCAACGAATGTGTCAATTATACGCGCATCAACATGCTTCGCATCTATCAAGTGACTCAAAGTCAAGTGATTCAAGTAATCCATCGGTATGGAGTTTCTTCATGCGTTTCACTCCAATATGACCAAGACGACAGTGCCACATATAAGTAGAATTATCATTTAATTTAATTCGCTTAGCATCAATGTTATGTATATGTGTATCACTACTATCGAGATCTAACAGAAATAAGCCATTCTTTTCTGGTGCTCGACCATAAAATATATTATTCATAAAAATAGAACAACCATTATTCTCAGACTTGAATGAATAACCGTCTTGCATTAAACAAGATCCAGATATAATGTTCATGCTCAACGCGGGTACAAAATAACAATTATTGAGGCTTAAAACTAATCCCGAAGGTAGATGTAGAGGGTGCCGACAACGATCACATCGACTTTGGATCCATTTCCAACGCGCATCGTCACTTCATCCTTTAGTAGTCTTCGTTTATTCTTTAGTTCTGTTTCGAGGTACAAATATGAGCGACCGAACCAGTATCAAATACCCGGTACTAGTACGAGAACCCGGTAAGATAAACATCTATAACATGTATCAGATATACCTTCTTTCTTCTTCTTGACAAGGCCGCTCTTGAGATCCGCCAAATACTTGGAGCAATTACGCTTCCAGTGTCCCTTCTCCTTGCAGTAATAGCACTCAGCATCGGGCTTAGGGCCAGTCTTAGGTTTCATAGGAGGCGTGGCAGCTTTCTTGCCACCCTTCTTGAATTTTCCCTTAGACTTGCCCTGTTTCTTGAAACTGGTGGTCCTGTTGACCATCAACACTTGGTGCTCTTTCTTGATCTCAATCTCAGCAGATTTCAGCATGGCGAAGAGTTCAGATAACTCTTTGTTCATGTTCTGCATATTGTAGTTCATCACAAAGTTCTTGTAACTAGGTGGCAGTGATTGAAGGACACGATTAATCCCCGTCTGTTAGGAATCACTATTCCCAGATAACTGAGTTTCTTCGCATGCCCGGTCATGGCGAGCATGTGCTCACTAACGGAGCTGCCTTTTTCCATCATGCAGCTGAAGAAGTGTTTCGATGCTTCATAGCATTCCACGGCCGCATGAGTTTCAAAGATAGCTTTCAGCTCATTGACTAACTCATGAGGATCGTGGTGCTCAAAACATTTTTGAAGATCGGCTTCCAGCACGGATGGCACACGAACTTGAGAGTACCGAGTTTTCGAGTCGTAAACATTCTTTACTTCATCGGTTTCGGTTTCTGCAGGAGGGTCACCTAGCGGTGCATCAAGCACATATTGCAGGCTTCCACCATTGAGGAAAATCCTCACATGACGGAACCGTCGGTGAAGTTGCTACCGTTGCTCTTAAGCTCTTCTTTCTCTAGGAACTGGCTAAAATTGATTGAGGACGCCATATCTACAACATATATTTGCAATAGTTTAGACTAAGTTTATGACAAAATTGAGTTCAAATTTTAATTCAATATAATTAAAAATCTAGGTGAACTCCCACTCAAAACAATATCTCTCGCATTGTCTTAGTGATCACACGAACCAAATCCACCACACCTAAGTCCGATCATCACGAGACAAGGTGTAATTTCAATGGCGAACACTCAAAGTGTTTATCATATCAATCATATGATTCATGCTCTACCTTTCGGTATCACGTGTTCCGAGACCATGTCTGTACATGCTAGGCTCGTCAAGGCCACCTTAGTATCCGCATGTGCAAAGCTGGCTTGCACCCGTTGTATGCACTTGTTGATTCTATCACACCCGATCATCACGAGATGCTTCGAAACGACAAGTCTTGGCAACGGTGCTACTAAGGATGAACACTTTATTATCTTTAGATTTTAGTGAGGGATCATCTTATAATGCTACCGTCGCGATCTAAGCAAAATAAGATGCATAAAAGGATTAACATCACATGCGATTCATATGTGATATGATATGGCCTTTTGTCTTTGCGCCTTTGATCTTCATCTCCAAAGCACGGACATGATCTCCATCATCTTCAGGCATGATCTCCATCATCGTCGGCGTAGCGTCAAGGTCAATGGCGCCGTCTTCATGATTGTCCTCCATGTAGCAACTATTACAACTACTTTGAAATACTACTCAACATGAAATTTAAAGACAACCATAAGGCTCTGCCGATTGCCACAATACAATAATGATCATCTCATACATATTCATCATCACATTATGGCCATATCACATCACCAAACCCTGCAAAAACAAGTTAGACGTCTCTAATTTGGTTTGCATATTTTACGTGGTTTAGGGTTTTCGAGAGAGATCTAATCTACCTACGAACATGAACCACAACGTTGATACTAATGTTGTCAATAGAAGAGTAAATTGAATCTTCACTATAGTAGGAGAGACAGACACCCGCAAAGCCTCTTATGCAATACAAGTTGCATGTCGAACGAGGAACAAGTCTCATGAACGCGGTCATGTAAAGTTAGTCCGAGCCGCTTCATCCCACTATGCCACAAAGATGCAAAGTACTCAAACTAAAGATAACAAGAGCATCAACGCCCACAAAACCATTGTGTTCTACTCGTGCAACCATCTATGCATAGACACGGCTCTGATACCACTGTAGGGATTCGTTGCATAGAAACAAAAATTTTCCTACCGCGAACACGCAATCCAAGCCAAGATGCAATCTAGAAGACGGTAGCAACGAGGGGATTATCGAGTCTCGCCCTTGAAGAGATTCCAAAGCCTACAAGATGAGGCTCTTGTTGCTGCGGTAGACGTTCACTTGCCGCTTGCAAAAGCGCGTAGAAGATCTTGATCACGACGCCACGAACGGGCAGCACCTCCGTACTCGGTCACACGTTCGGTTGTTGATGAAGACGACGTCCACCTCCCCGTTCCAGCGGGCAGCGGAAGTAGTAGCTCCTCTTGAATCCGACAGCACGACGGCGTGGTGTCGGTGGTGGTGGAGAAACCGGGCTTCGCTAAGCGTGCGGGATGTGGTGGAGGAGAGAGGGCCGCTAGGGTTTGGGAGAGGGGCGCCGGCCACTAGGGGTGCGGCCACCTTGTGGTCTTGGGGTGGCCGGCCCCCCCCTTGGCCCCTCATTATATAGGTGGAAGCCCCAAGTGTTGGACTACAAGTCTTCGAATAAGACCCGAACCCAAAACCTTCCATGTGATAGGGAAACCTACCCAAGGTGGGAATCCCACGTGGGGTGGGATTCCCTTCCATGTGGGGGGGTGGCCGGCCCCTTTAGGGGAGTCCACTTGGGACTCCTCCCCCTTAGGGTTGGCCGGCCATGGGAGGTGGACTCCGGGACTCCTTCCTTAGTGGTTTCTTCCGGACTTTTCTAGAACCTTCTAGAACCTTCCATAGAACCTTCCGAGATCATTTTAAATCTTATAAAATGACTTCCTATATATGAATCTTATTCTAGGACCATTCCGGAACTCCTCGTGATGTCCGGGATCTCATCCGGGACTCGAACAAATATTCGAACTCCATTCCATATTCAAGTTCTACCATTTCAACATCCAACTTTAAGTGTGTCACCCTACGGTTCGTGAACTATGCGGACATGATTGAGTACTCACTCCGACCAATAACCAATAGCGGGATCGGGAGATCCATAATGGCTCCCACATATTCAACGATGACTTTAGTGATCGACTGAACCATACACATACGATACCGATTCCCTTTGTCACGCGATATTTTACTTGTCCGAGGTTTGATCATCGGTATCTCTATACCTCGGGTCCCCTCTTCTCCCCCTTCTGGCTCCCTTCGTCATCTGAAAAAATAGGATTTTTCATATAATTTCCGTCAACTGTTGATCTTCCGAAATATTGCATTCGACGGTGCTTTTTCCAGTGAGAATCTGCTCCGGTGCGCGATCCTCCAATAATCATGAAACATGCAAAATAGATGAAATAACATAAGTATCATCTCCAAATATGATTATATATCAATGAATAACAGCAAATTATGATATAAAATAGTGATGCAAATTGGACGTATCAGCGCGCACCGTCGACCGCGTCACGGAGGACACAATCTGTGCGTCGTTCGCAAGGGCGCCACATAGACAAACAGAAAAGGGTTAGACTAGTGAAATAGTTTGACCAGAGAATCATTTCGTTCTTATTTTCCGTTATTTTTCTCAAAATCGCCGTTGTATACTTGCTCCACGATCGCCTCACTATCATGGGACTTGTCTAGCTATCTACAGCTCCACCATGGCACTATCCTAGTACTGACGACGGTAGAGTACTCCTACATGTACATGTGAGATTTGTTTGGCTGTTTTGACCGTGGCAATCATCCAAGCTAGCCTTGTTAATTGGCTTGTCCATGTTCTGGTGAACGTTGCAGCAACATGACAGCGTACGCAACGGTCCAAACCACTAGATCTCTCCCGCCTTTCAAAAATCAATCAAAACTTACAGCTGGAGATCGAGTCGCCGGAGCGGGCGGGGTCCGCAATCCGCGCACGGGTGCGACGATGCGTGTCAGGACTCCATGGGGCCCCACCGCAATACCTGGAGATCCTTAAAGTCCTCGCTAGCACGCTGGGCCGGGTCAAGTTGGCGATGCCGGGTCCGGGCCGTGCGCTCGGCCGCCTCCACGTGTGGCTGCCTCCAAGCACGTATGAATGTATGAGGGCATCTCAGTGACAGCGCGGCCGTTCGCGTCATTTGGTGTAATCGTCGTAGCGCGCTAAGCCGTCATGAGACGCACCTGGCCGAAAATATCACGGTTTGCGTCTCGGCCAAGAGCGCTGCGGAGCAGCGAAAGTGTCGTGCGGTCTCCGAGCCGCTTTGGCAGCGGCTGCATGGAGGCGTACACCCATCCAGACACGGTGGCTTCACGCGTCTAACGCCGCCATGAATGCGCGACTTCGTTTGCCATCAGCGAGTGGCGGTGGCCTGCGCGCGCCTTCAATGGCATCGATATCCGTGCGCTTCGCCCATAAAGTCAGCGCGCGTTGTCCTTGCCTGACTCCACTCGCACCACAACGCCACGCGCATGGGAAGAAGAAGCGACCGAGGCCTCGGCGGCGGCGGCAAGAAGGTGCCGCTCGTCACGGTGGAGGCTCATGCACGGCAAATGGGTGCCGTGCGGCGCTACGGTCGGCGTGCGGCTGCACGGGCGGCGGCTCGGCACTGCCGCCGGGTGCCCATCCCTCCAGTCACCCGGCGCGCGAGCCTGGCGGGCCAAGGAGATCCGGCGGCGGAGGCGATATCGCCGGCGGACCTCGCCGTCGGCGTACGCCATCGACTCGGAGAGTTGGCGTGCGTGCACGTCCACGGAGACGGACATCGGACGAAGGGCGCGCTTCATGGGCGACGAGGGATTATCCTTCGGCCTGCCTGCCCGGGCTCGTCGTCGGCGGCAGCACAACGGCAGCGAGGACGAGGACGGCGGCGCGAAGCCTCGCCATGTCGGCAGCGATGACGACTACATCGAGGCGCTCGCGTACCATAGCGAGGACGTGAAGGACGACAGCGACGACTACGTCGGCCTCGTCTTCCACGAATGGCAGCAGGCCATGGCGGAGGGCCGGAACCGAGTTCCCGGCAACATGACGGACGACGAGATGGCCAAGGTCGGCCTCCTGCGTCTCCCGTACGACGCGCTGTGCCGCGGCCCTTTGCCCCTTCATCATCATGCCGCAAACTGTCCGCGGATGAAGCCACTCGACGAGCGCTCCTGGACTCGGCGGCGCCTCCTCCACCGCCGCCACAGCCTTGGGCGCCTCCCCCACCGCCGCCACAGCCTTATGGCTGGGCTCCTCATCCGCCGCCACAGCCGCAGCCCTGGGCGCCTCCACCGCCGCCTCAGCCGCAGCCTCCTCAACCTCGAGCACCGCCATCGCGCCCGGCGTACGCTCCCCCGGATGGCTACTGGTCGTGGGACATACCTGAGGTCATCTTGCTCGACGACGACGAGGAGCGACGGCCACGATGCGAAGCATGGCGTTTAGGTTTTTTTATGTTTTCAAGTATGTAAGTTATGTTTCAGTTTTTGTAAATTATGTTTCAGTTCAAAAAAATGATTCGTCCTATGATGTCGTGCCACCCCAGGCACGTAAACGGACGCGCGGTCGTTTTCGACCAAAAGGGCCGGCACGACGCCGCCCGGACGCTAAAATGCGTCGCGCCGCTGGAGATGCCCTGATGCCACTCGCTCTCCCAACCACTCTCTCATCCTCCATGGACAATTTTAGCTGGATGAGAATGTGCCATCTACTCCTTGTCCACACCGGACCATGTGCTCTACACCTTTCACAATGCCAAATATTAGGGCATGTAGGTTTGTTAGCCGACCGGTTTGCCAGAAATTAGCCACACGGGTTAGACAGGCGTTTAGTCAACTTTTACCACAAGGATTAGTCAACTTTTGACACAACAAATATGGTGTGTAGCGTTGCAATCCGATTTGATAAATTTTAGGCACACAAGCTAGATAGGGGTTATGATTATTAGGATTGACAAGAAAAATCGGCGAGAGTAAGAGGATATCTAGCCGATCCTCTAAATAGTAGTAAAATTTTCTATTTAAGAGGCCAAACTGAACCTAGCCGATACCTTAATTTTTTTAGAGGAGTAAAAAGAATTAATTACTCATCACAGTCTCTAACTCTCAAATATACTTGCCGTGGCTCATCTACAGAAAACTGCGCCCTCCACCCCGCGTTGACAGGATCCTCCCCAGACACCGCATCATCGTCGTCGTTGCCTCCAGCGCCAACCATTACGCTAAACCATGGCAGAGCAACCTCTATCGCCCTCCTGCCCCACTCCGGCTTGCTCACTGGTTGCAATCGTCACCGGAATCGAGCCTTGGCACCCGCTTTGTCGATTTCTTCTCCCAAAACTCCTACCCGCGACAGGCAAAATTCATCCTTTGAGCCCCTCCATCAACTTCTGGCCATCTCGCTGACCCGCCGACGCTCGTCTGTTACCACTCGTCGGAATTGGGCCACAGCTCCGCCGTGGCCGCGTCGATTTGGTCGCCGGAAAATCCAACCGGCGACCGACAAGATTCGTCCTTCGAGACCCTCATCCGACTTCCGGCCGTCTCGCAATCCCACCGACCTTCTCAAAGATTTGGCATCGGCTCAACATCGCCGTTCGGCCTTTTTTTTAAGGAATTTTTACGGAAGGAGAAGCCCCTACATGGATTTTTGTTTTTGAAATAATAAGAATCCAAACCTACGCCTGGATGGCTATGGTGTACATCCACTTCCCTAACCTGGGTGGCCGGCCTTCTCACCTCCTCCCTCCTTGAAGTGTTTGACGAATTGGCTAGGTGAGTTCTTTGTGCTTTCTTCATCATTTCATTTTACTTTTTTCCCAATCGAATTCAACATAGTCAATTCTATAGTGTAGATGAAGAGGTTGAGGGAGATGATCTTCGACGACTCTTGGTCGTTGGAGGAACAAGATGATGATAACTTTGTAGGATACAGAGATTCCTCGCATCAAGAACCGAGAGATTCATACTCAGCTGAAAGATGATTTTGGTAACCATCCCTCGCTATTCCACAACAACTCATAGTTGTGCTTTTATCATGCTTTTTTTACTTCATTTGAATCCTTCTGTGTGTTTAGCTTTGAATACTTTGGTTTGTAATGAACGTAGATATTTTTAAGGGGTTAACTTTAGAAGATTATTTAACGGATCAAATATAAGAAGCTAAATGATAAGGAGCCGATTAAGGGACTAAATTATAAGCAGGGCCGGCCCATAAGGGGGGGCAACGGGGCGACCGCCCTGGGCCCTCCGGAGGCAGGGGCCCCAGCCCAGGTATTAGTACAACAGATCTGCACCCATTGTTCTTCACCTCAGGAAAAAAGTACGCATCTCCACTTCTCTGAACTCGCACCGTCGACTCGTCTCCTCCCCGGCTACCCAATTTCTCCAATCAAAGCAGTGTCACCACCATTCCAATTCTGAGGTAGGCGCACACCATTAGTGGAGACAAACGGTGCTATTTATTTCCCCAATTATCTCTCTTTCCATCCTCAACATTAGAGGCAGTACCGCATCAGATATGTGAGATGGTATGCCTCTCACATCCCCTAATCCCACCTCAATTGTTTCATTGTTAGCCTATTAAATAGCATGTATCGTATCCATGGCTCTAACCACTTTACACTTCTCCAATTCTTCTCTTCTTAAATCTGGTCTTGAGTTCTTCAACTATTCAAGGTTTCATTGGATCTGATCTAATCGTGAGCAATCAGCACTTAAGGAGAAGAAGAGGGGGCGGCTGAGTGTTGCAGACTACAGACCAAGGAACCTACATGAACAGTTCAACATTGAGCCATATGCCCATATCCAGGTGCTATTGTTCCTTGTACTTTATGTTTTCTGCAGATTGTTTTGGTCACTCGGTGACATGCCTTCCAAAGAAATTATCTGGCAATGAGAAAAGAAGTGAAAGAAACAGAGAGATGAACTTGTAGAACCTCAAAGAGGTTTATATGCCATCTAATGAGTTGCTTTTGAGATCGTAGAATGCATTCTGAACATTTTTTTTTTTGTCAACAAGGGCCCTTTTTCATGGTCTCGCCCCAGGGCCCTGAATATGTATGGACCGGCCCTGATTATAAGGGGTCGGATAGTGATGATCTAAGAATTCTTTCGTTTGCAAAGTGGGTTACGTAGGCATATAAGCTTGTCCAAGTGTTACAAGGGCTCAAACCAAATATCCCGGCGTGCAACAGATTACCATCAAGCGCCGTCACCCGACAAGCAAATTGCTAAAATAGTTCTCGAGTCTTCGATGCGTGCATCACCTGAACAACTATTTCACCAAAAGTCCTTGTTTTCATCCAATTATTGAGGCGATAAGCTCGTTTTATTTCCTCCTCGCAAAGCAAGCGTGCAACCTGAGTTGGAACGACCTGCAAGCAACGATGGGGCGAACATCTCACTCCTTTTCATGCCCCATTTAAAAACGCCGTCCCGCCACTTGTGTGTCCACAATAATGCTTGAATTAAGCTAAGCGGCCCCTCGGCGCACGGGTGTCTACTCCAGTGATCTGTTTGTTTATCTGAATACGCCATTCACGGTACAGATAGATGCATGATGCAATTGTGTCTTTTTTTTTTTTTTTTGAGAACACAGTACAACGCAGACGCTCACAAACATGCGTCGCACACTTTTTTTATGAAACCTTACCATATATATGAGAGCATCAGGGGACTGAGGCGGCATATCTTGAGGTTCGAAATCAGCACTTTATTGTAACGGGCCGTCACCTACCAGCTGAAAGCATAGTGCGGTTAAATCCTGGAATAAATAGGTAAATGCAACATCAAAATGTCAAGTCTAGACTTGAAAAGGTGGATTGATACAGGACCTAACCACCAGAGCCAAGCTCTGTTTAATGCTTCCCCCCAAGTAGAAATCTAACTTTGTGTGAAGTAGTGGTTGACCACAATACTCTACATGAACCAACATTAATTGAATGGTTAGAGATAAAACTACATGTCTGGCGATCCTTTGTCTCGTTAAAATTGTAATCATTTTCAGTGAGAGGTGACAGATCCGTTCATCTATGGCGAACCTGTTTGATGCTCCACAAGTCCGGTCTTTGACAGACGTTGTGTGTGCATTCTTTTTTTTTTCCTAATATAAATGGTGTTTTTATTAAATCCAAATGTTCGCACAAAGACGATACAAGCCACAAGAGTTATTATGTTCCTGAATAACTAGCACGCGCATACTCATTTTCTGTCAATCTATACAAACATAAAATTGTCACTTGGATGAAACCGTCCATAAATTCCTCACATCTACTTCTCTTGATTTAAATTGCATCCAGATCATACCTCTTAATCAAAGAATTATGATATAGTTAACTTCAAAACAACCTCTACTAATTAACTTTTAATATTGATATCTTTAACCTTCACATGTGATTTAACCAAAGGCTAATGACTCGTGTTTCTTTTTTCCATAAAGTTATTTAAAAGTAATATAGCATGCTATTTAGCATCCAGGATGTATAATAAGTTATTTGGCACCCAGATTTCTCTTGCATCTTTACATTCAGAATTTTAGGCTTGGCATACACATTTTTACATTTATGTTCGACCCACAACGCAAAGCTCGACATAAGAAACGCAATATACAAGTCAAAATGATGTAAAAGCACACATATTACATAGATATATGTATTTTCTAGCCCCATAAACGAAAATAATATACCAGGTATAATTTACAGTTGCAAAGAATGGGGGGTATAATAACTATTCATCACCCTAGGTGCCAAATAGCGTGACCCTGGCTACATTAAATTATAGCTAATGTTTCAAACATGTTATTTGTAGTTCCATGCTGTATATGTTGTATAAAAATAAAATTCAGGTTACCAAAATATAAAGATATCTACTAAAATAAGATTGAAGTTCTAGAAAATGGTATGGGATACTTTGGGTTGATTTTTGAACACGGAAAATTGTACTCACATATTGTAGAAAATAGAAGTTACCCACACAAATAGATACAAAGGTGACACAATAAAACTAGATTATATAACCAATTGTGATACCAAATGTAACATGTGTTTTTTCCTCAAACAAGATTACTTATTTTATGAACATGTAACCAAGATTAAAAAAGGAGTTGGGTTCGCATGCTTAAACGAGGATGCTATGCGATCAATCAGCAGGTACAAACACCAGTATTCCAGTGCGTCACGCGGCATTGCTCAATATTTTCTTTTTCTCACCAACATGTTCTCAAAAGGTGATGCAGCAGTTAGGTGTACAGTTGGGACGGTTATTTCTCTTGCACTTGGCTTGCTTTTTTGCTTCTTCCCTTTTAAATTGCACGTTCACTATTCATATTTATAGGGGCATCGTCTCTTGTAGGAATGTTCAAGTACGAACAATATAATTATCTCTTTCAGTATTGTTGCATCAAAAGAGCCTCCTAAAAGGTTGTGCGAGATCGTGTCGAAGGAATGCATTGCACGTACGTTCACATCTTTCTTTTTGTTGGAACTGTGTACGGTCAAGATGTTTGTTTATGTCATCGTGCCTAATCGGATTGGGTATATATGTTTGGTGGCCAAATTATTCTTAAGTAATATTATCACTTCACCCTTCAACGTCAAGCTACGTACATGCCTGCGTCTCAGCCACGGCGTTAGAATACACATCGGACGAAGAATATGTGCAAGAGGTGCTTACTAGCTCGGAGGCCTTAATGCTAATTAGAGATGATAATCCACTGGTTAATTAACCAAAATAATCAATACCAGTTTTTTTGTATCGCCTTAAACGCAGTTGGTCAAATAGCATTTTATATAGCACCATGATCACCCTGACCAATGGAGTTGCTGCCGCAGGGTAGACAACACCCTGGGTAGAGGCGTTGAGACCTTGATAACTAAACAAATTATTATTGTTTTTGGCTATGTGTGGAGTCTTTTCCTTGTTAAACAATTTGTTTACTGCATTTGATATGTAAGCTTGCTTCTCCAATGCAACTCATCATTACTTTTTCCCTTGTTTTGAGGAGGCTGGCTAGCTTTGTGACAAAACTTTCACTTCTTTTTGGAATAGTATTGTTTAATTTTTGCCCCTTTGGGTGTGGGGATTAGTGCACCCAAAGATTTTTATAACTAAGACCTATCCTTGAAAAATAACTTTTTATGAAACTATTTTCAATAATTGCCCACTGTGTAAAATACATACATATCATATTTACTGCTCTCTCAGTTTCAAAATATAAGACGGTTTGGTAGGCTGACAGAGGTAGTACTTTATGAGAACATGAAACATCAGCGCTACTTAATGTTGGTTATGTGCATAGTGTAACATGCAACGTCAGCTTAGAGTTGTCTTTTTCATTTATCTAAAAGAGTCATGTCGATGTAAGTTCGGATGGTAAATTTTCTGTTTCTCAAGCTATTATGTCAGTATTTCACCATATGATTTTGTATGCACATTCATAGAACTCTATAAAGATAAACATTGCACCTCGTGAGAATTATAGAATATGTTTTTTAAGTGAGTGACAAAAGGACCCTTTTGGACACGTTGGATTTAGCCTGTGCATGAGGCATATGGCGTGTGCTGGGTGTAGCTGCCACAAATGCTGGTGCTTCTGGTGACACATCTATTAAAGTAAATGAATTTAGGGCACCGATATGTCATTGAGCTATGTGCAAATAGATGGCTTCTTGGGCATCAAACAAAGCAAAGGATTCACCTTTTCGCCCCCTTTCTTCCACTAGAATAGGTGCACAAATCCAAAAATGGCCTTGTAAGATGTGTGTGTCTTGGAACAAGGATCTAGGACAATTATTCATTTTTCTACTCAATATTATTATAGGGCTAATTACTTGCATTGGTAAGTAGAAGCACTATTAGGATACTGATAGGCATGGCAGGAAAACAGGACTAGCATTGGACCTTTTCCTCTTAGCTACTCCATCACTATGAAAGTGCACCGAGATATCTTCTAAACCAACATTCTGTTTTGAACTTCACCATTTTGAGATCTCTATCCCATGCGAAGCTTGCTTTGTTGTGTCATCATGTAGCACACATACCTATGTGAAATTCTCCAGAACGTGTGATTGACAACAAAACCACTTTGCTATGAGCCTATGACCCTAAGTATATGCAAAGAAAAATGTTAAAGTAACATCTAAATTGGACTGGGCAGTAAGAATTCGAACCTGGGTTTATTTGTACCATGTAATTCACACCACTATCTAATGATGCAAATTAATATCATTATAGTCTATATGTCAACTTTTTTCTTGATCATAGAATGAATCAAAGCACTGGAGCCTAGAGAGAACATGTAAAGCGAACAAAATGTTTATGTATAATCGGAAAACCTTTTTGGGTTGGTCACTATTCAACATGTAAATTTTGATCAAATTCGACCTTGGGTATGTGGTGTATTGGATTACCATTTGAAATTTCAACTCAAAACTCGGAATTTGTAAGTAAAGGAAGGGAAGATTTTGATGTCACTGCGGACTACCGACATTTCTCCTTTACTACTTTTATTTAATTTACTGTTTGTTCGTTATTTTTGAACTTATGACAAATAACGATTTGAGCTTCGAAAGTTAAAAAATCAATTTGATCTTCCAATTAACTTCGCGTATAGCCAAAGTAATTTGTAGATATAATGTATCTAGAGTAGTTTAATAATAGCACCTAAATATACCTGGAGAAAAGGCTTCTTTGGTGATTAGTGGCAACCAGGCAAGGTTTCATGAGTAGGACAACAGGACCAAGCCAACAAGATAACAAACGAACGCTCCTACTACAAAAAGTCAATATTGTGTACTTGATGGATATCCATGGATGAAAAGCCGCTGCATTTCTTATGAGCAAATGATAAGAAGTTTGGCTTGTTTAGGGTAATGATCTCCGGCTTTAGGCAAGCAATAGGGGAACTAAAGTGGGCCATATATGTTATTGTCCCTACACAAAAGGGCCACTCAGGCAAAAAAAAAATTGCGAATAAAAAAAGTAATTCCTACTGGTCCATATCAAGGTGATTCTGATAGGAGTAGAATATTTGTGTTCAGCTCCATATGTCAGCTTCGTAGTATGAACTATGAAGTACTATGTTTCGGCGTGTATTGTGTATGGTAACCTGCTGCAAGCGGCAAACCTGCAAGTGTCTTTTTTTTTTCTTTTGTTGATGTTATCAGCTTTGTAATAATGTACCTAGAACTAAAATGTGTCTAGATTCATTTATATTAGAGTCATTTAATATGAATCGGAGAAAGTAATATAGATATAAGGAGTGGATTTTTTGGATTCTGTAGGCGTTCTAGTTGGCGCCATAACCGCTGTCAGGAAGATTCTACTTTCTAGCAGAATCAGAATTTGGATGTTTAGCCGAAAGCATCGCTATTTAGTGTGGTCTACTAGAGAAGAAGTGGTGGGAGCATGGGAGGTAGAGCTGAAGATGCAAGCGGAAAATCGCGACGCCGAGGACCCAGAGGCGGGTCTTCTCCGGCTACGGCGACCGAGGTATATGCGCCAGTGCGGTGGTTAATGGGCCTCCTCCTTCTTCACCGCCGCCTCCATCTTTACCGGTGCAGAGGAAGAACCACGCGGAGCATATGGATACCGACACCATCCCCATGTCCCGACGGAAGATAGGGCGCCGAGCGCTGCCGCCTTGCGGAGCCCGATGAACCGGAGCGCGACGATGCAGAATACGCCGGTGGGACGATGGACTGCACCACCGGGAAGTAGACAGGTCGACGAGGAGGGTCATTGGCGCGTCGTGGGTGGTAGCCGTTGGTGGCGAGCATGGCGTCGACGCGCCGCCCATACCATCGAGCATGTCGGGGCCGGCAAATCGCGCGATTTCCGCCTCTCATGTTGGAAGATGATCGACCACTCCAGGCTATTCGGATCCCACGCCGGCTGGTTTCTCTACTCCCCCGGAAGCTGAGCTCGTTGCTCGCCAATGAGGGCGCGGAGCTTCGCACCCTCTGGCCCAGCGAGAAAATGTATCCGGCGTTGGACAAGTGTCAGCCATGTGGTGGCATGTACTCCGGTGGCAGCATGAGACGCATTTGGAAGAGCGCTTCCTCCTCATCGAGGGTGAGGCTATGCGGGCGGTCTCCCCTGACTCCGGTGCCGCTGCCACCGGCTTCGTGGTTGTGCGCCATGGCAGTGGAGAATAGAGGTGGTTGGCGGTTAGGGTTTTTTGAGGAGAGGGTGGGGTGGGGAATGGGCGGAGAAGGTAGTGTCGAGCGGTTTATAGAGGGCGGTGGCAGTGCAAGTTGATGTCGCGAGGAGCTCATCCATCGGCGCGTGGAGCTACCGAGCAGCATCCCGTCGCGTCGTCGTCTCAGGAAAATGCATGCCCATTGTAGACAACAACCAACCTTCTGGGTCATTTAAAACGTGACCACCGCTTTGTCTCGCTGCTAGGACGGTCCCACAGCTCGAATCCGACATGGCATGAGGCGCCGGCGCGCCCATTCCACGCCCGGCGCGTAGGAGGCAACAAGGGTGTGCTAACAATTTTATTGGGCTCTACAATGCGCCGGCACTTTATTGGACGTGCCGATGTGAGCCGTAAAACACCGCTGAACCCTAAAACAATATGGAAGACGACCCCGGTAAAAATGCTCTAATATAATGGCGTTTAGCCAGGTCGCATAGAATGGCTTATACATGTCTTTCAGACAGAGATACAGATACTTGAAAACGCAAAATCCGGATGGCACGAATATTATATATGTACATGATTAGCGCTGATGATAATATAGGATGGCGGGTTGGCTCCCGGGAACAAATGCTTCCGGATGAACATAAATTCATAAAATGTATTAAATTAAAAATAACCACTTGTTTGTGTCTTTTATGTCACTGCATTTTTTTCCTGAAAACATGACGCATTTTGTGTCGTACAGAAAAATAGTGTCCTGGGAATTAAGCCATTTTTCTATCATCAAGGTTGCAATAGACTTTTTTCCCCGGGAAAATTATGTAGGATATATAGTATGAGCTAAAAAAAAGGTGGGTATGACTAATTCTCAGTCGAATGGGACTTAGCTCATGTTGCAACTTATGATTAGCATGAATCACGAAGAAAATTCAGTGATACGAGACTTTTTTTAGTTGCAACCTCAATTGCAACGGAAAAATTTCAGTTGCAATCCAAATTATAATTCATAAATACGTGAGTTGTGATGCAAATCTAATGGTGTAGGACTCGACTGAGAGCTAAGTTAATTCTCAACTAACAAAGCCCTAAAAAATAAGATTTTCAGATTTTTTTTATAAATAAGAGTATAACCCAGCATGTGCATAACCATATTTATTTCAAAGTTCACAGTACCATGTGCTCTCGGGAGTGTGTGGTGTTTTGTAGCCCATCCTATATGTTGGATGTTTAAAAAAACATGTTGCAAGTTCAGATCATTTAAAAAAATCATAAATGTAGATAATGGTGCATTCTACAAACCTGTAAAATTTGAACTCGAAGTAGCATATATGCTAGGCTCTGGAAGAATAATAAAATTGGAAATCTGAAGTAGTGAACATTGCAGGTTTTGAAACCTCCAAACATTGTTAGATTTTGTCATTTTTGTGTGGCCTAAATACAAGCTTTTTGAGTTGAGATTTTACACATTGGTATGTACAATACAACATCTACATTTTTGTCAGAATTAAACGTTAAAATGTTGGTGTCAATTTTTTTTAAAACGTCCTACATGTAGGACAAGCTACATTTGTAGTTTCCTGTCCTCACAGGGTCTATTTGTGAAGTTCTGCTGATGTTGTGACTATATATCACCTCTTTCGGTAATCTTTTACATGTGTGCTTCATGCATGTTTCCTCGTAGATTTCCCTAGTGAGATCTCAGTATCTCACCAACTCCTCACTCAACTCCTTTTTTTTTTTTTTTTTGAACTCCTTTTCGAGTGACTGCCAAAGTTTCTTTCTGATATAAGAAATGAATGTTATGACTATCTGCAGCACTTCCCCAACATTACCGTTGCTTGCTGCCGTGATGAATCTGATAGTTTGTTCATCTACCATAATCGACTGGCAATAGCCACATCTCATGCACTTCCGAAAGTCGCTCTCCACACGTCTTTTTAGGTAAGCTCATGCTTGGAACTTGCTGAATGTAATTTTGACCGTACCATTGAGCACATCATATTTTACCATATAATTGTGTTTTCTTATCTTGAAATATTTTTCTGTAAAATATGAATATGATGACATTACAGTAATCTAATAAAGGTACTCCCTCCGGTCCATATTAATGGATTCCACTTTATCTAGATTTGTATATATCTAGTTAATTTTTTAGACTAGTTGCATGTGTATCTAGACAGACATCTTGTAGTGTAGATAAAATCTGCCAGATTATGGATGATAGGCCTTGTAACTGTGCATGATTTTTATCTTCTAAGAAAAAACGGACCTCCAATCATAGAAAAATCTCTTGTCACTTGCAATGTGCAGTTGTCGAAGACTTGTTATTGTCCATATTATGTGACGCCGTACGTGTGATAGTGAAGTGTTAGGAAAGAAAACAAATTATCGGCCGTCCATTAGTGTCAGCAGATGCAGATAGCCGGCACTAGAGCCTAACAGCTAAAGTTGTCAGATTAAGCATAAGAACATTTTTCTCCTTTTTCTTGAAAGGGACTTGAATTAATACTGCTATACGCCATGGAGGTCAAATGCTTAATGTCACTTCACTCTAATTAATCTTACTAAATTCCAGAGCATACTATACCTACAATACTGGTGGATATCACACCATGTGATTGACCAAGTCGTATGCATGCATGTGTGGTGGGAATACTATATACAATATACCTTAAAAAGAAATACACAAAATTAAGCTTTCCGAGGAGATACGTGCACATGCAGCCGGCAGTGCACTACAGAATTCAAGCGCCTTGATTTCGGTTGCTTCTGTTGACTTCCCTGGACTGAGAAATTTTAAGAATGTTTTATATGGGAAGGTCCAAAAACATTTGACGTGTTTGCTTGTTCTCTTGTCATTTCTTAATTTTCTTTCTAGTGGAGAGGGTGACAAATGGCAATATACAAGCCGAATTGGGACTACGTGTAGTGTCTAGACATGGCTACGTATACGTATACCAGCCAGAGATGAATTTAGTTTTGTTGGTGCCAACTTGATCACAGCTTCAAACCACTAGACACATGCAGAAAGATATAGTTGGCCGTTGTTTGGATAGTAAATGTCGATAATACTTCAACATTCATCTGCAAGCACTACAGTATATGCTTCTTCAGTCCATATTAACAAGGCATCAAGTATTCCGAGGTTAAACTTTGACCACAAATTTGACTAACAAAATGGTGAGGGTTGTACGCCACAATAATTATTACACAAAATCAGAATTTGTAAAAATATTCAACTCGCTTTTTTTTATGATACATAACTTATGTATTGTTGGTTAGGAGGAGAGATCAAACGCACATGATCTAGGCGACCGGGGGAGAAAACCCTAAATCGCACCGCCGCTACCTCCCTCAATCTCCTCTCCCCTTCTCGCCACCCCTGGAGGCTGCGGCCATCAAGGTTGTGCGGCGTTGGTGATCGGGGTGGCGGGGAGCTGCTCTGCCCCCTCCCCCCCCCCCCGGCTGCAGGGAGGAAGGCAGCCGGGTGGGGGGTATGGTCTCCATCACTGGGATGTTGTGCTGGACCTCCTCCCTTCGCTCTCCTCTCCGGCCCGGCCTCGCTGGCACCTGGTAGTGGTGGCTGGGTGCTGACGTCGTGTGGGGACCATGGATCAAGGCGGCGGCCTTAGGCGCGGGGTGGGGCGTCGTCGACCTGGCGGCAGGTGGCAAGCGCTAGCGCTACGGTATGCGCTCCTCGACTGTGTAGACGGCGAAGGGGCGGCAGACGCATGCCTTGTGCAGAGGTTGCCCCGTCGGGCCTCCGGCATCAGTGCTCCTCCCACCTCCCTGGCCTCGAACTCCCTCTGGTGGTTTGGTGGGGTTGGTCGGTGACGGTGCTTGATGGAAACGGTTGGGGAACCCCAAGAGGAAGGTGTGATGAGCACAGTGGCAAGTTTTCCCTCAGTAAGAAACCAAGGTTTAATCGACGAGTAGGACAAAAGTGTGACTTCTGAAGGTGTTGCTAGCTGACTAGTGGCAGGACGCACTACCGGCGTCATCAACAATGTGGAACCTGCACACAATACAACCAAAATACTTTGTCCCAACTTACACTGAGGTTGTCAATCTCACTGTTTTGTTGAACACAAAGGATTAGACGTATCGAGTGGAAGGAGATGTTTGCAGTAATTAAAGAGAACAGTGCTTGTAGAAAGTAACAGAACATGATTGCAGTGGTTGAATTTATCAGTGTAAAGAAAAGGACCAGGGTCCATAGTTCACTAGAGGTGTCTCTTCATAAAGATAATTAACATGTTGGGTGAACAAATTACAGCTAGGCAATTGACAGAATATCGACCATACATGACAAGATGATTACTATGAGATTCGTTTGGGTATTACAACATAATACATAGACCGTAATCCAACTGCGTCTAATCCACCTTCTGGTTATCATCCGAACCCCTTCTAGTATTAAGTTGCAGGCAACAGATTATCGCATTAAGCAATGTGTGTAAAGTAAACAATAGAATTATCCGCGGATAAAACATTGTTGTTTTCTCTCTGGTAGCAACAACACATCTACAATCTTATAAGTTATTGTCACTCAGCTCTCCCAGAAAACTTGAGGCATGAACTTACTATCGATCATAAATACCCCCTCTTGGAGTCACAAGCATCTACTTGGCCAGAGTATCTACTAGCAACGGAGAGCATGCAAGATCACAAATAACATATGACAAGAATATATAATCGATCTCAACATAGTATACAATATTCATCGGATCCCAGCAAACACAACATGTAGTATTACATAAGGATGATCTTGATCATGTAGGGTAGCTCATAAGATCTAAACACGAGGCACAAATTGGAGAAGACAACCATCTAGCTACTGCTATGGACCCATAGTCCAGGGATGAACTACTCATGCATCACTTCGGAGGCGGGCATGACGATGTAGAGGTCTCCGGTGATGATCTCCCCCTCCGGCAGGGTGCTAGGAAGAGCTTCAGAGCCCTCCCGAGCTAGGATCTGCAATGGCGGCCACGACGGAACTTTTCGTGGATGGAGGCTCGGGTGTTCAGGTTTTCTCGAGATCGTGATTAATTAGGTGGAGGGGTGATTTCGGTGGAGGCCAGGGGGGCCCACACCACCCCTAGGCGCGGGCCAGGGCTAGGCCACGCCTAGGGCTGGCGTGGCCCTACTGCTTCCCTTCGACTCCTCTGAACTATGTCTTTGTTCTGAGAAAAATATTGACTTCGGCTTTTGTTTCGTCTAATTAAGAATATTTCCTGTACAACTTTTACGAAATACAAAACAACAGAAAACAAAGGCTGACACTGTGGCATCTTGTTAATAGGTTAGTGCCAGAAAATGTGTAAAAGTGCAACGAAGTATGAGCAAAACATATATAAATTGTTGTAAAACAACCATGGAGCATCAAAAATTATAGATATGTTTGAGACGTATCAGACGGCGGTGGGCTCTAAACCAGGGGAAACCCATGGCTGACGTTGGCGGCCACGAGGTCGACGATGCTGACGATGGCGCCGTGCTCCTTCTTGAAGGCGTCATCGAGGTTGTATCCCCTCCCTCCCTGCTCTTGCTATCTCGGGTGAAAGGCCAAAACTTCGGTTTGGATGGCGGCGGCGCTCTAGTGTCGTTCCCCCGATGGAGGCGCCGTTTGGAGATAGGGGTATGGGTGGACGAGCTCGACATTGGTTGGTAGGTGATGTCTATGTCTGCTCCTGGCAGCTTGGTCTGGTGTGAGCGCGGGTGGCGGCGAGGCGAGTGCTTGGAGTCCTTCTCCCCTGTAGTGACTTCCGATATCAATGAGTGGTCAGGGAGAGCGGTCTACCTCCGACATGTCTGGTGCCCTTCGATCCGGGGCGAGAAAGCATGGAGCTTTCTGCGGAGGTGGAAACGGATGGTGCTTGGGGTTTTGTGTGGCCTCTGGAGGTTGACGAGGGCGCGAGTTCTCAATAGCGGTCTTCTTCACCAGCTTCGGTGCCTCTTCAGACGGATCCTAAGGCTGGATAATGGACACGAAGCTCAAGGTGTGTTTCATTTCCTCTCTTGTATGCTTGTTATTTTTTTTTCTGTTAGCTGTTTTTCAGCACCATGTAACAACTTGTCAGCAACGGTCTTATTAATTTAAGATTGGGCTACGACCTTCTGTTTATTGTATTTTTGGTTAAATTAGTGTTCAAAGTTGTGGCATATATGCAACACATACATTAACACAAGAGGTACACCGAATATTAACATGTGAAGCAGAGTTGTGCTGCAACACTGCTGAAAAGTGCAATTTGGAAGCATACACTTAATAATTGTGGAAGTAAATGTTGCATGTGAGAAAAGGTTTATCAAAATCTATCAAGATGGAATCAAATTCCAAAAATATCGATACAAGAAACGACCAAAACGTTTTATGATTTCCACACCGAATATAAAGTTTTTAAATTAAAATTTCATTTTCCAAAACAGAGCCAAAAAATCGTCCTCTAGGCCATGCGCTTGATGTAGAACCTACAAGTGTAGAGTAAGGCGTGTAAAATGGTAGGGAAGGCATGCATTTTCCTAGCATCCTATCATCTAGAGAAAATAAAAGATATAGTTGTGTAGTGCATTATCTATTATTATCATATCTAAGAACTAATTAATTTCAATAAAAAAATATTTTCGAAGGAAAGACATACTGTGCACACATAAAATATTTTTATCTTATTTTATAAGAGATCATCCCTCTTAGCTAAGGAAAACAATATTTTTTTCCTCTTTCTCTTTTCTCCAACTAAATTATAAATTTTAAGAGACGGCTGATGTCACCATGTTATACATGTGCTAAGGAATGTTAACCCTTGAGAAGAGTAACTTTTTTGTAACTCTTTTTAGGGGAACTTTTTTGTAAGTAATTCCGCAAGGAAATGAACCCTTTTCTTTTTCTCAATCCACTCGACTTAGGCCCAGATTACGGCCCAAGAAAGCCCGCCTGTTCTGTAAGCCCCCTTGAGTGTAATTCCGTCATTGCCGGGCTTATCTTTTTCATCAGTCGACTCCACTTTGGCCCAGACGACGGCCCAAGCAACCCGCGTTTTCTCTAAGCTGGAGACCCATCGCTCTGCTCGCCACCGCCCTCGAGCTCGCGCGCTCACGCCGCCTCCGCCGCTCACTACTCCACTGACGGAGGTCCGTGTTCTCCGTCAAGCACAGCCTGCATTACGACGGTTTGCTCTCCCCTCGTGAGTCGCTCGAACCTATGGCGTACGTTCAGCCTGGCTCTCTGTTCTCATTTGCGCCATTCGAATGCCTTGTTTACGTGATATTGTTGTTGTGGAGGTGAGGCTTTGGTAAGCCCTACACTAGACACACCGCCACAGCCCATCCATGGCCTCTGCACTTGCCAGGTACCACTCTCTCTCTTCCTGCTCAATTGTACATACATCTTATGGTCATCACATTGCTTACTTGTGAAAGGGTTATCGGTAACAAGCTTGCAAGTTTTGGTACATTAGTTTGCTGTTACAGCTAGCTTCATGTTGATGTACTTTTTTTTTGGAATGTACTAATTGTTAGTGATACATACAGTAACAGCACAAGATCATACTCGATCTGCCACTACCTATAGAAAGTAGTGTGCTGCTAAGCTCCAAGCATACCAACTAAGGGATATCATGTTCATAACCTACTTATTCACAAATATTCCAGCATGCTCAATTGCTCATGTGCTTAGTTATTCCATCCATGTTGCTGCTACTGCCATAACTGAATAAAGTTTTTGGAGTCATCTAGCTAGTATCTGGTTACAATACATCATAACCCTTTTTAGACAGTAGGCTCGAGACGAGCCCAGCTTTGAAGTAATGAAGCCATCAACTAGCCAATAAATACATATAGCTATCAATACAACACAACACCACAACGGCCGAACGATACAAAAGAATCCGGGATTGGGAGCACCAAAAGCACCTTCCTGCTCTCATGCCGAAGAGGGCTCCTAAGCTCTTGCCTTGGCTCGGAGGCATCAAACCATCAGACATGAGAGAAGCTCACCCGAGAGCTGGAGAGGTGTTGGCCTCGAGATCCAAAGTTGTCCTAGAGCATCACGACCATGAGCACACCGAACCGGCCACATTGTCGCCGCCCTTGAGCAACCTAGAGCAACAACATAGCCACCAAGCACAACTGCATAGAAAGTGTAGTGGCCAACGAGGCCCAAAGCTCCAACCTTCAGCTCTCCCACTCGAACCCAAAATCTCCCCGGGCGACGCCTCCAAGGAGGTCACGATGCAGCGCATCGACGTCGCCCAGTCGAAGGGATTTTGGACTTTCGTCCAGGAGATAGGTCAGGATGGATTGAGGAGGTCTCGGTGACGCCTCCAAGGAGGAATATCGACGCTCGAGGGCGTCGACGCCTATGGCCCAAACCAGCCAGCCTAGGGTTTCCCCTATTCCCGAACAACTCACCAAGCACCCCGAAGCCCCAAATTCGGCGGCAGTGCCACCTTGAGCAGGAGCTGGCAGAGGAGAGAGAGTCAAGGTGAAGAGCAACTACCTTAGATCTTTGGTGGGAAAGAGTTCCACACTGCGTCGACAACCCCCCGCCTCACCGCCCGCAAGGTCGAGGTCGACAGCCAGATCCACCCGCCACGACACCATCGCCAATCCAGGGTGGGATAACGCCCAAATCTTAGATCCGCCGTCGTGTTGCCTGCCAAAACCCACCGGCGAGCAGTGGTTAAGCAACACGAAGAGCCGGGAGGCTTCCAAGACTGCAGGGGGCCCTGGTCCCTCGACGTCGTCCCGCAAATGTTCGGAACACACGTCCTGGCGGTTGCTGGGCGTGCCACTGACTATACCGGTCGGAAGGTGTTGGATTGCTTCAATTAGTTTCCTGCATGGCAGACACGTAAACATTAAATACGAGCCCGATCGGCTCTCGGGTTGCCCTGTGGATCGGCTCAAAGAGCCGATCGCCCCATGGTTCACGTCGGGTCAACGATGACACGGGGCTCCTGTGATCAATATAAAGCTAAACCAATCTACGACAGTTTAGGGTTTTCACCGCATGATCGGAACATCCTACGCGTTGTTGAGCCTAATAGACACGAAAGATAATGGAAAACTAACCCTAAAAGAGGCCTAAAAACCAACACTAAGTCAATTCCCGGAACATCCCTCTTAGGATTAACAAACCATACCTTACACTACCGGATCGTTCAACTTTGTTGCAAGGCCTAACCATACGAGATATTAAACCAATCCTTGAAGAATCAAGGAGCAACTATAACGGATTGGATCTACTAAATAACGAACAAGCAAGGTGCTGCCCTTACACCTAGGTAGGTATAAGGGCAGCTAGATATCGTGGGGCAGCATAGCTAAGCAAGCATGTATAAGAAAAGCATCCATGCAGCCCCAAAACACCTATGATAAATAGTGTTACTCGCCATCAACAACGCTTCAGCACGAGCAACACAAGGTAACGAATAGCGTACTGCAGGATCGCAAGATGCGATCTAGGCGCATGATGCTTACGAGAAGAAACCTCGAAAGTAGGGGTGGCGATGCCTGATTTGTGTTTGTTGTGAACGTGATTGTCCTCCTTTTTCGATAACCCTAGATACATATTTATAGTCCAAGGGACTTTCTAATTCGGGCGTGCACCTAACCGTGCACGGGTTAAACTCTATCTTTAATTCTAAACTAAGATGCGATCTACTATATTACGGATACACGGGCAATCTAGCCCAAACTCTTAGTCAAGGCCGGCTTCAAAGATGCTCCACGCGTATATCCTTCAAGCCCATCTTCACTTATGGCCCATCTCCTGATTTGGCCAAATCTGTGATAACACATGCCCCTGGTTTTGGTAATGATAATTTCAAAACCACTACATTTCCTTCGAAGGGTCATGTCGTGGCGGAAACAGTCCTCGCAGTATTCTTCATCATGATGCCTTGCCTTCTCAACTTCTGCACGATTGACAGTTGTGGCACCACATCCTCGAAAACTGCTTGAGCATTAAATCTCCGCTATATCCCCTTTTATTTAGCCACATCTTGCAATTCCCTTCTTCATCCCCTTCGCATTAGCACTCCAAAAGCCCTCCTCTGCCACCATGTCTTCCTCTTCTTCCTCCTCCTCTTCATCAGGTCTTTCCAACGTGTCCTCTCCCCTTCGAGAGTCGACACCAGAATGGGGTACGCAGGCGGCGTACGACATCCTCGCCCCAACGGCGTGGGACAATGAAGACCACGACTCCTCCGTCTGGTCCGAGGATGACAAATCCTTGACCGACGGGAGAGTGACCTCCGCTTCCTCGCCGACGGGGAAACGGAGGAGGAGGGCGATGACGATCGCTTCTCTGCGCCGACTTCACCTCCTCAGGAGGAGGAGAAGGAGGAAGAGGATGAGGAAGACGACACCTCCTCCGACAGCCGCCGGCCAAGCGCTTGTCCCCGGCCGGAAACCTCCAACGACAGACGGCGACGATGCTGACGAGGAGGACGAGGACAACGAGGGCCGCCGGCGTGGCAACAGCGGCAAGCCCGCCGGGAGTAATCTTGAAATGACCCAGCGGCAGCGACGGTCCGTAGATAGGATCCCCTATATAGGACCAGTAGTAGTAGATGGGGCATTGTATCCCCTAGTTCTTCCTTTTGAGAGCAATCAGCTCTTTTATGTAAGAAATCCTATTATCAATGAAGAATTTCCTTCAATTCGTTTTTGCCGATTTCCTTCATGTTGATTTAGCCGATTTCTCCTCATTCTGACTTTGCCGATTGTTAACTTGGTCAATGCTCAATGAGCCGATGGCAACGCATCAGTCCTTCACGATGAATTGTGAGCGAGGTCAATTCGATTATCCCCTCAGATGGTAACACTGCAACCTTGCTCAAATTCAGATCCCAAATTTCCAATCGAACGAGGTCCAGCAGCCGCGTGAACCCTAGATCTTGGACTCCAAATCACCTGAGCTTAATGTTAGATTTAACGGCAAAACTCCTGAATCAATGCCTTCAGGAGAGCTCTAGGACTGTTCTTTGAAACACCTTGATGCTGAAGCTGATACTTCTGCAGAACAGGTACCATTTGCCCACAACTTTCCTTGTGATGCTCTGTTTCTTCGCAGCAACAAGATGGCCCAGAGCCTATCAATGATGATGGCTGATGTCTACGGGTGCTTCTATTCTTGTAGACAGTGTTGGGCCTCCAAGAGCAGAGGTTTGTAGAACAGCAGCAAGTTTCCCTTAAGTCGATTACCCAAGGTTTATCGAACTCGGGGAGGAAGAGGTCAAAGATATCCCTCTCATGCAACCCCTGCAACCACAAAGCAAGAAGTCTCTTGTGTCCCCAACACACCTAATAGGTGCACTAGTTCGGCGAAGAGATAGTGAAATACGGGTGGTATGAATGAATATGACGTGGTACGGCACCGAGAAAAGTGCTTGCTGGCGTGCAATTGATGGTAGTAATATTGCAGGAAGTAAACATGCGGTAATGTAGCACTTAGCGATAGTAACGATAAACGATAACAAGCGGCGATAGCGTATTTAGGAACAAGGCCTAGGGATTAGACTTTCACTGGTGGACACTCTCAACATTGATCACATGACGAATAGATAAATGCATACTCTACACTTTGTTGGATGATGAACACATTGCGTAGGATTACACGAACCCTCAATGCCGGAGTTAACAAGCTCCACAATTAATGTTCATATTTTAGTAACCTTATAGTGTAAGATAGATCAAAAGACTAAACCAAGTACTAACATAGCATGCACCTGTCACCTTCATGCATATGTAGGAGGAATAGATCACATCAATATATCATAGCAATAGTTAACTTCGCAATCTACAAGAGATCATGATCATAGCATAAACCAAGTACTAACACGGATGCACACCCTGTCACCATTACATCATGCAGGAGGAATAAAACTACTTTAATAACATTGCTAGAGTAGCACATAGATAAATTGTGATACAAAACATATTGCAATCATAAAGAGATATAAATAAGCACTTCACTATGCCATTCAACAGTGAATAAGTATGAAATATAGCCTAAGAGACCCACACGGTGCACACACTGTCACCTTTACACACGTGGGACAAGGAGTCTCAGGAGATCACATAAGTAAAACTCACTTGACTAGCATAATGACATCTAGATTACAAGCATCATCGATGAATCTCAATCATGTAAGGCAGCTCATGAGATTATTGTATTGAAGTACATAGAAGAGAGATGAACCACATAGCTACCGGTACAGCCCCGAGCCTCGATGGAGAACTACTCCCTCCTCATGGGGGCGCGGCGGTGATGAAGATGGTGGTGGAGATGGCAGCGGTGTCGATGGAGAAGCCTTACGGGGGCACTTCCCCGTGGCGGCGTGCCGGAACAGAGACTCTTGTCCCCCAGATCTTGGCTTCGCGATGGCGGCGGCTACGGAACTTTTCTCGTATCGTGGCTTCCTCATGGGGTTTCGATGCCGGGGCTTATATGGCGAAAGGAGCCTCGGAGGGGGCCTGGCCACCACACCATGCTGGCGCGGCCGGGCCCAGGCCGCGCCACCCTGTCATCTGGGGCCCACAGGGGGGCCTCCTCGCGACTCTCGGGTGTTAGGATGTCCGGGCAAAATAGGAACACAGGCGTTGATTTCGTCCAATTGAGAATATTTCCTTACTAGGATTTTGAAACCAAAAACGCAGAAAACAGGCGCTCCGGCATCTTGTTAATAGGTTAGTTCCAGAAAATGCACAAATATGACATAAAGTGTGCATAAAACATGTAGGTATCATCAATAAAGTAGCATGGAACATAAGAAATTATCGACACGTTGGAGACGTATCAATGGCTCCCTCTTCAAATTCCTCCCACCAGCTCTGATGGCTCTCTTCTGCAAGAACTCACCACCTTTCGAAAAGGTTGTAATGCAGCGCCAGCCGATTCCAACAAAATCGGCTCCCAAGAGCAAAGAATCTTCAGGGCCAGCTGCCCCCCGAGCCTCAGTCAGGGCGAGAATAGCAGTGAGAAAGATGGCTGCCAGGAAAACTTTGAAGGGCGTTGATACGTCCAAAACGTATCTACTTTCCCGAACACTTTTGCTATTGTTTTGCCTCTAATTTGTGTATTTTGGATACAACTAACACGGACTAACGCTGTTTTGTCAGAGCTGCCTGGTGTCTCGTTTTTGTGCAGAAATCCAACTTTCGGGAAAATCTCGGAATTCTTGCGAAGGCCCTATTTTGCAAAATATTGACGAACGGAAGGGCAAGGGAGGTGGGCCGGGCCCCACACACATGTCTGGCCCCCTCGGTGGCCTCCGACGCCCTTCGGACTACTTATTGGTTTCGACCTGAAAACGCACGGGGAGAAGTCGCCAGAAACCCTCCACGCCGCCACATCGCGAAACTCCGTCGCGGGGCCAGAAGTCTCCGTTCGGCACTCGCCGAGACGGGGAATTGAGGAGATCTTCACCGCCATCACGCCAACGCCTCTCCATTGACCAGCAATGTTTCCCCCATCCATGTGTGAGTAATTCCCCCGCTGTAGGCTGAAGGGGATGGTAGGGATTGGATGAGATTGGTCATGTAATAGTCATAAGATTGTTAGGGCATAGTGCCTAGTATCAGTAGATGTCACTTTTATGATATTGTTGCAACTTGTTATGTAATGCTTGTCACTAGGGCCCGAGTGCCATGATCTCAGATCTGAACATGTTATTGATTCATGAAGATATTCGTTGTTTATGATCTTACACAAGTTGTATACACATGTCGCTGTCCGGAACCAATGGCCCCGAAGTGTCGGGACAACCGGAGGGGATGGTAGTGATGTGAGGATCACATGTGTTCACGGAGTGTTAATGCTTTGCTCCGGTACTCTATTAAAAGGAGTACCTTAATATCCGGTAGTTTCCCTAGAGGCCCGGCTGCCACCGGCTGGTAGGACGAAGATGTTGTGCAAGTTTCTCATTGCGAGCACGTACGATATATGGAACACATGCCTATTGATTGATTAGTACTTGGATACCGTTTATTATTATCTGCAAATGCCCATGCTTTGATTGTTACATGAGTTTCTCTCATCCATGCTACGCTTAGTTAAATCCGTCACGTGCCTGAGTATTTTAATCCTGCTTTTACTATAATCACTACTTTGTCTTTGTTTCACCGCTGCTGCTATTTCACTATTTCCACTGCCATAAAACTGTTACTATTGATAAACTCTTGCGAGCAAGTCTGTTTCCAGTGCGGCTGAATTGACAACTCATTGTTAAGGCTTACAAGTATTCTTTGTCTCCCCTTGTGTCGAATCAATAAATTGGGTAATACTTCCCTCGAAGCTGTTGCGATCCCCTATACTTGTGGGTCATCAAGACTATTTTAGGCGCCGTTGCCGGGGCATAGCTTTATTTGGAAGTTCACTTGGATTGATATTGTTCACTGCAAATTCTCCATCATGGGTAAACCTCGCGAAACTAAGATCGCCATATTACCATCCACTACAAGAAAAGGTACAACTCGAGTACCTCTGCTGCTCTTGATTCACCCTCGTGATTGATAAACTTGTTTCCGCCACATGCTTCGCGTGTGGTACTTCTGCTGAATCTGAAAATTCTCATAATATTGATAATGTTTCTCGTGCTTGATGATAGTGGTTCATTGGGATCTTTTCTAGATGCTACAATTGCTAAGTCTAGACAAATTGAAAATATTGAAACTCCTAATGCTGCTACCTGTTAATTCACCTGAGTCTGTTGAATATTCTAGTGATGATCTTGATGAAGATTATGTAGAGCTTGATGATGATTTTATTGAAAAATGCAATGCTACTACTGATGCAAGAAAAATTAAAAAGTTGCTTGCAGAACATGCTGTTAGATATAAACTATCTCCTGATCCTAAATTTGCCACATCTCCTATAAACATTAGGGATAAAGATTATGATTTTTCTCTTGATCTATCTCACATAGCTATTGTTGAGAAAACACCCTTTTGTGGTACTGAAAAAGAAAGTGATGTTGAACACATGATGAGTTATCTACTCTTAGTGGCTTGTTTTTCGATGATATTAAGATGCGTACTTATTTTGTCGCTAAAATTTTTCCTTTCTCATTAAAGGATGATGCTAAAACTTGGTATAATAATTTGCCTCCTGGTTCTATTAAAAGTCCAAAAGAATTGCTTGATGTTTTCTTCGCAAATACTTTCTGCTAGTGCTCAACATTGCTTTGGAGAATTTATAATTTTGACCCGGAAGATGGAGAGAAATTGCCTGAGGCTTGGGCGAGATATTGTTCTCTTATTAGAGCTCAGCCTGACCATGATTTGGAAAAGCATGATTTACTTGATATATTTATAGTGGACTAACTATTGAGTCTAGGGCATACCTGGATAGTTGTGCTGGTTGTGTTTTAGGAAAAGAACCCGACGCTGAAGAATTATTGGCTAAAATAGGCCGGAATCATGATGATTGGTCTACACCTGAACCAACCCCGACACCGATAGTGAAGAAGAGGGTATGATTAAATTGAATGATGAAGATATGAGGAAGCCAAGAAGTCTCTTAAGGAGAAGGGTATTAAACCTGAAGATGTGAAGAATTTACCTCCTATTGAAGATATATGTGAGACAATTCCCCCTTCATCCATGATTGAGGTACACTCGCTTCAACGCTTTACTAGGGAAGATATTCCGTATTCAAAACCTCCTGCTCAATGCTTAGATGAATTTGATAATTATATTGTTAAGCAAGAAAACTTTAATATGAGAGTAGAGAATCATTTAATGGAAAATTCCCAGCTATTAGTGAATTGCATGGTATTGTGGAGAGAACCTCCAATGATGTTAAGATACTTGTTAAACATTTTCAAATGGTTCAAACTCAAATTGATCAACTTACTAAAGTGCAAAATGACTTGTTAGGAAATAATTCTAAAGAAAAACATGCTTATGAAGTAACAACTAGAGGTGGTGCTTCTACCCAGGATCCTCTATATCCTGAAGGGCATCCCAAAAGAATTGAACAAGATTCTCAACTAATTAAAACTAGTGCTCCATCTAAGAAAAGAAAAAGAAACATAAGAATGTTGTAGAATCCTCTGAACTGTTAATGATCCTAATAGTATTTCTATTTATGCTGAAACGAAAGTGGTAATGAACATGAGGAAGATAATGATAAGAATGATACTACGATAAAGAAGAAGTTGAAAAAGAACCTGAAAAGCTGCTAAAAATAAAAAGTATACTAAAGAAGATTTTATTACAAAGAAACATGGTAATGAAAGAGAACCTTGGGTTCAAAAGCAAATGCCTTTTCCTGCTAAGAAACTAAAATCAAAGGAGGAGGAACATTATAATAAATTTTGTGATTGGATGAAACCTTTATTTTTGCAAATCCCTTTGACTGATGCTATTAAATTGCCTCCTTATTCAAAGTATATGAAAGATATTGTTACTAACAAAAGGAAAGTCCCCAATGAGGAAATTTCAACTATGCTTGCTAATTACTCCTTCAATGGTAAGATTCCAAAGAAGTTGGGCGACCCAGGTATACCGACTATTCCTTGTTCCATCAAGAATAATTATGTTAGAACTGCTCTATGTGATTTGGGAGCAGGTGTTAGTGTAATGCCTTTTTCTCTTTATAAGAGACTTGATTTAGATAAATTGATACCAACTGATATATCTTTGCAAATGGCTGATAAATCTACTGCTATTCCTGTTGGTTTATGTGAAAATGTTCTTGTGCAAGTTACTCAGCATTGCTTGATATTAACTGATTTCGTTGTGTTGGAAATGCCTGAAGATGATAATATGTCCATTATTCTTGGAAGACCCTTTCTTAATACTGCAGGGGCTGTTATTGATTGCAATAAAGGCATGGTTACTTTCAATGTTGATAATAAGGAACACACTGTCTATTTTCCCAAGAGGATTGATAAAGTATGTGGAGTCAATACCATTTTTAATGTGAAAACTATCAAAGTGGGATCCATTGATTGTCCTATATATGAGCCTAAAGAAGAATATCAAACTCTTGTGATTGGATCCATATCAATTCAATATAAGGTAACATGATTGATTTGAGGTTTATTTCTTCTTATGTCATATAAAATTTATTTGGTAGCAAGACTTGATCAACCTTGTTAACAAGTATATTTTATTGCATAAAAGAGCTAAACAACACTTCTTTCTTTCTTTCTCCTTCCACCTATTTTATTTGCTGTAGCATTTTTATTTTGCAATATGCTTTAGTCATTTAAGATTTTAGAAATCATTTTCTGCGCAGTAATCATTAATTTAATACCCAGAAATGTGCATTTTTCAAAGTTCTCTAAAAATTACAAAAATTATACCATTGGTCCTATTTTTCGACGAGGGAGCACCAGAGGATGACCTGTGGGCCACCCCTTGCCCCACTACACCATCTCTTCCTCCCAGCACCTTCTCTCTCCCGAAAAAACTCGTACCAAGTTTCTCTCACTCGTGTTTCTGCTCAAGAACTCGCGATTTTTCGATCTCCTTGCTCAGCCCAGATTTCTGTCCGAAATTTGGCACATTTACTCCTTGGTATGTGACTCCTTTGATTGTCCAATTAGAATTTCATTTGGTTGAGTATATCTTGAATATTTTGCTGCTGTAGATAACATGTTTAGTGAGCTTGCATGCTTGTTCTAAGTGGTAGAAATTAGTTTTGATGCATGTGTAGTACTCTAGCAAGTTCCTATAGTAGTTCCCTTCAATTACACACCTTGAAATCAAATTTTATAATGATTGTTGAAAATTTCAGAAAATGGAAAGAGGTGTGCCCCAATTGAACCAAGAAGAATTGGAAGTCCAGCAAGTTACGAGAGTCAATCGTGAGGAGGGAGTATACCCCTCTTACTACCCATGCGTGGACTTTATGAGAAGTGCGGGGATTTTACAAGATGTGCAAACTCTAATCTCTCGTGCAGGGCTGAGTGGTTTTGTTGAAGGAGAGCCAAGACAATATGTAAAATTAACTATGTCTTTTGTGCAGGACTTCAAGTTCAATTGGTCGCGATCTGACCCCATGGTCCAGTATAAAATTTACAATAAAGCTGTCAACTTGCCATTTAGTGTTTTTTGTGCAGCAATTGGAGTACCGCAATGGGGATCCTGCGAGAAGATCAGGGGAACACCGCGGGAGCTCTCAGATCTTTATACAAGGATTTGTAATGGGAGGAGCCTCTCCAATGATGATGGTAAGATTAGTAGCATTCAACATCCAGCCATCCGCTACTTTGCCTATTTCATTACAAAGTGCGTTCTTGCAAGAAGGACTGGAGGTAAATTATCTGTCCCAGACTTGGCTTTCTTAGCTGCTGCTTTGCAACAGGATAGGACTTATAATTTGGGTGCTTTAATAGCTTGTAGACTTGCTACTAACCGTGAGAAAGGAGGAATTTGTGGAGGTCTTATCGCCTCTCGCTTATTAGCTATGCATGGTGTAGAACCTCACCATTTAGATATTCCGCTTTCTATAGAGAAGCTTGATGTGGTTTCCATGATTAGACATGAGTTTATTTCAGATGCATCTAGTTTGAACAACCTGCATTATAGGATAACTTTGTATAAGAAAAGTTGGAGTATAACTAAGAAAATTGAAAAACTAGTACGATTGCCTGCACCTGCTTTGTTTAACCTTGATGCCAGGAACGGGTGGTCGATCACAGAAAATGAGCTAAACGCATACATAGAAAGAGAAAGCCGTCGTGCAAGGGAAGATGTGGAGGAGGCCGAGGAGCACCCCGACTCTTCATCCGATGCAGCGAGCTCCTCATATCAACATCATGGGCATGTGGAACCTCCACGATATTCTTCTGCACAAGGGCCCTATTACCACTCCATGTATGATCCACCGGCGTGGAACTCCGACCCTCGTTGGGAATGAACTCCACTTAGGCCAAAAGCCTTGGGGGGAGGTATACCGGCATCACTCATTCTTTGCATATTATGGTTGCTGGATACTTGTACATACTTGTTTAGTCTCTTAAAGTGGTTTTCTAATGAGAGGGAGATGATATTTGGGGAAGTGCTGTCCAAAAACAGATTCTGTGCTGTTACCAAAAAAATTCGTACGCACAGCCAGAACGTTATTTTGAGTTGCCAATTTTTGAGCATGTTCCCCAGGTTGTTATCTAACTTTCATTAGTTGAACACTTTTTGGTCTGAGCAATGGAAGATTTTTGTTATTTTCGATTTCTGTACTGCTGTCAGGATTTGGCAGATTTCTGTCATCCTGCTTTTCTGTGTTTCTGTTAGTTTGCATTCTTTTGTTTTCGCTTTGTTTCTTTCCTAAAACACAAAAAGACCAAAAATATTTCTGTTGTTTCTCTTCACCATTTATTTATTTGGTTCCTTGCTCTTAGTTTACTTTATTTGCTATCGTTGGTTTGTTATGAGAAAACCCAAAAAGATTTTACTTTGTTTGCTTGTTTTCTTTTGCTCTTGTTTCTAATTCGAAAACACCAAAAATATTTGCTGTTCTTCTTTGGTTTGTAAAGTTCATCATGAGTTCAATGGTCTTCGGTGGCTGGAGCGTGGTTTTCATTTCATATTATCCAAGCTACACAAGTGAAAAGGCAATAATGACGATCTACGACAATCTGATTGTGGTGAGGGGCTGGTATGAACTCTATTTGCTTTCATTTTTGTACATATACTCATCCATATGAGCATGCTTAGTTGGTTCATGTGAGGTATATGTTATTTGAGAAAGTCTAGTAGTTCATGATCTCTCATGTTTAGTTTCAATGTATTAATATGAGTAGCATGTCATGGATGTTTGCTTGCATTGTTTTATTCATAAGTAAGTATGGCATTGTGGTATCCTCCTCTGAATAATTCATTTATATCGACTTAGCACATGCTCACGCATGCATATGAACAAAAAAGTCAATTAAGCCTCGATGATTTATATTGCTTCAGAGTTCTTGTATCACTTTTATGCCTCGGTTAATTTATTTTGCCGCAAGCATGATTATGACAGTTATTGCTCTCTTGATTTGTCGCTCCCTAGTCTTTTGCTAGCCTTCACTTGTACTGAGCGGTAACGCGCTCGTGCTTCCAAACACCTGAAAACCAAGTTGTTCCAAAAGTGTCCACCATAAATACCTATGCATGGCATTTCAAACCATTCCAAGTAAATTCTCATGCGCTACCTTTAAAACTCTCAAAATGCTTCTCAATTTGTGTTAATGTTTCATAGCTCATGAGGAAGTATGTGGTGTTTAGCTTTCAACCTTGTCATTTACTTTTGTCGGACTCTCATATGGACTAGTGGCACATCGCTTATCCAATAACTTTGCAAAAAGAGCTGGCAATGGGATTCCCATCCCGAATTAATCAACTTAAATAGACACTCCTCCATGGTTTGTGATTGTTGGGCGGCACCCGAAGGATTCGGTTAGCCATGGCTTGTGTGAGCAAAGGTTGGGGGAAGTGTCATCATCATAATAAAACTTAAATAAAAAGGCACTCCTTCATGGTATGTGATTGTTGGCAGGCACCCGAGGATTCGGTTAGCCATGGTTTGTGAAAGAAAGGTTGGAAGGAGTGCCAACCAAAAATAAATAATATGGGAGCCGCTCTTGTGAGTCCGGTTGATGAGGTAGTTAGTGTACCCATTACCATTCGTTGACAACAACAAAACACCTCTCAAAATAATTTTACTCCTGCTTTACAAATGAAAAAGCTCTTTCCCTCTGCGAAGGGTCAATCTTTTACTTTTATGTTGTGTCTCCATTCTTTCTTTGAGTACTATCTTGAGAGCACAACTGTCATTCTTAGTATGATATGCTTGTCTCAAAATATGATTGATTGTGGTATAACTTTGATGCTTTTATCTTTGACAATCACTACTTCTAGTCTTTCTATGAACTCAAGAGGTGCCTCGGCATTTATGTTTTGCCGATCAAATACAGGCAAGCGAGATACCACTTTATCATATTCTCTTATGAACATTGCAATCCTGCTTATATACATGATTCATGGTGCTTATTATTAATTGTTGGTACCTCTCCATGATTGACATAGCTGTTGGATGATCTTATTTGCATGTATCTCATTATGAACTGCTTAAGTATTAGCCATAGCATGAGAATATATACATCATATGAGCAAATGTGTTCGTGAAAGTTCTTTTATCGCTCAGTTGTTAGCTGAATTGCTTGAGGACAAGCAATAAGCTAAGCTTGGGGGGAGTTGATACGTCCAAAACGTATCTACTTTCCCGAACACTTTTGCTATTGTTTTGCCTCTAATTTGTGTATTTTGGATACAACTAACACGGACTAATTGTTTTCAGAGAACGCTCCGTGTCTCGTTTTTGTGCAGAAATCCAACTTTCGGGAAAATCCTCGGAATTCTTGCAGAAGGGCCTATTTTACCAAAATATTGACGGAGCCAGAAGGGCAAGGGGTGGAGCAGGGCCCCACACCACATGGCGGCGCTGGCCCGGGGGCGCGGCCATGTGGTCTGGCCCCTCGGCAGCCTCCGCGCCCCTTCGGACTACTTATTGGTTTCGACAAAACGCACGGGAGAAGTCGACATCGCGCGAAACCCTCCGAACGCCGCCACATCGCGAAACTCCGTCGCGGGAGCCAGAAGTCTCCGTTCGGCACTCCGCGGGACGGGGAATTGGAGGAGATCTTCACCGCCATCACGCCAACGCCTCTCCATTGACCAGCAATGTTTCCCCCATCCATGTGTGAGTAATTCCCCCTGTAGGCTGAAGGGGATGGTAGGGATTGGATGAGATTGGTCATGTAATAGTCATAAGATTGTTAGGGCATAGTGCCTAGTATCCGTAGATGTCACTTTTATGATATTGTTGCAACTTGTTATGCTTAATGCTTGTCACTAGGGCCCGAGTGCCATGATCTCAGATCTGAACATGTTATTGATTCATGAAGTTTATGATCTTCGATGTTGTATGGCCCGAAGTCTTACCTGGTAGTGATGTGAGGATCACATGTGTTCACGGAGTGTTAATGCTTTGTAAAAGGAGTACCTTAATAAGTTTCCCTAGAGGCCCGCTGCCACCGGCTGGTAGGACAGATGTTGTGCAAGTCATTGCGAGCACGTGACTCATGCCATGTGATTAGATGGTAGTGTTACTTGATGCTTTGAGTTACATGAGTGGTTAACCTATGCTGATAGTTAATCCCTGAGCTGCCAATACCGCTGAGTCTGTGTTGTGAGCGTTCGCGATTTCGATGGCATTGATTATAACAACTTGTAATAAGATATTATGCAAATGACAAGCTTCTCGTGAGTTCTCGTCCATATGAATTAGAACCTTTGTTAAATCGCTTAATAATTCTTACTGCATGTTTCTTTCGTCTATTTCAACTGCCATAAAACTACCGATAAACTCTTGCGAGCAAGTCTGTTTCAGGTGCAGCTGAATTGACAACTCATTGTTAAGGCTTACAAGTATTCTTTGTCTCCCCTTGTGTCGAATCAATAAATTGGGTAATACTTCCCTCGAAGACTGTTGCGATCCCCTATACTTGTGGGTCATCAGGCGTCATCCTTCTAGCATATTCGTTCATTAATCCTGCTCTTGTAGACCTCTACCGAAGATGATATCAGCGAGGAGACGCAATCCAGCCGACGAGGCTCAAGCTTGGGCACCTCTGGGGACACCACCACGTAAAACCAGCCAGATGTGCCACCATCGGCTTCCAAGAAAAAGTCAGCCCCTGAACCTGCTGCCCCTCCAGCTCCCATCAAAACAGGGCAGGGAAGCTTACGCACAAGGAGTCGATGCACCAAGAGGGCTCGGAAGGATCAGCAAACCCCTTTCTCGAACCAAGAAGCTTCACATGTAATGGCTCTCCAACTCCTCCTAGCTCAATTCTTGTGATTTGCTGCTCAGATCGGCTCACCATCTTCTTTGCAAACTGATGAAACTTCCAGTGGGAATGTTGGTGAAGTTCTGATGCCCTCCACAACTCTGAACGTAACAACCTCTAAAGGTGACATCGACCAAGTCGCCACCTTGGCCAAACCCCAGGCAGAAACGCCACAGCCGATCGCATCGTCATCGGCTGTTCCCATGGTCCTAGGAGAGGTATGCTCCCTTTGTTGGGCTCACCCTTTCTCTGATCTGCATGCTCATGCTGCCCTTGTTGTTTGTCAAGGCTGTGATCTCTCATGCTTGCTGTCGTTCGACCCTGAATCTATCGAGCCGGCCCCTCCACAGCATGTGATGAACCAAGTCCCAGCTCCAACGCCTCAAAGCTCTGCTTTCTTCCCCATTGAGACATTGGTCGAAAACTCTGAGGAGGTGAAGAACATCCTTGAAGAAATCCAGCCCCACGTCCCAATGACGCTGCAGTTGAAGCTCCGGCCAGTCGTGACGTCGTCTGCCTTCAGGTCAAGGGTGCAGTTGGCTCATCTCGATGGTTGTGCATCGGCTTTTTATTCTGAAGTCGATGTCCGAGCATCGGCTGTGCTTAAAATTTTTCTATTTTCGATTTTTTTATTAGCCGATCGATTTCATGAATTGGCTCCTCCTGGGTACATACTTGTGGCCTTGTATCTTCTCGTGTGTATGCCCCCCGAGCCGAATCCTTCAAGTGATTGAAGATATCGGCTTTTCAGCCAACTATAAGCCTTTCACACCACTCACCATGCTAAATAGCACAGCGACTAGCAAATGTGGTGAGAATATGTTTTGGCCGATTGCTGGAATCGGCCTCCCTTGCAGTTGTATCGTCAAGTAAAGGTCTCTACTCTTCCTGTCCATCAGATGTTGTAAACCCATTCCCCGACTTCCCATCGCCTGCTAAATCAATGCGAACACAGGCAGAAGGCATGTTGAGGCTAATTTTGGCCGATTGCTAGAATCGGCCTCCTTCTTCATTGCAATGTTTACTGAGGGTTCACAACTTCTTGGTTCTCCGCTATAGCTGCGTGACATGCTTGAGGTGAGATTCTTGCTTTTTATTCTTTGGGGCCGATCGGGGATCGGCCTCGCCACACACGTCCATAGGCTTGGGTCTTGCTACTCTGTCAGGCCAGTGGATAAGACCAGCCTCACTCCGTTTTTTGAAGCTTCGATGCGCTCACAGCCGTCCAGATTGATTCCAGAGAGCGGCTCTTGGTCGTTTGCTTCCCAGATGTTCATGGCGGCCAAAGAGATTTCGATCGAGTCATCTGCATGAACAACCTCCACTTCATCTTCATCCCATTGTATGATGCACTGATGCATTGTGGATGGAATGCAACGATTAGCGTGGATCCAATCCTTCCTAGCGGGACAGCGTAAGTGCTTTGTCGACGAGGAAGAACGACGTAGGGATGGTTTTTCGGCCGACGGTTAAGTCTACGTTCAGGACACCTTTGGCTTCTGACGCTTGGCCGTTGAAATCGCTTAGCGTGACGTTGGTCTTGATCGGATCTTCATTGGAACGTCCCAAACGTCGTAACATGGAGTACGGCATTATGTTGACTGCTGCTCCCGTGTCAACCAGCATCTTGCGATAGGCTGCCCATTGATATAACCTTTCAAGTATAGGGCTTTCAGATGCCTGTAGCTCCTCTCTCGTGGCTTCTCAAAGATGGCTGGCCGCGGGCCGCAATCAAAGTGCCACCGACACTTCCTCGTCTCTTGGAGCACAAAACTCCGACGGAAGGATGAACACCATGTTTGTATCAGCCGATGCCTCTGCATCGGCTGTTTTGGTCGCCATACTTTCTGTGGCCGTGCCTCTGTCTCCAATGTTTGCTGAATTTTCACGGCCAGATCGGGCCGTGCTTTCTCAACGTGTACAGTCTGCGCCTCGGCTTCCTCAAGTTACGTAGCCGTTGCACTGCGCTTTTGGGAGTGGCTGAGTCCATCGGCACCACCTTGGCCGGTGATATCTATCTTCTTCCTCTGACTCCTCGAAGTCTTCTTCTTGAGATGACTCAGCTCGTTTTTTCTGAGATGGGAGAGGTCCTAGACGCTCGAACACTGAAACTTCATTTGTTCCCTTCCTCTTCTGTTTACATTCTGGGCAGTTCTCGATTGTAGGCAATCGGCTCATTCCTGAGTCCCAGCAGTGTTTGAAGAAAGGACAGTTCCAATGCTTATCCATGTCCTCTTGCTCTCTTGATCTCCCTCTAGCGTGACGCTCATACCCTTCGCATCGACGGTATTTCCTGTTGTCTGCATCAGACCGACGATATCTATCATCGTCTACGTCGTAGCGCCGACGTCGGTCATACTGCTGCTCATATTTGTTGAGGAGGTGCGCGGAAAGTGGTCGTTGATACCGCACGCTTCTCACCTCTTCCTCAGTCAAGTACCGTATGTCATCATGTTGGGGCCGGTCGCGTGGATCGGCCTCCTCTTTATCTTTGCCACGGGAGTGACTGCTCTCTGGCTTATCCTTGCTATGGCGATCTGCAAGCCCTGCCATGTTGATCCCAAAAGAGAAACCTGGCTCGCGTCTTATGCAGTGACTGAGATCCACCATGTTGACGTCGGGAAACGGATTCGTATCAACCCTCATGGCAAACTGACCGAAAAGTAATCGGCCTTGTTCTATCGCCATTTGAATCTGTCCGCGCAAGACTTTGCAGTCATTGGTGGCATGGGTGAACGTGTGATGCCATTTGCAGTATGGCCTGCCGTTCATCTCTTGTAACGTGGGGATTTTGTGGCCTTCGGGTAACTTCAGCTGTTTTCCTTTAGCAGCAAATCAAAAATCTGCTCCTTTTGCTTAAATCAAAGTCAAATCCTTTTGCAGGCCCTGGTTGTTTCACCCACTTGCGGGACACGGGCTTTGCCCCCCGAGTCCATTCAGCTACAGCGACTTCCTGATCTTCTACAGAATCTTCATCTTCTCCCGTCTCGATCAGGACAATGCGCTTGAACTTGTCCTGGTACAATTCCGGGTGGCGCTGTTCATACGACATCAATTTCTGACCCATATGCGCCGGTGGTGTAGTACGCTTGGAAGGTCACATCCTTGAGCGGCTTGACACTGCTATCGCGGCTCGGCGCACTTCTCGGATAAACGAACCGAATAACATCGGTTTCGACGGTCTGAGCGCTGAATATTCGGACACCGTCTCTCTCTCGCCTCCCCAACTTGTCGAGATCGGCAATGCCAGCCAGAACCTCCATGACAAACTGACTCTCCTTTTCCACGTTCGCCCGAATCGGTCGAGGTGTACCACCCAAGGCCGGACCCGTGAGAGATTGTGAAAAGAACCTCACACGTAGCTCGTCGAAGCTGCGACCATGTCCAGCGTGCCAAATATCGGCTCACGTGCTCAATTGAGCTGGTTCCTTCTGATCCACTGAATTTTGTGAAGTCGGGAGCCGATTTAGGCGGTAGTGGGATTAGGTCATACTCGTTGGGATACGGCTTGGAATAGCCGATCATTCTCTTCTTCGGCAGGATACCGAACTGGTCTCTCAAGATTGCAGTAATCTGATCCACCGTAGGAGCTGCAGAGGTTGGGCTTTCATGAGTTGTTCCGGTGGCATATTTGGCTAGCCACGCCTTTCTGACTCTCGCTCCAGGCTCTGTGTGATACGTCTCAACGTATCGATAATTTCTTATGTTCCATGCTACTTTATTGATGATACCTACATGTTTTATGCATTTTATGTCGTATTTACGCATTTTCGGAACTAACCTATTAACAAGATGCCGAAGACGGTTCTGTTTTTGCTGTTTTTGGTTTCAGAAATCCTAGTAAGGAAATATTCTCGGAATTGGACGAAATCACCCAGGGTCCTATTTTTGCACGGAGCTTCCAGAAGACCGAAGAGATAACGAAGTGGGGCCACGAGGCGGCCGGATGATAGGGCGGCGCGGCCGGGGCTGGCCGCGCCACCCGTCATGGGCCCTCGTGAGCCCCCGACCTACCCTTTCGCCTACAAATAGCCTCCGTCGCGAACCCCCGTCAGGGAGCCACGATACGGAAAACCTTCCAGAGCCGCCGCCGCGAATCCCATCTCGGGATTCGGAGATCGCCTCCGGCACCCTGCCGGAGAGGGGGGAGGACTCTTCATCGCCATGATCGCCTCCGGAGTGATGAGTGAGTAGTTCACCCCTGGACTATGGGTCCATAGCAGTAGCTAGATGGTCGTCTTCTCCTAATTGTGCTTCATTGTTGGATCTTGTGAGCTGCCTAACATGATCAAGATCATCTATCTGTAATACTATATGTTGTGTTTGTCGGGATCCGATGGATAGAGAATACTATGTTATGGTGATTATCAATCTATTGTTTATGTGTTGTTTATGATCTTGCATGCTCTCGTTATTAGTAGAGGCTCTGGCCAAGTTTTTGCTCTTAACTCCAAGAGGGGGTATTTATGCTCGATAGTGGGTTCATGCCTTCATTGACATCTGGGATCGTGACAGAAGGTTCTAAGGTTGTGTTGTGTTGTTGCCACTAGGGATAAAACATTGATGCTATGTCTAAGGATGTAGTTGTTGATTACATTACGCACCATACTTAATGCAATTGTTGTTGCTTTGCAACTTAATACTGAATGGGGTTCGGATGATAACCTGAAGGTGGACTTTTTAGGCATAGATGCAGTTGGATGGCGGTCTATGTACTTTGTCGTAATGCCCGGATTAAATCTCACTATATTTATCATATCATGTATATGCATTGTTATGCCCTTCTCTATTTGTCAATTGCCCGACTGTAATTTGTTCACCCAACATGCTTTATCTTATGGGAGAGACACCTCTAGTGAACTGTGGACCCCGGTCCTATTCTTTACATCGCATACAATCTACTGCAATACTTGTTTTACTGTTTTCTTGCAAACAATCATCTTCCACACAATACGGTTAATCCTTTGTTACAGCAAGCCGGTGAGATTGACAACCTCGCTGTTTCGTTGGGGCAAAGTACTTGGGTTGTGTTGTGCAGGTTCCACGTTGGCGCCGGAATCCCTGTTGTTGCGCCGCATCACATTTCGCCACCATCAACCTTCAACGTGCTTCTTGGCTCCTACTGGTTCGATTAAACCTTGGTTTCATACTGAGGGAAACTTGCTTCTATACGCATCATACCTTCCACTTGGGGTTCCCAACGGACGTGTGCATCTACGCGTATCAAGCTAAATTTCTGGCGCCGTTGCCGGGGAGATCAAGACACGCTGCAAGGGGAGTCTCCACTTCTCAATCTCTTTACTTTGTTTTTGTCTTGCTTTATTTTATTTACTACTTTGTTTGCTGCACCTAAACAAAACACACACAAAAAATTAGTTGCTAGCTTTACTTTATTTACTGTCTTGCTCCATATCAAAAACACAAAAAAATTAGTTACTTGCATTTACTTTATCTAGTTTGCTTTATTTTCTGTTGCTAAAATGAATACCCCTGAAAATACTAAGTTGTGTGACTTCACAAATGCAAATAATAATGATTTCCTATGCACACCTATTGCTCCACCTGCTACTACAGCAGAATTCTTTGAAATTAAAACCTGCTTTTGAACCGGTTATGAGAGATCAATTTTGGTGTTAGTTCGATGATGCTGCCCATCTCAATAATTTTGTTGAACTTTGTGAAATGCAAAAGTATAAGGATGTAGATGGTGATATTATTAAATTGAAAGTGTTTCCTTTCTCATTAAGAGGAAGAGCTAAAGATTGGTTGCTATCTTTACCTAAGAATAGTATTGATTCATGGACTAAATGTAAGGATGCTTTTATTGGTAGATATTATCCTCCCGCTAAAATTATATCTTTGAGAAGTAGCATAATAAATTTTAAGCAATTAGATACTGAACATGTTGCTCAAGCATGGGAGAGAATGAAAACTTTGGTAAAGAATTGCCCAACCCATGGATTGACTACTTGGATGATCATCCAAACCTTCTATGCAGGACTAAATTTTTCTTCCGGAATTTATTGGATTCAGCTGGAGGTACCTTTATGTCCATCACTTTGGGGGTGGCTACAAAACTTCTTGATGATATGATGATAAATTACTCTGAATGGCACACGGAAAGAGCTCCACAAGGTAAGAAGGTAAATTCTGTTGAAGAAACCTCTTCCTTGAGTGATAAGATTGATGTGATTATGTCTATGCTTGTGAATGGTAGATCTAATGTTGATCCAAATAATGTTCCTTTAGCTTCATTGGTTGCTCAAGAAGAAAATGTTGATGTGAATTTCATTAAAAATAATAATTTCAACAACAATGCTTATAGGAACAACTCTGGTAATAACTATAGGCCATATCCTTCTGCTAATGGTAATGGTTATGGTAATTCTTATGGGAATTCTTACAATAATAATAGGAGTGTACCCTCTGGTCTTGAAGCTATGCTTAAAGAATTTATTAGTACACAAACTGCTTTTAACAAATCTGTTGAGGAAAAGCTTGATAAAATTGATATTATTGCTTCTAGAGTTGATAGACTTGCCTCCGATGTTAATCTTTTAAAATTGAAAGTTATGCCTAATAATGATATTGATAATAATATTACTACTACAGCAAATGCCATCCAAGTTAGAATTAATGAGAATATAAGATTAATGGCTGAATTGCGTGCTAGGTGGGATAGAGAAGAAAATGAAAAACTAGCTAAAGAGAATAATGTAGCTAAAGTTTGGACTATTACCACCACTAGTAATGTTAATGCTTCACATGTTGCTGCACCTCCTACTATCAATGGTAAAATAATTGGTGTTGGCAATGTTTCTACTCCTAGTGCAAAGCGAACAAAACTGCCTGAAATTGCTAAAACTGCTGAAACTGCTTGTGATAAAACTGCTGGAATTTTTTCCAACCTTGGGAACAATGATCCCATTGCTGTAGCTCATAATGATTTAGATTTTGATGATTGCCACATCTCTGAAGTTATAAAGTTCTTACAAAAACTTGCTAAAAGTCCTAATGCTAGTGCTATAAATTTAGCCTTTACAAAACATATTACAAATGCTCTCATAAAAGCTAGAGAAGAGAAACTAAAACTTGAAACTTCTATTCCTAGAAAGTTAGAAGATGGTTGGGAGCCCATCATTAAAATGAAATTCAATGACTTTGAATGTAATGCTTTATGTGATCTTGGTGCAAGTATTTCTGTTATGCCTAAAAAGATTTATGATATGCTTGACTTGCCACCATTGAAGAATTGTTATTTGGATGTTAATCTTGCCGATAATGTTAAAAAAAACCTTTGGGGAGGATTGATAATGTGCACATTACGGTTAACAATAACCTTGTCCCCGTTGATTTTGTTGTCTTGGATATCGAATGCAATGCATCTTGTCCTATTGTGTTGGGAAGACCTTTTCTTCGAACTGTTGGTGCTGTTATTGATATGAGGGAAGGTAATATTAAATATCAATTTCCTCTCAAGAAAGGTATGGAACACTTCCCTAGAAAGAGAATGAAGTTGCCTTTTGATTCTATTATGAGAACAAGTTATGATGTTGATGCTTCTACTCTCGATGTTACTTGATTTGCACTTTCTGCGCCTAGCTGAAAGGCGTTAAAGAAAAGCGCTTATGGGAGACAACCCATGTTTTTACTACAGTACTTTGTTTTATATTTGAGTCTTGTAAGTTGTTTACTACTGTAGCAACCTCTCCTTATCATGTTTTTGTGCCAAGTAAAGTTTCTATGTTAAAGTTGATGTTATATTTGGGATCGCTGCGAGAAACAGCATTGCTGTCTGTCACGAATCTGGGCACAAGTCTCTGTAGAAAATTCGAAAAATCTGCCAATTTACGAGCGTGATCCTCAGATATGTACGCAACTTTCATTAGTTTTGAGTTTTTCCATTTGAGCAAGTCTGGTGCCATTTTAAAATTCGTCTTTACGGACTGTTCTGTTTTTGACAGATTCTGCCTTTTATTTCGCATTGCCTCTTTTGCTATGTTGGATGAATTTCTTTGATCCATTAATGTACAGTAGCTTTATGCAATGTCCAGAAGTGAAAAGAATGTTTGTGTCACCTCTGAATGTGTGAATTATTAATTGTGCACTAACCCTCTAATGAGTTTGCTTGAAGTTTGGTGTGAAGGAAGTTTTCAAGGGTCAAGAGAGGAGTATGATATACTATGATCAAGAGGAGTGAAAGCTCTAAGCTTGGGGATGCCCCGTGGTTCATCCCTGCATATTTTAAGAAGACTCAAGCGTCTAAGCTTGGGGATGCCCAAGGCATCCCCTTCTTCATCGACAACATCATCAGGTTCCTCCCTGAAACTATATTTTTATTCAATCACATCTTGTGTTCTTTACTTGGAGCGTCGGTTTGTTTTTGTTTTTGTTTTTGTTTGAATAAAATGGATCCTAGCATTCACTTTGTGGGAGAGAGACACGCTCCGCTGTTGCATATGGACAAATATGTCCTTAGGCTTTACTCATAATGTTCAAGGCGAAGTTTCTTCTTCGTTAAATTGTTATATGGTTGGAATTGGAAAATGCTACATGTAGTAATTCTAAAATGTCTTGGATAATGTGATACTTGGCAATTGTTGTGCTCATGTTTAAGCTCTTGCATCATATGCTTTGCACCTGATACGTCTCCAACGTATCGATAATTTCTTATGTTCCATGCTACTTTATTGATGATACCTACATGTTTTATGCACATTATATGTCGTATTTACCCATTTTCTGGAACTAACCTATTAACAAGATGCCGAAGAGCCAGTTGCTGTTTTCTGCTGTTTTTGGTTTCAGAAATCCTAGTAAGGAAATATTCTCGGAATTGGACGAAATCACCGCCCAGGGTCCTATTTTTGCACGGAGCTTCCGGAAGACCGAAGAGATAACGAAGTGGGGCGACGAGGCGCCGCCACCATAGGGCCGCGCCGAGAGGGGGGCCCGCGCCGCCTATGGTGTGGGCCCCTCGTCGCCCCCGACCTACCCTTTCGCCTACTTTAAGCCTCCGTCGCGAAACCCCCGGTCGAGAGCCACGATACGGAAAACCTTCCAGAGACGCCGCCGCCGAATCCCATCTCGGGGGATTCAGGAGATCGCCTCCGGCACCCTGCCGGAGAGGGGATTCATCTCCCGGAGGACTCTACACCGCCATGGTCGCCTCGGAGTGATGAGTGAGTAGTTCACCCCTGGACTATGGGTCCATAGCAGTAGCTAGATGGTCGTCTTCTCTAATTGTGCTTCATTGTTGGATCTTGTGAGCTGCCTAACATGATCAAGATCATCTATCTGTAATACTATATGTTGTGTTTGTCGGGATCCGATGGATAGAGAATACTATGTTATGGTGATTATCAATCTATTGTTTATGTGTTGTTTATGATCTTGCATGCTCTCCGTTATTAGTAGAGGCTCTGGCCAAGTTTTTGCTCTTAACTCCAAGAGGGAGTATTTATGCTCGATAGTGGGTTCATGCCTTCATTGACACCTGGGATCGTGACAGTAGGTTCTAAGGTTGTGTTGTGCTGTTGCCACTAGGGATAAAACATTGATTCTATGTCTAAGGATGTAGTTGTTGATTACATTACACACCATACTTAATGCAATTGTCTGTTGCTTTGCAACTTAATACTGAATGGGGTTCGGATGATAACCGAAGGTGGACTTTTTAGGCATAGATGCAGTTGGATGGCGGTCTATGTACTTTGTCGTAATGCCGGATTAAATCTCACTATATTTATCATATCATGTACATGCATTGTTATGCCCTTCTCTATTTGTCAATTGCCCGACTGTAATTTGTTCACCCAACATGCTTTTATCTTATGGGAGAGACACCTCTAGTGATCTGTGGACCCCGGTCCTATTCTTTACATAGCATACAATCTACTGCAATACTTGTTTTACTGTTTTCTTGCAAATAATCATCTTCCACACAATACGGTTAATCCTTTGTTACAGCAAGCCGGTGAGATTGACAACCTCACTGTTTCGTTGGGGCAAAGTACTTTGGTTGTGTTGTGCAGGTTCCACGTTGGCGCCGGAATCCCTGTTGTTGCGCCGCATCACATTTCGCCACCATCAACCTTCAACGTGCTTCTTGGCTCCTACTGGTTCGATTAAACCTTGGTTTCATACTGAGGGAAACTTGCTTCTATACGCATCATACCTTCCACTTGGGGTTCCCAACGGACGTGTGCATCTACGCGTATCAAGCTAAATTTCTGGCGCCGTTGCCGGGGAGATCAAGACACGCTGCAAGGGGAGTCTCCACTTCTCAATCTCTTTACTTTGTTTTTGTCTTGCTTTATTTTATTTACTACTTTGTTTGCTGCACTTAAACAAAACACAAAAAAATTAGTTGCTAGCTTTACTTTATTTACTGTCTTGTTCTCTATATCAAAAACACAAAAAAATTAGTTACTTGCATCTAATTCATTTTGTTATCATGTCTAGTCCTGTACTTGTTTTTATTTTCACTAGTTAGGCATAATGGAAAACAACAAAAAAATTAGAGATCTTTATGAAATTTATCTTGAATTAGGACATGATGTGTTTGAAGAGAAAATTAAAAAACCCATGGAACTTTGTTTGCAAAATAGTTGTAGCAAGGTTATTAGCATGAACTCTTTGAACACCATTATTGCTAAAGCTATGGAAGAATTTAAGCTTGGGGAAGCTGGTTGTGATATTTTTAGTCCCCCAAGCATGGAGGAGAAAATTTACTTTGATGATACTTTACCTCCTATATATGATGCTTGCAATGATGAATATGATATTTTCAGTCCACCTACTATTGAGGAGAAAATTAATTATGATTACAATATGCCTCCTATGTATGATGATTATGGTGATGAGAATAATAATGATAGCTATTTTATTGAATTTGCTCCCACTACAACTAATAAAATTGATTATGCTTATGTGGAGAGTAATAATTTTATGCATGTAGCTCATGATAAGAATGTTGTATGTGATAGTTATATTGTTGAGTTTGTTCATGATGCTACTGAAAGTTATTATGAGAGAGGGAAACATGGTTATATGCATCTTAATAATATTAAGTTTCCCCTCTTTATGTTGAGAATCTTGAAATTGCACTTGTGTTGCTTTTCTATGCTTGTCACTTTGTTCTTCATGAATTTATTTGTGTACAAGACTCCTTTTCATAGGAAGTGGGTTAGGTTTAAATGTGTTTTGAATTTGCTTCTTGATGCTCTCTTTTGCTTCAACTCTTATTTATTGCGAGAGTATCATTAAAATTACTGAGCCCATCTTAATGGCTATAAAGAAAGAACTTCTTGGGAGATAACCCATGTGTTTGTTTTTACTACAGTACTTTGTTTTATATTTGAGTCTTGGAAGTTGTTTACTACTGTAGCAACCTCTCCTTATCATGTTTTTGTGCCAAGTAAAGTTTCTATGTCAAAGTTGATGTTATATTTGGGATCGCTGCGCAGAAACAACATTGCTGTCTGTCACGAATCTGGGCACAGGCCTCTGTAGAAAATTCAAAAAATCTGCCAATTTACGAGCGTGATCCTCAGATATGTACGCAACTTTCATTAGTTTTGAGTTTTTCCATTTGAGCAAGTCTGGTGCCATCTTTAAATTCGTCTTTACGGACTGTTCTGTTTTTGACAGATTCTGCCTTTTATTTCGCATTGCCTCTTTTGCTACGTTGGATTCATTTCTTTGATCCATTAATGTCCAGTAGCTTTATGCAATGTCCAGAAGTGTAAAGAATGTTTGTGTCACCTCTGAATGTGTGAATTATTAATTGTGCACTAACCCTCTAATGAGTTTGCTTGAAGTTTGGTGTGAAGGAAGTTTTCAAGGGTCAAGAGAGGAGTATGATATACTATGATCAAGAGGAGTGAAAGCTCTAAGCTTGGGGATGCCCCCGTGGTTCATCCCTTCATATTTTAAGAAGACTCAAGCGTCTAAGCTTGGGGATGCCCAAGGCATCCCCTTCTTCATCGACAACATCATCAGGTTCCTCCCCTGAAACTATATTTTTATTCAATCACATCTTGTGTTCTTTACTTGGAGCGTCGGTTTGTTTTTGTTTTTGTTTTTGTTTGAATAAAATGGATCCTAGCATTCACTTTGTGGGAGAGAGACACGCTCCGCTGTTGCATATGGACAAATATGTCCTTAGGCTTTACTCATAATGTTCAAGGCGAAGTTTCTTCTTCGTTAAATTGTTATATGGTTGAAATTGGAAAATGCTACATGTAGTAATTCTAAAATGTCTTGGATAATGTGATACTTGGCAATTGTTGTGCTCATGTTTAAGCTCTTGCATCATATACTTTGCACCCATTAATGAAGAAATACATAGAGCTTGCTAAAATTTGATTTGCATATTTGGTCTCTCTAAGGTCTAGATAATATCTAGTATTGAGTTTTGAACAACAAGGAAGACGGTGTAGAGTCTTATAATGTTTACAATATGTCTTTTATGTGAGTTTTGCTGCACCGGTTCATCCTTGAGTTTGCTTCAAATAACCTTGCTAGCCTAAACCTTGTATCGAGAGGGAATACTTCTCATGCATCCAAAATCCTTGAGCCAACTACTATGCCATTTGTGTCCACCATACCTACCTACTACATGGTATTTCTCCGCCATTCCAAAGTAAATTGCTTGAGTGCTACCTTTAAAATTCCATCATTCACCTTTGCAATATATAGCTCATGGGACAAAATAGCCTTAAAAACTATTGTAGTATTGAATATGTACTTATGCACTTTATCTTTTATTAAGTTGCTTGTTGTGCGATAACCATGCTTCTGGGGAACGCCATCAACTATTGTTGAATATCATGTGAGTTGCTATGCATGTCCGTCTTGTCTGAAGGATCTATCACCTTAGTGGTTGGAGCATGCAAAATTGTTAGAGAAGAACATTGGGCCGCTAACTAAAGCCATGAATCATGGTTGAAGTTTTAGTTTTGGACATATATCCTCAATCTCATATGAGAATAATAATCATTGCTACATGCTTATGCATTTAAGAGAGTCCATTATCTGTTGTCCATGTTGTCCCGGTATGGATGTATAAGTTGAGAATAATCAAAAGCGAGAAATCCAAAATGCGAGCTTTCTCCTTAGACCTTTGTACAGGCGGCATGGAGGTACCCCTTTGTGACACTTGGTTGAAACATGGCATGCAAAGACCCGGTAGTCCAAGCTAAGTAGGACGAGGTGCGGGCACTATTAGTATACTATGCATGAGGCTTGCAACTTGTAAGATATAATTTACATAACTCATATGCTTTATTACTACCGTTGACAAAATTGTTTCATGTTTTCAAAATAAAAGCTCTAGCACAAATACAACAATCGATGCTTTCCTCTTTGAAGGACCTTTCTTTTACTTTTATTGTTGAGTCAGTTTACCTATCTCCCTCCACCTTAAGAAGCAAACACTTGTGTGAACTGTGCATTGATTCCTACATACTTGCATATTGCACTTGTTATATTACTTTATGTTGACAATATCCATGAGATATACATGTTATAAGTTGAAAGCAACCGCTGAAACTTAATCTTCCTTTGTTGCTTCAATGCCTTTACTTTGATTTATTGCTTTATGAGTTAACTCTTATGCAAGACTTATTGATGCTTGTCTTGAAGTACTATTCATGAAAAGTCTTTGCTATATGATTCACTTGTTTACTCATGTCATTACTTTTGTTTTGATCGCTGCATTCATTACATATGTTTACAAATAGTATGATCAAGATTATGATGGCATGTCACTTCAGAAATTATCTTTGTTATCGTTTTACCTGCTCGGGACGAGCAGAACTAAGCTTGGGGATGCTGATACGTCTCCAACGTATCGATAATTTCTTATGTTCCATGCTACTTTATTGATGATACCTACATGTTTTATGCACATTATATGTCGTATTTACGCATTTTCTGGAACTAACCTATTAACAAGATGCCGAAGAGCCAGTTGCTGTTTTCTGCTGTTTTTGGTTTCAGAAATCCTAGTAAGGAAATATTCTCGGAATTGGACGAAATCACCGCCCAGGGTCCTATTTTTGCACGGAGCTTCCAGAAGACCGAAGAGATAACGAAGTGGGGCGACGAGGCGCCGCCACCATAGGGCCGCGCGGCCCAGGGGGCCCGCGCCGCCCTATGGTGTGGGCCCCTCGTCAGCCCCCCTGACCTACCCTTTCGCCTACTTAAAGCCTCCGTCGCGAGCCCCGGTGGAGAGCCATGATACGGAAAACCTTCCGGAGACGCCGCCGCGAATCCCATCTCGGGGGATTCAGGAGATCGCCTCGGCACCTGCCGGAGAGGGGATTCATCCCCGGAGGACTCTACACCGCCATGGTCGCCTCCGGAGTGATGAGTGAGTAGTTCACCCCTGGACTATGGGTCCATAGCAGTAGCTAGATGGTCGGCTTCTCCTAATTGTGCTTCATTGTTGGATCTTGTGAGCTGCCTAACATGATCAAGATCATCTATCTGTAATACTATATGTTGTGTTTGTCGGGATCCGATGGATAGAGAATACTATGTTATGGTGATTATCAATCTATTGTTTATGTGTTGTTTATGATCTTGCATGCTCTCCGTTATTAGTAGAGGCTCTGGCCAAGTTTTTGCTCTTAACTCCAAGAGGGAGTATTTATGCTCGATAGTGGGTTCATGCCTTCATTGACACCTGGGATCGTGACAGTAGGTTCTAAGGTTGTGTTGTGCTGTTGCCACTAGGGATAAAACATTGATTCTATGTCTAAGGATGTAGTTGTCGATTACATTACGCACCATATTTAATGCAATTGTCTGTTGCTTTGCAACTTAATAATGAATGGGGTTCGGATGATAACCTGAAGGTGGACTTTTTAGGCATAGATGCAGTTGGATGGCGGTCTATGTACTTTGTCGTAATGCCCGGATTAAATCTCACTATATTTATCATATCATGTACATGCATTGTTATGCCCTTCTCTATTTGTCAATTGCCCGACTGTAATTTGTTCACCCAACATGCTTTTATCTTATGGGAGAGACACCTCTAGTGAACTGTGGACCCCGGTCCTATTCTTTACATAGCATACAATCTTGCAATACTTGTTTTACTGTTTTCTTGCAAATAATCATCTTCCACACAATACGGTTAATCCTTTGTTACAGCAAGCCGGTGAGATTGACAACCTCACTGTTTCGTTGGGGCAAAGTACTTTGGTTATGTTGTGCAGGTTCCACGTTGGCACCGGAATCCTTGTTGTTGTGCCGCATCATATTTCGCCACCATCAACCTTCAACGTGCTTCTTGGCTCCTACTGGTTCGATTAAACCTTGGTTTCATACTGAGGGAAACTTGCTTCTATACGCATCATACCTTCCACTTGGGGTTCCCAACGGACGTGTGCATCTACGCGTATCACACCCATTAATGAAGAAATACATAGAGCTTGCTAAAATTTGATTTGCATATTTGGTCTCTCTAAGGTCTAGATAATATCTAGTATTGAGTTTTGAACAACAAGGAAGACGGTGTAGAGTCTTATAATGTTTACAATATGTCTTTTATGTGAGTTTTGCTGCACCGGTTCATCCTTGAGTTTGCTTCAAATAACCTTGCTAGCCTAAACCTTGTATCGAGAGGGAATACTTCTCATGCATCCAAAATCCTTGAGCCAACCACTATGCCATTTGTGTCCACCATACCTACCTACTACATGGTATTTCTTCGCCATTCCAAAGTAAATTGCTTGAGTGCTACCTTTAAAATTCCATCATTTACCTTTGCAATATATAGCTCATGGGACAAAATAGCCTTAAAAACTATCGTAGTATTGAATATGTACTTATGCACTTTATCTTTTATTAAGTTGCTTGTTGTGTGATAACCATGCTTCTGGGGAACGCCATCAACTATCTATTGTTGAATATCATGTGAGTTGCTATGCATGTCCGTCTTGTCTGAAGGATCTATCACCTTAATGATTGGAGCATGCAAATTGTTAGAGAAGAACATTGGGCCGCTAACTAAAGCCATGAATCATGGTTGAAGTTTCAGTTTTGGACATATATCCTCAATCTCATATGAGAATAATAATCATTGCTACATGCTTATGCATTTAAGAGGAGTCCATTATCTGTTGTCCATGTTGTCCCGGTATGGATGTCTAAGTTGAGAATAATCAAAAGCGAGAAATCCAAAATGCGAGCTTTCTCCTTAGACCTTTGTACAGGCGGCATGGAGGTACCCCTTTGTGACACTTGGTTGAAACATGGCATTGCAAAGATCCGGTAGTCCAAGCTAAGTAGGACAAGGTGCGGGCACTATTAGTACACTATGCATGAGGCTTGCAACTTGTAAGATATAATTTACATAACTCATATGCTTTATTACTACCGTTGACAAAATTGTTTCATGTTTTCAAAATAAAAACTCTAGCACAAATACAGCAATCGATGCTTTCCTCTTTGAAGGACCATTCTTTTACTTTTATTGTTGAGTCAGTTTACCTATCTCCCTCCACCTTAAGAAGCAAACACTTGTGTGAACTGTGCATTGATTCCTACATACTTGCATATTGCACTTGTTATATTACTTTATGTTGACAATATCCATGAGATATACATGTTATAAGTTGAAAGCAACCGCTGAAACTTAATCTTCCTTTGTGTTGCTTCAATACCTTTACTTTGATTTATTGCTTTATGAGTTAACTCTTATGCAAGACTTATTGATGCTTGTCTTGAAGTACTATTCATGAAAAGTCTTTGCTTTATGATTCACTTGTTTATTCATGTCATTACCATTGTTTTGATCGCTGCATTCATTACATATGTTTACAAATAGTATGATCAAGATTATGATGGCATGTCACTTCAGAAATTATCTTTGTTATCGTTTTACCTGGGACGAGCAGAACTAAGTTAGGGATGCGATACGTCTCCAACGTATCGATAATTTCTTATGTTCCATGCTACTTTATTGATGATACCTACATGTTTTATGCACATTTTATGTCGTATTTACGCATTTTCTGGAACTAACCTATTAACAAGATGCCGAAGAGCCATTGCTGTTTCTGCTGTTTTTGGTTTCAGAAATCCTAGTAAGGAAATATTCTCGGAATTGGACGAAATCACCGCCCGGGTCCTATTTTTGCACGGAGCTTCCGGAAGACCGAAGAGATAACAAAGTGGGGCCACGAGGCGGCCAGATGATAGGCGGCGCGGCCCAGGCCCTGGCCGCGCCACCCTCATCTGGGCCCTCGTGACCCCGACCCTTTCGCCTACAAATAGCCTCCGTCGCGAAACCCCCGACCGAGAGCCACGATACGGAAAACCTTCCAGACGCCGCCGCCGCGAATCCCATCTCGGGGATTCAGGAGATCGCCTCGGCACCTGCCGAGAGGGGATTCATCTCCCGGAGGACTCTTCATCGCCATGATCGCCTCCGGAGTGATGAGTGAGTAGTTCCCCTGGACTATGGGTCCATAGCAGTAGTTAGATGGTCGTCTTCTCCTAATTGTGCTTCATTGTTGGATCTTGTGAGCTGCCTAACATGATCAAGATCATCTATCTGTAATACTATATGTTGTGTTTGTTGGGATCCGATGGATAGAGAATACTATGTTATGGTGATTATCAATCTATTGTTTATGTGTTGTATATGATCTTGCATGCTCTCCGTTATTAGTAGAGGCTCTGGCCAAGTTTTTGCTCTTAACTCCAACAGGGGGTATTTATGCTCGATAGTGGGTTCATGCCTTCATTGACACCTGGGATCGTGACAGTAGGTTCTAAGGTTGTGTTGTGCTGTTTGCTTTGCAACTTAATACTGAATGGGGTTCGGATGATAACCTGAATGTGGACTTTTTAGGCATAGATGCAGTTGGATGGCGGTCTATGTACTTTGTCGTAATGCCGGATTAAATCTCACTATATTTATCATATCATGTATATGCATTGTTATGCCCTTCTCTATTTGTCAATTGCCCTGTAATTTGTTCACCCAACATGCTTTATCTTATGGGAGAGACACCTCTAGTGAACTGTGGATCCCGGTCCTATTCTTTACATCGCATACAATCTACTGCAATACTTGTTTTACTGTTTTCTTGCAAACAATCATCTTCCACACAATACGGTTAATCCTTTGTTACGCAAGCCGGTGAGATTGACAACCTCGCTGTTTCGTTGGGGCAAAGTACTTGGGTTGTGTTGTGCAGGTTCCACGTTGGCGCCGGAATCCCTGTTGTTGCGCCGCATCACATTTCGCCACCATCAACCTTCAACGTGCTTCTTGGCTCCTACTGGTTCGATTAAACCTTGGTTTCATACTGAGGGAAACTTGCTTCTATACGCATCATACCTTCCACTTGGGGTTCCCAACGGACGTGTGCATCTACGCGTATCACTGGTAATCCCTCCGGTTGTGGCAGTCCCTCCTGCTGTAACCTGGCTCATCCAGTTGTTGCAGTCTGGCACGTATGTGCACACGTATCCATGCGGGATCTCCTTGGGCGCTCATACGAATTGGTAATCGCCAGGATCACCTCCAACCTTGTAGACGACGTACGCCGGTGAACTTTGTTGCTGTGGAGCTACCACCGTGTACGGTAGTGGTGGCCTAGTGTAGAGCGGTATTTCTCCCTGGTGAGTTCCTAGAGCAGGTCCTGACGGAGAATACTGACGCTTCATGATTTCTTGCACCACGTGAAGCGCAACACGCTCCAAAGTGTTCACCAGGCTTTCAGAATGCCGATGTAGAGAATGAGCAACGGTATAGTTAATTTCTTGTCGCAGGACTCTGGTAAGTTCCTCCGAAGGGGTTTGCTCATGTGCTTAGTTATTCCATCCATGTTGCTGCTACTGCCATAACTGAATAAAGTTTTTGGAGTCATCTAGCTAGTATCTGGTTACAATACATCATAACCCTTTTTAGACAGTAGGCTCGAGACGAGCCCAGCTTTGAAGTAATGAAGCCATCAACTAGCCAATAAATACATATAGCTATCAATACAACACAACACCACAACGGCCGAACGATACAAAAGAATCCGGGATTGGGAGCACCAAAAGCACCTTCCTGCTCTCATGCCGAAGAGGGCTCCTAAGCTCTTGCCTTGGCTCGGAGGCATCAAACCATCAGACATGAGAGAAGCTCACCCGAGAGCTGGAGAGGTGTTGGCCTCGAGATCCAAAGTTGTCCTAGAGCATCACGACCATGAGCACACCGAACCGGCCACATTGTCGCCGCCCTTGAGCAACCTAGAGCAACAACATAGCCACCAAGCACAACTGCATAGAAAGTGTAGTGGCCAACGAGGCCCAAAGCTCCAACCTTCAGCTCTCCCACTCGAACCCAAAATCTCCCCGGGCGACGCCTCCAAGGAGGTCACGATGCAGCGCATCGACGTCGCCCAGTCGAAGGGATTTTGGACTTTCGTCCAGGAGATAGGTCAGGATGGATTGAGGGGGTCTCGGCGACGCCTCCAAGGAGGAATATCGACGCTCGAGGGCGTCGACGCCTATGGCCCAAACCAGCCAGCCTAGGGTTTCCCCTATTCCCGAACAACTCACCAAGCACCCCGAAGCCCCAAATTCGGCGGCAGTGCCACCTTGAGCAGGAGCTGGCAGAGGAGAGAGAGTCAAGGTGAAGAGCAACTACCTTAGATCTTTGGTGGGGAAAGAGTTCCACACTGCAGTCGACAACCCCCCGCCTCACCGCCCGCAAGGTCGAGGTCGACAGCCAGATCCACCCGCCACGACACCATCGCCAATCCAGGGTGGGATAACGCCCAAATCTTAGGTCCACCGTCGTGTTGCCTGCCAAAACCCACCGGCGAGCAGTGGTTAAGCAACACGAAGAGCCGGGAGGCTTCCAAGACTGCAGGGGCCCTGGTCCCTCGACGTCGTCCCGCAAATGTTTGCACACGTCCCGGCGGTTGCTAGGGCGTGCCTGACCTATACCTGGTCAGGAAGGTGTTGGATTGCTTCGATTAGTTTCTGCATGGCACACGTAAACATTAAATACGAGCCCGATCGGCTCTCAGGTTGCCTGTGGATCGGCTCAAAGAGCCGATCGCCCCATGGTTCACGTCGGGTCAACGATGACACGGGGCTCCTGCTTGATCAATATAAAGCTAAACCAATCTACGACAGTTTAGGGTTTTCACCGCATGATCGGAACATCCTACGCGTTGTTGAGCCTAATAGACACGGAAGATAATGGAAAACTAACCCTAAAAGAGGCCTAAAAACCAACACTAAGTCAATTCCCGGAACATCCCTCTTAGGATTAACAAACCATACCTTACATGCTACCGGATCGTTCAACCCGTTTGCAAGGCCTAACCATACAGATATTAAACCAATCCTTGAAGAATCAAGGAGCAACTATAACGGATTGGATCTACTAAATAACGAACAAGCAAGGTGCTGCCCTTACACCTAGGTAGGTATAAGGGCAGCTAGATATCGTGGGGCAGCATAGCTAAGCAAGCATGTATAAGAAAAGCATCCATGCAAGCCCCAAAACACCTATGATAAATAGTGTTACTCGCCATCAACAACGCTTCAGCACGAGCAACACAAGGTAACGAATAAACGCATACTGCCTAGATCGCAAGATGCGATCTAGGCAGCATGATCTTACCGGAAGAAACCCTCGAAAGTAGGGGTGGCGATGCCCGATTTGTGTTTGTTGTGAACGTGATTGTCCTCCTTTTCGATAACCCTAGATACATATTTATAGTCCAAGGGACTTTCTAATTCGGCGTGCACCTAACCGTGCACGGGTTAAACTCTATCTTTTAATTCTAAACTAAGATGTGATCTACTATATTACAGATACACGGGCAATCTAGCCCAAATTCTTCGTGCAAGGCCGCTTCAAAGATGCTCCACGCATATATCCTTCAAGCCCATCTTCACTTACGACCCATCTCCTGATTTGGCCAAAATCTGGTGATAACACGTCGTGAGATAGGGGGACGGGAGCCTCGACGCCACCTTCAGCGGCGCATGCAGGGGCACTCCCGCCGTCCTCTTCGGGTGGCAGCGGGTCCTGCCATCCTCCTCGGGTGGCGGCGGGGAAGGGAGAGGGGTCCTAGGGTTGGGGGTTCTCCGGTGTCACCTGAGCGGGGGCAATACGGGAGGAAGGGAAGCATAACCCTTCTTACCAGATCTTTAGTAATTGGAAAATAGATATGGTTTTTTAGGCTATACTGGGCATTGGTGTAGCTACAAGAACGGTGGTGAATTGCAATGTTGGTAACAAGATGCCATCTAGAGCTTGAGCTGGAGGAGGATGACGATGTTCTGTTTTCAGTAAGTACTTAAGAGTTCTTCATATCTCTGGATATTACCTCCATTCACGCATCAAAGGGCTGTAGCAGGCAAAAAAAACACCGTATCTTTCTAGTGACTCATATGGCTCTTGGTTAAGAATGAAGAAATACTAAGTTTGTAAGAGCATTTCCACCGTCGCCCCCGATAGCATTTTGGGGGCCGACATCGAAAATGGGCTCACATCTGCGCGCCCCAAAAAGCGCCGGCGCTTTTTCGAGCCCAATAGAAGCGCCGGCAACCCCGTGCCGGCCCCTTTGCGAAGGGCGCGAATCGGGCGCGCCGGTGCCTCGCAAGACAAAAAAATTTGGGCATGGGAGCCGCCTGTCAGTGATGACAGGGCGCCGCGCGGGAGATCTCCTGCCATGGCGCCAGGAGGGAAACTCTCCCGCCACAACGCCGCGCGGGAGGTTTCCCGCCTCGTCGCCGATCTATATTATCCCTCCTTCCTCGCATCTCACTTCAGTAGTGAAAAAATCTAAACCACCAATGTTCGATGCGTCAGAGGAGGCGGCGCTAGAGGCGGCCATAGAAGTCGTGGAGGAGGACCCGTAGCTGGCAGAGTACAAGGCGTGGGAAGAAGCAGCGCTAGCGGGGACCATAGAAGCATTTCCCACGGATGAGCGGCAAGTGATGGAGGCGGGGCGGCGTCACTGGGAGGCGGAGCGGCAGCGCCGGTGGGAGGTGCGCCGGCAGCAGGGGTGGGAGCAACTTGCGCTGCGGCGGGAGACGCGGGAGCAGCATCAACGCGAGAATGAAGTCTACGAGCGACGGCGCTTGGCGGAGATGCAGCTGTGTCTACGGAGGCACGAGGTGGAGCACCGTCGGCGGCGGGAGGAGCTGGAGCAGCTGCTGCGTTAGGAGGCGGCGGCCGCAGATAGAGCGGCTTACTTGACGTTCGTGGCGGAGAGAGCAGCAGGGGATCGACGACGGTGGAGCAGCAGAGAGAGCATCGGAGAGAGCAGCGGTCGATTGTCCACCTCCATAGAGCCGGATGGCAAGTAGGTAGTAGGCTAGAGATGAAGCAAGTTTCACATGTCATCCGGGATTGAGGAGTGAATAATGTTTTACTCGGTGTTACCCTAAAACATTATTCATTCCTCGATCCTGAATGACATGAAAATGAAACTACAAGTAAAGGTTTAGTTTGTCTTTAAAAAATCCTATCGGGACAGCCTGTTCGGGGGTGCCGGTGTGGGAACAACACCCCCAAATAGATGATACAGTGCCCCCCCTCCCCCCTATACGGCAGTGCCGGCACCCCTGTCGGCGTCTATTTGGGGGGCACCAGTGGAGATGCTCTAACCAGTAAATCTTATGTGGATGGTGTGCCGGAGAGTGTAAGACTAATGGGCAGGGTGTTGCGAATGATGGCAGCTATGAATCTTGACTTTATCAATGATGATGTGTGTGCTCCAGCCCTAACCCCCATAGACAAGGTACTTATTGAGTTGTGACACTAAATTACTTGCATATTTTGACATACTACAAATATTCGCTTTTAACATTATTTTAAGCTAGGTAATTCTTGTAATGAAACTTGATGATGTTCATGAAATTCTAGACCTGTCTTTCTCAAGAACCTTCATAAATAGTTCACTTATGCTTAATATATGGCTACTTTTTCTCGCTTCTCAAGAATTTTGTAGCATAACACTATTATATTAGAGATGGGATAATTTAGGTTCACTGTGTGATCACTTGGTTGCTTCTTGTTTTGTTTTGTTTTTTTCTTTCTTTCTAGAGCTGCATTAACGTGCATTTAATGTGTTCTAGCAAGTGGCGCCGCAGGTAGATTATTGTTCTTTTATGTCATTGTAAGCTTTTTTTTGTACAATCTATGTTCAGTCACACAATGTAATTCGCAGATACCACAACACAGTCGGGAGTTCCTCTATCCAATTCTTCTCACATCCCTTGAATCGGTCAAATATCTTTGTCTTCAATCCTCTGAGTACTTTCGCGTTCGCTTGTTCCACCTGCCCGTTGCTACGGGGGTGCACCACGAACGCGTAGCAGATCTTAGTCCCCAAGCTGTCTAATAGAGCCCATCCATACTGATCTATATATTCTATAATAACAATGATGATTCCCATACAAACCTGCTGCGAGGCACAATGCTCATTCACAATTTGATAGTTGCAGTCAAGATGAAAATTACATGCCTAGATCTGATGAGACTGCTTATAGCGTAAATAAAGGCTCAAATATCTAGAAGCATGCATAATGGTAAGAGTTTATGCGGAGGTCTAGACTGAAAATATTCACCCAAATGATAAGACTAGAAAAAAGTGATAGCAGGAAAAGAAAATGTTATGACATCATTCAAAATCCTGCATCGTCGATTATGCATCTAAATTTGGATGTATCTAGACACTATTTAGTAAGTAGATACATCTAAATTTTAACAAATCTCAGATAACCTTCGTGGAACGGAGAGAGTACTTAAGTCCAGATATGTTTTTCTTGTATATGAGTATTGATCTGAACCTTGTTATATGCCATGAGCTAGGATATGATAGTGGAATGAAAGAAGAAATCAAAGAAAAAGATGCTCAGAGAAGATGGAAAGAATTCCAACAGCATAAAGAACATTGGAAAAAAGGTTGATTGTAGAATCAACAGAAAACTTAGATGCAAAAATAGCTTCAGACGGCAGCAGCATATATAGGCCTGAACTTTCTTTCAGGAGCTTTTCATCTACTCCGTCCGGTCGGATTTAACCGACGCGGAGGGAGGGCTGCACGCGCATGTCATGAGCGGGTGAGCGCGTTGATTATTTGCGTCCAGAGGTAGTAGTACACAGTTCATGAATATTATTGGGTGTATCAAATCTAATCTATGTTTAGAAAGCTAACATGATGTTTTTGCTTTGCCTATTGATTACATTATTCAACAGCTAATGTCTGGTCAATCTACGAATTGAAGTAGTGAGAGTTCGATAATCACTGAGCAATTTCAAGCTTCAGTGCTGAAGACTGCAGCATGATCGCATGCACAGCTAAATCTACAGAACATCGCAAATCTAAGAAGCATAATGACTTAATGAAAAATGATACGGCAAACAAAGTATAAGCTCGAGGAAAGTAGCGGTACCACCAAACAAAACCACATCCACGTTGGGATGTATAACCGATTTAACAGTCTCAAAACCTAAATAACGATAACCTAGCATAACGATCGATAACACGATGAAGATCATTAGCATAATGATCGATCGAATATACGAAAATCGACGAAACTTATGAATACGAAAACTAGACGGCCTTGGCGGCGTTGACTGCGGCCTGTCCCCTGAGCCTTCCGGTCCTCCTCGCACCACGGAGACCGACCTTCTGGCCGGGCGGCGCGTCCTTGCGGACCGTGGAGGCGTGGCCGATGTGCTGGTGGTTGCCTCCTCCGTGCGGGTGCTCGACGGGGTTCATGGCCACACCCCGCACCTTGGGCCAGCAGTTCCTCTTGACCCTGAACTTGTGGTAGGCGTTGCCGGCCTTGAGCAGCGGCTTCTCCGTCCTCCCGCCGCCGGCCACCTGCCCGATCATGGCCCTGCACCCGCTCTGCACCACCTTCTTCGCCCCCGACGGCAGCTTGATCCTGCAGAACGTGCACACCGCCGGCCGTGCGTCAGGATCAGATCGATCTACCAATGTATGTGCTCATGCAAGCTCGATCAATCTAAACTCAATCTGGAAAAAAGGAAAACAAGACGGATGCTTGCCTGGTGGTGCCGTTCTCGGAGTTGTGGCTGATGACGATGGCGTAGTCGCCGGACGCCCGCGCGAGCGCGCCGCGGTCGCCGACGTGCTGCTCGACGTTGCAGACGACGGCGCCCTCGGGGAGGACGCCGAGCGGGAGCACGTTGCCGATGGCGACGGTGGCGCGGCGGCCGCAGTAGAGCGACTGGCCAGTGTACATGCCCTCGGCGGCGACGAAGAGCTCCTTGCGGTGCTTGTAGCGGACGGGGTCGCGGAAGGTGACGCGGGCGAGCGGCGCGCCGCGGCCGGGGTCGTGCACGATGTCGGTGACCACGCCGCGGAGGTAGCCCTGGCGCTCGCCGAAGTCGAGCGCGCGGAAGCGGGCGGGGCCCTTGCGGTGGTGCGTGTGGGACTTGAACACGGCGCCCGCCGCGCCCTTGCGCTGCGCCCTGATCACGCGGCCCATCTCGAGCGAGCTCTAGCTGCTTCTCCGGCGGCGGTGGCGAGCTAGGGTTTTTGCGTACGTGCCGTACGTGATGAGGCGTGGTCGGCCGTCCGTGCGGCCCGGGTGTATATATAGCCTGTGCCGTGGTGGTGGAGTAGGGCCTACGGAAAGCCAGATGGACGGCTGGGATTCGTCCCCGGATGGGGTTTGGCTGCGCGCCGTCGAATTTGTTACGGTTGGTGGGGCCCAGCCGGTCGTGCTCGATCCAGTCAGGGAGTACGTCTTCCGAAGACGACAGTACGCCGGCTGACTCCGGAAGCGGAAACCACCATTCGGAATCCCAGTCTCCGGAGCAATCAGTCCAGGAGAGCCCAACGATCGCCGTGATGTCGCCGGTGGGAGTGGCGGTGTCGGCGGAGGTCGAGGCCGCGCTGGCGAGCGGCGGGGCGGTCGTAGCGCTCGAGTCCACCATCATCTCCCACGGTACCCCTCGCTCCCCTTCAGAACAGAGCAGAGCAGAGGAACCTCCTCTACGACGTTGTGCCTTTGACTGCACCCGATCCTTGACTTGCAGGCATGCCCTACCCGAAGAACCTGCAGACGGCCATGGAGGTGGAGGCCATCGTCAGGGAGAACGGCGCCGTCCCTGCCACCATAGCCATTCTCGATGGCGTGCCGCATGTTGGTAAGCTCCACAGATTCCCAATTGGCATCTTCCGAGCTGTCAAGTGTCCTCAAGCTAGGTGATTGCATGGAATGCAGATGCATTTCTTACCCTTTTTACTAACTACTAGGTATGGAGTGATGCACTTGCACATGACAGCTATCAAATACACAAATCACTCGATTAAGTTACCCTCTCTAGACATCCATCGTGTAGACATCAGTGGCTTGTGAAAACTTGTACAACTTGATCTGTTTCCTGCATCGTACTGATTCAGCGTTCCACGGTTGCTGACAGTCCTTTTATCAAGTCAATTCTATCTATTTTGTGAGCAACAGACCCCATCTGTTAAATTTAGCTGGTGCTCACTATAACCTCGACTGATTTCCTAATATTCGTCATGCAATGGCAGGGCTTAACAGCGAACAGCTCAAGAGACTGGCGATAAGCGGAACGCAGTTCCAGAAAACAGCACGCAGGGATATTGCGCAAGTTGTGAGTACCGTGCACGATAGAAATACGGCATTCCTAATTCAGATCGTACGCTGTCATTGGTTAGCACCACACTAGAATTGGTTTGCCATGATTAAGGCAAGGCATATTATGTATTATTATGTCGTGTAAAACTTGTGATGCGCTCATGCCTAGATTTATAACCCCCCCTGTTTTACAATTTTTGTATTTCCACATGTTTATAATTTTGTTTTTGATTTTTTACTATTTTTTTAGGTTGCCTCTGGTGGCAATGGAGCTACAACGGTTTCTGCCACTATGTTTTTTGCTCATAAGGTTCTTTCAAAAGCACTGCATCTTATGTACCTTGGCTTAATTTGATAGCCATTTTCGTGTTTGTGTCTCCTACCTGTAGTTAGCACCAAATGCTTGTCTCTCTATACAGCGAAATAAGTTATTCTGAAATTCAGGTAGGAATACCAATTTTCGTGACTGGGGGGATTGGAGGTGTGCACAGACATGGTGAAAAGAGTAAGTGACTTCCATTTGTGTAATGAGTCCTTATTTAGGTGCATCACTATTGTGTTTTGTCTCTGTTTCATTTTTTTAAGGAATACTACTTCCTCCGTCCCAAAAAGGATGTCGCAGATTTGTCTAAATTCGGATGTATCTAGAGGGAGTATTTGCTAAACTATACATGTTAACACTTAGCAGGAAATGTATATTTCACTTGCGTTGTTATGGTCTTTTTTGTTGTTGTTGCAAGCTCACGTCTTCTGCACCTTCCAGTTATTCTCTCGTTAATTTAGGATGCTGGTGTCACTATCATTTATAGGTTACTAACTTTAAACTTGAAATACATTTACACCTACTCATACACGATTCTCTAATATGCATTACCAAGAGATTAGGAATATAATATATTTTCAACTCGGTTAACATATGTCTGCTTAAATACCATTCTATGTAATGGTCATGGCAAAGCTACAAATAGCTGCTCACTACTTGACTCACTTTACATTTTGATGCAGCCATGGACATCTCCTCTGACTTAACTGAACTTGGGAAAACTCCTGTAGCTGTTATTTCAGCCGGTGTAAAGTCCATTTTGGACATATCACGGACACTCGAATACTTGGTAATATCCTTTGCACTTTTCCATGAGATAACTGTTTTGATCTATGAAGGGTTTAACTTTTATGTAGACTTAGTTGCTACGGCACCAGATGCTTGACAGGCTGTACCTCACATTTTCCAAGTTTGATATTGAAGTACTGATGGAACAGCTATCCAAGTTGCAGGCACTTTCTGTAAAATCATGTAGCAATTTTGGTTAGAACACCTGGACATAGAAAGATTGTAGCAGTAGAGTCCCAATAACAAGCTGTGTATAAACTAAACAGTGTTTATCTTGTAACAAAAGCTAGGTGCTATATAGTTTCCTCAGTCATTACTATCTCTAATAATGGCCTTAACATATCAGTAGCTGAACTAATGTAGGCTCAGGATGAATAAATGCACTTCTCTTGACAAATTAGAGAAACCAGGTAGTAAGAAATCGAGAACTGGAAATAACTTGGCACGAAAAGTACACAAGTCTTACACTCAAAAAAAAAAAGCTGTTGCCTTGGAAGTGCTCCTTTTCTATCCACTAGAAATTCCATAGGTAAGGGACTAAGGATGCAAAACCAGTAGATCCACAATCGTTCTCTTGTTCCTAATATAAGACTAAGCTTCTTCAACCAATTCATAACGAAATGCTCTGGTACTGTCTGGTAAAGGAGTTGCTGCATTGGGTGTTCCTTTGAGCTTTATCAGTTTGGTCTTTCTCTGGAAGACATTGCAGTTGATGCAACTTTGTTTCGGTGCTTAATTGCCTATTTTAAATGATTATGATGACAGGAAACTCAAGGGGTAACAGTTGCTGCTTACCAAACCAACGAATTTCCTGCTTTCTTCACAGGCACCAGTGGATGTAAGGTGAACAATTTTGTTTCTATCAAATCAATATACATGAGCATTTTCTTTGTTCAAGACATCAGCTTTGGGGGCTTCCTGAGGGTTCAAAATGCACTATAGTTCTGAAATCGACTGTTGTTCAGTTACTTTCCACAGTGGCGTCTTGGTCAAAAAAATATTTTGCCACTAAAATGATAGTTGCAGGTTTTTTTATATCTATTGAAAGATATTTTATCGAACTTTTATCGTATGAAGGGATAGGTTTTTTCAATATTATGAGAAGGCAATAGGTTTCATCTCATAAGTTCTTGAATAGTTGATATTGTTGGGTCAGCTCTAAATTTCTCCATTGAAACCAGATGCCATGAAAGGTGTAAGACTATTTCTTCATTTTACATTGCCCATCTGCCAACAAGTTTGGTTAGCTTTTGAAAGTAGCCTTCGCAAACTACAGTACATATATTTCATGGGGTGGAAAACAGTTAGGTTGGAGCAGACATTATAAGTAAATATCTTGCAATTTCAGTCACAGTTTTAAATCAGAAAGTATATGTTCTCATATACAGAAAATTGGTGGATACCTCCGCTAAATGATTTCTATTTGCTTAATGTAGGCACCATGCCGTGTTGATTCCCCAGAAGAGTGCGCCAAGATAATAGGTAAGTGTTAATATTGCATTTGGCAGTTGCTTCTTTTGTATTCGTTATTGAATAATTTTTGTGAGACATTATTGATATAATGCGAAATGTTGGTACATGACCAGAACCACCAGAAGTCATATATTCTCGTCAAAGTTTTTAAAAACTTCTGATTAAGGATTCTATAGCCCGCAATGAACTAAGAGTTAAGTAAAATTCAAAAGTAATGTCCAACTGCACTTTATATGATTACCATATATGATAGCTCAACATGGTATCTGCCCTACCTAAAACAAAAACCACATACAAGATTAATTGAGATCCAACTACTATATAGAATCTGATCACATCAAAGAATCACTAGGGGTCATTACATATTTTATTTTGGGATGTTCTCTGGACATATTTGAATTAAGCATTGCTTATTTGGGTCTATTGTAATGCAGATGCAAACAAGAATATGCATCTCGAATCTGGGATTCTTATTGCAGTGCCAATTCCTAAGCAGCATGCAGCTTCAGGAAAAATTATAGAGTCTGCAATACAGCAAGCCCTTAAGGAAGCAGAGTACACACTCCCAGCTCCTTGCCATCTTTCTTTCTGTGTGTGCGCACGTGCCAATAGAAACCTCAGCTAATTATTCTGCACTTCCGTTTCCAGTGATAAAAAGATAACAGGAAATGCAATCACCCCCTTCATCCTTGACAGAGTGAAAGTACTAACTGGAGGATCTTCGTTGGAAGCCAGTATCCTATATTTTTAGTCTCGATGTATTGTATACTTATCTGTGTAATAGCATCGTTTATCCATATTCACCTGTAATTTTGATTTCTGGTAGTTATCTTTTCTTTCTGTTCCATGAACTACAATTTGGCTTTTCTACCCTTCTTAAATTCTAACAAGGAAATATGAGATGTACTTCATTTGGGAAAAAGAGAAGGCTTAGGTGGGTAGACAGAAAATTGTATTTTCCTACAACATTTGCAGAAATTTCTCCTTAGCATATTCAGATATTGCACTTGTAAAGAACAATGCTCTTACTGGTGCTCGAATTGCTGTAGCCCTTTCTGATCTCCGGAAGAGAGCAACAACACGTAAGCTGATACTAGTTCACTAAAATGTTTACACGCACTGACCTTTCCCCTGCATTTGAGAAGTAGAAGTTAATTACTGTTATGTAGTACTTTGCAGGGTAAGATCTAACTGTTTTGTGCCTGCTGTAACAGGGTCTGTGAGGTCTGCACTATGAAGGTCTTGCTGAAGGAGTTTGTGAAGTTGATGATGCCAGCAGTTGAGCGGAGCTGGACGACCACCTCTGAAGCCAAGGCTACCAATTCCTCACACACTGTATATCATCTGCCTCGCCGTGGTTTTTGGATTTGCACATCCTGTTATTGCTTGTAAAAGCTTTTCCTTGTACAGTAACAACTGGATAAAGATATTTACCAGGTTTGCCATGGTTTGCACGAGTTCAACAGATTAAGAACAAATGCCGGCAATTCAGCTAAATACTGTCAGGTGGTATTTTGGCCGGTGTTACCGGCAACATTAATTATGACTCATGATGGTACTGGTTTCAGGATGTTACCGGTTGCTGGATACTGACTGTGAACCTCACAATTTTTTGAATCAAGCCAAAATTTGTGAACTAGCGAGATGCCGGAGTGAACTAACTTAAATCAGCTTTAAAACTGGATATTATATTGCAGTAGAAGTGTTGAAAATTTGAATCTGTGTGTAGACATGATGATGGGATAGGAACAGTGATGTTCCTGGGAGAACTTGTAGTAAAAATTGCTTCAGGATTCTAATCCGGTGAAATTGCATCGAAGATCATTTCCCAACCGGGACATCTTTTTTTCATCCTTTCTTCTTTGCACTTTCTTTGTATACACCAATGTTTCCTTAGTAATCAATGCTTAGTTCTTTTGGAGCTCCATCTAATAATATCGGCACGATTGTTCCCTCCAATAAACTATACGACGTTTCGGATATAGGCATAGTCACCAACTAATAATATTGAACATTATTTTTATACGTAATAAGTAATTATAATATGAAATATCTGCCATGCCAAATCTAACAATATATCTGCCATGCCAAATCTAACAATACTTCTCCCTGTCAATCCTAAATATAGCTTTCTATCCATCAGATGTTTGATTCTATATTTTCTATCCATACATTATTATTGCTTTTGACAATTATCCACACATTATGTTGGACTACATAAGGACCAGGTGAACAGAAAAGAACCAATGTCATCTGATGTAGAAGAGGCATTATTATTGCATTGATAATTCAATAACAATCCTGGCATGGGTGGCACAAAAAGAAGCACCTAAATCCGAAGAACAAACACCTACACACACCCTACCAAGGAACAGCACACTGGAAGTCATGTAAACCTTATTTGCTTTCCTCGCACCTATTCAGAACAAAATGCTACCACCTCCAATATAGAATAGTACATGTTGGCATCCATCAACCTCCGCAAATTTATCAATACGGTCACAAAGTCTACGAGGGAGCGCCGAGGTAGGACGCTAGACGCAGGATGTCACAGAAGACACCTCCGGCAGTCACCTCCGCACCTGCACCCGGCCCTCGCACGATCAGCGGCTGCTCCTCCTTGTACCTCGAGGTGGTGAAAGCGATAATGTTGTCGGAGCCAGATAGCTGGGCGAATGGGTGGTCCCTCTTGTACCTCTTCAGCTCTACTCGTCCCTTCTTGTTCAGCACGTCCACGACTCCAACGTACCGCAGTACCTTCAGGTTAAAAGAACTGGATCAGCTCTACTCAATAATTTTTGGAGACATCCAGAGTAGATGGAATGAAGTGTGTGCCCGATAAAAGCTAGATAAACAATACAACTCAGAGAACATGAGGGTGATTCAAGAAAGTGAAAGGTTTACTTACTTCGCCTGCAGCCTCAGCATCATGGCGTTGTGTGGCCCAATCCTGATCAAACGATGGTAGCTTTTGCATATATTCATCTGCCGACAAGCATGACTGCATAGCAAACCCAGTTAGGAAGTGTAAAACTGTAAAGTATAACAAGGTATCAGCTGTTATGAATATGATAACCAATTCTTACCTTAAGCGCCTCTGGAACAAGGCTCTCTACGGGGATATCCGAAAGCTCAAGTCTCAAACCAGATTCCCTAGCAAGAATAATGACCTGCTCCACCAAATAGCAACAAATTATGGTGAACAATTGACAAAAGAAGTTAATGGAAAACATAAATTTCTAAAATGAAAATGTACAAAAAAGTATTCAAATTATTAACCCAGTATATTTTTCTTCCATTTTCACCTAAGTCACCAATGAGTGTAGCATTTGCCATAATTATGTTCTGCTTTACAGACATGACCTTGTCTACCTAAACAAGGAAAAGCTAGAAACCTCATGGCGTAAAATTTGAGGTGAACATTGCCTTTGAAAAGAAGTTGGAAGAGCAAGCTTGATTGAAATGCTAACCAAAGACAAGTAAAGGGATCCTGCCAGAGTAATGGGCCAAGTAAAAGAAGGTGGAACTCTGGACAAAGGCTCCAAGGTCATATCTAGTACCCAATATCACCCTCACCCCAAGAGTATTCAACTTAGTTAATAGGGAGGACTTGGTCAAAATCAAATAGAAGTTTCGAAGCTTATTGTTGCTACGGAGATAGGAATCAGAAATGAATGACCCGATAAGATATATCTAGCCACAGCACCAAATATTAAATATTCCATCTGTTCCATAATTCTTGTCATGGTTTTAATTCAAAAGAAACGGAGGGAGTAACAGCCAGTAATTAGTGACAATATTTTCAAAAGAAACCAAGATCTACCTTTCTGGCAACATCTGTTCCAGATAGATCATCTCTTGGGTCTGGCTCTGTGTACCCAGCTTCTTTTGCTTCAGTAACAACATCACTAAAACTTCTTGATCCTTCAAAATTGTTGAAAATATAACTCAAAGTCCCACTGCAATTTAACAGTCAACAAACATTGTATCAGCCAGCATCTTACTATGTCTACTGAACGTGCAAAACACTAGCAGTGGGCACTTGTTTGCCCTGCTGCTATTCTCTTGTAACTGAAACATGTTTCTCCTCTTAATGAAAAAAATGTGCTGAAGCTTTTGAAACAAACTATCTATTAATGAACAAAAAGAGCATATATTCCTGCAAATAAACTTCCACTAGCGCATTTTGTGGATTAATAAAACAACATTTTGCAAAATAAGAGAGTAAAAAAAGAGTAAAATGCATCAGAGCATCTCCAGCCGTCTCCCCGACGAGGCCACCAGGACGCCTTTTTTTCATCCGGATGGACGAAAACGCGCCCCGGATCCTCGTTTCGTCCGGTTGGGCTTTCATCCATCCGGGGAGCCCAGGCCATCCCGGCCCCCGGGAAGCTCGGGGACTCGGACGAAAGCAGCGGAAACGCGAGAAAACTTCCGCGCGGCTGGTGGCCCAACTTGTCGTAGAGAGACCGATCGTCGTCCTCATCGCATCGTCTTCCTAAAAGCCTGCCGCGGTCGTCTTCGCCGGACGCGTAGCTTCCAGCGAGTTAATGCCGTCGCCTCGGTTTCACGCGCGTCGACCTCTATTTATCGCCGAATTACCGTGTCTGGCCGCATTCAGCACGCCGCCGTCTCCCTGTTCTCAATCTTCCCCAACCTCGAGCGACAGCGGCGATCACAATGGCGAACAACAGCGCTTCCAACAATGGCTTCGGCCGCCGCTCTCTCCTCCACATGGCGGGCCACCCGACGCCGCCGGACTTCCGCGCGCCGGGAGGATGGCGACTCAGCGCGGGCGGCGTCCCGATCCCGCCGCCGCCGATGGGTCGCGTCGCCCTGGAGGCGGATCGACGCGGTGCTCGTCTCTCGGTGACGAGCAGCGCGCGGAGCGGTTCTGGCCGGACAATTACACAGCGTGGACGGAGTTCTTCCGGCGCAAGTACGAGCGCGAACTCGCCGCTTACGACGGCCCTCCTCCTCCTCCCGCTAGGAACAACGCCGCCGGCCGCCGCCGGTGGTGGAGCCGCCTGGCCGCACCCTCGCGAATGTGCTCACGCACATTGAGGGTGGGAACTCCCCCGTTCTGGGGATGCCGCCGCCGGAGGCAGCTATGTGGCGCGACACGGTAGTTCCTGGACACCAAGGAGGATGGCGCCGTCCTCCTCCTCGTCTAGGTCGAGGTCCGCGTCCAGGTCCGGCGGATCGGTGCCTCCGCCGGCGACACCGCGCTACGTGAAGAAGGAGCCGGCGTCTCCACCGCCGACCAGAGGGCGCAGCAGCGGCACCCTCGTCATCCGCGACCAACCCTCCTCTCCATCGCGCGGGCGGAAGAGGAAGTCGTCGAAGGAGGCCGCCGCCGCCCAACCAGCTCGTCGAGGAGAGGAGGCCAAGCGGGCGCGCGGTGGCGGAGGCAATCGCCGGTCGCTCAACGACCTGGTCCCCGCCGACAACACGCTCCCCATCGACGCCGCACTCGGGTCGGCGGGCAGGAGCGGCAGGAGCAGCGGCAGCGTCGGATGCTGGACATGGCTATCGCGCGGCAACACGCCGTCCGCGCCGCCGCATCGGCCGCGGCAACGAACGCCGCGCCTAGGCCCGTCGAGCTGATCAAGCTCGAGGAGAGCAGCGACGACGACCTCTACCGGCCGACGCCGCCACGCGCCGGCGACTCGCCAGGGTTCTAGCCGCGGTACGAGGCGCCGCCGCAGACGCCGGCAACTCCAGCGACGACGATGGCGGCGACTACACGGCCTTCTACCGCCATTTCGGCATGTAGAAGGCCCCTATTAGTTTAAGTTTATGTTTCCATCTGGCCGAATTCAAATATATGTACGAATTCGGCCTATATATGTACGAACTCGCCTATATATGTTAAATATCTTTAAATTTCGCTTATGTTTGAACGAGTTTCGCCTAGTTTTGTCTGAATTCGCCGTATTTTGTCAAAAACTTTCATCCATCCTGGGCTCACCGCTGGAAAAATGGGCCTCCCCAGGCCAAACTTTCATCCAATCTGGCGATAAATAGCGCCGGATTTCGGCCTGGGGAGCCCAACGGCTGAAGATGCTCTCACAAGTCCTACAACTATTTGTGGGGTGCCAAGTTAGTCCTAATACTATGAAAATGCACATCTGGGCCTTAAAAGTTTGTTAAGCGTGACATCTAAGGTCCTACGCAGGCCACATCAGCTTTGACTTGCAAGTGTGGCAGGTTGACTAATGCCATGTGGCAATATTTTCCACATACACCCCCAAAAGCCTTCTCTTCTAATTGTGTGGCCCTTCTCCTTCACTTGCATCCTCTCCCTTTCTGTCCCCTCCGCAAGTGTGCATCCGCCACCCAAACAAAAAAGGTAATGACGACCAGATCAAATCTCTCTGGTCCAGTCTGGATGACGCATCACATCCAGCAAGATAGACATATCCTAATGACACGGTTTAATACGCAACCACCGCAGTGACCCGGTTTAATACGCCGCCTTCAACCGTCAAGTCCACGCCCCCAGACCAATTTATCCGCCGCCTTGCGATCGGCTTCTTCCACAACCACGGCAGCGGCAGTGCCACGCTTGATGCCCTTGGGGTCTCCTCGCGCCAGCTCTTGCTCAGCACTCTCGTGGACGGCGGGTTGCTGGATTTCTCCTTTTGACTGACCCATCATTTCTCAGCGTGTTTGTTATACAGTACCGGATTTGACCTTGTGGAGACGCGCGGAGCTAGAGAATATAGCACTAGGGTGCCTACCGGTGCCAAAACAGGGTGCGCAAATGGTGAAAAATAGCTGTTTTGCAAAGAAATATTTTTCTACCCGGTATCCAGTTTAACCCTCTAGCTCCATGTAGATCCCAGTGTGGAGACGGCTGGCTGGATGCTATTGGTACTTTCAGTCCTGGACAATTCTAGTGTCCAATGACAACAGTAAGACAATATTTCAATCTGACCGTATTAAATTATCTTGAAGAGTCATGGCGTTGCAGTTTCCCATCCGGCTAACATGCTGAATTTCTTTGTACTCAACCATCGTGCATGCAGAATGTTAACAGCTCTGTTATCCGTAACTGCATAGTCATGAGGTTAGCCATGACAAGATCATGGAGGTCGAAACAAATATTGATGGCCCATGGCTTCGATCTTTCTGGTCTGCTTGCTTCAGCTGGCTGATTGTGGTTGTACCGGCCGGGATCTGTCCAACGCAGCAGGGAAACGGTGCGATTATGCCGAGAGTGCAGACTGAGGGGGTGGAGAGGAAAGGAGGGGAGAAGATGCATAGGAAGGAGAAGGGTCACACAATTAGTAGAGGATACTTCTTAGGGTTCTTTTTGCAAAATATTGCCACATGGCAGAGACCAACCTGGCATACGTGCAAGTCAAAGCTGATGCGGTGTGGGTAAGACCCCAGATGACACACTTAACAAACTATTAGGATTTGGATGTGCAATTTCATAGTATTGGAACTAACTTGGCAAACCTTGTCAAAATAAAATCCGATTGTGTTCTTCAAGCATACACACACCTGAATATGCCTTCGATACGCAATATCTTGTCGCCTGTTTCCAGAAGACCTCGCAAGGTGCTAATGATTGGGAGGCCCGCACCAACAGTTGCTTCATAAAAGTAATGAGTATATGATGCACGCTGTAGGGTTCTTAGCTTCAGATACTGTAAACACACACAAAAAATTCTTAGTTGATAGAATCCAGTAGACAAACTGGCATGCAGAGGTGCAAGGTAGTAAATACAGCGGGTTGACATTGCTGTGTGTGTTTTGATTCTTAATTCTGAGAGCAACAAGATCTCGGGTAGAGTTTAAGATACCAAGCAGCCATGTTTGCACTCACTCACTAATATTCTGTGACTGGGCATTCAAATAACTGGCTAGTTATCAGGATTTTAAGGGGTGGAGTGCTTGGAAAATTCTCATCATCATTCTTGTCTTCTTCCACTATATTTAGAACATATGTACCAAATTGGACTTAATCCATTTAAAGCTTGTAGTTTGATGATAGTCAATTGATGGGCAGTCCATGATCATTAGAAAGCTTAAATATTATTTCAAAATTAACAAAAAGTGGGAAAATTATGTTTAGCCAGCCAAATATTTACCTGATCAAGTGGCCCAGAATTTGCCTTTTTGTTTGGCGTGATGACATGGATACCCTTCTTCAACCAATCATAGTAGTGAGAGGCCACATCTGCGTCTGCTGTGCAGTCCACCAATACTTTGTTTGGAAACACATGGTTCTCAGACAAATGGCGAACAAAATTAGCAAGATCAGCGGGTTTTGCTTCCTGTTGTAGATTTTCTTTCCAACTGGTTAGCTCGACCCCTCTACACACAAAAAAAAACCCAGAAAAAACTATGAGACAATAGCAAAACTGAAAAGAAAATGATGCGCAAGTTATTGGATTAACAAAACAGTGTTGGTAAGACAGGGAAAAATATATCAACAGTGGTTTGTATCTAATGCAAAATCTGTCATGATCCTACCTAACAATGTAGCTGATTCCTGGAAATGCATTTCTCACAGAAACAAATACAATTTTAATTGAACATTAAATAACTCCCTATCTGTAGTACTAGGCCATTAACCATTACTAAAGCATCATAATGAAGGAGCAAACAAAAGTGTAAGGGGGAACCAAGAATTCCAGTTACATGATGCCATTGACAGTCATGAGAAAATTCATCAAAAGACGAGGTTTATGGGACAGCACCCACTTTTAATTGCATAAAAGCAGCACCCAGACAAAAGCAAACAAGCAATTAGTTGACAGAGGGGGTGGGCGAGAGAAGATTCAGTTGCATACGTGTCACTCAAAAGCATCCTGCTTGCACCAGTTATTCCGATGACACGCACATCAATATTCATATTTTCCTTGAGAACTGCTACCTGCACAGAAGTTGAATAAGTGTTGGCAAGAAGGGGGTACATAGTTGCACATATTAGTTATAATATAGGCAAATCTTAGCATTTCCTTTCCAATATAATATAGGCAAATAAATGAATTGACAAATGATTATTTTCACCGCATGTACGAACTAACCAGGAACAGTACTATACACATACTGCTCACCATTAATAACCTATAGTTATTTATTATCTTGTTTATGCACATTCATTGGTATGGTAAGTGCTAGAGCCACAAAATACCACTATATGACACAGAAGGGAGGTTGACTACATCAAAATGACTACTTTATCATTTCAAACAAAATACGCAGGATTTTTTTAACAAATTACACTGAGAGCATTGTTTTTGCAAGAAAACTTCAAATGAAGAGTGGCAGGCTGGCAGCCTCTTGTCATTTTTGCAACGTGTTTTACCAATAGATATTTCATCACTGAAATTCTTGAAACTCTCTTTTGGTGGATATACATTTTATAATCCTAGGAATGAGATGTCACAACTCCAAAATAAATTAAAATAATTGAATATTGTTCAGTGCATAATATGAGTATCAAACACAACATACCTGTTCCCTAAGCTGGTTAAGCAGTGTTGCCCCAATCAAACCAGGTCCAATTATCCCAACAGCAAGTGTGGTTTTTGAGAGGAAGAACCTCGAGTGAGCAGCTCTGAGAGCCCTGACACAATCTTCTTGCTTCAGCACAACAGTAATATTGTACTCGCTGCAACCTTGAGCTATCGCTCGTACATTAATGTTTGCCTGCACCAATTGTTACAGGGAAAATCAGTCCAGTAACAAAGGTAATCAAAATTTTACCAGTCAAAACTATAAGCACCTTTGCTAGCGCATCAAAAAGGATTGCACTGACTCCAGGAGTACTTGCCATTCTCAGGCCAACAGCAGCAAGAATGCTGCAACCCTGAATGACTTCAACCTGAAAAAATCATGCGCAAGGCATGAATTTGTTTGGTGTCACACAGTGAAGACTTTGCTACGCATTTGCATGACAAAAAATAATTTCTTTAGCAAAACATTGACAAAGATAATAAGATGATACTTTTCAAGTTTATTATGTTTGTTTTGAGGAAAAAAATCAAGAAATACTTCATTAAGAAAAGGACAGGACGAGTACTTCCAAAATTATTACAGCATATCTATAGTGCTGGTGCTGTGTCAAGTTTGATTCTCTCAACTTTGCTTCGACGTGTCTATTCTCCTAACCATGTTGTCCATATGGAAAGTACATGGAAAAAGTCCATTTTTCAACCTTGAACTCTTGCAGAAATTTGTTTTAATAGTGGTTTTTTAATACTTCATTAAGAAAAGGACAGGACGAGTACTTCCAAAATTATTACAGCATATCTATAGTGGACTATTTGGATATTTCAAGGTTGCAGTTCAAACAGTTTGAGTTCAGGGTTAAAAAAAAATGAAATTTTGCCAAAGTCAGCTTTAAAATTGGTCTTTTAAAGTTTGATACATCTAGAATAGAGAAACTATTACTACTATGTTTTAGAAAATAACACTATTTGGTGGGATTTATGTAAAGGTCATGCTATTCAAAGACAAGAATCACCTTAGATAGCCTTCCTGCTGCTAATGCCTCGCGAAACCTAGCATGCAAAGCTGCAGAGACTGCTGCAACTTCCTTTTCTGGAACAGCAAAGCATATCGAGTGTTCACTGCTAGCCTGCACATATCTTACAGTGAGGAAGAATCCTAGTGAATTGTATGGAGATGCAAAAGATTGAAAGGTCTGAACTACCTGAGATATCATGATAACGTTAGCTCCAACATCTTTGACAGCACTAAATATGGCATTTGCTGTACCTGGAACACCAGCCATTCCAGTTCTGCAAGAAAATTATGGAGATCATTAAATAAATAAAAGAAACCAATTTTAGTAATACAAAGTCATGACATCTGCATGTATGTCAATAGCTCTATGAGATGACCTTGTTAGGTCTTTTGAAGAGCATGAAAGTACAGTACTACAGTATCACAAAGATTAAGAACATAACCAGATTATACAAATTACGAATCAAGAACAAACGGTACCAACTTACCCTTCAACATTAACAAGGGCTAATTTATCTATAGTGGCAAATGATTTGACACAAGCATCCAAATCAGCATCTTCATTAGCAGGCTGCTTGCAAATCACGGTTCCAGGGGCAGAGAGATCGAACATGTTCCTAATGACAATGGGAATATTGTCTTTCATCACAGGTATAATGGTCCGGGGATGCAATACATTTGCCCCAAAATATGACTGCAAAGAACAAATTCAAGTTTGCAATGAGGTTTGGTGTGGGAGATCAAATAGCTTCGGGTGCAAGAAATGAAAAAAATTAGCGCACATGGATCCCACTATTGCTAGGTTCCCATTCCCAGCAAGCAAGTCCAGCTCAACCAAAGACTTCAAAGTGACGAAACATTCTTTTTTGTGGAAGAACCCTTGCTGCACATCATACAGCTTCCCACCCACCGTTGTGTCGCCATGCTCAACATTACGAAAAGCTTGAAAAGCAATACTATGAGCAAGTGTTCAAGAATAGAGAAATTACCATTTCCCAGGCCTCCTGATACGATAATGTGCTTAAGATCACAGCCTCACTGACTGCATAATCAAATGATTGTCAATCAGATATATACTTATTTCCTTTGTGCAAGGGAATCAGAGAATTCCGTGCAGTAGATACTCCCCAAAAATATTATGTGTTTGTCAATGTCAACACAGCAAGTTGAACGAATCAAATGGAAAATATTTAGTTCAAAAGAACAAGGCCCATGTGAGACAAACCTTTTCTAGGATCGGCACTAAATACCCCATCAACATCAGTCCAGATTGTGACCTGGCCTGCCCTAACAAGAGAACCAATTATTGCTGCTGAGAAATCGCTTCCATCCCTTTTCAGAGTAGTAGGGATGTTTTCAGGGGTACTCGCAATAAAGCCAGTAGCAACTATTATCTCAGCAGGTTGGCGTGAAAACCATTTCTGGAGTCGCTTCTCAGATTCAACATAATCAGGATCTACCATGTCAGGACCACTAGGTTTTACAACTAGAACTTCTCTTGTATCCATCCAGCTACAAGATGCTCCAGACTGCATAATTTATATCAGACAGTACAGGTCAGTGCAATAATTTTATCCTTGTTTAAGTAAACATCCGAGTGAAATAATTAAGCAACCATCTTTACATAAATTTTGGCATTGGGAAGAAGTAACATCAATGACCCACTGCTCCTATAGTTGAGTTTAGCCACAATTTTGTGCATCTTCACAGTACTGAACTATAGCAGGATATGGTGATGGATGCACATCCTGTAAGGTACTTTAAGATGAGGACTAAATTAGAACATCATGTGAGCCTCCGAAAATTCACAAGTCATAACAGCCCCTACAAAACTGATTATAAAGACCTTGCAGAGAACAGCCCTGCCAAACTTGAAGCTCCTATGCTCTCATCACTGATGCTTACCTTTCATTTTCTTAGGTGTATTGTTAATTCAGCACATGTGACAAGGTGGGAGTATTAATTTTAAGCGCAAATGTTATTGTGCTGTTGTGGTTTAAGAAAGTGCAACTCCAAGTAGCATAGATAAAATTGAGACATCTGCCAAATGCATGCTGTAGAGTTCATACAATTATAAACTTAGAGCTCGCTTGGCAACTATCATTTCGCGCCGGAATTGTGGAATTCAATACATACCCAACTTGTTTGGCTGTCACGGAATTGGAACCATCATTTGAATTGGAAATTCCAGCTAATGGATATGGTATGTTAAGTCAATTCCAGTCCCTAACCCAGTCATTCTTCTGGAAATGATTTCATTTCATAAATGCTTGTGGCAGCCAAGAATGATTTTTCAGCTTGTAATTACAAATTGAACAAATCAAATGATGGCATCAGTGTCATTTCATTCTGTACCAAATGAAATGAAATGAGGGGTGTGAGCTCATTTGGCAACCATCATTTCGTGCCGGAATCATGGAGTTTAATTGAGATTCCATAGCCAATGTGTTTGGCTGTCATGGAATTGGAAGCATCATTTCAGCTGGAAATTCCAGCAGATGGGTACGGTGTATTAAGTCAATTCATGTCCACAACCCCGTCATTCTTCTGGGAATCATGTCATTTCATAAATCCTTGTGGCAGCCAAACATACTTTTTCAGCTTGGAATTTCAAATTGGACAAATAAAATGATGGCATCGGTGTCCTTTCATTTCATTTCTAACAAACGAAATGAATGAGGGGTGCCAAACGAGCTAAGTTATATAAATTCAGAAGCTTGTTTCATGTGTACCTTCTGTATAGCATAGCATAGCATCTGAGATGACCACAACTCTCCATACCCAACAACGAATTCAGAGAAAGATTCTGTTGCATGTCCAGCTGCAAACATAAATATACAGAACCACAATATTACACATCTATAAGAATACGACTTACACATTATTTCCTATTTACTCCAATAGCAACAGGTAAGTCAACCATCAATAAGACAGAAGACAGCATATACCAGAATACTAGTCATTGGTCAAAGACGTGCCCAAACAGTTATAACTGATACAGTGTTCTGATTGTGTATCAGCACAAAATGACGCAAAAACAAGATTGCATGTCTTTCTGAAATGAAGTTAAACTAGATTTAAAAAATATAAGTAAACATGCTAATCAGCACATGGCTACCCTAGCTGGCAGTAAATCACATGCAAAGGCTGTCCCCAACTAGTTCCCGTCAATACTTCAAGTGACCAGATGCAAATGTATGAAGAGTGATAGTGGGGAGTTTGGACAAAATGTGCCACTCAAATGAATATAAACCAAAGAAAATATAAGCTTTTACAAAAAAAAAAATCAAACAAGCCGATGGTGCTTGAGCTTCTGATGAAAATTTAATAAAGCACGAAGAACTCAGGATCTAGCAGACATCAATAATCTCCCCATAGCAGCAATAGCAACAAAAGAAGGAAACCAACAATCAGTGAAAGAAAAATACTTTGGAGAGACATTATACAAAAGCCATACTTTCTAAGGACCTAATCAATACTAGCCACTCAAAAACAAAATACCATGAAATATGGAGAATTAGTATTTCAAACCTATATAAATGGCACGAAGCATTGCTCTCAGGTTACTGATGTCGGAATGCAGCTGAGACAAGAATCTTGCAAGATCTTCTCCATCTAGAAGTTCCTTCGCTGCAGACATATGCTTCTCAAAAACTTTATCCACTGCTTCTGTGTAAGAATCGTCCCTTGACTGAGCCTTATGCACGAGATTGTACATCATGTCAGTAACTTTGGACATTGCAGATACAATGATCAGCTTTCTCTCGGAGGAGTCACCAAGAACTACATCAGCAACATTCTGAATTCTCTGAGGTGTTCCCATGCAAGTGCCACCAAACTTGTGCACAGACCACATATCACCTTTTGGGAGATAAGTAGTGACTTCAATTTGTTCAACCGAAACTGCTGCTGCAAGAAACAGGTTGGATGCAAAGGAAACAGCAAATCTTAGATAGATATAGATACAACATGCATGTCTGGTTGATAAAAAGGTTAAAACTGCATGTGAGTATGTACACCTAATATATAAGAACAAGCAGAGCATATGACACTGGAACTGAGATGGAAAAACAGAAATGTACGGGAAGCAAAAGTAGATGTCTCCAAGAATGGAGACAAGGGGTTGCTAGTGGGGGACGTCCTATTTGGGCCCAATGTTATGAATTGGCCCTCCTGACCATATTTATCTGCTTCTGCCCCTGGATGTCCCCAAATAAGTTGATGCTACATGACTGAAGCTTTGTCTTATAACAGGGTTATTGAGATGGACAATAACAAACTTGTTCATGGCCTGTGGCCAGGCTGGGTTTGGAAAATGAGGGGGTTAGCTGGGCCTACAGACCAGTCAGCAACTACATTGTACTATATTTTTAATTTAATTGGTCATTTTATCATTAGACGTGACAGAAGCTAATACACTTTCTGAATTAAAAAAAAAGTATGCTACTGTTTGGACTTTGGTCCCAATGCAGGTTGGGCTGAGAGGCCAAGCATTTGCAGCGGCTGAAACCTAACCCAGCCCATAGCCAAGCCTTTGACCAGCTAAATATGGTGAGAAAATACAGTTGTCGAGAAATAGTAGAGTTGGTGGGTAGAGTTGAACATTTATAAGATTTTTTATACGTCAAGTCATTAAACGAATCTTTATTGCAAGATGCATTGGGAGTGGTAATATAGAGTTGATGAACACAAACAATGGCCTGACGGAAGGCAAATTACCAGCTGCTGGTGTGAAGAGATTCTTGGAACCATGTCTTTGCGAACTTCCTTGAGAGTAACCTATCCTGAACAAGACAGTGACCAAACAAATAAGGAATATTAACTGAAATTTGGCAAGGCATAACTGACCCCAAAATATATATGGTAGAACTGAGCGCAGATAGGGGATTAACACGGGACTTCAGAAGTTAATTACTCCAGAAAGGTTGAGAAGACTTTCCAGGAATAATTTACTCAGCAGCTTTAATAATGTCAGAAATAGAAGATTGAGCATGCGATGAGGGTCAAAATGCCAAGTGCAACAAAGTGAAATAGGCGGCCGAGAGCGAGAGCATGGCCCTTGTGCATTTGGGATTTGTACACTAGATAAAAATTAGCCAGATCAGTTCTAGCTGAAAGTAAATTACTAATTCGCAACAACATTCATTGCACGAAACGAAAACACTACCTTAGAGCTCCCAAAGGTCGGTCCTGATTTCTCTCACACTTCACACATTGTGAAACTGCATCCCTGAAGATTTGTCAAGCAGCATAACGTTAGTCTCTAAGATTATACACATCGAAAGAGCGGCAGCGGAAACTTCTGAATAAAACAAACAGTGACAGAGGTGCAGAATGTGCAATCTAGAAGATATGACATCTAAACTAGATTCACTCTATTTGACTTAGCTCCACTGTAAGTTCATCACAGTCATGTCATTGATGCAACATCTATGATTAACAATCCATCTGTTTCTTAACTGAAGTAGACTGATATATGAAGCACGAGTTTCCAACATAAATCTTTGACTGTTGCATTTTTCTATGTGTATGCTGGTAGAGAAATTATTACAAACATGTATCATGAAAATACTACTCCTGGAAAACTAGTAATATTATTTTCATCCAACCAATACAAATATTGTTACTGACAACACTGACAGGAAGTCACGAAGTACTTGCAGAAAACGGTCGCAGTAATAATATCCTTGACACACTTATGAACTGTCCATTTCAGCTCTACAAAATCAAGCAAGGCTATCCACGCCGTAAAACGCACAGCCTCGCGATGTCTGCACGGCCTCACAGCAATCGTCCATTACCAATAGCACATAAGCTCCGTTTAGGCATCTAATTCTAAATCGCATCCCAAATGAGCCAGAAAATCGCGAGCACGGCCAACACATTACCGGCGCAAGACCGCGCCGATCTCCGCCCGACCCTCGACGCGCCGACGCGATCGAGTCGGCGTCGGAGCTACTCGCGCCACGGAGGACCCTACATGTCGAGGGAAATGAGGAGGTCGGTCCACGAACCTGCCGGAGGCGGACGAGCGGGGCCGGCGTCTCGCGGCGGCGAATGGCGAGGCGTGGCTCGCGACGGCGAGGGACCGCATCTCGCGGCGGCGGCGGCGCGGCGGCGCGCGAGGGAGGGAGGGAGAAGGGGGGGGTGGGGGGAGAGGTCTCGGGAGGAGTGGAAGGGGACAAGGGAGCCGCAAGACGCCAAATAAACCCTGCTTTAACCCACCCGCGCAGCCGCTTTCTGGCTGCCCAAGCAGATCGTATAGTAATCACGAATCTTTTTGGATTGCCGTGAAATAATTTCCAAGATTTGCTCGCTTTGGAGCTTAGCAAACGGGTGACAGCTGGTAAAAAAATGTGATTAATCTTTTTTATTCATTTACTTTAATTAAAATTAAATTGTTGAGGCTGGCCTAGTGACAAATGTGGCAAAAAGCTCTATAGCTCCAATTCGATGCTCCGACATTGACCTTACGGCGGCCCGGACAAACTTCCCAGCTGCTACCGTTCAATTTCCCCTCAAGTACTTGGGCCTGCCCCTTTCGCTTGGCGGACTAAGAGCTCCCAATAGAATCGGATTGGAGGAAGATTTGGCGTGGGGAGGCCCATTTTCCCGCCGCGAGGATGGATGGAACGTAATACGACGAATTCAGACAAAATAGGCGAATTCGTTCAAACATAAGCGAAATTTAATGATATTTAACATATAGAGGCGAGTTCGTACATAAATAGGCCGAATTCGTACATATATTTGAATTCGGCGATTGGCAAACTAATACTAAAACTAAAGCGGCCTCCTACATGCCGAAATGGCGGTAGAAGGTCGTGTGTCGCCGTCGTCGTCGTCGCTGAGCCGGCGTCGTCTGGGCGGCGGCGCCTCGTACCCGGCTCGTGCCACCGGCGTCGCCGCGCGTGGAGCGACAGCCGTAGATGTCGTCGTGTTGCTCCTCGAGCTTGATCACCTCCCGGCGCGGTGTTCCGCGAGGACGGCGCGCGGGCGCGAATCGGCGGCGGCGGATCAACATCCGCGGCTCTGCTCGCCTCCCGCGCTCCCGATCGCGCTGCGTCGATGGGGAGAGGCTGTTGTCGGCGGGCACCGGGTCCTTCGGCGACACGGCGATCGCCTCCGCCACGCGGCGTCCTCGCGCGCGCTCGCCTCCTCCTCGCGGGCGGTTGGCGGCGGCCGCGGCGGCCTCATTCTTCGCCGTCTTCCTCTTCGCCCGCGTTGCGGCGAGGAGGGCTGGTCGCGGATGACGAGCGCGCGCTGCTGCGCCCTCGGTCGGCGGTGGAGACGTCGGCTCCTTCTTCACGGTGGCCGGAGACGGCCACTCCTTCTTGACGGTGGCCGGCGTCGACCCGCCGGACCTAGACGCCGATCTCGAGCCCGACGACGAAGAGGACGGCGCCATCCTCCTCGGTATCCAGGAACTACCGTGCCGGCGCGACACGGTAGCCGCCACCGGCGGCGGCATCCCCAGGACAGGGGAGTTCCCGTCCTCGTGCGCGAGCACATTCTCGAGGTGCAGTTGGGCGCGCTCCACCATCGGCGGCGGCCGGCGGCGTTGTTCCTTGCGGAGGAGGAGGAGGGCGTCGTAGCGGCGAGTTCGCGTTCGTACCTTCGCCGGAAGAACGCGATCCACGCTTCGTGGTTGTTGGGGAAGCGCGGATCCGCGCGCTGCTCGTCGCGAGTGACGCGCGCCTCCTCGATCGCCGCCGAGTGCGCCGCCACCCGTTGGCGGCGGGATCGGCACGCCGCTGCGCTCAGCCTCTAGCCTCCGGCGCGCGGAAGTCGGCGGCGCGGGGTAGCCCGCCGCGTGGAGTCGCCCCTCCCATTGGTGGAGAAGCGGCGGCGAAGCCGTTGTTGGCCGCACCGTCGTTCGCCATTGCTGGTTCCTTCGAGTTCGGGGATGATTTGGGGGAAGACGAGCGAGGAGGTGAATGCGGGGCAGCCGGGGTAGTTCGGCGATAAATAGAGGTAGGCGCGCATGAAACCGAGGCGACGGCATTAACTCGCCGCGTGGAAGCTACGCGTCCGGCGAATGCTGACCGGCGGCAGCTTTACGCGCGCGGAAGACGATGCGATGAGGACGACGATCGGTGTCTCTCGCCGACAAGTTGGGGCCACCGGCGCGGGAACGTTTCGCGCGCTTTCATTTCGTCCGGAGTCCCCGAGCGCTCCCCGGGGGGCCGGGGTGGCGTGGGCTCGCCGGATGGATGAAGGGCCAAATCCGGACGAAAACGAGGAACCGGGGCGCCACCGTCCGGATGGAAAAAACGCTCGCCGGGGGCCTCGACGGGGGCACGAGTGGAGATGCTCTAAGACGGGCGGATCTCCAACCTTTCATCGATAAGGCGGTAGCACGACTGAGCCCTTGGAAGGGAAGATTTCTGAATCGGGCGGGCTGTACCGCTCTCGTGAAATCTGTTCTCTCCTCCATGCCTATCTTCTTGTTAACAGCTCTGAGAGCTGACAAGGGCATCCTGAAGGCTTTTGCTAAGATCAGTCGGGGAATGCTATGGGCCTGCAAGGAAGTTGTTAGTGGGGGAAAGTGCAAGGTCAACTGGCAAAAGGTCTGTCGCCCCAAGGAGCTCGGCGGTCTCGGTATTCTTGACTTGGAAAAATTCTCTCGCGCGCTCAGGCTCCGTTGGTTGTGGTACGAATGGACGGCGCCGGAAAAACCTTGGTTTGGATCTAAAACTCCTAATGATGCCGCCGACAGAGACCTTTTCAACGCCGCTACCCGGGTCACCATTGGAGACGGTGCCAAGGCTTCCTTCTGGTCCTCCTCATGGTTGGATGGTGCTCCTCCGAAGGACTTAGCTCCCTTAATCTTCAAAGCTTCTAGGAGAAAGAACCGAACGGTTCGGGATGCTCTCGAGGGCCAGACCTGGGTTGCAGATATTAATGTGGACTCATTCACGGTTGAACATCTGGAGCAATACGTCCGCCTTTGGGATCTTCTTTCAGCGGTACAACTATCCCCTGGCACAAGGGACTCCATAATCTGGACCATGTCGCCCAATGGTTGTTACTCGGCCAGCTCCGCCTACAAGGCCCAGTTCCTGGCCTCTCTGCCATGCCCCTTCGGGAAAATTGTTTGGAAAACTTGGGCTCCCCCCAAGTGTCGTTTCTTCGCCTGGCTCGCCATTCAGAACCGCCTCTGGACCGCCGACCGTCTTGCGAAACGGGGGTGGCCACACCAACCTACTTGTCAGCTGTGTAGATGCTCCCCCGAAACGGCGCGACATATCCTTTTTGAATGCCGCTTTTCCAAGAGGATCTGGGCTGCTGCGGCTTCTTGGCTCTCTTGTCCAGACCTTCTCCTCTGCTTGGGAACGGGAAGACCTAAGGTGTTGGACTATTGGCACGCCATCGCCAAGACTCCCACCTCTTCTCCCAAAGGTTTACGGACAGCCATCATGCTTATCGCTTGGGAGATTTGGAAAGAAAGGAATGAAAGAGTCTTCAGCAATAAATCATCTTTGCCTTCGGTCATCATGGATAAGATTAGGAAGGAAGGAAAGGATTGGATTCTAGCCGGTGCTAAAAACCTGGCGGAGCTTGTAGGGTGACTTTTTTCTCTTTCTTGGGGTCTTTCCCCCTTTCTTTTATTTTTTGGCTTCAGCCAATCCTGTGTTTGCTCCTCCTATATCAATATAAGGCAAGCTCTTCTTGCCCCATTTCAAAAAAAAAAGATATACATTTTCACACACAAAACGGTTGTAGAGTTTTCGAAATTGGTCCAATCAACAAAAACTTGTCGACGTCAATGGGAATGTCTAGCCGTGTTCGCTCGCTCGAGCGCGGCGCGGCGAACCCTACCCGCCGCCACCCCAGTCCTCCTCCTCCTCTTCCCCCGTCCGTCGCCGGCGTGGGCTGCCGGCGTTGCCGCGCGGTGCCGACGGCGGTGGGGCTGACTTTCCCGCGTGCGGCGGGGCGGGGGCTCCTTGGCGGCGCGGTGCAGCTCGGGGCGGTCGGCGCGGCGGCGTGAGACCCGCGCGCCGGATGGGAGGAGGGACGGTTGCGCAGCCAGTTGGCGGTGGAGCAGCGAAGGCGGGCGGCGCGGGCGGGGCCTGCTCGGCCCAAATCTGGCCCAGTTCGGGGCCCAGATGGGCTGGGCGGGCTGCCTGCGTTTTGGCGCGCCGGCGGAGCTCCCTGGCGGCGGAGATGGTGCGGCGGCGGTGGATGGGTGGCGGCGGCACTTCGGCCGGCCTGCTGCAGCTTGGCAGCGGCTTTACGGGCCAGTTTGGGCCCGGTCGGGCCAGTTCGGGCCTGGTTTGCCCTCTTTGCCATGTCTGGTCGGCGACCGCGAAGGCGGTGGAGGTAGTTCCCTCCCGCCCGGTTGGGGTGCCGCTACCCTCATCCCTGGTGCATATCGTCTCTTCCTCTAGGTCCGGTTTCGGTGACCACAGTGCGACGGCGAGGGTGACTACAAGACCGTGGTGGCGTGTGCTGGTGGTTGGCATGTTTGGTGGAGCACGTCGGAGCGTTCAGGGTGGTGGGTTTGGTGGTCGGGAGAAATCCGTGTCGGCATGTCTGACTCCGACGCGGCGACGCCTGTGGGTGCCGCCTTCCTTCCTGAAGGGCGTCGGATGTATCCCTCCCCAATCCCTTCCGCGTACCGGGGGAAACCCTAGGCCTAGTCCGGGCAGCAGCGGCGTCGTCGTCGTTCCCTTGTTGAAGATGCTGCTTGGTATGCGGCGTCTGGACGTGCTAGGAGCGTGGTGGTACTTCTCCGGAGGGCCCAGCGGTTGCGGAGTCATCCTCGTTTTCGTCAATCTGCCGGTGTCGGCATTAGTTTTTTTTCTTTTCTTTGTTTTTTCGTTTGGGCTTGGTTGTGTTGTGGCCCCAGCTGTTTCTTTGTATCGGATGGTTGCTATATTAATATAGCGGGGCGAAAGCCTATTTCGAGGAGGAGGAATGTCGCCCCTGATGAGAGAATGATCCGCTTAGGGCATATACAACGGTAGAGAAGTTATGTCTTCTCTTAGCCCTCCACGTCAAGTTATAACGTGTACAATACATTATCTCTTATTGTCATCCCTTGCAATCGATGAGAATTAATTAAATTTTAGTAGGAAATTATATTACTAAAGGAAGACATGTGGTACAATGGAGCAAATAGTTTTCTCTTATTTTCTAAGTGATCATTCCTTAGCTAAGGAATCCAACTTTTCCTTTCTCTATTTTCTCTCCTCCAACTCAGAGAAGGCTCATGTTATCACATTGTACATGCTCTTATTCGTTAAACATGAGGTTTGATCTCTAGTGGACCAAGGTAGAACCTAACCTTCCAACCACGGGGTGGGTACCTATTATGACCATAGTCTGGTACTCTGAAAGAAAATTTATGTTTTGATGACCACATTTTAGTAAAGAGAACTTAATTACCAAAAAAAAATAGTTTAGTAAACTAGAAAGATATGCATGGGGGCATGAAGAAAGAAAAATGCTCATACATAAAATTCAACCAAATGCTCTACTGTTATGTTAAAATTTTAATGTTTCAGTCTAGTTATACTATACCTGTAAAATAAATCTATACTTTGAGACAAAAAAAAAATTAAGAGTGTCACGAAACATCGTAACTGCTACTCTAGAAATTATTAATAGCTACACAAATATTGGTTGGTACATATGGACTAGTAACTCTGGTACTAAGAGTGGAGGTTATGTTTTCAATTGATTTTCACACTAAACGTTTTGTTTCTCATTATCTATCAAAATGTACAATTGTACATGTCGTGTGCATTATTGCACCACATGCTATGACACGTTACTCTTCCTATTTAAGAAGAGAAAAACAGAAGTAGCTAGCATCCTTACTCACAAACAAAGTATCTAATGTTTACCAGAGAAGAAACTGTACAGCTAAGGTGTAGCTACATATTAACACACCGTGTGCACAATGTAGATAGGAGTAGGAAGCATCAGGATTTAGCAACTTTAATTTAGGCATCATTTCATTCCAGTGAAGAACCAATGTCGCACCGTCGGTTTACCTGATAGGCCACCACTCCAGAGCACTAAGTCACAGGTGCTCTCAATCGCCACATGAGCAGAACCTACCTATGCGATATTGCGATGCACAAGATCCACAATGATATCCATGGCTAGCTACCCTAGGTGCAGCAAGGCCGTACCGTGTAAAATTTCAAAACTAGGCCCTACACGTAAGGGGAAATTCTAACATATTTTATTATTTGTAAAAGGTAAATCTTTCAAATTATAATTGTATATCTTTGCTATAGTAATTGTACCATGACATTCTTGTAACTGAATAGATGAAATAAATTAAGTCAGAGGCCGGAGGTCCTTATACATAGTCTCCCATTTTTCATACCATAATATAATTTTAATTTGCACTCTTCTCCAAAGAAAATTTGAAGGGTTGTCACGCGTTTGTACAATGCAAATATAATACTTTTCTTTTTAAGAAAAATCTCATTTATCTATATGGAATAGTCACCTGAACAAAACAAGAAAATACTTAATTAAAGAAACAATCCACTCATAAATTTTATTTTAGGGAGACAATGCCCAAAAATTACAATCATAGTAGGTTCTTTCGAAGAAATGGTGAAGGTATGGTAGGGGAAGAATTGGGATGGCATTTTGGCATAAAAAACATTGAGAGGATAAAAATGGCTTTACTAGTTTCACAAGGACTTGGTCAGCCCTTTCTTGATCTTCGGGAGAGGAGGGACCTTAATTCACCTAGAAATTAAAATCGCATGAAATCTTTCAATGGAAGTTGAGAATTGATGTCGAACACATAGGAAGTTGGTATGTGATTTGGTGTTGGCACGGCTAGTTACGAGGTGAAACATTATCTATTGGCCAATTTAGAATTAGTCCCTTAAATTAGTACGAATAAGAAAATTGGGGCCTGAATTATGGACATGCTAGTGCACATTCCGCACATGCTTCTTGTACGGCCCTGCCTAGTTGATTAAGTTCCAAGTGATCCTCATCGGTTAGTTGTGGCGGGTTAGGCTTAGTTGCCTTGTAATTGAACAAGTGTCCATTCACTAGGGTGGCACGAGCACACTCAGCGGATACTTAACAATTGAGAATTCCGTTTTGAAAAAATAAAGGAACACAATAAATCATGTACATATGTGAATATGTATAACCGGTAAGTGTTGTAAATGTGTTTTTTTCTAATTATGACGAGTAAACAAATCATTCCAGATCAGAACTGACATTATACACACAAGCAACTTAGCTACAACATAATGAGAGCCAAATTAGTGGCGGGCAAATGATACCAAGGATGGATATTCAGAGAATTTAAATTAAATAAATAAATATAGTGGAAATGACAAAACATCAGTTGTGGCACCACAAGCAAAATGCACCAAGGATGGATATTCAGAGAATTTAAATTAAATAAATAAATATAGTGGAAATGACAAAACATCAGTTGTGGCACCACAAGCAAAATGCAGCGCTGTTTCTGATGGGTTCGTTGCATAGAAAATAAAAAAATTCCTACCGCAAAGACGAATAAATCCAAGATCTAATCTATGAGATCGGAGCAAAGAGATGGAGATGAGACTAACCCTCGAAGATTCCAAAGTCTACGAGATTAATCTCGTTGTTGGTGTAGACGATCGTTCCGATGCTGCAATCCGGCAGCACTTCCGTACTCGGTCGCGCGTACGGTGTCGATGAAGCCCGTCCTCTCCTCGTTCCAGCGGGCAGCGGAGGTGTGGTAGATCTCCTCCAAATTCCAGCAGCACGACGGCGTGGTGGTGGTGGTGGATGATGTCTACGCACGCTTCTATTCATGTAGACAGTGTTGGGCCTCCAAGAGCAGAGGTTTGTAGAACAGCAACAAGTTTCCCTTAAGTGAATCACCCAAGGTTTATCGAACTCGGGGAGGTAGAGGTCAGAGATATCCCTCTCAAGCAACCCTGCAATTAAGATACAAGAAGTCTCTTGTGTCCCCAACACACCTAATACACTTGTCAGATGTATAGGTGCACTAGTTCGGCGAAGAGATAGTGAAATACAAGTAATATGGATGATTATAAGTAGCAATTGCAATCTGAAATAAAAATGGCAGCAAGCGAACATGTAGCAGAACTTGTTGGAAACGGTGTTTCAATACTTAGAAACAAGGCCTAGGGATCATACTTTCACTAGTGGACACTCTCAACAATGATCACATAACTGGATAAATAAATGCTAATCTCAAACACTCTCTTGTTGGATAACAAACACCATTCATTGTGTAGGGCTACAAGAGCACCCTCAAGCCGGAGTAAACAAGCTCCACAACTTCTTAAAGGAATCACACACGATGCACACACTGTCACACACACCGTGGAGAGTGAATCCGGAGTTCATATTAAAGTAACCTCTAGAGTGCATAATAGACCGTTGCAATTTAGACCGAGTACTAACATAGCATACACCAATAGCTATGAAAGGGGGAATAGATCACATCAATACTATAATAGTAATAGTTAACTTCATAATCTACAAGAGATTACAATCATAACCTACGCCAAGTAGTACATGATGCACACACTGTCAACTTTACATCATGGAGGAGGAATAGACTACTTTAATAATATCACTAGAGTAGCACATAGATTAATAGTGATACAAAGCTCATGATCACATAAAGATCACACCATGGGAGAGAGAGATGAACCACATAGCTACCGGTAGAGCCCTCAGCCTCGGGGGAGAACTACTCCCTCCTCATCATGGGAGACAACAGCGGCGATGAAGATGGGGGTGGTGTCGATGGAGATGACTCCGGGGACAATTCCCCGTCCCGGCGGCGTGCCGGAACAGAGACTTCTGTCCCCCGAAACGGAGTTTCGCGATGGCGGCGGCTGCGTAACTTTTCTCGTATCGTGGCTTCATGTTTTAGGGTTTTCGCGATGGAGAGAATATATAGGCGGAAGGGCAGCCTCGGAGGGGCCAGGGGGTGCCCACACCACATGGCGGTGCGGCCAGGGGTGGGCCGCGCCCCCTATGGTGTGGGTCCCTGCCCGCCTCCGACTCTCCTTCGATGTTCTAGAACCCTCCGAGGAAAATAGGAAGTTTGGCTTTTGTTTCGTCCAATTCCGAGAATATTTCTGTGTAAGATTTCTGAAACCAAAAACAGAGAAAAGGCGCTTCGGCATCTTGTTAATAGGTTAGTTCCGGAAAATGCATCAAAATGATATAAAGTGTGAACAAAACATGTAGGTATTGTCATAAAACTAGCATGGAACATCAGAAATTATAGATACGTTGGAGACGTATCAGTGGAGGAAGAAAAGCTGCAGGGCTTCGCCAAGCCGGAACAACGTATAGTGGAGGAGAGAGGGGGCGGCCAGGGTTTGGTCTGAGGGATGGGTTGCGCCCCCTGCCCCCTTCCCTCTTTATATAGGGGGGGAGGACGGCTGGGGTGGCCCCCTGCGCCCCCATCTCATCTAGGGCCGGCGGCCACAAGGGGGAGGGGAGAAACTCCCCCAAGTTGATCCCCCTAGGGTTTTGGGGAAACCCTAGGGGTTGGCCGGCCTGGGCCTTGAGGCTTGGTGCGCCTGGCCCATTAGGGCTGGGCAGCACCCCCTCGGCCCATGTGGGCCCCTCCTAGGTCGTGGGCCCCATGGTGGACTGATACGTCTCCAACGTACCTATAATTTCTGATGTTCCATGCTTGTTTTATGACAATACTTACATGTTTTGCTCGCACTTTATAATGTTTTTATGCATTTTCCGGAACTAACCTATTAACAAGATGCCACGGTGCCGGTTCTGTTTTGTTGTTTTTGGTTCCAAAGGCTGTTCGGCAATATTCTCGGAATTGGACGAAATCAACGCCAAACATCCTATTTTTCCGGAAGCATCCGAACACGAAGGAGAGTCGGAGGGAGCCGGGGGCCACCACACGTGTGGCCGCGCGGGCCACACCCGGCCGCCGGCCTGGTGGAGGCCACCCTGTCGGCCCTCTGCGCCGCCTCTTCGCCTATTTAAGCCCTTTCAACCTAAAAACGCGCCGATTGACGAAACTCCAGAAAGACTCCGGGGCGCCGCCATGTGAAACTCAATTCGGGGGACAGAATCTCTGTCCGGCACGCCGGGACGGAGAAGTGCCCGGAAGCCTTCTCCATCGACGCCACCGCCTCCATCATGCTCCGTGAGTAGTTCCCCCATGGACTACGGGTTAGGCTAGCTAGTTGGTATACTCTCCCCCATGTAGTTCAATACAATGATCTCATGAGCTGCCTTACATGATTGAGATTCATCGATGTAATCGGTGTTGTGTTTGTTGGGATCCGATGGATTGTTACGTTATGATTGTCTATCTGCAAAGTTTGTGAAGTTATTGTTGCTGCAATCTTGTTATGTTTAATGCTTGTCACTAGGGCCCGAGTGGCATGATCTTAGATTTAAGTTCTATACTTATTGCTTAGATTGTATCTACAAGTTGTATGCACATGTCTATGTCCGGAACCAAAGGCCCCAAAGTGACAGAAATTGGGACAACTGGAGGGAAAGGCTTAGATATGAGGATCACATGTTTTCACGGAGTGTTAATGCTTTGCTCCGGTGCTCTATTAAAAGGAGTACCTTAATTTCCAGTAGATTCCCTAGAGGCCCGGCTGCCACCGGCTGGTAGGACAAAAGATGTTGTACAAGTTTCTCATTGCGAGCACGTATGACTATATATGGGAAACATGCCTACATGATTAATAGACTTGATGTTCTGTCTTAATGCTATTTCAATCCTATCAATTGCCCAACTGTAATTTGTTCACCCAACACTTGTTATTGGAGAGTTACCACTAGTATAGATAGCTGGGAACCCGGTCCATCTTTCATCATCATATACTCGTTCTCTATGTCATTGGAAGTAGTATCAACTATTTTCTGGTGCCATTGCTCTCATATTACTGCTACTGCTGTTGTGTTCTGTTACTCTGCTCTCATACTGCTGCTTTCACATCACCCTTACTAGTGCTTTTCCAGGTGCGGCTGAATTGACAACTCAGTTGTTAAGGCTTATAAGTATTCTTTACCTCCCTTGTGTCGAATCAATAAATTTGGGTTTTACTTCCCTCAAGACTGTTGCGATCCCCTATACTTGTGGGTCATCAAGACTATTTTAGCGCCGTTGCCGGGGAGGCATAGCTCTACTCATAAGTTCACCTGGGGAGTACACTCTACCTCTCTCTCTGTTTTATTTTATTTTGTTTTGCTTAGTTTACTTTTCTCTAGTTTACTTGTGCTTAGTTTTGATGGCGTGTAACTCACACGTTCGTTGGGAACCCCAAGAGGAAGGTATGATGCGCACAGCAGCAAGTTTTCCCTCAGAAAGAAACCAAGGTTTATCGAACCAGGAGGCCAAGAAGCACGTTGAAGGTTGATGGTCGCGAAATGTGATGCGGCGCAACACCAGGGATTCGGCGCCAACGTGGAACACAACACAACCAAAGTACTTTGCCCCAACAAACAGTGAGGTTGTCAATCTCACCGCTTGTTGTAACAAAGGATTAACCGTATTGTGTGGAAGATGATTGTTTGCAAGAAAATAGAAAACAAGTATTGCAGTAGATTGTATTTCAGAAAGAGAATTGGACCGGGGTCCACAGTTCACTAGAGGTGTCTCTCCCATAAGATAAAAGCATGTTGGGTGAACAAATTACAGTCGGGCAATTGACAAATAGAGAGGGCACCGCGATGCACATACATGACATGGTAAATATAGTGAGATTTAATTGGGCATTACGACAAAGTACATAGACCGCCATCCAACTGCATCTATGCCTAAAAAGTCCACCTTCGGTTATCATCCGAACCCCTCCGTATTAAGTTGCAAACAACAGACAATTGCATTAAGTATGGTGCGTAATGTAATCAACAACTACATCCTTAGACATAGCATCAATGTTTTATCCCTAGTGGCAACAGCACAACACAACCTTTGTCACTGTCCCAGGTATCAATGCGGGCATGAACCCACTATCGAGCATAAATACTCCCTCTTGGAGTTAAGAGTAAAAACTTGGCCAGAGCCTCTACTAGTAACGGAGAGCATGCAAGATCTTAAACAACACATATGTAATAACTTGATAATTACCATAACATAGCATTCTCTATCAATCGGATCCCGACAAACACAACATATAGAATTACAGATAGATGATCTTGATCATGTTAGGCAGCTCACAAGATCCAACAATGAAGCACAACAAGGAGAAGACAACCATCTAGCTACTGCTATGGACCCATAGTCCGGGGGAACTACTCACTCATCACTCCGGAGGCGACCATGGCGGCGTAGAGTCCTCCGGGAGATGAATCCCCTCTCCGGCAGGGTGCCGGAGGCGATCTCCTGAATCCCCGAGATGGGATTGGCGGCGGTGCGTCTGGAAGGTTTTCCGTATCGTGGCTCTCGGGGGGTTTCGCGACGGAGGCTTTAAGTAGGCGGAAGGGCAAGTCGGAGGGGGCACAGGGCCCAGTCGGCGCGGCCAAGGGGGCGCCGCCTAGGGTTTGCCACCTGTGGCCCACCGTCTCGTCTTCGGACTCGGAAGCTTCGTGGCAAAATAAGACCCTGGGCGTTGATTTCGTCCAATTCGAGAATATTTCCTTACTAGGATTTCTGAAACCAAAACAGAAAACAGCAACGGCTCTTCGGCATCTTGTTAATAGGTTAGTTCCAAAATGCATAAATATGACATATAATGTGCATATAACATGTAGATAACATCAATAATGTGGCATGGAACATAAGAAATTATCGATACGTTGGAGACGTATCAGCATCCCCAAGCTTAGTTCTGCTCGTCCCGAGCAGGTAAAACGATAACAAAGATAATTTGAAGTGACATGCCATCATAATCTTGATCATACTATTTGTAAAGCATATGTAATGAATGCAGCGATCAAAACAATGGTAATGACATGAGTAAACAAGTGAATCATAAAGCAAAGACTTTTCATGAATAGTACTTCAAGACAAGCATCAATAAGTCTTGCATAAGAGTTAACTCATAAAGCAATAAATCAAAGTAAAGGTATTGAAGCAACACAAAGGAAGATTAAGTTTCAGCGGTTGCTTTCAACTTGTAACATGTATATCTCATGGATATTGTCAACATAGAGTAATATAACAAGTGCAATATGCAAGTATGTAGGAATCAATGCACAGTTCACACAAGTGTTTGCTTCTTGAGGTGGAGAGAAATAGGTGAACTGACTCAACATAAAAGTAAAAGAAAGGTCCTTCAAAGAGGAAAGCATCGATTGCTATATTTGTGCTAGAGCTTTTATTTTGAAAACATGAAACAATTTTGTCAACGGTAGTAATAAAGCATATGAGTTATGTAAATTATATCTTACAAGTTGCAAGCCTCATGCATAGTATACTAATAGTGCCCGCACCTTGTCCTACTTAGCTTGGACTACCGGGTCATCACAATGCACATGTTTTAACCAAGTGTCACAATGGGGTACCTCCATGCCGCCTGTACAAGGGTCTAAGGAGAAAGTTCGCATTGGATTTCTCGCTTTTGATCATTCTTCAACTTAGACACCCATACCGGGACAACATGAACAACAGATAATGGACTCCTCTTTAATGCATAAGCATGTAACAACAATTATTATTCTCACTGGAGATTGAGGATATGTGTCCAAAACTGAAACTTCCACCATGATTCATGGCTTTAGTTAGCGGCCCAATGTTCTTCTCTAACAATATGCATGCTTAACCATATGGTGGTAGATCTCTTACTTCAGACAAGACGAACATGCATAGCAACTCACATGATATTCAACAAAGAGTAGTTGATGGCGTCCCCAGAAACATGGTTATCGCACAACAAGCAACTTAATAAGAGATAAAGTGCATAAGTACATATTCAATACCACAATAGTTTTTAAGGCTATTTTGTCCCATGAGCTATATATTGCAAAGGCGAATGATGGAATTTTAAAGGTAGCACTCAAGCAATTTACTTTGGAATGGCGGAAAATACCATGTAGTAGGTAGATATAGTGGACACAAATGGCATAGTGGTTGGCTCAAGTATTTTGGATGCATGAGAAGTATTCCCTCTCGATACAAGGTTTAGGCTAGCAAGGTTATTTGAAACAAACACAAGGATGAACGGTACAGCAAAACTCACATAAAAGACATATTGTAAACATTATAAGACTCTACACCGTCTTCCTTGTTGTTCAAAACTCAATACTAGATATTATCTAGACTCTAGAGAAACCAAATATGCAAACCAAATTAGCAAGCTCTAAGTATTTCTTCATTAATAGGTGCAAAGTATATGATGCAGAGCTTAAACATGAGCACAACAATTGCCAAGTATCACATTATCCAAGACATTTTTAGCATTACTACATGTAGCATTTTCCAATTCCAACCATACAACAATTTAACGAAGAAGAAACTTCGCCTTGAACATTATGAGTAAAGCCTAAGGACATATTTGTCCATATGCAACAGCGGAGCGTGTCTCTCTCCCATACGGTGAATGCTAGGATCCAACTTTTATCCAAACAAAACAAAAACAAAAACAAACCGACGCTCCAAGCAAAGTGCATAAGATGTGACGGAATAAAAATGTAGTTTCAGGGGAGGAACCTGATGATGTTGTCGATGAAGAAGGGGATGCCTTGGGCATCCCCAAGCTTAGACGCTTGAGTCTTCTTAAAATATGCAGGGGTGAACCACCGGGGCATCCCCAAGCTTAGATCTTTCACTCCTCTTGATCATAGTATATCATTCTCCTCTCTTGATCCTTGAAAACTTCCTTCACACCAAACTTCAAGCAAACTCATTAGAGAGTTAGTGCATAATAAAAATTTATATGTTCAGAGGTGACACAATCATTCTTTACACTTCTGGACATTGCATAAAGCTACTGGACATTAATGGATCAAAGAAATTCATCCAACATAGCAAAAGAGGCAATGCGAAATAAAAGGCAGAATCTGTCAAAACAGAACAGTTCGTAAAGACGAATTTTAAAATGGCACCAGACTTGCTCAAATGGAAAAACTCAAAACTAATGAAAGTTGCGTACATATCTGAGGATCACTCACGTAAATTGGCATAATTTTCTGAGTTTCCTACAGAGAATTAGACCCAGATTCGTGACAGCAAAGAAATCTGTCTCTGCGCAGTAATCCAAATCTAGTATGAACCTTACTATAGAGACTTTACTTGGCACAAAAAACATGATAAGGAGAGGTTGCTACAGTAGTAAACAACTTCCAAGACTCAAATATAAAACAAAGTGCTGTAGTAAAATAAACACATGGGTTATCTCCCAAGAAGTTCTTTCTTTATAGCCATTAAGATGGGCTCAGCAGTTTTAATGATGCACTCGCAAGAAATAGTATTTGAAGCAAAAGAGAGCATCAAGAGGCAAATTCAAAACACATTTAAGTCTAACATGCTTCCTATGAAAAGGAATCTTGTACACAAATAAATTCATGAAGAGCAAAGTAACAAGATCAGGAAGATAAAACAAGTGTAGTTTCAAAAATTTCAGCACATAGAGAGGTGTTTTAGTAACATGAAAATTTCTACCACCATATTTTCCTCTCTCATAATAACTTTCAGTAGCAACATGAGCAAACTCAACAATATAACTATCACATGAAGCATTCTTATTCTGAGTCTCATGCATAAAATTATTACTCTCCACATAGGCATAATCAATTTTATTAGTTGTAGTGGGAGCAAATTCAACAAAGTAGCTACCATTATTATTCTCATCAAGTGTAGGAGGCATAGTATCATCAAAGTAAATTTTCTCCTCAATGCTTGGGGACTAAAAATATCATGCTCATCAAAGCCAGCTTCCCCAAGCTTAGAATTTTCCATATCATTAGCAACAATGGTATTCAAAGTATTCATGCTAATATGTTCCATGGGTTTTTTAATTTTCGGATCAAACCATCCATGTCTTAAATCAGGAAATAGAATAAGAAGCTCATTGTTGTCCATTATGCCAAACTAGTGTAAACAGGAAACAAAAAGATGCAATTGCAGGATCTAAACATGATAAAGTAAATGCAAGTAACTAATTTTTTTGTGTTTTTAATATGGAGAGCAAGACAGTAAATAAAGTAAAACTAGCAACTAATTTTTTTGTGTTTTGATATAATGCAGCAAACAAAGTAGTAAATAAAATAAAGCAAGACAAAAACAAAGTAAAGAGATTGAGAAGTGGAGACTCCCCTTGCAGCGTGTCTTGATCTCCCCGGCAACGGCGCCAGAAAATATGCTTGATGGCGTGTAACTCACACGTTCGTTGGGAACCCCAAGAGGAAGGTATGATGCGCACAGCAGCAAGTTTTCCCTCAGAAAGAAACCAAGGTTTATCGAACCAGGAGGAGCCAAGAAGCACGTTGAAGGTTGATGGTCGCGAAATGTGATGCGGCGCAACACCAGGGATTCCGGCGCCAACGTGGAACTGCACAACACAACCAAAGTACTTTGCCCCAACGAACAGTGAGGTTGTCAATCTCACCGGCTTGCTGTAACAAAGGATTAACCGTATTGTGTGGAAGATGATTGTTTGCAAAACGTAGAAAACAAGTATTGCAGTAGATTGTATTTCAATAAAGAGAATTGGACCGGGGTCCACAGTTCACTAGAGGTGTCTCTCCCATAAGATAAAAGCATGTTGGGTGAACAAATTACGGTCGGGCAATTGACAAATAGAGAGGGCACCGCGATGCACATACATGACATGGTAAATATAGTGAGATTTAATTGGGCATTACGACAAAGTACATAGACCGCCATCCAACTGCATCTATGCCTAAAAAGTCCACCTTCAGGTTATCATCCGACCCCCCTCCGGTATTAAGTTGCAAACAACAACAATTGCATTAAGTATGGTGCGTAATGTAATCAACAACTACATCCTTAGACATAGCATCAATGTTTTATCCCTAGTGGCAACAACACAACACAACCTTAGAACTTTCTGTCACTGTCCCAGGTATCAATGCAGGCATGAACCCACTATCGAGCATAAATACTCCCTCTTGGAGTTAAGAGTAAAAACTTGGCCAGAGCCTCTACTAGTAACGGAGAGCATGCAAGATCTTAAACAACACATATGTAATAACTTGATAATTACCATAACATAGCATTCTCTATCAATCGGATCCCGACAAACACAACATATAGAATTACAGATAGATGATCTTGATCATGTTAGGCAGCTCACAAGATCCAACAATGAAGCACAACAAGGAGAAGACAACCATCTAGCTACTGCTATGGACCCATAGTCCAGGGGTGAACTACTCACTCATCACTCCGAGGCGACCATGGCGGCGTAGAGTCCTCGGGAGATGAATCCCCTCTCCGGCCAGGGTGCGGAGGCGATCTCCCGAATCCCCGAGATGGGATTGGCGGCGGCGCGTCTCTGGAAGGTTTTCCGTATCGTGGCTCTCGGTACGGGGTTTCGCGACGAGGCTTTAAGTAGGCGGAAGGGCAAGTCGGGAGGGGCACGGGGGCCCGGGTCGGCGCGGCCAGGGGCGCCGCCTAGGGTTTGGCCACCTGGCCCACTCGTCTTCGGACTTGGAAGCTTCGTGGCAAAATAAGACCCAGGCGTTGATTTCGTCCAATTCCGAGAATATTTCCTTACTAGGATTTCTGAAACCAAAAGAAACAGCAACTGGCTCTTCGGCATCTTGTTAATAGGTTAGTTCCAGAAAATGCATAAATATGACATATAATGTGCATATAACATGTAGATAACATCAATAATGTGGCATGGAACATAAGAAATTATCGATACGTTGGAGACGTATCAAGTTTATTTCTGTCTAGTATTATTTTGCTTAGTTTACTTTTGCCTAGTTTGTTTTTGTCTTGTTTTATTTTTCCTATATACCCGAAAATCCATAAAAATTTGAAAAACCTAAAAATTTAAAACTGTTGTTATGGGAGAACCCATAACCTACTTGGAGCTTATAGAATATTATAATAATTATAGAGAATCAAGAAAGGGTAAAGTTATGAGTGCTGTGATAGAAAAATTGAATACAATTGCTAAAATCTTGCTTAAACGCCATGATATAAATTGTTGCTCTAAAGAGGATACTAAACATCTTAAATTTCAATGTGGCTTTAGTGAGGAAGTTTTAATTAAGAACTATAATTGGAATAACTATATTCATTTTGGGTTCGAAGAGGTAGAACAATTTGTCATATTTATGGGAGCCTCTGAGATAGAATCCTTCATTGTTAAAAATTATGAAACTTGTGTTGTTTGTAAGGACCTTAAAGATTATGTCTCTTCTATCCTTAATTTTTGCATAGAAAGCTATAGTGATAATCCTTATATCATTGATTATAAAGAGAGACTCATTAATGCACAAGAATGCACTCACAATTTGCAGGAACTGTGGAAGAAGAAATTGATGAACCTGAAAGCTCATTGGATGAAAAAGAGGAGGAAATTGATGAACCTGAAAGCTCATTGGATGAAAAAGAAGAGGAGAGGGATGAACAAAAGGAGGAAGAATGGATTAGCTACCCATGCCAACCTTCTAATGAGAGTAACTCTTTATCTCTTACACTATTTGATTGTCCTCCATGCTTACCAAAGAAGGATGAATGTTATGTTCCTGTGGATTCTCTTGAAATATTACCTATGAGGAAAACTTGTGAGAATGATTATGCTACTGTTATCTATGATAATCCATGCTATTTTGATAAATCTTATGATAATGCTTTGTTTGTGCCTGATGTCGAAATGCATGGTACTAAAGAATTTTGTTTGGCAAATGTTTATGATAAATCTTTAGATGATGGTCCTATGTTACTTGATAATATTAATTGTACTACTAATGAAAATGGGATTGGAGAAGTCTTGACTTTATCTATGAGTCCCATATCTTTTGAGATTGATCAATCATCTTGTTATATTATTGATAAAAGTGAGTTTGAAAGTTTTAATCCCGCTATTTTTGAGCTTGATAAAAATTATATGTTTATGGATCATGAGAAACATGCTTTATGTGATAGTTATATTGTTGAGTTTGTTCATGAATCTACTGAAAATTATTATGAGAGAGGGAAACATGGTTATATGCATCTTAATAATGTTAAGTTTCCCCTCTTTATGTTGAGAATTGTGAAGTTACTCTTGTTTTATCTTGCTACGCTTGTCACTTTGTTCTTCATGAATTTATTTGTGTACAAGATTCCTTTTCATAGGAAGTGGATTAGACTTAAATGTGTTTTGAATTTGCTTCTTGATGCTCTCTTTTGCTTCAATTTCTATTTTCCATGTGAGCATCATTAAAATTGCTGAGCCCATCTTAATGGCTATAAAGAAAGCACTTCTTGGGAGATAACCCATGTGTTTATTTTGCTACTGTTTTGTTATGTCTTGGAAGTTGTTACTACTGTAGCAACCTCTCTTTATCTTTATTTTATTGCAATGTTGTGCCAAGTGAAGTCTCTAATAGAAGGTTGATACTAGATTTGGATTTCTGCGCAGAAACAGATTTCTATCTGTCACGAATCTGGGCATTTCTCTGTAGGTAACTCAGAAAAATCTGCCAATTTACGTGCGCGTTCCTCAGATATGTACGCAACTTTCGTTAGTTTTGAGTTTTCTGATTTGAGCAACGGAAGTACCATTTAAAAATTCGTGTTTACTGGCTGTTCTGTTTTGGCAGATTCTGTCTCTGTTTTTTGCATTGTCTCTTGTGGACTTTAAGTGAGGCTTTCTAGACGTGGAGAGCTGTAGCTAATGTTTTATTGAGTTCTTGCAATGTGTCACTACAGGACCAAGGTGGATTCAAGTTTTTTGAGTACTAACCCCTCTAATGAAGTTTATGAGAAGTTTGGTGTGAAGGAAGTTTTCAAGGGTCAAGAGAGGAGGATGATATATGATCAAGAAGAGTGAAAAGTATAAGCTTGGGGATGCCCCGTGGTTCATCCCTGCATATTTCAAGAAGACTCAAACGTCTAAGCTTGGGGATGCCCAAGGCATCCCCTTCTTCATCAACTTATCAGGTTTCTTCTATTGAAACTATATTTTTATTCGGTCACATCATATGTGCTTTACTTGGAGCGTCTGTTTGTTTTTATTTTTGTTTGTGTTTGAATAAAGATGGATCCTAGCAATCCTTGTTTGGGAGAGAGACACGCTCCGCTTTTTCATATGAACACTTGTTCTTCGTTTTACTTTTAATGTTCAATGGTAAAAGTTGGAAGCTATTTGCACTTATTGATATTTGGTTGGAAACAGAAAATGCTTCATAATGTCTTGAATAATTTGACACTTGGCAATTGTTTTGAGCTCTCAAGTAGATCATGATTAAGTTTTTTTCATGTAGTTTAAACCTATTAGTGGAAAACTACTGTAGAGCTTGTTGAAATTGGTTTGCATGATTGGTCTCTCTTAAGGTCTAGATATTTTCTGGTAAAAGTGTTTGAGCAACAAGGAAGACAGTGTAGAGTATTATAATGCTTGCAATATGTTCTTATGTAAGTTTTTGTACCGGTTCATACTTGTGTTTGCTTCAAATAACCTTGCTAGCCCAAAGCCTTGTATGAGAGGGAATGCTTCTCGTGCATCCAAAACCTTGAGCCAACCACTATGCCATTTGTGTCCACCATATCTACCTATTATGTGGTATTTCCTGCCATTCCAAAGTAAATTGCTTGAGTGCTACCTTTAAACAATTCAAAATTTATCACCTCTGATTTGTGTCAATGTTTTATAGCTCATGAGGAAGTATGTGGTGTTTATCTTTCAATCTTGTTGGGCAACTTTCACCAATGGACTAGTGGCTTCATCCGCTTATCCAATAACTTTGCAAAAAGAGCTGGCAATGGGATTCCCAGTCCCAAATTAATTAACAAAAATAGACACTCCTCCATGGTATGTGATTGTTGGACGGCACCCGAAGGATTCGGTTAGCCATGGCTTGAGAAAGCAAAGGTGGGGAGGAGTGTCATCATAATAAAACTAAAATAAAAGGCACTCCTTCATGGTATGAGATTGTTGGCAGGCACCCGAGGATTCGGTTAGCCATGGTTTGTGAAGGAAAGGTTGGAAGGAGTGCCACACAAAAATAAAAACAAAATGGGAGCCGCTCTTTGAAGGTTTTGGGGTTAGAGTACCCACTACCATTCGTTGACAACAACAAACACCTCTCAAAACTTTACTTTTATGCTCTCTTTATGTTTTCAAAACCAAAGCTCTAGCACAAATATAGCAATCAATGCTTCCTCTGCGAAGGGCCTTTCTTTTACTTTATGTTGAGTCGTTTACCTACTTCCTTCCATCTTAGAAGCAAACACTTGTGTCAACTGTGCTTACATACTTACTTATTTGCATTCATCATATTACTTTGTGTTGACAATTATCCATGAGATATGCATGTTGAAAGTTGAAAGCAACCGCTGAAACTTAAATCTTCCTATGTGTTGCTTCGATGCCTTTACTTTGAATTTATTGCTTTGTGAGTTAACTCTTGTGCAAGACTTTTGATGCTTGTCTTGAAAGTACTCTTCATGAAAAGTTTTGATATATGTTATCTATTTGTTAGCAACTATAGATCATTGCCTTGAGTCACTTCATTCATTTCATATGCTTTGTAATAGTATGATCAAGGTTATGTAAGTAGCATGTCACTACAGAAATTACTCTTTTTATCGTTTACCTACTCGAGGGCGAGCAGGAACTAAGCTTGGGGATGCTTGATACGTCTCCAACGTACCTATAATTTCTGATGTTCCATGCTTGTTTTATGACAATACTTACATGTTTTGCTCGCACTTTATAATGTTTTTATGCATTTTCCGGAACTAACCTATTAACAAGATGCCACGGTGCGGTGTTTTGTTTTTGGTTCCCGAAAGGCTGTTCGGGCAATATTCTCGGAATTGGACGAAATCAACGCCAAACATCCTATTTTTGGAAGCATCGAACACCGAAGGAGAGTCGGAGGAGAGCCGGGGGCCACCACACGTGTGGCCGCGCACACCCGCCGCGCCGGCCTAGTGGGAGGCCACCCTGTCAGCCCTCTGCGCGCCTCTTCGCCTATTTAAGCCCTTTCAACCTAAAAACGCAGTACCGATTGACGAAACTCAGAAAGACTCCAGGGGCACCGCCGCCATCGCGAAACTCCAATTCGGGGACAGAATCTGTTCGCACGCGCCGGGACGGGGAAGTCCCCGGAAGCCTTCTCCATCGACGCCACCGCCTCCATCATGCTCCGTGAGTAGTTCCCCCATGGACTACGGGTTAGCTGTAGCTAGTTGGTATACTCTCCCCCATGTAGTTCAATACAATGATCTCATGAGCTGCCTTACATGATTGAGATTCATCTGATGTAATCGGTGTTGTGTTTGTTGGGATCCGATGGATTGTTACGTTATGATTGTCTATCTACAAAGTTTGTGAAGTTATTGTTTGCAATCTTGTTATGTTTAATGCTTGTCACTAGGGCCCGAGTGGCATGATCTTAGATTTAAGTTGTATACTTATTGCTTAGATTGTATCTACAAGTTGTATGCACATGTCTATGTCGGAACCAAAGGCCCCAAAGTGACAGAAATTGGGACAACTGGAGGGAAGGCTTAGATATGAGGATCACATGTTTTCACGGAGTGTTAATGCTTTGCTCCGGTGCTCTATTAAAAGGAGTACCTTAATTTCCAGTAGATTCCCTAGAGGCCCGGCTGCCACCTGGTAGGACAAAAGATGTTGTACAAGTTTCTCATTGCGAGCACGTATGACTATATATGGGAAACATGCCTACATGATTAATAGACTTGATGTTCTGTCTTAATGCTATTTCAATCCTATCAATTGCCCAACTGTAATTTGTTCACCCAACACTTGTTATTGGAGAGTTACCACTAGTGTAGATAGTGGGAACCCGGTCCATCTTTCATCATCATATACTCGTTCTCTATGTCATTGGAAGTAGTATCAACTATTTTCTGGTGCCATTGTTCTCATATTACTGCTACTGCTGTTGCGTTCACGTTACTATTGCTCTCATATTATCTGCTTTCACATCACCCCCGTTACTAGTGCTTTTCAGTGCGGCTGAATTGACAACTCAGTTGTTAAGGCTTATAAGTATTCTTTACCTCCCCTTGTGTCGAATCATTAAATTTGGGTTTTACTTCCCTCGAAGACTGTTGCGATCCCCTATACTTGTGGGTCATCATGGACCCCTCCGGAACCTTCTAGAACCTTCCGGTCTTCCACCGGAAAAATTCCGAACTTTTCCGAAACCTAGAAATCAACTTCCCTTATATGAATCTTATTCTCCGGACCATTCCGGACCTCCTCATGATGTCCTGGATCCCATCCGAGACTCCGAACAAACTTCATCTCCACACCATATTCCATATCTACTTATGCGACATCGAACCTTAAGCGCGTCACCCTACGGTTCGTGAACTATGCAGACATGGTCGAGACTCCTCTCCGAGCAATAACCAATAGCGGGATCAGGAGATCCATAATGGCTCCCACATATTCAACGATAACTTAGTGATCGATTGAACCATTTACATACGATGTCGATTCCCTTTGTCACACGATACTTTACTTGTCCGAGGTTCGATCATCGGTATCTCCATACCTTCGTTACCGACAAGTACTCTTTACTCGTACCGTGGTATGTCATCTCTTGTGATCCAATCACATGCTTGCAAGCTAATCAGACGATATTCCACCGAGAGGGCCCAGAGTATATCTATACGTCATCAGGATGGACAAATCCCACTATTGATCCATATGCCTCAACTCACATTTTCCGAATACTTAATCCCATCTTTATAACCACCCATTTACGCAATGGCGTTTGATGTAATCAAAGTACCCTTCCGGTGTAAGTGATTTACATGATCTCATGGTCGAAGGACTTAGACAACTATGTATCGAAAGCTTATAGCAAATTGAACTTAATTACTTGATCTTATGCTACGCTCATTTGGGTGTGTGTCCATTATATCATTCAACAACATAACCTTGTTATTAATAACATCCAATGTTCATGATCACGAAACCATGATCATCCATTAATCAACAAGCTAGTTATACAAGAGGCTTACTAGGGACTCCTTGTTGTTTACATAACACACATGTATCAATGTTTCGGTTAATACAATTATAGCATGGTATGCAAACATTTATCATAAACACAAACATATTATAATAACCACTTTATTATTGCCTCTTGGGCATATCTCCAACAGTTTCCCCAACAAAGTGAGGCCAAGATTGTGTGCACTGTACAATGTCCAAACTAAATTATGTATGAAACAACAATGTGGAAATGACTCACATGTGTGATCGTTTTCCTCTATAGGCCTAAAATGTATGTGACCACCCTTTGTTATTTCCACCTTGTACAATTTTAGACAAGGTTTAGAGTTTTGATATATGAAAGTTTGCAACGGTGGCAGAATGCAACCAAACTTTCTGTCAGGTAATTAAAAATTCATTCTAGATAATTCAAAAATGTGTTTGAATTTGGAGGAAATATGAATTTAAGAGAATGCAGTCTCCTGATGAAATAATAATCAGCTTAGTGAGACACATGTGATGCTTTTATGACCATATTTTAATAACAAAACTTTATTATTGGAAAAGACTTTAGGAAACTAGAAATATATGCATGGCGGTATGACCAAGAAAAAACATTTCAATGTATAATAGCATTACAACATTTGGTAGGCATATTTCTTCGTATATACTTTGTATGGAACTATCAAACAAAAATCTTACCACTTAACTTCTATGAAGTTACCAGCTACTAGTTCATCGTATAAGAATTGCCCGTTTGAAAGCTCGAGGTGGCTTTCTAATATGAAAACCAGGTGTAAACATCGTGGATACCCCATGTTAACAACTAGATTAGGCTTGTGTCATGTTTTTTTGGGGGTAGAATATAATTTTCTATGTTTGAAAGAAGTCTTGTACTTCGCTTTCTATCCAAAACCAAGATGGTTTGTACTGTGTTTACTAATCTCCAGTTCAAGCTATTTCAAATGATTCCATGCTCACTTTGACTTTCCTCTAAAAGATGGTAGACAAAAACATTTCCTTATGAGAGGTGTTTCTTTGTTCTTCGACGAGAGGAGCTACATGAATCCCATGGTCTCCAGCAAACAGTTTTTCTCAATTTATTCCCGCGAAAAATCGTACTTTATTGCAACTGTAGTCTCAATGAAACTCCAGCATCGTTTTCAATCCAACCCAACAAAGCTGTTGGATTATCTTCTCTAGATTTCCTGCTCCGTTTTTCTCGGATAATTTCATATCGAATTGACGTCCTCTCCGTCAGAAGAAAAGAAAATGAACAAATTATATTATGTTAGAGAGGAGCAAAAAAACTATGCAAGCCTTTTTGTCATTTTCCTTGTCTTTTGTCGAGAGAAACAATACACATTGCATGTTCTCCCCATAATTTCTTGTGGTTGTTCAATCTCACAAATCCCTAGTATTCCAAGCGGCGACATTTACAATTGTACATATGCGTGTGCATTAATTATTGCACCACATGCTATGACTGTGTTACCCTTCCTATTTAAGAAGAGCAAAACCAAAGTAGCTATAGTATTTTTACTCACAAACAAAGTACCTAAGTTTTACTAGAGATGAAACAATGAGTACAACTAAGTTGTAGCTACATACCGCATACAAGACACCGTGTGCACAATGTAATAGGAGTGGGAAGCATCATGATTTAGCAGCTCTAGGCATCACTTCACTTTCGCAAAGGAAAACTCTTGCATCACCAGCTCAGCTCACATGCACCCACTCCGCAGCACGAAGCTACAGGTGCTCCCAATCGCCACATGTGCAGAACCTACCTGAGTTGCAAGATTTTGTCTAATTGGCTTATCTTTGATCCATACCTAGCTACCACATGTGCAGTGCAAGCTTCGTGACTATGTTGATGTAGTTCCAAGTGATCCTCACCGGGTTGACTGTGGTGGTCTGGGCTTACAATGAGACAAGTGTTGGTTCAGTAGGGCTCTTTTGGCAATTACACGAGCCCACTCGGCAGATACTTAACCTGTTTTTTTTTTAAAAAAAAAGAGGAACACGGTAAATCAAGTAGAGACGTGAAAATGTATAGGCGTTGAGTGTTAAAAATGTAACTTCTTTTTTATCATTGCCACGAATTGCATGGTCGACACCAAATTGTTTGTCCCCAACTTCATCTGGTGAAAATTCTAGTAATATATACCACGCATGCAAACATAGTCTCAAATGGTACTCCGGCATCGCTTTCTATCCAATCCAACAAAGCTCTTGGATTATCATCTATAGCTTTCAAAGAAAAAATATGAATCGCATATTCTCCCGCTAATTTCAATTCATGTGGCTGCTCAATCTCACCAAAAAAAAACTACCATCCCAAGTCACGAAAATATATCCATGGGATGTACACTGCACCAACGCGAGGATCGTTCTCTATTCAATCGGACAAAGCTATTGGATTATCTTCTATATGTCTTCCATCTGCTCGAAAATATTCGGATAATTTCATTTCACGCGTGACAACGACGCCTTTCCTTTAACGGCGAGTCGAATGAAACAAATATTGCTTCCAAGCAAGAGGATCAAAACTATGCGTTTCTATGGTTGTCCTTAATTCTTTTCTATGGGTTGTGCGTGAGATTGTACGGTGAGAGTCCGCCGGCAACTCGTTTTCCTTCTCCATCGTGACCGTGAGTGTGCAGCCAGCAACGATCCAAAAAAACATGGTGCGGGTCGTCGTTTCGTTTCTCCGCTGGCAGAAAAGGAGATGGAGACGGGCCGAAACGGCCTCTGGTAGCCGCGGAATGCCGGAATCCCCTTCGTTTTCTGCTCGCCAAGGATCATCCAAGTCCAGCAGCACCAAAGACAATCAGCGGCAGCGAGCGCAAGGCAGACGCCAATCACCTTCCTGTTACTACTTTAATCAGTTTTCACAGTCAATCATCTGCTCCCTTTTAGTACTACTACTAGTAGTATCAACTGTGCGTATGGCATGCGTGTCGATGTGCTCTTTGTTCTGCCTCGCTAATAAAACTGCAGATCTTGCTGCTGCATAGCAGTCGCTACTCACTGGCCACTAGTGTGACTGCTGCTAAACTAAACTAAACACCGTGCGGCTAGCCGACTCTTGGGCCAAGAGAGGAGGCAGAGTGCTCTTGCTGTACATAGCTCGCGATTATGTACTGTATGTATGTGGTTTGTGTTGTTTTCGATCAGTTCTACTAGGATAGCATGGGGCCGGCCTACGACATCGAATTTGTTGCGTTCGATTTCAGAAAAGAAAAGTTGTATTCGTGGAGCAGCTTCTACTGGTTGAGGCATGCGTGGATGCGGCTGGAATGGAACCGGCTGAAAATATGTAGCGTGCGCTAAAACAAACGAGGACAGGCGCGGTCAGTTCTCGGTCCATCTAGAAATCTAGAATTAACTTAATTCTTGATCAGATGACGTCACTCAATGTGAAACTAGCAAAAAAAAGTAATGCAACGGAACCATGGCTAGTGAATCAAGATGCAATACATGCCAACATTTAAATACCTGCCAACATTTACGGCTGTACGTGTCGTGTGTATTATTGCTACACATGGTATCTATGACATATTACTCTCCCTATTTAAGAAGAGAAAAACCAAGTAGCCAGTATCCTTACTGACAAAAATATCATCTAAGGTTTACCCGAGAAGAAACAATGAGTAGAGCTAAGTTGGCAACATATCGCGTACACCACATTGTTGGCAAAGTGTACATAGGAGTTGGAAGCATTAGGATTTTACGACAGTGGCTACCATTCCACCCTCGCGAAGGAACAATCTGGCATCACTAGGTAGCTTATAGGCTAGCATTTTCCTGGATCAGAGCACGGTAGTCACATGTGCTCCCATTCGCCACATTAAGATTGACGCTAGGGTACACAAAATTCATGTTAGCTCGGTTGTCTTTTCACACAACAAGATGCTCAAGCTGCAATGTAAGCTTCTTGATCGATTGAGTTCATGGTGTTGTGATTCTCACTGAGTTAGGTGTGTTGGGTATCTTGAAGGTGTTGCGATTTTAGTTGTCTTATAATGAGTGGTTTTGACAATTACACTACCACAATCAACAAATAGTTAACACTTAGAGGAACATGATAAATCATGTAGAAAATGTGTAAATGTAGCCTTCAGATCTTTCTCTCGATGACGATGAATATATAAATCATATCAAAACTGAAATGATACACATAAGGCAAAGCAGCTATCACATAATGAGAGCCAAAAAATAGTGGTGTGGCAAATGTTTACTCAGGATGAGTATTGAAAGAATAAAACCATGAAGGATATAAATTTAGGGACAGCGAAAAATCAATAAAGAATTAGCACCACGTGCAAAATGCAATGTCGTTTCTCCAACAAGGTGAGCCTAAGATCGTGTGCACTGTATAATGTCCAAACTGAAATACATATTATGAAATTTTAGACATTGATGCGGTCTCCAACATAAATCTTAGACTGTTACCTTTTTCTATGTGTGTTCTGGTAGAGAAATTATTGCAAACATGTATTATGAAAATACTACTCCTGGAAAACTAGTACTAATATTATTTTCATCCACCCAATACAAATATTTTTCCTGACAAGAAGTCATGAAATACTTGCAGAAAACGGAGGCAGTAATATCCTTGACACAGTTATGCAGCTCTAGAAAATCGAGCAAGGCTATCCACACCGTAAAACGCACGGTCTCGCGATATCTGCGCCGCCTCACAACAATCGTCCATTACCAATAGTAAATAAGCTCCGTTCAGGCATCTAATTCCAATTCACATCCCAAACAAGCCAAAAAATCACGACCACGTCAAATACATTACCGGCGCAAGACCGTGCCGATCTCCGCCCGACCCTTGACGCGCCGATGCGATCGAGTCGGCGTCGGAGCTACTCGTGCCACGGAGAACCCTACATGTGGATGCTAGCGTCGAGGGAAATGAGGAGAGGTCCACGAACCTGCCGGAGGTGGACGAGCGGGGCCGGTGTCGAGCGGCGGCGAATGACGAGGCGTGGCTCACGACAGCGAGGGACCGCATCTCGCGGCGGCGCGCGAGGGAGGCAGGGAGAAGGGGGAGAGGTCTCGGGAGGAGTGGAAGGGGACAAGGGAATTTTAACCCACCGCGCGCAGCCGCTTTCACCTTTCAGCCTGTCGAAGCAGATCGCCGTGATGTGCGGTATAGTTTTCACGAATCTTTTTGGATTTCCGTGAAATAATTTCCAAGATTTGTTTGATTTTGAGCTTACGGGTGACAGCTGGCAAAAAAATGTGATGAATCCTTTTTATTAATTTAATTTAATTTAAATTTAAATTGTTAAGGCTGGCTTAGGCCCACCGAAACCGTAGCGTGTCTCAAAACAAGAATTTCTGATGTGGTGTAATGTCGTGATGGTGCTTTTCTAAAACATAAACTACAAATAAACATACATTTTCACACACAAACGGCTGTTGAGTTTTAAATTTGAATGAATCGCCGCAAACACGTCAATATCAATGGGAATGCCCCTGATGAGAGAATGATCCGCTTAGTGTGACATCAAACTTGGCGGTGATGTTTTCGATTGCTTTTCAGAGTAAGCGTTTTGTTTCTCATTACCTATCAAACTGTATAGTTGTACATGCCGTGTGCATTATTGCACCGCATGGTGTGACACGCGCGATACTCTTCCTATTTAAGAAGAAGAATCTCAAGTAGCTAGCATCCTTTCTCACAAATAGAGTATCTAAGGTTCATTGGAAAAGAAACTGTAAGTACACCTAAGTTGTAGCTACATACCATACACAACACAGTGTGCACAATGTAGATAGGAGTGGGAAGCATCAGGATTTAACAACTTTAATTTGGGCATCATTTCTTTTGTGCAAAGGAACATCCTGGCACCGTCAATTCACTTCATATGCCCCCACTCCGGAGCACTAAGTCACATGTGCCCAATCGCCACATGAGCATAACCTACCTACGGGTTGCACAAGATTCACACTAATGGGCTTGTCTTTTATCCATGGCTAGCTACCCCCGGTGCAGGGCCATACCGTGCAACATTTTAAAACTAGGTACTACACGATCTATTATTATTTGTAAAAGGTAAATCTTTCAAATTATAATTGTATATCTTTGCTACAGTAATTGTACCATGACATTCTTGTAATTGAATAGTTGAAATAAAATAAGATTGTATGCATCTCTTCGATGCAGAACCTAGAGATCCTTATACATAGTCTCCCATTTTTCATACTATAATATAATTTCAATTCACTCTTCTACAAAAAAAATGAAGGGATGTCGCGCGATTTGTAAAATGCAAATATAATACTTTTCTATTTGAGAAAACTCTCCTTCCTCTAGATTGGAATACTCACCTCAACAAAACATGAAAATATTTAATTACAGAAACAATGTACTCATAAATTGTATTTTAGGGAAACATGGCCCAAAAATTACAGTCATAGGAAGTTCTTTCGAAAAAATGGTGAAGGTAGGATAGGAGAAGAATTGGGATGGGGTTTTGGCCAAAAAAACATTGAGGGGATAAAAAATACTTTACTAGTTTCACAAGGACTTGTTCAACTCTTTCCTGATCTTCATGAGAGGAGGGACCTTAATGCACCTAGAAATTTAATGCCCGTGAAATTTTTCAATGGAAATTGAGTATTGAGATTGGTCGCATAGAAATTTGGTATGTGATTTGGTGTTGGGACGGCTGGTTACGAGGTGAAAAATTATCAATTGGCCACTTCAGAATTAGTCCCTTAAATTATTATACTAATAAATACAAATTTGGGGCATGTATTGTGGACGTGCCATTGCACATTCCGCACATTCTTGTTGTACGGCCCTAGCCAGTTGATTGATTTCCAAGTGATACTCATTAGTTGGATGTGGTCGGTTGGGCTTGGTTGTCTTTTAATGGGACGAGTGTCCATTTTTTAGGGTGGCATGAGCACGCTTAGCAAATACTTAACAATTGAGGAACCCATTTTTAAAAATAGAGGAACACGATAAATCATGTATATATGTGAATGTGTATAACCGTTAACTGTTGTAAATGTAGCTAGTTTTCTCATTATAACGAGTAGACTGAAACGATACACACAAGACAACTTAGCTATAACATAATGAGACCCAAATTAGTGGCAGAAAAATGATGCCGAGGATGGATATTCAGAAATTTTTAATTAAATAAATAAACAGTGTTAAAAATGGCAGAAAACCAAGGTTGTGGCACTACGTCCAAAATGCAACGCTTTCCCCCCAACAAAGTGAGGCCAAGATCGTGTGCAATGTACAATGTCCAAACTAAATTATGTATGAAACAACATTGTGGAATGACTCTCATGTGTGTGATCGTTTTCCTCTATAAGACTAAAATGTATGTGACCACCCTTTGTTATTTCTACTTTGTACACCTTTAGACAAGGTTTAGAGGTTTGGTATATGCAAGTTTTTTTTTTTTGAAACGGAGGCAAAAGCTTTGCCTCATCTATTCATTAAGCAGAAGGTGCTCGGTTTTCAGGAGAAAACCGGCGAAAACCAACAACAATCGTGCCAAAGCACACCCACAACCACACTCCGCCACAAGGGGCACACCTAGCCACCCTGGCTACCCACAAAAGCTACACAAGAAGCTCAAGTCGGCCTATGCCAAACAGATGGCTCTTCGAGGAGAGACCGGCAGCTCTGATTCTGAAGATGAGCCTCGGAAAGGAGATGCGCAAGACAAGCGCCAAAAAGGACCTTCACCGGACCGCCCCTCGAAGGTCATCGTACACTGCCCAAAGCCAGCTTCGACTTCACAGCAAGAGGAGATCACCACGAAGACATTTGGACACGCCGGAACGGAGCCGACTAACATGACCTTGCCGCAGCCAACCCTTGGCCACCACCATCGTCGTTGCCTCACAAGCCTCCACCCGGAACACCCGCATCTCCGGTTGACCTCCTGCCAACCCAGATGCCCTGTGTGTTTAGCTCGCCGGAGTGCGCGAAGGGGATCACCAACTTCAAGACGACGCCCTCAAGAGGGGACACGACGAAGAATCGACGCCGTCGTCCGATCCCGCGGGATCTAGGCTTTCACCCGAAGACGTGAACCCGAGGCAGCGAAGGTCGGAGAGCTCCACGACCGCCCCCAAGAAGGACGGCGACATCCACAGACGCCGCGCGGTCAGGCTTTCGCCCGGAGCAAACGAGCCACCACACCCTCACGCGGCCGCACAGCGAGACGAAGACCGAAAGCGCTGTCAGCCCGCACTCCGCAGACACACCTCATGTGCAGAAGCGGCGCCACCGCCGCACACAAGCCACCACCGCCACCAAAACCAGACCAAGGAGCTCCGCGAGCTCCGCTGCCACCACCCGCACCGCGCGGGGTTGAAGAGCCGAGTCACCATTACTGCCGACCAAGCTCGCCGAGAAGAGCGCCGCGGACGCCGCTGATACGTCTCAAACGTATCTATAATTTCTTATGTTCCATGCTACTTTTATGATGATACTCACATGTTTTATACACATTATATGTCATTATTATGAATTTTTGACTAACCTATTGACGAGATGCCGAAGAGCCACTTGCTATTTTCTGCTGTTTTGGTTTCAGAAATCCTAGTAAGGAAATATTCTCGGGTGGACGAAACGCCCAGGGGCCTATTTTTCCACGAAGCTTCCAGAAGTCCGAAGAGGAAACGAAGTGGGGCCACGAGGCGGCGCCACACTAGGGCGGCGCGGCCCAGCCCCTGGCCGCGTGGCCCTGTTGTGTGGGCCCCTCGTGACGCCCCCTGACCTACCCTTCCGCCTACATATAGTCTTCGTCGCGAAACCCCAGTACCGAGAGCCACGATACGGAAAACCTTCCAGAGACGCAGCCGCCGCCAATCCCATCTCGGGATTCGGAGATCGCCTCCGGCACCCTGCGGAGAGGGAATCATCTCCGGAGGACTCTTCATCGCCATGATCGCTCCGGATTGATGTGTGAGTAGTTCACCCCTGGACCATGGGTCCATAGCAGTAGCTAGATGGTCGTCTTCTCCTAATTGTGCTATCATGTTCGATCTTGTGAGCTGCCTATCATGATCAAGATCGTCTATTTGTAATCCTACATGTTGTGTTTGTTGGGATCCGATGGATATTGAATACTATGTCAAGTTGATTATCAATCTATCATATATGAGTTGTTTATGTTCTTGCATGCTCTCCGTTGCTAGTAGAGGCTCTGGCCAAGTTGATACTTGTGACTCCAAGAGGGAGTATTTATGCTCGATAGTGGGTTCATGCCTCCATTAAATGGGGACATGACAGAAAGTTCTAAGGTTGTGGATGTGTTGCCACTAGGGATGAAACATTGATGCTTTGTCTAAGGATATTTGTGTTGATTACATTACGCACCATACTTAATGCAATTGTCTGTTGCTTGCAACTTAATACGGAAGGGGTTCGGATGATAACCTGAAAGTGGACTTTTTAGGCATAGATGCATGCTGGATGGCGGTCTATGTACTTTGTCGTAATGCCCTGATTAAATCTCATTGTACTCTTCATGATATATGTATGTGCATTGTTATGCCTTCTTTATTTGTCAATTGCCCAACTGTAATTCGTTCACCCAACATGCTATTTATCTTATGGGAGAGACACCACTAGTAAACTGTGGACCCGGTCCTATTCTTTACATCTGAAATACAATCTACTGCAATACTTGTTCTTTACTGTTCTTTGCAAACAATCATCTTCCACACAATACGGTTAATCCTTTGTTCACAGCAAGCCGGTGAGATTGACAACCTCAATGTTACGTTGGGGCAAAGTACTTTGGTTGTGTTGTGCAGGTTCCACGTTGGCGCCGGAATCCCTGGTGTTGCGCCGCACTACACTTCGCCGCCATCAACCTTCAACGTGCTTCTTGGCTCCTCCTGGTTCGATAAACCTTGGTTTCTTTCCGAGGGAAAACTTGCTCTGTCGCATCACCTTCCTCTTGGGGTTCCCAACGGACGTGTGTTAATTGCACGCACCAAGCTCTTTTCTGGCGCCGTTGCCGGGGAGATCAAGACACGCTGCAAGGGAGTCTCCACTTCCAATCTCTTTACTTTGTTTTTGTCTTGCTTTATTTTATTTACTACCTTGTTTGCTGCACTAAAACAAAACACAAAAAAATTAGTTGCTAGCTTTACTTTATTTACTGTCTTGCTCTCTATATCAAAAACACAAAAAAATTAGTTACTTGCATTTACTTTATCTAGTTTGCTTTATTTACTATTGCTAAAATGAATACCCCTGAGAATACTAAGTTGTGTGACTTCACAAACACAAATAATAATGATTTCCTATGCACACCTATTGCTCCACCTGCTACTTGATACGTCTCAAACGTATCTATAATTTCTTATGTTCCATGCTACCTTATTGATGATACCTACATGTTTTATGCACATTATATGTCATCATTATGCGTTTTCCGGAACTAACCTAATGACGAGATGCCGAAGGGCCAGTTGCTTGTTTCTGCTGTTTTTGGTTTCAGAAATCCTAGAAAGGAAATATTCTCGGAATCGGACGAAATCAACGCCCAACATCCTATTTTTCCCGGAAGCTTCCGAGCACCGAAGAAGGGCAGAGGGGAGCGGGGAGGGCCCCACGGGCCTGGGAGGGAAAAACACGATACGAGAAACCTTCCGAGCCGCCGCCATCGCGAAACTCCAATTCGGGGGACAGAAGTCTCTCGGCACGCCGCGGGACGGGGAATTGCCCCCGGAGTCATCTCCACCGCCGTCTCCGCCATCTTCACCGCCATCGCTGTCTCCGTGATGAGGAGGGAGTAATTCCCCCGGGGCTGAGGGCTCCGGTAGCTATGTGGTTCATCTCTCTCTATGTGATCTAGTTGAATATCATCTATGTGCTACTCTAGTGATGTTATTAAAGTACTCTATTCCTCCTTCACGGTGTAATGGTGACAGTGTGTGCGCCGTGTAGTTCTTGTCGTAGATTATGATCATAATCTCTTGTAGGTTATGGAGTTAATTATTGCTATGATAAGTATTGATGTGATCTATGCCTCCTTCAGTGTGATGGTGACAGTGTGCATGCTATGTTAGTTCTTGGTGTAATTGTGTTGATCTGTCATGCACTCTAAGGTTACTTAAACATGAATATTGAATATTGTGGAGCTTGTTAACTCCGGCATTGAGGGTTCGTGTAATCCTACACAGTTAGTGGTGTTCATCATCCAACAAAAGAGTGTAGAGTGGTTTTATTATGTGATCATTGTTGAGAGTGTCCACTAGTGAAAGCAGGATCCCTAGGCCTTGCTTCCAAGCATCGAATCTCCGTTTGTTTACTGTTTTGTTGCATGTTTACTCGCTGCCATATTTTATTCAGATTGCTATTACCACTCATATACATCCATGCTACTTGTATTTCACTATCTCTTCGCCGAACTAGTGCACCTATACATCTGACAAGTGTATTTGGTGTGTTGGGGACACAAGAGACTTCTTGCTTTGTGATTGCAGGGTTGCTTGAGAGGGATATCTTTGACCTCTTCCTCCCCGAGTTCGATAAACCTTGGGTGATCCACTTAAGGGAAACTTGCTGCTGTTCTACAAACCTCTGCTCTTGGAGGCCCAACACTGTCTACAAGAATAGAAGCCCCGTAGACATCAAGCACGGCGCCGTTGCCGGGAGGTAAGGTAAAAGGTATTCACATCCTCCGACTACTAAGCTATTTCCTAGCACTGTTGCCGTGTGTGAGTGCTCGAAGCTATTTCCTTTAGATCCTGCAATTGCATCTTTTTGTTTCTTGTTTTTATTTTCACTAGTTAGGCATAATGGAAAACAACAAAAAATTTGGTGAGCTTTTTAATCTTTTTCCTAATTTAGAATTGTTTGATGCGAAAATTAAAAAACCTATGGAACCTTATTTACATGATAGTAGCAATGTTATTAGTATGAATGCAATTACTGCTAATGCTATGGATAAGTCTAAGCTTGGGGAAGCTAGTTTACATAAAATAATCTTTTTTGCTCCTCGGCTTTGGAAGAAATATTTTGTTCTGATAATGCTTTATCTCCCATATGCGATAACTCTAATGATGCTTCGATATTTTAAATCCACCTGCTGAAAGTATTCCGTATAAAATACCTATGAAAATTATTGAACGTGTTATGGATAACCGCTATGAAGGGGATGGAACTGTCCATCCTGGAGATCATTTACTGTTTTTGCATGAATTATGCGGGTTATTCAAGTGTGCAGGTATCTCTATGGATGAAGTGAGGAAGAAGCTATTCTCTTTTTCGCTGTCTGGTAAAGCGGCGCATTGGTATAAATTGTTGAAGAATAGTCATTCTCTTGGTTGGGAGGAAATTGTACCTCTCTTTTATTCTAAATTTTATCCTCCTCATGAAGTGCATATTGATAGGAATTATATTTATAACTTTTATCCTCGTGATGGAGAGAGTATTTCTCAAGCATGGGGAGATTGAAGTCACTAATGCTCAAATGTCCCATTCATGAGCTCCCCGTAATGTTATTGTTAACAATTTTTATGCGAGGATTTCAGGACAACACAAGGACTATCTGGATGCCTGTTCGGAGGGATCTTTCACAAGCAAGGAGGTTGAAGCTAGGTGGGATCTTCTTGATCGGATTGAGGAGAACGCTGAAGGATGGGAGAACAACAAAGGTGAAGAGTCAGGTATAAATTATGATTATGAATGCATTGAAACTTTCATGGATACTGATAAATTTCGAGATATGAGTGCTACTTACGGTCTTGACTCTCAAGTTGCTGCAAATCTCTATAAAGCCTTTGCTTCTCATTTTGAATTGCCTAAAAAGAATTTTGATAAGTATCATGAACCTTTTAAAGAGGCTTGCATGAAGAATGAAATTGTTGTTAATGATTGCAATAAGCATGCTCAAACTCCTAAGAATGTTATTTCCTATAAGCATGTTAATTTTTGTGGAATGCATAGACCTTGTGGAATTAATCAAATCAAAGATGAATATTGTATCCACCATATTAATGAAAAAACTAGAAAGTGGGCTAGGACTCTAGATGATCTTGGTAAAAAAGTTTGTGCCCTCTATCCTTTTATTTGTGAAGTTTGCCATGAAGTGGGTCATTTTAATTTTCAATGCTCCTCCAATGATAATTTGAACCCAATGAGTGCTGCAAATTTGTATTGTGATGATGAAATTACTCCTAATCAGCATGATGAACTTACTTTATTTTTGTGGTGTGAAGAGCTCTCAAGAAAAATCTCTTTGTTACATATGAGTGATCTTGATATTGATGATGTCCTGCATGGGTGTTTTTCTTATTGCATTGATAATAGCCATACAAATACTTACATACAAAATATTTTAGAAGATGACACCTTGCCAAAATATGATAGGACCGTGTGTTTTCAACTAATTAATGAAAAGGAGGGATCCTCCCAAGTTTCTTCTATTGTTTAAAGTAAATCAGGTTATGCGGACAAGCCACCCTTCAAGCCTCTTCCTCCTAAAGAAGGGAACGAGGAGAAGGAAAAGAAGAAGAAGAAGGAACGAAGAAGAAGAAGAAGAAGAAGAAGAAGAAGGAGAATAAAAAGAAAGAGGGAATCCCCGCGTGAATGAGATAACGCTAGGTAACCGTAAGTATGTTGCTCCTAATGATTATTATGATAATGAATCTGAATACAATGATCTTCCTATGCCCTTTACATACATTAGTGATCATGATTTGAATGAGCACACTACCTTTGATATTGGAAATCTCTTTGGTACTGATTATGAAAGTAATGATGATAGCATTATTCATGTCCCCTCAAACGATGATATTGAAAGCTCTAAGCTTGGGGATGCTGTGCTTGAAGATCCTATATTTGAGACCTCTACATTTAGTGAAAATGATGATATTACATATTCTGGTTTAGATAATCACTATAGAGATGGATATGACACATGTTACAATTATCCTTATGAAACTTGTCATAGTTATGATGGGCTTGCCAAAAACCATTCCCTTAATATGCAACTTGTTTACCATGTTCAAATTCTTGATAATAATCTTGCTCCAATTACTATTAATGAGAAGAACTCTTCTTATGCTAAAATTAATGATACTCCTATGCATATGAACTATGATAAGAATGTTTTAAGTGATGGGTATATTGTGTATTTCATCAATGATGCTACTGAAAGTTATTATGAGAGAGGGAAACATGGTTATATGCATCTTAATAATATTAAGTTTCCCCTCTTTATGTTGAGAATTTTGAAGTTACTCGTGTTTTATCCTCTTTTGCTTGTCACTTCAGAAGCTTAAACATGATCTATATGAGCACAACAATTGCCAAGTATCAAATTATTCAAGACATTATACTAATTACCACATGTAGCATTTTCTGTTTCCAACCATATAACAATTAACGAAGCAGTTTTCAACCTTCGCCATGAACATTAAAAGTAAAGCTAAGAACACATGTGTTCATATGAACGAGCGGAGCGTATCTCTCTCCCACACAAGGATGAACTTATTCAAACAAAACAAAAACAAAGACGCTCCAAGTAAAGTGCATAAGATGTGACCGAATAAAAATATAGTTTCAAGAGAAGAAACCTGATAAATTGTCGATGAAGAAGGGGATGCCTTGGGCATCCCCAAGCTTAGATGCTTGAGTCTTCTTGAAATATGCAGGGATGAACCACGGGGCATCCCCAAGCTTAGACTTTTCACTCTTCTTGATCATAGTATATCATCCTCTTCTCTTGACCCTTGAAAACTTCCTCCACACCAAACTCGAAACAAACTCATTAGAAGGTTAGTGCATAATCAAAAATTCACATGTTCAGAGGTGACACAATCATTCTTAACACTTTTGGACATTGCCCAAAGCTACTGGAAGTTAATGGAACAAAGAAATCCATCAATCATAGCAAAAGAGGCAATGCGAAATAAAAGGCAGAATCTATCAAAACAGAACAGTCCGTCAAGACGAATTTACAGAGGCACTTAACTTGCTCAGATGAAAAAGCTCAAAACTAATGAAAGTTGCGTACATATCTGAGGATCACGCACGTAAATTGGCAAATTTTTTTGATTGTTTTACATAGAGTTCTGCGCAAATTCGTGATGACAACAATTTCTGCGCAGCAATCCAAATCTAGCATCAACTTTACCATAGAGACTTTACTTGGCACAACAATGCAATAAAATAAAGATAAGGAGAGGTTGCTACAGTAGTAACAACTTCCAAGACTCAAATATAAAACAAAAATGATGTAGTAAAATAAAGACATGGGTTATCTCCCAAGAAGTGCTTTCTTTATAGCCATTAAGATGGGCTCAGTAATTTCAATGATGCACTCTCAAGAAATAGTGGTTGAAGCAAAAGAGAGCATCAAAAGGCAAGTATGAAACAAATTTAAGCCTAACCCACTTCCTATGAAAAGGAATCTTGTACACAAATGAATTCGTGAAGAACAAAGTGACAAGCATAGGAAGATAAAACACGAGTAACTTTAAGATTCTCAACACAAAGAGGGGAAACTTAATATTATTAAGATGCATATAACCATGTTTCCCTCTCTCATAATAACTTTCAGTAGCATCATGAACAAATTCAATAATATAACTATCAAATGAAACATTCTTGTCATGAGCTATATGCATAAAATTATTACTCTCCACATAAGCATAATCAATTTTATTAGTTGTAGTGGGAGCAAATTCAACAAAGTAGTTATCATTATTATTCTCATCAAGTGTAGGAGGCATATAGTCATAATAAAATTTACTCTCCATAGTAGGCGGCACCAAAAGACCACTATCATTATAATCATCATAAATAGGAGGCATATCATAATCAACATAAACTTTCTCCTCAATACCCGGAGGACTAAAGAGATCATTTTCATCAAAACCGACCTCCCCAAGCTTAAATTCTTCCATAGCATTATCAACAATGGTGTTCATACTAATAACATTGATACTAGCATGCAAATTAGATTCCATAGGTTTTTTAATTTTCGCGGCAAACAATTCTATCTCAGGGAAAAGATTAAAAAGCTCACTGTTACTTTCCATTATGCCTTACTAGTGTAAAACAAGAGAAAAAAAGATGCAATTGCAGGATCTAAAGGAAATAGCTTCGAGCACTCACACACCGGCAACAGTGCTAGGAAATAGCTTAGTAGTCGAAGGATGTGAATACCTTTTACCTTACCTCCCCGGCAACGACGCCAGAAAAGTGATTGCTGTCCACAACTGGCGCGTGGTTGATGTGGGAGGTTTGATGGCGATTGACGGGCTTGATGGAGTGTCTTGATTCGTTCCCCGGCAACGGCGCCAGAAAAGTGCTTGATGTCTACGTGTGCTTCTATTCTTGTAGACAGTGTTGGGCCTCCAAGAGCAGAGGTTTGTAGAACAGCAGCAAGTTTCCCTTAAGTGGATTACCCAAGGTTTATCGAACTCGGGGAGGAAGAGGTCAAAGATATCCCTCTCAAGCAACCCTGCAATCACGATACAAGAAGTCTCTTGTGTCCCCAACACACCTAATACACTTGTCAGATGTATAGGTGCACTAGTTCGGCGAAGAGATAGTGAAATACAAGTAGTATGGATGTATATGAGTGGTAATAGCAATCTGAATAAAATATGGCAGCGAGTAAACATGCAACAGAACAGTAAATAAGTGGTGTTTGCAGTATTGGAAACAAGGCCTAGGGATCCTACTTTCACTAGTGGACACTCTCAACATTGATCACATAATAAATAAGTTCTCTTCCTTTGTGCTACATATACTCTTGTTTGATAATGAACACCATTCGTTGCGTAGGGCTACAAGAGCACCTCAATGCCGGAGTTAACAAGCTCCACAACATTCGATATTCATGTTTAAGTAACCTTAGAGCATAATAGATCTTTGCAATTTAAACCGAGTACTAACATAGCATACACACTGTCACCTTTACACTATGAAGGGGGAATAGATCACATCAATACTATCATAGTAATAATTAACTCCATAACCTACAAGAGATTATGATCATAACCGCCAAGTACTACATGATGCACACACTGTCACCATTACACCATGCAGGAGGAATAGACTACTTTAATAACATCACATGAGTAGCACATAGACTAGTAGCGATACAAAGCTCATCATATGGATCTCAATCATGCAAGGCAATTCATGAGATCATTGTATTGGGGTATAGAGAGAGATTAACCACATAGCTACCGGTAGAGCCCTCAGCCTCGGTGGAGAACTACTCCCTCCTCATCATAGGAGACAGCGCGGCGATGAAGATGGCGGTGGTGTCGATAGAGATGCCTTCGGGGCACTTCCCCGTCCGGCGTGCCGGAACAGAGACTCCTGTCCCCGGATCTTGGCTTCGCGATGGCGGCGGCTCTGGAACTTTTCTCGTATCGTGGCTTTTCCGTGTCGAAGATTTAGGTCAGGGGGCTTCTTATAGGCGAAGAGGCGGAGTCGGAAGGCTGACGGGGCCACCACATAGTAGGGCGGCGCGCCTGGCTCCTTGGCCGCGCCGCCTTGTTGTGTGGGCCCCCCAGGGCCCTCCTCTGGTGGCTCTCGGGTGTTCTGGAAGCTTCGTGTAATTATAAGATGCTGGGCGTTGATTTCGTCCAATTCCGAGAATATTTCCTTACTAGGATTTCTGAAACCAAAAACAACAGAAAACTGGAACTGACACTTCGGCATCTCGTCAATAGGTTAGTTCCGGAAACGCATCAAAACGATATAAAGTGTGAACAAAACATGTAGGTATTGTCATAAAACTAGCATGGAACATAAGAAATTATGGATACGTTTGAGACGTATCAAGCATCCCCAAGCTTAGTTCCTACTCGCCCTCGAGTAGGTAAACGATAACAATGATAATTTCTTTTCAATTATGCACTAACCCTCTAATGAGTTTGTTTTGAGTTTGGTGTGGAGGAAGTTTTCAAGGGTCAAGAGAGGAGTATGATACAATATGATCAAGAAGAGCGAAAAGTCTAAGCTTGGGGATGCCCCGTGGTTCATCCCTGCATATTTCAAGAAGACTCAAGCATCTAAGCTTGGGGATGCCCAAGGCATCCCCTTCTTCATCGACAACATTATCAGGTTCTTCTAGTGAAACTACATTTTTATTCCGTCACATCTTATGTGCTTTGCTTGGAGCGTCGGTTTGCTTTTATTTTTGTTTTTGTTTGAATAAAATCGGATCCTAGCATTCTTTGTTTGGGAGAGAGACACGTTCCGCTGTTTCGTATGAACACATATGTTCTTAGCTTTATTCTTAATGTTCATTGCGAAAGTTGAACTACCTCGTTCATTGATATATGGTTGGAAACGGAAAATGCCGCATGTGGTAAATGGTATAATGTCTTGAATAATTTGATACTTGGCAATTGTTGTGCTCATATAGATCATGTTTAAGCTCTTGCATCATGTACTTTGCACCTATTAATGAAGAACTACATAGAGCTTGTTAAAATTTGGTTTGCATGATTGGTCTCTCTAAGTCTAGATATTTTCTGGTTGAGGTGTTTGAACAACAAGGAGACGATGTAGAGTCTTATAATGCTTACAATATGTTTATATGTGAGTCTTGCTGCACCATTTCATACTTGAGTTTGCTTCAAACAACCTTGCTAGCCTAGCCTTGTATTGAGAGGAATTCTTCTCGTGCATCCAAATCCTTGAGCCAAAAACTATGCCATTTGTGTCCACCATACCTACCTACCACATGGTATTTCTCTGCCATTCCAAAGTACATTACTTGAGTGCTACCTTTAAACTTCCATTCTTTGCCTTTACAATACATAGCTCATGGGAAAATAGCCTTAAAAACTATTGTGGTGAAGAATATGTACTTATGTGTCTTATTTCTTAATAAGTTGCTTGTTGTGCGGTAACCATGTTTCTGGGGACGCCATCAACTTTTACCTTTGTTGAATATCATGTGAGTTGCTATGCATGTTCGTCTTGTCTGAAGTAAGGGAGATTTTCATGATCAAATGGTTTGAGTATGCATATTGTTAGAGAAGAACATTGGGCCGCTAACTAAAGCCATGAATCATGGTGGAAGTTTCAGTTTGGACACAAATCCTCAATCTCTTATGAGAAATATTAACTGTTGTTGAATGCTTAAGCATTAAAAGAGGAGTCCATTATCCTTTGTCTATGTTGTCCCGGTATGGGTGTCTAAGTTGAGAATGATCAAAAGCGAGAAATCCAATGCGAACCTTCTCCTTAGACCCTTGTACATGCGGCATAGAGGTACCCCTTTGTGACATTTGGTTGAAACATATGTTATACAATGATAATCCGTGTTAATCCAAGCTAATTAGGACAAGGTGCGGGCACTATTGGTATACTATGCATGAGGCTTGCAACTTATAAGATATCTTATACATAACTCATATGATTTATTACTACCGTTGACAAAATTGTTTCTATGTTTTCAAAATGAAAAGCTCTAGCACAAAAATAGTAATCCATGCTTCCTCTGCGAAGGGCCATTCTTCTACTTTATTGTTGAGTCGGTTTACCTATTCTTTCTATCTTAGAAGCAAACACTTGTGTAAACTGTGTGCATTGATTCTTACATGTTTACCTATTGCACTTGTTATATTACTTTGTGTTGACAATTATCCATGAGATATACATGTTAAAGTTGAAAGCAACCGCTGAAACTTATATCTTCCTTTGTGTTGTTTCAAAGCTTTCTACTAAGAATTTATTGCTTATGAGTTAACTGTTATGCAAGTCTTATTGATGCTTGTCTTGAAAGTATTATTCATGAAAAGTCTTTGCTATATGATTCAGTTGTTTACTCATTATCTTCATCATTGCTTTACAATAGTATTGATCAAGATTATGATAGCATGTCACTTCAGAAATTATCATTGTTATCGTTTACCTACTCGAGGGCGAGTAGGAACTAAGCTTGGGGATGCTTGATACGTCTCAAACGTATCTATAATTTCTTATGTTCCATGCTACTTTTATGATGATACTCACATGTTTTATACACATTATATGTCATTATTATGCATTTTTCGGCACTAACCTATTGACGAGATGCAAGAACGATTCTTTGTTTTTTGCTGTTTTGGTTTCAGAAATCCTAGTAAGGAAATATTCTCGGAATTGGACGAAATCAACGCCCGGGGCCTATTTTTCCACGAAGCTTCCAGAAGTCCGAAGAGGAAAGAAGTGGGGCCACGAGGCGGCGCCACACTAGGGCGGCGCGGCCCAGCCCCTGGCCGCGCGGCCCTGTTGTGTGGGCCCCTCGTGACGCCCTCTGACCTACCCTTCCGCCTACATATAGTCTTCGTCGCGAAACCCCCAGAGAGCCACGATACGAAACCTTCCGAGAGACGCGCCGCCGCCAATCCCATCTTGGGGGATTCAGGAGATCGCCTCCGCACCCTGCCGGAGAGAGGAATCATCTCTGGAGGACTCTTCATCGCCATGATCGCCTCCGGATTGATGTGTGAGTAGTTCACCCCTGGACCATGGGTCCATAGCAGTAGCTAGATGGTCGTCTTCTCCTAATTGTGCTATCATGTTCGATCTTGTGAGCTGCCTATCATGATCAAGATCGTCTATTTGTAATCCTACATGTTGTGTTTGTTGGGATCCGATGGATATTGAATACTATGTCAAGTTGATTATCAATCTATCATATATGAGTTGTTTATGTTCTTGCATGCTCTCCGTTGCTAGTAGAGGCTCTGGCCAAGTTGATACTTGTGACTCCAAGAGGGAGTATTTATGCTCGATAGTAGGTTCATGCCTCCATTAAATCTGGGACAGTGATAGAAAGTTCTAAGGTTGTGGATGTGCTGTTGCCACTAGGGATAAAACATCGATGCTTTGTCTAAGGATATTTGTGTTGATTACATTACGCACCATACTTAATGCAATTGTCTGTTGCTTGCAACTTAATACGGAAGGGGTTCGGATGATAACCTGAAAGTGGACTTTTTAGGCATAGATGCATGCTGGATGGCGGTCTATGTACTTTATCGTAATGCCCTGATTAAATCTCATTGTACTCTTCATGATATATGTATGTGCATTGTTATGCCTTCTTTATTTGTCAATTGCCCAACTGTAATTCGTTCACCCAACATGCTATTTATCTTATGGGAGAGACACCACTAGTGACTGTGGACCCCGGTCCTATTCTTTACATCTGAAATACAATCTACTGCAATACTTGTTCTTTACTGTTCTTTGCAAACAATCATCTTCCACACAATACGGTTAATCCTTTGTTCACAGCAAGCCGGTGAGATTGACAACCTCACTGTTACGTTGGGGCAAAGTACTTTGGTTGTGTTGTGCGGGTTCCACGTTGGCGCCGGAATCCTGGTGTTGCGCCGCTACACTTCGCCGCCATCAACCTTCAACGTGCTTCTTGGCTCCTCTGGTTCGATAAACCTTGGTTTCTTTCCGAGGGAAACTTGCTACTGTCGCATCACACCTTCCTCTTGGGGTTCCCAACGGACGTGTGTTAATTACACGCATCGCCGCGCCGGCCGCCAGCGACGAGGACGGCGTCAGCACGGAGCCACGAGCCATCCGCCAGCCCTCCAGTCCAGCTGCCATGCCGCCCGCCTCGCCACCACGGCCGCCAACCCGCCCCAGCCCGGGCCGCAGCCCGGCCGACCTCCAGGCCCGGCCGCAGCCACCACCATGAGCCCCTCCGCGCCAGACCAGCACGCCCACGGGAGGGACGCCACTGGCCAGAGCCACCGCCCTGGCCCCCGAACGCCGGTGAGCCCCAGCCACTGCAGATCCGGCCTCCCCGCAGCCCCGCCCTGAGCTCGAGCTCCGCCCACGCCACCACGCCGCAGATGCCGGCGAGCACCCGCCATCACCACCTCGACCCGAGCCCGCCGACTCGGCATCCCCAAACCCGGCCGCCGACTCCCCCACGGGACGGCCTTCCACCGCGAGAAACAGGCCCGCCCCCCAACCACCTTTGGCAGCGGGGGTGTCAACACCCGGATTTTTAAGTCCAGATGCCTATTATGCCGTACATCGCAATCCCAGGAATATTGTTGTTGCGAGACATAATAGTTGAATATCATAGAGTCATCATTTATTACAACACATAATCGTCTTACAAAGGTAGATCACATGATCCAATATTACAATAGTAGTTGATCTATCGATCAACGAACATCACAAATAGCGGAAGCGAAGTAGTAGTGGCTATCTAATCCACAGGCCAACGCTTGACGTCAGGAGCGGTCCTAGTTGTCGTAGACGTCCTGCTGTCCATCTTCCTCGTACTGCTGTTCACCTTCATAGTCTGGCCATTTGAATAGCCAGGGACAAAGCCATGAGTACTTTTAAAGTACTCGCAAACTAATACTAGTGTAAGCATTATCAAATGTGGTAAGGGGATACTAAGCTCTAGGTTTATTTGCACAAAGCCAAGTTTATTTCATAAACATTTAGTAAAGATGCTTGAATCACTAGACTAACTCAAGTGGGAACATTAGTGTCATTCCCACAACTCTGTTGTGATTCCATTCAAAATCACCATTCACCTTTCAAATCCAAGTCACCAGTCACATGTCACATTTTTGAAAATGGTCTGATGACGGAACAGTATGGCCTTTCCAACCATCCATAACCGTGGACACGGCTATTCGAATAGTTCTACACTCTGCAGAGGTCGTACACTTGTGCCACAATATTTGCAATAATCCGTCAGGGTTAACTGGCCCTGATTTATCATACTCCGTATGCGGACTACCAACCATAACCTTTCACTTACATACTCTAGTATAGGCACCTCTCCCCATGAGCTTGGCCTCCCGGTGAAGACACACCGTCACTGGGAACTGCACAGGGCTTGGGCCGGACAATTCACCTCATTCACGTCATACCACATCATTTCTTTTGTAGAGGCAGCCCTCGGCATAACCCCGATGACGCTTGTTTAGAGGGAACCCATACTAAAGCACATAAATTTCTAGTTATGCCCTTACCCATATTGGGTATTGTGGGGGTACTTGCAAAATTGGAATGGTATCGCATCCGAACCCAACCATCAGTTTTTGTAAAATTCACCAAGTCATTCACAAGTCATATTCACCTTCAAAATCTTTCAATAGAATGAATCATCATTCCAAGGTTTTCAAAGTCATTTCATTTCACAAGTTCCCATCTAGAGTAGTCCATATTATTTGTTTAGCACTAGCAACTAGTCATGAGAGGTGCTAACTAGCTTGTCTTGCTCTAGGCTAACTTTGATGCTCTTGTTCTACTCTATATCTAAACCAAGTGAATCATAAATCAAAAAGTAACTTTGATAAATAAAATCAAGTAAAGCTTGTAAAGTAAAAACTTTGGGATAGGTTCATAAAGTAAAAAGTAATGATGCCTTGCTCTGGTAGAGCTTTGCACCCTGATGGTTAGCAAGTTCATTAGCTTGCCTTGATTGGTGAGGTGATCAAAGTGTTCTTTTTCTTCCTCTTGGTAGAATACCTCCTCCTCTTGATAATCTCCGGTACTAGCGTCTATACACGAATACGAGGATACAATCACCAAACAATACTTAGGTACTCTTAATTAGCCTTAGTGGCTCACACAAATAATCTAGTATCACTACTTAACATTTATCACAAGATTATGCTAGGGTTTCCTTATTTAGTAATAGGAAAATAATTTCCTCTCATTGAAAATGGAGTTAGGTTTTCTCTTTAGTTTGTGAGAAAATAATTTCCTCTCATTGAATCTTCTTAAGATTTAATTTCTCTTATGAATAAAATATGACCTAGGTTGACTAAAGTCAATCTCTTCATACTTATCATTTGGGAAAATGATTTAAATGAGGTTCCATACCTCATGTAAGTTAATACTAACATGGTAGTGATTTAATGCCACCAAATAATTCAATATGAGGTTACATAGACCATGATCACTACCTCATATTAAATTACTTGAGAACAAGATTTAAATGAGAGGAATATCTCTCATATGATTTAACACATAGTTGTAACTAATTTAAAGGACTACTCTGGAGGTGATTTAAGATTCTCAAATAACCAGGGATGATCCCATGTTGACCAAGGTCAACACTTCACACTTTTTATTTGAGAAAAGTGATTTAAATGAGATTCATCATCTCATGTGATTTAAATAACTAGTGCAATTTAAATACTATGTTGATTTAAATTCAACAAGTGAGCAAGTATGAGCCTAAGCATTTAAAGGTAAACACATTACTTCATATCACTTGTGAGAATGATTTAAATGAGGTGCTACACCTCATAGATTTAAATTCCTAAAATTTGCTATAGTTTAAATGAGCTAGTATTGACTACATAGCCAATATTTTGATTCTAGCCCATGATCATGTACAGAACCCATATCATATTTTTACACAGTAAATTAGGGTTTGTTAAATGTGAATTATTGAAGTTGGAATCAACTCAAAATCATTTATAGATAATTTCTAATATTTATTTGAAGTCAGAAAAGTATCTGTTTTGTTATTTTTGCTATTCAAAAACTACACAACATATGGGGTTGAATCCAGTGGGGTTAGTTAGAGCAAATCATAAGCTTTCCAGAACATTTTGATTTGCTAAATTTGAGTTTGTAGAATTTGAACTATTCAATTTATAGGACAGACCAGTATTGATTTTTAGACTAAAAGAATTAATTGAATTCAAATAAAAGGGCCAGCGCGGGAAACAGAATGGGCCGAAACGAAGGGGAAGGGACTGGGCTGGCCCAACTAGCGCTGACCACGCAGCGGGCCGCCTGACGAGGTGGGGCCTGCCTGTCTGTGACTCTTAAACGCCGAAGCGGTACCTGGCAACGTGCGCCGTTGGATTAGGCCGTGGATCGACGGCCGAGCGTCGTCGTCGTCGACGGGGGAGAGGGGCTTGCTGCGCCGGCGAGGTAGGGGGTCGGAGAGCGCTGGAGGTCGCCGGCGGTCGAGGGCGGTGGTCGAGGCGTCGTTGGCGAGGGCGAATAGGCCCCTGGTACCGTGGTGGAGCTCGGGGTGGCGTGGATCAATGGATTGATCTGCGGCGGCTCCGGCGGCTCCGATCTCGAAATTCCGGCGGTGGAGGTGCTAATCGGACTAGCTAGTGATGCGAGGAGAACCAGGGGTGAGAGGGGAGGAGAGTTTGTGAAGAAATGGTGCCCGGAGCTTCTCTATTTATAGCGGGAGAGGTGATGCCGCGGGTGCTGAGAGGGGTCGCTCATGGCGTGGCGTTTCTGGACGGCGAAGGGGCAAGCTAGGGCGAGCATCGTGTAGGCGACGTCTAGGCGGTGCTAGCGCGCTTGATGGCGCGTCCAATGATGGCCTGTGGCGCCCTGGCGACGGTGGTGTACTTGCAGTACCGGCGCGGCAGGTCGGCGATCATGGCGAGGGCTAGGGTGTACGCGCGGGCTATCGAGCATGTCTAGGGGGTAGATGTAGGGGTGGTGAGCATGCGTGCAAAGGGAGAGAGGGAGAGGAGGTCGAGCGAGTCCGGGCGACGGTGTGCTCTGGCGCGTCCAGGGTGGTGCTGGTGCACGCTCACCGCGTGCCTGGCACGCTTCGGGCGCGTCTGGGCACGGCTTGCCTGGCCACTGGCGTGCAAGGGGGAGGCTTGGCCGTGCACAGGCAGTGTCCTGGTGTACCAGAGGTGCTCAATGACAAGGTGTAGGGAAGAGTAGGGGCTTAGGTTGCTCGAGTGCCATGGTGGCCGGCATGGTACATGACATGGACAAACTTGATCATGCCAATGCTTTAATCGACCAAACCAGTACATGTACTGATGCAGGGGTTGCAGAGGGGTGTGATGATCACCAAATGAAAGTGGTGGAGGCTTTGGACCAGGGGTTTATAGCATGTCTCACATGTCCAGATTTGTGCACACAAGGTGTATGATGAAATGGCCGCATGAAATTTTATTTGGATTTTTGCAATTCTTTTTGGTGGAGCTCACTTATATAATTAGAGAGAAAGAATGGTGGTGGTGGTGTCCATTTTGGTGAAGATTTGCAAAGTTTCAAAAAGTGAGTCATCTTCACATAGATTCAAAGTCTCCACTTGTCCCTGTCTTTCTGGTCAACCTAGTCAACTTCAGCAGGGATGGTCAACATGGAAGTTGTTGACCTTGACATGGTCTTGGATGACATGGTCATAGTTGACTAAGTTTGGTTTGAGAGTTGAGAAATACAGAGTGGTAAAGTGGGGAACATTTTATAAAGTGACAAAATGACCATTATCACATGTATGTTGATTTTGAGTTTTGCTTTGATTTGTTTTTGGTTTCTTTGATGCAATTGTGTTTATTTATCATATATAAACATTCTACAAGCAAGGGATCAAGCAATGGTGGCCTTGTTTGAAGATTTGCAAAATTGGGTTATGTGTATGTGAGTGAATTTTGGGAGTTTTCTCCCTATTTGATTTCTTTCCATTTAATTTGACTTTGGTTGACTCTAATGGGGTTCTTATGAGTTTAGAAACATTTTAAGAGCATTGAAACTAAATCAAAGGGTCTTGTTCAAAGATTTGCAAATTTGGCCTTAATACATAAGAGATGAGGTGTCAAATTTTCATAAACTTGTACTAGGGTTGTTCTTGCCTTACTTGGACATGGGTTAGGGTCCATTTAGTGTTATAATAGATTTAGAGAGGGTTTCACACCATTTGGTCAAAGTTTAAAGTCATAGGGTAGAATTGGGTGATGGCTATGTGTCACATATGACTTTATGCATATGGTGCATTTGAATTTTAATTTGACTTGGATTGGCCCAAATGGTGTTGTTGAGTATTTGAAATGGTATATGGAAGTGATCCAACCATCCTCAACAAGTCCTAGGGTCAATCTTCTCAAATTCACAAATTTGCATTTTACTCTCATATGCCTCTATGGCATTTTTAGTTTCTTGTTATTTTCCTTGGTTTCAACTTGGAAATGATTCAAGAAGTATTATATAAGGTTTATAAAGCTTTTCCAATCCTTTAAGTAAAGTGGAAAGGTCTAGGGTAAATGTTGATAATTGTAGCCATAGGCACATATGCCTTTTCTTATTTAATTTCCTTTTATTTTATTTGAACTAGGATGGTGAAAAGAAGGGTGAGGTTTTAGGGTTTAAGACTAGTAACAAGCAATCATGGCAATAGCACAAGAATTAAGCAAGGTTATTATTTACCAAACTTAATTTAATAAAAGTTTTTGTTGGTTCCAAAAATTGGAACTAGGGAAATTCATTTGTTTTGTTTTGAATTTTTGGGATGTTACAAACCCTTCCCCTTAAACAAATCTCGTCCCGAGATTTTAAGAAAAGTTAGGTTCCTAATAGAGATTGAGCATTTTATTAACAGGAAGACATACTTGGCATGGTCTGGGGTGCTTCCTGAGCTTCGGTGGCAGTCATGTGGTAGAGGCGGCCGTCGAAGCGACGTTGTTGCTGAGCAGGTGCAGCGGTGTTGGCGGCGATCTTGGCAAGCTTCTTGGGGCACTCATTGGAGTAGTGGCCCACAACTCCACATTCATAGCAGTTTACAGTTGACTTGTCCTTCGGGTTGACGGGGATGGCATTGCTTCCAGTCCTCGGGCCAGTGTTGGTGTTGTTGTTGTTCCCGTTGTTGCTGTTGTTGTTGGGGTTGTTGTTGTTGTGGTGGCTGTTGTTGTTGTTGTTACCTCCGGGCTTCGGGGGTCCTCCGTTGTTGTTGGCGTAGTTGGGGCGATAAGTCTGAGCGGGTGGCCTGTTGTTTCTTGGGGTAAATCCTCCAGAGGAGTTATTGCGGTGCTTCTGGGTATGGTGGGGTCCACTCTGGTTCATCATTCTGCGCTTGCGGTTCTCATTGGCCTGATGCAGCTTTCCTTCCATCTGGATGGCTGAGTCCACGAGGGCTTCGAGATCAGCGAACGGAATATTCACTAACACAGTTTGCATCTCGTCATGCAGTCCGTTCAGAAATCTTTCCTTCCTCTTCTCGTTGGTGTCGGTCTCATCCGGGGCGTACCTTGACAGAGTGAGAAACCTGGCGGTATTCCACCACGGACATCCTTCCTTGCTTGAGTTCACGGAACTCGTCTCTCATTTTCTTGATCAGTCCTTGGGGCACATGGTACTTGCTGAACTTCAACTTGAAGTCTTCCCATGTCATCATCTGTCCCGCATTCATTGCACGTGCACTTGTCCACCAGGCTCTGGCAGGTCCTGACGGTAGTGGGTGGCGACAGTACTTTGTGGCTTCAACTCCCGCAACTTCGAGATTGTTCTCCATGGTCTGGAGCCAGTCATCAGCGTCAAGTGGCTCTTCGGTTTTGCTAAACATCGGAGGGTTGGTGTTCTGAAAATTCTTCAACTTCGATCCAGGGTGATCGTGGTTTCCATGGCCTTGATTGTTCTGAGCTATCTGTTGCAGTGCGGCCAGATTGGCTTGGCGTTCAGCTCTTTCGGCTTCTCGGTCTGCCATCATCGTCTGCAGCAGTTGCATCATGGCATCCTGAGTGGCGTTGCGGGTTGGTGGGGCCATCTGAACATTGAGGTAGATGATAAGATAAGAGGGAAATTTCTAGGGTTTGTTTTGTTTAAAGTTAAAAAGTTCATAAATTGAAAACTTGAGTAGTGTTGCGGGGGTAAAAACCAACAACACTTTTTCATTCATACCAAGCATCACATATTACAAAGCTAACACACCGTTGGTTTGAAGAACCATTCATTCGCTCTACGATACAAGGGGATCCTGATACAAACTCACACCTACTCAAGTGACTGAGTAATACTACTCTTCATTCGTAGTGGTGGTTTCTTCTTCTTCACGGGTAAAGTGCTTAGCGAAAGGCGAGGGCGTTGTCCAAATCCCTGCGGGTTTGGTACCTCCTGAAGTCCTGGTGTGCTACATAGGGGTTCATCTCCGTGGGCGGTGGCATGATCATTGATCTTCCCATGGCGTCATGTCTTGGGTAGTAGATGAAGCGAGTGTTCTTGATCTTGTTTTCATTTTGTCCGCACAGACGGAAGATTGCTTCTTGCATAGCTCTGACTAGTCCTTCCTTCCAAGTGTTTCCCGTTACAGAAAACCAGATGGTTTCCCATACCGGGGCTCCAAGCTTTCTTCGGAGATCAGTGGAAACGTCCCACCGAGGTGGTCCTCCGGAGTGGTTTTTGAGGGGGATTCCGAAGAATTCGGGGTACGGGTGGCCTAGGTATTCCACTAGTTGCTTCAAATCTTTTTCGAACCTTAGGTCTCCTCCGCGACCAAGCTGATAGAACTCCCATTGGTACTCCATCTGTGAGCAATTAGGATAAGTAAGTTAATGAAGTGATCAAGTGTGCAAAATTTTATGTACAATTACAAAGAAAAGTAGAGCATGGATTTATTCTTTTGAAAAGATCTTAAGATAAGGGTGAGAATAAGTTTTCAGAAATATTCACTTTCTTGGTTTTGAAACTAAGTTTTTCGGACGTCCATTCTAACTAGGGTCTCCTAAGGTCAAACAATGGCTCTGATACCAACTTGTCAACCCGGATTTTTAAGTCCAGATGCCTATTATGCCGTACATCGCAATCCCAGGAATATTGTTGTTGCGAGACATAATAGTTGAATATCATAGAGTCATCATTTATTACAACACATAATCGTCTTACAAAGGTAGATCACATGATCCAATATTACAATAGTAGTTGATCTATCGATCAACGAACATCACAAATAGCGGAAGCGAAGTAGTAGTGGCTATCTAATCCACAGGCCAACGCTTGACGTCAGGAGCGGTCCTAGTTGTCGTAGACGTCCTTGTCCATCTTCCTCGTCTTGCTGTTCACCTTCATAGTCTGGCCATTTGAATAGCCAGGGACAAAGCCATGAGTACTTTTAAAGTACTCGCAAACTAATACTAGTGTAAGCATTATCAAATGTGGTAAGGGGATACTAAGCTCTAGGTTTATTTGCACAAAGCCAAGTTTATTTCATAAACATTTAGTAAAGATGCTTGAATCACTAGACTAACTCAAGTGGGAACATTAGTGTCATTCCCACAACTCTGTTGTGATTCCATTCAAAATCACCATTCACCTTTCAAATCCAAGTCACCAGTCACATGTCACATTTTTGAAAATGGTCTGATGACGGAACAGTATGGCCTTTCCAACCGTCCATAACCGTGGACACGGCTATTCGAATAGTTCTACACTCTGCAGAGGTCGTACACTTGTGCCACAATATTTGCAATAATCCGTCAGGGTTAACTGGCCCTGATTTATCATACTCCGTATGCGGACTACCAACCATAACCTTTCACTTACATACTCTAGTATAGGCACCTCTCCCCATGAGCTTGGCCTCCCAGTGAAGACACACCGTCAGCCTGGGAACTGCACAGGGCTTGGGCCGGACAATTCACCTCATTCACGTCATATCACATCATTTCTTTTGTAGAGGCAGCCCTCGGCATAACCCCGATGACGCTTGTTTAGAGGGAACCCATACTAAAGCACATAAATTTCTAGTTATGCCCTTACCCATATTGGGTATTGTGGGGGTACTTGCAAAATTGGAATGGTATCGCATCCGAACCCAACCATCAGTTTTTGTAAAATTCACCAAGTCATTCACAAGTCATATTCACCTTCAAAATCTTTCAATAGAATGAATCATCATTCCAAGGTTTTCAAAGTCATTTCATTTCACAAGTTCCCATCTAGAGTAGTCCATATTATTTGTTTAGCACTAGCAACTAGTCATGAGAGGTGCTAACTAGCTTGTCTTGCTCTAGGCTAACTTTGATGCTCTTGTTCTACTCTATATCTAAACCAAGTGAATCATAAATCAAAAAGTAACTTTGATAAAATCAAGTAAAGCTTGTAAAGTAAAAACTTTGGGATAGGTTCATAAAGTAAAAAGTAATGATGCCTTGCTCTGGTAGAGCTTTGCACCCTGATGGTTAGCAAGTTCATTAGCTTGCCTTGATTGGTGAGGTGATCAAAGTGTTCTTCTTCTTCCTCTTGGTAGAATACCTCCTCCTCTTGATAATCTCCGGTACTAGCGTCTATACACGAATACGAGGATACAATCACCAAACAATACTTAGGTACTCTTAATTAGCCTTAGTGGCTCACACAAATAATCTAGTATCACTACTTAACATTTATCACAAGATTATGCTAGGGTTTCCTTATTTAGTAATAGGAAAATAATTTCCTCTCATTGAAAATGGAGTTAGGTTTTCTCTTTAGTTTGTGAGAAAATAATTTCCTCTCATTGAATCTTATTAAGATTTAATTTCTCTTATGAATAAAATATGACCTAGGTTGACTAAAGTCAATCTCTTCATACTTATCATTTGGGAAAATGATTTAAATGAGGTTCCATACCTCATGTAAGTTAATACTAACATGGTAGTGATTTAATGCCACCAAATAATTCAATATGAGGTTACATAGACCATGATCACTACCTCATATTAAATTACTTGAGAACAAGATTTAAATGAGAGGAATATCTCTCATATGATTTAACACATAGTTGTAACTAATTTAAAGGACTACTCTGGAGGTGATTTAAGATTCTCAAATAACCAGGGATGATCCCATGTTGACCAAGGTCAACACTTCACACTTTTTATTTGAGAAAAGTGATTTAAATGAGATTCATCATCTCATGTGAGTTAAATAACTAGTGCAATTTAAATACTATGTTGATTTAAATTCAACAAGTGAGCAAGTATGAGCCTAAGCATTTAAAGGTAAACACATTACTTCATATCACTTGTGAGAATGATTTAAATGAGGTGCTACACCTCATAGATTTAAATTCCTAAAATTTGCTATAGTTTAAATGAGCTAGTATTGACTACATAGCCAATATTTTGATTCTAGCCCATGATCATGTACAGAACCCATATCATATTTTTACACAGTAAATTAGGGTTTGTTAAATGTGAATTATTGAAGTTGGAATCAACTCAAAATCATTTATAGATAATTTCTAATATTTATTTGAAGTCAGAAAAGTATCTGTTTTGTTATTTTTGCTATTCAAAAACTACACAGCATATGGGGTTGAATCCAGTGGGGTTAGTTAGAGCAAATCATAATCTTTCCAGAACATTTTGATTTGCTAAATTTGAGTTTGTAGAATTTGAACTATTCAATTTATAGGACAGACCAGTATTGATTTTTAGACTAAAAGAATTAATTGAATTCAAATAAAAGGGCCAGCGCGGGAAACAGAATGGGCCAAACGAGAGGGAGGGACTGGGCTGGCCCAACTAGCGCTGACCGCGCAGCGGGCCGCCTGACGAGGTGGGGCCTGCCTGTCAGTGACTCTTAACGCCGAAGCGGTACATGCGCCGTTGGATTAGGCCGTGGATCGACGGCCGACGTCGTCGTCGTCGACGGGAGAGGGGCTGCTGCGCCGGCGAGGTAGGGGGTCGGAGAGCGGCGGAGGTCGCCGGCGGTCGAGGGCGGTGGTCGAGGCGTCGTTGGCGAGGGCGAATAGGCCCCTGGTACCGTGGTGGAGCTCGGGGTGGCGTGGATCAATGGATTGATCTGCGGCGGCTCCGGCGGCTCCGATCTTGAAATTCCGGCGGTGGAGGTGCTAATCGGACTAGCTAGTGATGCGAGGAGAACCAGGGGTGAGAGGGGAGGAGAGTTTGTGAAGAAATGGTGCCCGGAGCTTCTCTATTTATAGCGGGAGAGGTGATGCCGCGGGTGCTGAGAGGGGTCGCTCATGGCGTGGCGTTTCTGGACGGCGAAGGGGCAAGCTAGGGCGAGCATCGTGTAGGCGACGTCTAGGCGGTGCTAGCGCGCTTGATGGCGCGTCCAATGATGGCCTGTGGCGCCCTGGCGACGGTGGTGTACTTGCAGTACCGGCGCGGCAGGTCGGCGATCATGGCGAGGGCTAGGGTGTACGCGCGGGCTATCGAGCATGTCTAGGGGGTAGATGTAGGGGTGGTGAGCATGCGTGCAAAGGGAGAGAGGAAGAGGAGGTCTAGCGAGTCCGGGCGACGGTGTGCTCTGGCGCGTCCAGGGTGGTGCTGGTGCACGCTCACCGCGTGCCTGGCACGCTTCGGGCGCGTCTGGGCACGGCTTGCCTGGCCACTGGCGTGCAAGGGGGAGGCTTGGCCGTGCACAGGCAGTGTCCTGATGTACCAGAGGTGCTCAATGACAAGGTGTAGGGAAGAGTAGGGGCTTAGGTTGCTCGAGTGCCATGGTGGCCGGCATGGTACATGACATGGACAAACTTGATCATGCCAATGCTTTAATCGACCAAACCAGTACATGTACTGATGCAGGGGTTGCAGAGGGGTGTCATGATCACCAAATGAAAGTGGTGGAGGCTTTGGACCAGGGGTTTATAGCATGTCTCACATGTCCAGATTTGTGCACACAAGGTGTATGATGAAATGGCCGCATGAAATTTTATTTGGATTTTTGCAATTCTTTTTGGTGGAGCTCACTTATATAATTAGAGAGAAAGAATGGTGGTGGTGGTGTCCATTTTGGTGAAGATTTGCAAAGTTTCAAAAAGTGAGTCATCTTCACATAGATTCAAAGTCTCCACTTGTCCCTGTCTTTCTGGTCAACCTAGTCAACTTCAGCAGGGATGGTCAACATGGAAGTTGTTGACCTTGACATGGTCTTGGATGACATGGTCATAGTTGACTAAGTTTGGTTTGAGAGTTGAGAAATACAGAGTGGTAAAGTGGGGAACATTTTATAAAGTGACAAAATGACCATTATCACATGTATGTTGATTTTGAGTTTTGCTTCGATTTGTTTTTGGTTTCTTTGATGCAATTGTGTTTATTTATCATATATAAACATTCTACAAGCAAGGGATCAAGCAATGGTGGCCTTGTTTGAAGATTTGCAAAATTGGGTTATGTGTATGTGAGTGAATTTTGGGAGTTTTCTCCCTATTTGATTTCTTTCCATTTAATTTGACTTTGGTTGACTCTAATGGGGTTCTTATGAGTTTAGAAACATTTTAAGAGCATTGAAACTAAATCAAAGGGTCTTGTTCAAAGATTTGCAAATTTGGCCTTAATACATAAGAGATGAGGTGTCAAATTTTCATAAACTTGTACTAGGGTTGTTCTTGCCTTACTTGGACATGGGTTAGGGTCCATTTAGTGTTATAATAGATTTAGAGAGGGTTTCACACCATTTGGTCAAAGTTTAAAGTCATAGGGTAGAATTGGGTGATGTGGCTATGTGTCACATATGACTTTATGCATATGGTGCATTTGAATTTTAATTTGACTTGGATTGGCCCAAATGGTGTTGTTGAGTATTTGAAATGGTATATGGAAGTGATCCAACCATCCTCAACAAGTCCTAGGGTCAATCTTCTCAAATTCACAAATTTGCATTTTACTCTCATATGCCTCTATGGCATTTTTAGTTTCTTGTTATTTTCCTTGGTTTCAACTTGGAAATGATTCAAGAAGTATTATATAAGGTTTATAAAGCTTTTCCAATCCTTTAAGTAAAGTGGAAAGGTCTAGGGTAAATGTTGATAATTGTAGCCATAGGCACATATGCCTTTTCTTATTTAATTTCCTTTTATTTTATTTGAACTAGGATGGTGAAAAGAAGGGTGAGGTTTTAGGGTTTAAGACTAGTAACAAGCAATCATGGCAATAGCACAAGAATTAAGCAAGGTTATTATTTACCAAACTTAATTTAATAAAAGTTTTTGTTGGTTCCAAAAATTGGAACTAGGGAAATTCATTTGTTTTGTTTTGAATTTTTGGGATGTTACAGGGGGGTGCCGCCACCGCCGCGGAGGAAGCCTGCGACGGCAGCGGCAGGGGAGCCCTGGACGAGGAAGGCCCGGCGGCGCGGAATCGGTCGCCCCTGGCGCCGCCTAGGGGGACGACGCGAGGGGTCCTTTTGGGGGCGACGGATTTGATAGCGGTAATTCCAGTGGCTCTGACTGTTATATGCAAGTTTGTAACTGTTGCAGAAATGCAACCGAACATTCTGACATTGAGGTTTTCTAAAGTACCCTTCTAGACAAGTCAAAAAAATATGTTTGAATTTGGAGGAAATATGAATTTAAGAGAATGGAGCGTCCGGATGAAAGAATAATCAGCATAGTGAGACATATGTGACGTCAAACCAGGGGTTTGATACCTGATGGACGGAGGGTACAAGTTAACCATATAAGCACAGGTTGGTACCTGTTATGACCATAGTTTGTAGGAAATTTATGTTTTTATGACCACATTTTAATAACAAAACATAATTATTGGAAAAGACTTCAGGAAACTAGAAAGATATGCATGGCGGTATGAACAAGAAAAAAACATTTTAATGCCTAATGGCATTACAACATTTGGTAGGCCTATGTTTACATATATATATTTTGTATCGAACTATTAAAAAAAATCTTGCCTTTACCACTTCTATGAAGCAACCAGCTAGCCATTCATCGTATAAGAATTGGTTGTTTAAAAGCCTGAGGATGTTTTCTAATACGAAAACAGGCGTAAACGCCGTGTATCGATATATATATCCCCTTTTAACGACTAGAATAGGATTGAGTCATGTTTTTTTTTATGGTGGGTGGGGTCCATAGTAGGATCTAACTTTTGTATGTTTGAAAGAAGTCTTATACTTGACTTTCTATCCAAATCCAAAATGATTTGTATCGTGTTTACTAGTTCTCCAGTTCAAACTATTTCAAATAATCAGAGGCTCATCATGACTTTCCTCTAAAAGGATGCTAGACACAAAAACATTCCTTACGAGAGGTGTTTCTTTATTCTTCTACGAGAGGAGCTACATGAAAATCGCATGGTCTCCAGCAAAGTGTTTGTCAAAATTTATTCCCGCAAAAAATCCTACTTCCATTGCAACCGTAGTCTCAAATAGTCGCTTTCAATCCAATCTGAAAAAGTTGTTGGATTATCCTCTGTAGCTCCCCTTCTCGATTTTTCTCGGACAATTTCATATCGAATATGATGTTTTCTCTCTGTCAGAAGAAAACAAAATGAACAAAGTATTATCTTGGAGAGGAGCAAAAAAACTACGCATTTCTGTTATTTTCTTGAGAGAAACAATACAAATTACATCTTCTCTGTCTAAAATGTTTGTTGTGGCAGTTCTACCTCACTAAACCCTAATATTCCACGTCGCGAAGGTATGTTTGGGTTGTACATGAACATCATTTTCTATCCTATCCGGCAAAGCTCTTGGATTATCTTCTTCACTCGTTTCTATGCTGGAAATTATCTGGATATTTTCTCTTCATGTTACGATGCAGCCTTTCCCTTAACAGCAACATGAGCAAAATATATTTTATCCAATTTCAAGAGGATCAACACTATTCATTTCTTTAGTTTTCCTTCATTTTTTTGTGGGTGGTGCGTGAGATTGTGCGGTCAGAGCCCACCGGCAACTCGCTTTCCCTTTAGTTGTTATATAACGACCAATAACACCCCAGTGGTAACGTTTTCAATTGCTTTTCAGAGTAACCGTTATGTTTCTCATTACCAATCGATATTTACAAGCATACATGTCATGTGCATTAATTGGTGTACCACATTGTATGACATGTTACCCTTCCTATTTAAGGAGAGCAAAACTAAAGTAGCTACTATCCTCACTCGCAAACAAAGTATCAAAGTTTTACTGGAGAAGAAACAATGAGCACAATTAATCATATAACACATCACGATGGACATAGGAGTGGGAAGCATCAGGATTTAGCAGCTTTGGCCACCTTTTCATTTGAGTAAGGGCATGGACAATGGTAGCAGCTGCTTGCCACTGCCCCACGTTATCACGAAGCTAAAAAGAAGATGAAGCAGCGGTATGAAAAAAATCCGTCCAACGCATGCTTCAGTTTTGCTGGGATCCTACCAGATTCCTTTTGTACGCAGCAGGTCCCCATCTCCATTGACTTTCCTCTCTTTCTCCTCTCTCTCTTCACCTTTCTTTGTTTCTTCTGCCTTTTTCTGCCCAGCAACCGCTCTCTCCTACAAGAGACTACCCACTCTGTGAAGCAACCATCCCTAGGTTCGGTCTGACATCCAAGCCTAAAAAGCCTGCGAGGTAGCAAGTTAAGGCGAGCCGTTGGCCATGCCCTAAAGGAAAACTCTGCCGCCACCAGCTTAGCTCACATGCCCCCACTTCATAGTACGAAGTCACATGTGATCCCAATCGCCGCATGAGTAAAACCTACCTATGTGTTGCACAAGATTCACACTAACCGGCATGTCTTGTATCCGTAGCTAGCTACCCTTGGTGCACTACAAGCTTCATGACTATGTTGATTGAGTTGCAAGTGATTCTCAGTGGGTTGGTTGTGGTGGTACAGCCTTAATTGTCCTGCAATGAGACAAGTGTTGGTTTGTTTTGGCAATTAGACGAGCACACTCGGCAGATACTTAATCAATTAGAAGAACCCATTTCTAAAAAGAGGAACACGATAAATCATGTAGAGATGTGAATATGTATAACCGTTGAGTCTTGTAAATGTAGCTATTTTCATTATAATGATCAGATGGATCATTTTAGAACTGAAATAATACACATGAGGCAACATAGCTATAACATAATGAGAGCCAATGAGACAAGTGTTGGTTTGTTTTGGCAATTACACGAGCACAATCGACAGATCCTTAACATTTAGAAGAACTGTTTCAAAAAAGAGGAACACGATAAACCATGTAGAGATGTGAATATGCATAACCGTTGAGTCTTGTAAATGTAACTATTATATTTTTTCATTGTGATGAGCAGATGGATCATCTTAGAACTGAAAATAATACACACGAGGCAACATAGGTATAACATAATTAGATCCAAATTAGTGGCAGGCAAATGATATCAAGAATAGATATTTAGAAAACAAAGCATAAAAAGACAATTAGAGAGCCACTCCGCCGAAGGGCTCCCGCGACGCGAAGGTGTGGAGCCCCGGACTTACCAGTCCAGAACTCCTGTTATGCATACAATTTCACGATCCCAAGATCATTCCATCGTGAATACATAACCGAACCGATACCAGATTACATCATCCATTACAGTACCGAATTTAAATAATACGAAGTCTTACATCATAGGCCATCAAGGCCGTAGTTCACCAAACAGCAGCGGAAACAACTTGACTCCAAAAGCGGTGGAACCCAAGTCAGGCCTTTACCCTACAGGCGGCTGACTGGGAGAGCGTCCTAGTTCGCGTCTTCGGCGTCGTACTCCTCTTCGTCGAAGTACTCTTCTTCAAAGTCTGGTCAAGTAGATAACCAGGACAACAATGCCAATGAGTACTTTTGAATGTACTCGCAAACCACCTTAGAGAGAAATAAATGAAATGCAATATGGCAGTAGCAAGGAACAGGCACTAACTAAGGCGACAAAGAGCGAGAGGTGGTTCCTCTCGAGAGTATGACATTTCCATATCTTTGTTGAAAACTTTTGGTAAACCATTTTATTTGCAGACTAATAGGTAAGGGTGACCCAATTTTAATTCCAGCCATCTCATATGGCCATTTCCTTTCCAACTTTCCACCGTACCTCGCAGGTACCTTTTTCACCAGCCCACTGGTATAAACTTCCCGAAATAATCACTTTCGAAAACAATTTGGAGAAAACAACACTTTCCTCTAATGCCACGTACCGCCATTCCCATGTCCATAACCGCGGACACGGCTATTCGAATAGATTTACACTCTGCAGAGGTTGTACACTTTCCCCACAAGATCCGAATACTCATCGTGTGGGCGTCATCCCTGCATAATAACACATGCCACGACAAGTACCCGATCGTAGTTTTTCGCCTGCTCGCCTTAGCCTAAGACATGCCGCCTAGAGTTGTACCTCCCAACACCAGAGTCCGAGGGGTCGTTTACCCAGGAGTAGCAAATTCCCCGACCAGCTCGACCCTCCGGAATGCCGCGACCAACTGCGGGGCATTATTCAATGGGAGCTCATAGGTTGTACCCCTGCCATCGATACGCAATGGAAAGGCGTTCCCAGTTCGTCGGGAAGGCCACGGTCGATAGGTGTCCATGCTCGGACTACCCCTTACATTTGCAGGACCCAAACTAAGGCGAGACAAACTACTACACTACGCCCCGTCCCACTAAAGGGTAATGTGGTTGTACTGGCTAGGTCCGGTTTCGTACTATGGTCACCAAGGTTTTTCGAAAACCATTTTTCATCTCCATTTGCCTCCAGCAATATCTTTCATAAACCTTTTTGTGTTTCACCAAAAACCACACTTGGGCAGGGCTACCCCATCCCAAGGTTTTCGAAATACTTCTTTTCGGGAAAACATTTTCGTAAACATTTTTCCAGGGCTCCCAACCTATAGTCCAATTCTTCTTCGAAAAATGGCGACAAGGATGACAAGGTGATAAGCACCATATCACTAATTGAGATGTGTTCAGTAGGTATCAACGAGGGCTGCACCCTAAGGGTGGGATGATAAAACCCCGGGTGGCACTAACCACCGAAATGAAAATAAGAAAACATGCACCTTATAAAATCTGAAATAATGCAAGCATAAGATATATAGGATCAGAGATGCATCAAGAGGTGGCTTGCCTTGCTCAGCAAAGTGTCCCTGGTCTTCTTCTTCAAATCCCCCAAAGTCACCTCCTCCTTCGTCTCCGGCGGCGTTCGAATCTATCGTCGCAAAAATAAAAGAAACACACCATACCAATCAACAAACTGTCTCCAGAATAATGCACACAAAAATTTGATAAAATCATAGGAGGTAGAGGTTGACAAATGCAAACTACTGAAAGTGGTTTCACCCATTTTTGATTTTTAAAACAAAAGATATGATTTTTGCAATTCCAGAATTGACTTATGAACCAATTAAATGACCTAAATCTTTCTGGAAGTCACAAAAATGCATGCAGCATACCTACAGAAAGCTATTGACATGCACAACACACCTGCACAAGAATCATATGCAAATAAAATTTCTACTGACCTAAACAATTCAATCAAGACAGAAACCAGAGCACTCCAAAACTTAAACCAACACTAACCAGAGCATCTCCAACCAAAACAAGGCATACCCCTGGATAGCTAAGAACAAATGTGAACTAACCCCACTGGATTTGTATTTTTCTGAGTTGTAAAAGAATTTACACAATTAAAATACTGATAAAGTGCCCTGTTTCAGATTTAAATTTGCCAGACTCAAAATATAATCCTAAAAATCATTTCCTTTGGTGAAGAATTACCTTATCACTATATCTACTGGTAGCATTTGGGTTTTCTTAAAGATCAAGTGTAGTTTTTGAATTAAAAATCAGAGAAGTGCTCTCTGGTCAGATTTTAATTTAATAAGCAGACAAAATCTAGGAGGCTTTTGCATATGGGACCAGTGCCAAATGAAAGGTATTCACATGTGTATAACTACATAATTAACCTCAATCAAAAAGAGCTAGTGCAACTCTCATGCCAATTAAACTACACAATCTGCAACTATTTAGCACCAGATTTTCCTACACAGATATAGCATCCTACAGCACATGCAAGCAATTATTCCTGGTAGGGAAAACCTCTGTGAGCATCTAGAACTTTGAATCAACTCATTTGGTTACTGGACGAATTTATGGTATTTCAAAAACTGAGCAGAGATTTACTGGCAGATTAAATGGGGAGAAAAAGAGAAAGGAAATTGGGCCGGGGCTCGCTGGGCTCAGCCAGATTCGGCCCAGGAGCGGCTCCGCAGCGCGGGAGGAGGAAATTTGAACGGCGGGAGGAGCTGGCGGCCATGCTGGCGCGCGGGACCCGGCGGTGTGCGCATGCACCCGTTGGATTTAATCCAACGGTGCATGCACCGTCGTCCTCGACGCGACGCGGCGTCTGCGCGGCTAACCCTACGGCGCACAGGGAAATGGCGGGGCGCGGCATGCTCACCTCGGGGCTCTGTCGACGGCGAGGTGGGGCGCGTCGGATGCGGCGGAGCAGGGGCTTCCGAACGTGGGTGGCGGCGGGCGAAACAGCGACGTCCTACCCGGCGGCGATCGACGGTGGCGGAGCAGCTGTTCACGGCGGCGTCGGCTACGGTCGACCCTGGAATGAAAAGGGGGCGCGTTAGCTCCAGAAGAGGGAGGCGCGTTCAAAGAGTAAGGGGAGGGAGAGAAACGGCGGCGTCTGCGTCGGCAACCTTCACCGCAACGCCACGGGAGCACGGCGAGCTCGACGGCAGGGAGGAGCAGAGCTCCTCTCCGCCCAAGGAGGTGAGAAGGGGAGGTTCTGGGGAGGGTGTAGCGAGGCAAATGAGAGAAGGGAGGGAGCGGTGCCCTCTTTATAGAGCTCGGGCCGGTGCACCGTGCACCCGGTCTACGCACCGACGGGGAAAACGGGCGGCAGCGAGGGATTGGGGGAGCGAGGCGGTGCTGCTGTGTGCCTGCAAGACGGTGCCGCGGTTTGGAGGGATGCGCGCGTCGCGCTGCGAGACAGGGAGGAGAGACACGACCGGGCGAGCGGCCTGCCAGGCGTTTGGCGAAAAGACAGGGCGGCTGGTGTCGCCGCGCAGCGTAGGTAGGGCTCGGGCGTGGACTGCGGGCGTGTCTCCGATGCGCCGTGGTGCCGTGCGTGTCTAGTGGGCACGGGTAGGGTTACCAGAGAAGGGAGGTGAGGTGGGCGACGTGGCCGTGTCGGGGCAGAGGTGCCCGCCGGCCATTGGGGGTCGCCAGCGCGGGTCAGCGAGAGGGAGGCGAGGGTGGCGTGCGTGCTGTTGTCTGGGAGGAAGGGAGGCGTCTGGTGGCCGAGCCGGACAGCCAGATGCAGCCAAATATGGAGGAGGGAGGGAGATTTCCTTGATCCTTTGCAGGTTCCCGAGGTGGTGTCCAAGGAAAAGAAATAGAGAGGGGGGTCGAGTGCAGGGATTAGGGAGGGTGCAGGAGGGTGCTGAGGCTCCCCCTGGTCGTGTGTGAGTGTTGGTGAAGAGATGGGGTGAAGGGAGTGAGCAAGAGAGAAGGAAAAGTTCATGGCCGGCATGGCCATACTCAATTATTCACCAAAATGGGATTTTTGAACAAGCCTCATATATGTGTTCCCAGATAGATTCAGAGCATAAATATGATAAGCCAAGGGGTGTGCTACCTTGGAGAATTTTCAGAGATCAAAGTTGAGAAAAGAATAAAGAGATATGGGGGAGAGGAATTTGAATTAAATAGGATCTAGGAAGATCACATGTGAGCATGATCACATGCACTAGGGTTTTTGGGCAAAGCTTAAATTACTAAACTAAAGAGAGTGTTATTCACAAAATAAAAGGTTGGTTAGATTTTTAAGGATCCACACACAAAGCAAACATTCACAAGCAACAACACACAAATTCTATAATGCAAGAGCATGATGAACTATATGCATGAGATTTTGAGAAGTAGAAAAAGTTTTTGTTGGCCCAAAATTTTGCACTTCAAGGATTAAAACAATGCACAAAAAGTTGGGTTGTTACAAACCTTCCCCCCTTAAAATGAATCTCGTCCTCGAGATTCGGTGGCTAAGAACTGAAGAGTGAGGGGAAATCTTTTCGGAGCTGATCTTCTCTTTCCCAAGTGGCTTCCTCCTCGGAGTGATTAGTCCACTGAACCTTGCAAAATTTAATCTTCCTCCTACGGGTGAGACGAACAGCTTCTTCAAGAATCCGAAGGGGTACTTCTCGATAGGTTAAGTCGGTGTTGAGGTCGAGGGTGCGATAATCGATGTTCTTGAATGTCTCAGGCTTGTCAGGCACTTGGAGGCATCGTCGAAGAAGAGAAATATGGAACACATCATGGAAATCCGCTAATTCAGCAGGCAGTTCGAGTTGATAGGATACTTCACCTCGACGAGCGAGAACCTTGAAGGGTCCAATATACCTGGGGGCAAGCTTCCCTTTGACGTGAAATCTCTGCATTCCCTTGAGTGGAGTGACGCGAAGGTAGGCATGATCTCCAACATTAAAGGTCAGTTGGCGACGCTTGGAATCAGCATAACTCTTCTGGCGGGATTGAGCGGCTTTGAGACGATCACGGATAAGTTGAACTTGTTCTTCAGCCTCTCGAAGATGATCAGGTCCAAAAACTTGACTATCTCCGGTCTCGGACCAGTTGAGAGGGGTTCGGCAACGGCGGCCATATAGGGCTTCAAAGGGGGCCATCTGCAGACTGGCTTGGTAGCTATTGTTGTAAGAGAATTCCGCGAAGGGTAGACAATCTTCCCATTTTGCTCCATAGGCGAGGACACAAGCACGAAGCATATCTTCAAGAATCTGATTTACTCTTTCGGTCTGGCCACCGGTCTGCGGGTGATAAGCAGTGCTGAAAGATAACTTGGTTCCCAAGGTTTCATGCAGGCTCTTCCAGAATTTTGACGTGAACTGTGTACCACGATCGGAAACTATTCGCTTGGGAACCCCATGGAGACTCACTATCCTGGACATATATAGATCCGCCAGCTGGGTTCCGGGGTAAGTGGTCTTGACTGGAATGAAATGAGCGACCTTAGTGAGTCGATCAACAATGACCCAGATGGAGTCATGGCCACGTTGAGACTTAGGCAGTCCTGTAATGAAATCCATTCCAACTTCTTCCCATTTCCACTCAGGGACTTGGAGGGGTTGGAGTAGTCCAGCTGGTCGCTGATGTTCAGCCTTCACTTTCTGGCACACGTCGCAACGAGCGATGAAGAAGGCGATCTCGCGCTTCATACCGTGCCACCAGAATTGTTTCTTCAGGTCTTGATACATCTTGGTTCCTCCGGGGTGGATTGAGTAGGGGGTGTCGTGAGCTTCCTTCATGATGAGTTGCTTCAAGTCTTCGATATTGGGTACACAGAGGCGTCCCTTGTACCACAAAACTCCTTTGGCATCAATGGTGAAGCCAGGAACTTCTTCCCTATTCATCCTACGCTTGATTCCTTCAATACTCTCATGACCCACTTGAGCTTCTTTGATTTGATCGAATAAAGTAGGCTTCAATTCAAGATTGGCCAGGAAACCATGGCTAACGAGCTCGAGGCCGAACTCCTCCAGTTCTTCATACAGCTTAGGTTGAGCAATCTTGATAAGGGCGTTCAACGAACAGGGCTCTCGACTAAGGGCATCAGCTACCACATTGGCTTTACCGGGATGATAATGAATACCGAGATCATAGTCCTTGATAAGTTCCATCCATCTGCTCTGCCTCATGTTCAGCTCCCGCTGGGTGAAGATGTATTTCAAACTCTTGTGGTCGGTGTAGATTTCGCAACGATTTCCCACTAGGTAGTGGCGCCAGGTCTTCAGGGCGTGAACTACAGCGGCAAGCTCTAAGTCATGCGTAGGGTAATTCATCTCGTGCGGTCGAAGTTGTCTTGACAAATAGGCTATCACCTTTCCTTCTTGCATCAGCACACTTCCCAATCCAAGCTTTGATGCATCGCAGTACACATCAAAATCCTTGGTAATATCGGGCATGGTCAAGACGGGGGCTGTGACTAACCTCTTCTTGAGTTCCTGAAAACTGGCCTCACATTTGTCGGTCCACTCGAACTTCTTATCCTTTTTCAAGAGCTGTGTTAAGGGTCTCGCAATGCTGGAGAATCCCTCAACAAACTTGCGGTAATATCCCGCCAATCCTAAAAAGGCGCGAATTTCGGTCTGATTGGTAGGGGCTTTCTTCTCCATGATGGACTGAATTTTGGACGGGTCGACAGACACTCCTCCGGCAGATATGACGTGACCTAGAAATCCTACCTCTTTCAGCCAAAACTCACATTTACTAAACTTGGCGTAAAGCTGATGGTCTCTGAGCGTTCCCAGAACAATCCGCAGATGTTCAGCATGCTCTTCTTCACTCTTTGAGTAGATCAGAATATCGTCGATGAAAACCACGACGAACTTGTCGAGGTACTTCATGAACACCTTGTTCATGAGATTCATGAAATAGGCTGGGGCATTGGTCAGTCCGAAAGACATCACGGTATATTCAAAAAGTCCATACCGGGTGGTGAAGGCAGTCTTGGGAATGTCTGACTCTCGAACCTTGAGTTGATGATAACCAGTTCGGAGATCTATTTTTGAGAAAACTCGGGCGCCATTCATCTGGTCGAACAGATCTTCAATCTTCGGGAGGGGGTACTTGTTTTTGATGGTGACATCATTCAGTTTCCGGTAATCCACGCACAGGCGGATAGTACCGTCCCGCTTATCCACAAAGATAACGGGAGATCCCCAGGGGGATGCACTCGGGCGAATCAAACCTTTCTTCAACATATCATTCAACTGCTTCTTCAACTCAACTAATTCTTGGGGGTTCATCCGGTAAGGTCGCTGAGCGATGGGGGCAGTTCCGGGGACTAGCTCGATGATAAACTCGATATCCCGATCAGGGGGCATACCGGGTAGCTCATCGGGGAAAACTTCAGGATACTCACAAGCTATGGGTACTTCATGTAGGGCTGGACTGGCGACACTCTTCTTGCATAAGACCTTCGATGAAGGTATGGTCGCCACATGCTCAACTACTTCTCCGTCCTCAGCAGTCAATGATATGGCTCGGCGGACACAATCTATGTGACCCTTATACTTCACCATCCAATTCATCCCAAGGATAACTTCTAAGCCTTGCTCTCCTAATACGATCAAATCCGCGTGGAAACGCTTCCCCTGAATATCTATAGGAATATCCTTGCAGGATAGGTCCGTTTTGGTGGTGGATCCCGGAATTTGGACTAACATAGGACGTTGCATGATCGTAGGTCTCAAACCACTCTTCCTAGCAAACGGCTTAGTAACAAAAGAGTGCGATGCTCCGGAGTCAAACAAGACAGTGGCGGGTATTGAGTTGACAGGGAACGTACCCAGGACAATATCCGGAGCTTCCTGAGCTTGTTCAGCATTGACGTGGTTGAGGTGTCCCCTAGCTGGTCCAGCTGGCTTCTTCTGATTCAGGTTCCTTCCAGTAGCAGTGCGAGCTTGTCCCGGATTAGGCTTGGGCGCATTGGGGCGCTGTCCAGAAGTAGCTCGGTTGGGGCACTCCTTGGAGAAATGACCCGGTTGACCGCAGGTATAGCATCCAGTGGTGGCGGGGCGGACAGTGTTGCTCTGGCGATTGTAGTTGGGGTTGTAGTTGCTTCCTCCAGAACGCTGAGGGTTGTAGTTGCGGTTGGGGTTGTTGGGGCGAGGTGCAGGGGGTGGTGCCCTCTGCTGCTGGGGCGCCGGCCTTGGTGGAGGAAAGCTGCGGGGTCGCTGAGTGCTGGAGCTGCCTTGCTGCATCATCGCCTTGCGCTTGCGGTTCTCAAACGCACTCTTGCGCTTGCTCTCCACCATGATAGAGGCATCAACCAGCGACTCAAGGTCTGGGTATGGAACGGCCACCAAGATGCTCTGCATCTCATCATGCAGACCATTCAAGAAGCGATCTTTCTTCTTCTCTTCGGTGTCGGTGTCTTCTGGAGCATACCGGGACAGAGTGGTGAATTTATCCATGTATTCCACCACGGACATGCTCCCCTGCTTCAGATTCATGAACTTATCCTTCATGAGCTTGATCAGTCCTGAAGGGATGTGGGTCTTGCGGAACTTGGTCTTGAATTCTTCCCAGCCGATGACGTGTCCTTCGGCTTGAATAGCCTTGACATTTTCCCACCAAGCGCGGGCAGGTCCGGAGAGGTAATGAGTGGCAAACAGAACCTTCTCATTATCGCCGACTCCGGCAACCTCCAAGTTGTTCTCAATGGTGCGAAGCCAATCATCGGCGTCGAGGGGTTCAGTGCACTTGGAGAAGACAGGTGGGTTGGTGCTTTGGAAATCCTTCAGCTTGGAGCGGGGGTCTCCATTTCCATCCCCGCCATTGTTGTTGTTGGCGTTACCGGTAGCAATCTGGGCGAGGTGCTGAAGGGTAGCAAGATTAGCTTGACGCTCCGCACGGGCTGCCTCACGGTCTTCCAACATAATGCGCAGGAGTTGAGCCATAGTTGGTTCCGGAGGTGGAGGTGGAGGGGGGTCTTGGTTTGCCCCGCTGTGGTCTCCTCTACGGGTTTCCACCATCCTGAAGAAGGGTGGATTCAGATTTTAAAAGGGAAACAAGTAGATGGGCAGCCACTTAAAAGGGGAGGGATTGCAAATAAAAACGGAAATTCAAAAACGGGCGCAACAAATGCAAAGTAGGCAAATGATAGCATAGCATAGCAGGGGTGCCGATGGCACAATGTAGCATACATCATCACACATAAGTCTCATACAACACAGCCAAAAGAATGGTTTCATAGAACCATCATCACAAGTCTACTCGCATCGCAAAAGGGGGCCTATCTCATCGCCCTACGGTAAGGTGGTGCGAGTCCAAGGTGGTGCTCTAGAAGTCGTCGAGGTCCACGACAGGAACCTCAGGTGCAGGTGGGGCGTCCTCCTCAACAAAGGCTGGCTCCTCGGGGTCCTCCTCGGACAGCAGTGGCTCGGGCTCCTCATCTTCATCGTTGATGAAGGCCTCATCCTCAGTATCGGGCTCCATATCGAAGTCCTCGTCCTCGTAGTCGTCGTCGTCACTAAGGAGAGCCTCGTTCTCCTTGCGGAGATCCTCACCGTCGTCCTCAAGCTCCTCAATAGTGGCCTCCATCTGAGTAGTCAGGGCCTCCAGCGAAGTCACCTTCGCCTTCAGGCGAGTAACCCTCCGGCGTGCGGCAAACCTCAGCTTGCGCTCACTGGCAAGGTCAGCCTGTGAGGCAGCAAGCTGAGCGCGAAGTGTAGCAATCTCGTCCTCCTGCAGATCGCACCTCTCACGGGCGCGGTCCTGCTGAGTCTGAGTGTGGTGAAGCAGGTACTCCATATGGTGCAGCTGGTGTGCGGTGTCGGCGTGTGGGGCGCCGGCCACGGGCTTACCCGCGAGGTCGCGCTGGCCCAGGTACTGGTAGCCAGTGCCGGCGACAACCTCCGGGTGAAGAAAGGCAAGGCGAGCAAGTGCCTCCTGAGAGACTCGAATCATCCCGTCGATCCACGTGCGCTCCATCACGTCGATAGTGAACTCCTCAGAAGCGGGGGAAATCCCGCTCCCCCTGACGACGCAGGTGACCAGCCAGGCCATCTCCGAGTCTGCGGACCTCTCAGTACGGACGCCCTTCACCTCGGGCACCATACGTCCGCAGCGAATAGCCAGGTCGGCTAAGGCCCGCTCGAAGAAGTAGAGGGGCGGCCTCACCCCGACCTGACGGACGTGCGTGTACTCGATCGGCATCTACACAAATTTTAAAGTAGATTAAGTTAGTGACCACAGTGTGCAAAATTTTAAGCATAATAAAACATTAATGCAAGTAAAGTTTTCTGGAAAATAGAAGGAGGTAAGGGACTTAAGCATTTTCAGCATTTAGTCAACCTTTTTGTTTAAGAAAATAGTTTTTGTTCTATTTCTAACGCCCATGCTAACTAAGGTCTCCTACAGTCAGGATGGCTCTGATACCAGCTCTGTGGGGCCCCGGACTTACCAGTCCAGAACTCCTGTTATGCATACAATTTCACGATCCCAAGATCATTCCATCGTGAATACATAACCGAACTGATACCAGATTACATCATCCATTACAGTACCGAATTTAAATAATACGAAGTCTTACATCATAGGCCATCAAGGCCGTAGTTCACCAAACAGCAGCGGAAACAACTTGACTCCAAAAGCGGTGGAACCCAAGTCAGGCCTTTACCCTACAGGCGGCTGACTGGGAGAGCGTCCTAGTTCGCGTCTTCGGCGTCGTACTCCTCTTCGTCGAAGTACTCTTCTTCAAAGTCTGGTCAAGTAGATAACCAGGACAACAATGCCAATGAGTACTTTTGAATGTACTCGCAAACCACCTTAGAGAGAAATAAAGGAAATGCAATATGGCAGTAGCAAGGAACATGCACTAACTAAGGCGACAAAGAGCGAGAGGTGGTTCCTCTCGAGAGTATGACATTTCCATATCTTTGTTGAAAACTTTTGGTAAACCATTTTATTTGCAGACTAATAGGTAAGGGTGACCCAATTTTAATTCCAGCCATCTCATATGGCCATTTCCTTTCCAACTTTCCACCGTACCTCGCAGGTACTTTTTCACCAGCCCCACTGGTATAAACTTCCCGAAATAATCACTTTCGAAAACAATTTGGAGAAAACAACACTTTCCTCTAATGCCACGTACCGCCATTCCCATGTCCATAACCGCGGACACGGCTATTCGAATAGATTTACACTCTGCAGAGGTTGTACACTTTCCCCACAAGATCCAAATACTCATCGTGTGGGCGTCATCCCTGCATAATAACACATGCCACGACAAGTACCCGATCGTAGTTTTTCGCCTGCTCGCCTTAGCCTAAGACATGCCGCCTAGAGTTGTACCTCCCAACACCAGAGTCCGAGGGGTCGTTTACCCAGGAGTAGCAAATTCCCCGACCAGCTCGACCCTCCGGAATGCCGCGACCAACTGCGGGGCATTATTCAATGGGAGCTCATAGGTTGTACCCCTGCCATCGATACGCAATGGAAAGGCGTTCCCAGTTCGTCGGGAAGGCCACGGTCGATAGGTGTCCATGCTCGGACTACCCCTTACATTTGCAGGACCCAAACTAAGGCGAGACAAACTACTACACTACGCCCCGTCCCACTAAAGGGTAATGTGGTTGTACTGGCTAGGTCCGGTTTCGTACTATGGTCACCAAGGTTTTTCGAAAACCATTTTTCATCTCCATTTGCCTCCAGCAATATCTTTCATAAACCTTTTTGTGTTTCACCAAAAACCACACTTGGGCAGGGCTACCCCATCCCAAGGTTTTCGAAATACTTCTTTTCGGGAAAACATTTTCGTAAACATTTTTCCAGGGCTCCCAACCTATAGTCCAATTCTTCTTCGAAAAATGGCGACAAGGATGACAAGGTGATAAGCACCATATCACTAATTGAGATGTGTTCAGTGGGTATCAACGAGGGCTGCACCCTAAGGGTGGGATGATAAAACCCCGGGTGGCACTAACCACCGAAATGAAAATAAGAAAACATGCACCTTATAAAATCTGAAATAATGCAAGCATAAGATATATAGGATCAGAGATGCATCAAGAGGTGGCTTGCCTTGCTCAGCAAAGTGTCCCTGGTCTTCTTCTTCAAATCCCCCAAAGTCACCTCCTCCTTCGTCTCCGGCGGCGTTCGAATCTATCGTCGCAAAAATAAAAGAAACACACCATACCAATCAACAAACTGTCTCCAGAATAATGCACACAAAAATTTGATAAAATCATAGTAGGTAGAGGTTGACAAATGCAAACTACTGAAAGTGGTTTCACCCATTTTTGATTTTTAAAACAAAAGATATGATTTTTGCAATTCCAGAATTGACTTATGAACCAATTAAATGACCTAAATCTTTCTGGAAGTCACAAAAATGCATGCAGCATACCTACAGAAAGCTATTGACATGCACAACACACCTGCACAAGAATCATATGCAAATAAAATTTCTACTGACCTAAACAATTCAATCAAGACAGAAACCAGAGCACTCCAAAACTTAAACCAACACTAACCAGAGCATCTCCAACCAAAACAAAGCATACCCCTGGATAGCTAAGAACAAATGTGAACTAACCCCACTGGATTTGTATTTTTCTGAGTTGTAAAAGAATTTACACAATTAAAATACTGATAAGGTGCCCTGTTTCAGATATAAATTCACCAGACTTAAAATATATCCTAAAAATCATTTCCTTTGGTGAAGAATTACCTTATCACTATATCTACTGGTAGCATTTGGGTTTTCTTAAAGATCAAGTGTATTTTTTGAATTAAAAATCAGAGAAGTGCTCTCTGGTCAGATTTTAATTTAATAAGCAGACAAAATCTAGGAGGCTTTTGCATATGGGACCAGTGCCAAATGAAAGGTATTCACATGTGTATAACTACAGAATTAACCTCAATCAAAAAGAGCTAGTACAACTCTCATGCCAATTAAACTACACAATCTGCAACTATTTAGCACCAGATTTTCCTACACAGATATAGCATCCTACAGCACATGCAAGCAATTATTCCTGGTAGGGAAAACCTCTGTGAGCATCTAGAACTTTGAATCAACTCATTTGGTTACTGGACGAATTTATGGTATTTCAAAAACTGAGCAGAGATTTACTGGCAGATTAAATGGGGAGAAAAAGAGAAAGGAAATTGGGCCGGGGCTCGCTGGGCTCAGCCAGATTCGGCCCAGGAGCGGCTCCGCAGCGCGGGAGGAGGAAATTTGAACGGCGGGAGGAGCTGGCGGCCATGCTGGCGCGCGGGACCCGGCGGTGTGCGCATGCACCCGTTGGATTTAATCCAACGGTGCATGCACCGTCGTCCTCGACGCGACGCGGCGTGCGCGGCTAACCCTACGGCGTACAGGGAAATGGCGGGGCGCGGCATGCTCACCTCGGGGCTCTGTCGACGGCGAGGTGGGGCGCGTCGGATGCGGGCGGAGCAGGGGCTTCCGAACGTGGGTGGCGGCGCGAAACAGCGACGTCCTACCCGGCGGCGATCGACGGTGGCGGAGCAGCTGTTCACGGCGGCGTCGGCTACGGTCGACCCTGGAATGAAAAAGGGGGCGCGTTAGCTCCAGAAGAGGGAGGCGCGTTCAAAGAGTAAGGGGAGGGAGAGAAACGGCGGCGTCTGCGTCGGCAACCTTCACCGCAACGCCACGGGAGCACGGCGAGCTCGACGGCAGGGAGGAGCAGAGCTCCTCTCCGCCCACGGAGGTGAGAAGGGGAGGTTCTGGGGAGGGTGTGGTGAGGAAATGAGAGAAGGGAGGGAGCGGTGCCCTCTTTATAGAGCTCGGCCGGTGCACCGTGCACCAGGTCCGTGCACCGACGGGGGAAACGGGCGGCAGCGAGGGATGGCTGGTGGGCGGTGCTGCTGCGGCTCAAGAGGCGGTGCCGGGTTTGGAGGGATGCGCGCGTCGTGCTGCGAGACAGGGAGGGGAGACGGACGGGGCGGCGGCCTGCCAGGCGCTCGACGAAAAGACAGGGCGGCTGGGCGTCGCCGCGCAGCGTAGGTGGGCTCGGGCGTGGACTGCGGCGCGTCTCCGAGGCGATGTGGTCGTGTGCGTGCGTGTGGCGCGGGTAGGGCTACCAGAGGAGGGAGGTGGGGTGGGCGACGTGGCCGGGTCGAGGCAGACGTGCCTGCCGGCCATTGGGGGTCGCCGTCGCGGGTCAAGGAGAGGGAGGGTAGGGTGGCGTGCGTGCTGGTGTCTGGGGAGAAGAGAGGCGTCTGGTGGCCGAGCCGGACAGCCAGATGCAGCCAAATATGGAGGAGGGAGGGAGATTTCCTTGATCCTTTGCGGGTTCCCGAGGTGGTGTCCACGGAAAAGAAATAGAGAGGGGAGTCGAGTGCAGGGAGTAGGGAGGGTGCAGGAGAGTGCTGGGGCTCCCCTTGGTCGTGTGTGAGTGTTGGTGAAGAGATGGGGTGAAGGAAGTGAGCAAGAGAGAAGGAAGAGTTCATGGCCGGCATGGCCATACTCAACTATTCACCAAAATGGGATTTTTGAACAAGTCACTTATATGTGCTCCTAGATAGTTTCAGAGCAAAAATATGATAAGCCAAGGGGTGTGCTACCTTGGAGAATTTTCAGAGATCAAAGTTGAGAAAAGAATAAAGAGATATGGGGGAGAGGAATTTGAATTAAATAGGATCTAGGAAGATCACATGTGAGCATGATCACATGCACTAGGGTTTTTGGGCAAAGCTTAAATTACTAAACTAAAGAGAGTGTTATTCACAAAATAAAAGGTTGGTTAGATTTTTAAGGATCCACACACAAAGCAAACATTCACAAGCAACAACACACAAATTCTATAATGCAAGAGCATGATGAACTATATGCATGAGATTTTGAGAAGTAGAAAAAGTTTTTGTTGGCCCAAAATTTTGCACTTCAAGGATTAAAACAATGCACAAAAAGTTGGGTTGTTACAGAAGGCGACTAGGGTTCCGCCCCGTCGCGCCGCCGCCGCCAGGCCTTCCTCGCCTCCGCCTCCGCCCCCGACCCCACCCCCTCCTCTCCCCAGACTTGCCTGTCGCTCCCATGAGGGTGCCCAACACCTAGCGCCCTCGCCCCCTCCTCCGGCCTCCCAGCCCGCCGTCGGCGCATGCCGTCGGGCAAAGCCCCGTGCGTGCCTGGCGGCGAGCAGCCTTTCCCGCACGCGTGGAGGGAGACGTGGGGTCTCCTCGGCCGTGGCGGTGCGCTCAGGTCGGCTTTGGCTCCGGCGGTGAGGGTCTTCCTGGCGCGCGGCGCATCCCGGTGGCGCGGCGGCGGCGGGGGTGATGGCGCAAACGTTTTGTTGCGGGGCGACGGGGTGGCTAGGGCTGGCGCCTGCCTGGCCCAGATCTGGGTCCGGGCGGGCAGGGTCGTGCCCCTGCTGCTTCCGGCGGTGAGAGGAGATGGCTGGGCTGGGTACGGTGCTGGCGGCACGTACCGCAGCGCGAAGACGGAGCTTCACAAACCCCGTGCTGTTCGGCCGGCCAGGTGGGCCTGGTTTGCTCATGTCGATGCGTCCAGCCGGTGCTTGCGGCGGCGCCGGAGGCGGGTCCCTCCGGCTTCGCCGACCGCGTCTCTCGTTCTCGGCTGGTCCTCCTTGATCCTCTTGGTCCCGTTTCGTTTGCCACGGTGAGACGGCGGTGGTCTCTGCAAGGCCGTGGTGGCGCGTGCTGGTGGGCAGCAAGTATGGTGGAGCACGACGGCGCGTCCGGGGCAGGGTTCACTACAAGAAAAGTTCTGATAGACAACGTCTCAAAATCGTCCGCTAAGGGGTATTTTTCGTCGCCTATGGGCCTAACCCGACGATATGGGTTCTGTTGTCGAAACTGCGGCAAAGTCCTACGACGATTTTTTCGGTCCGTCGCGCTTGGGCGCCATTCCGCCTAATACGTCTCAAACGTATCTATAATTTCTTATGTTCCATGCTAGTTTTATGACAATACCTACATGTTTTGTTCACACTTTATATCGTTTTGATGCATTTTCCGGAACTAACCTATTGACGAGATGCCGAAGTGCCAGTTCTGTTGTTTTTGGTTTCAGAAATCCTAGTAAGGAAATATTCTCGGAATTGGACGAAATCAACGCCCAGCATCTTAGAATTCCACGAAGCTTCCAGAACACCCGAGAGGGACCAGAGGAGGGCCAGGGGGACCCCACCCCACAAGGCGGCGCGGCCAAGGGGGGGGCGCCCCCCTATGGTGTGGCTGCACCAGGACTCCTCCGACTCTGCCCTTCCGCCTATATAAAGCCTCCGTCGCGAAAACCCTAGACGAATAAGCCACGATACGAGAAAAGTTCCAGAGCCGCCGCCATCGCGAAGCCAAGATTCGGGGGACAAGTCTCTGTTCCGGCACGCCGCCGGGACGGGGTAGTGCCCCCGAAAGGCATCTCCATCGACACCACCGCCATCTTCATCGCCGCTGCTGTCTCCTATGATGAGGAGGGAGTAGTTCTCCACCGGGGCTGATGGCTCTACCGGTAGCTATGTGGTTAATCTCTCTCTCATGTACCCCAATACAATGATCTCATGAATTGCTTTGCATGATTGAGATCCATATGATGAGCTTTGTATCGCTATTAGTCTAAGTGCTACTCATGTGATGTTATTAAAGTAGTCTATTCCTCCTTCATGGTGTAATGGTGACAGTGTGTGCATCGTGTAGTTCTTGGCGTAGGTTATGATCATAATCTCTTGTAGGTTATGGAGTTAATTATTACTATGATAGTATTGATGTGATCTATTCCCCCTTCATAGTGTAAAGGTGACAGTGTGTATGTGATACGTCTCAAACGTATCTATAATTTATTATGTTCCATGCTAGTTTTATGACAATACCTACATGTTTTGTTCACACTTTATATCGTTTTGATGCATTTTCCGGAACTAACCTATTAACGAGATGTCGAAGTGCCAGTTGCTGTTTTTGGTTTCAGAAATCCTACAAAGGAAATATTCTCGGAATCGGACGAAATCAATGCCCAACATCTTATTTTTCCGGAACCTTCCAGAAAGCAAAAGGGGGAGGGGAGCCCTGGGGGCCCCACACGTGGTGGCGGCACGGCCTAAGGGGGGGCGCGCCACCCTAGTGTGAGGAGGCCCCGTGGCCCCTCCGACTCCGCCTCTTCGCCTATTTAAGTCTCCCTGACCTAAATCTTCGACACGGATTGACGAAACACCAGAAAACCTTCCAACCGCCGCCATCGCGAAACTCCATTCGGGAACAAGTCTCTGTTCAGGCACCGCCGGACGGGAAGTGCCCCCGGAGGCATCTCCATCGACATCACCGCCATTCATCGCCGCCGCTGTCTCCTATGATGAGGAGGGAGTAGTTCTCCATGAGGGCTCTACCCGTAGCTATGTGGTTAATCTCTCTCTCGTACCCAATACAATGATCTCATGAATTGCTTTGCATGATTGAGATCCATATGATGAGCTTTGTATCACTATTAGTCTATGTGCTACTCTTGTGATGTTATTAAAGTAGTCTATTCCTCCTTCGATGTAATGGTGACAGTGTGTGCATCGTGTAGTTCTTGGCGTAGGTTATGATCATAATCTCTTGTAGGTTATGGAGTTAATTATTACTATGATAGTATTGATGTGATTTATTCCCCCTTCATAGTGTAAAGGTGACAGTGTGTATGCTATGTTAGTACTTGGTTTAAATTGCAAAGATCTATTATGCTCTAAGGTTACTTAAACATGAATATCGAATGTTGTGGAGCTTGTTAACTCCGGCATTGAGGTGCTCTTGTAGCCCTACACAACGAATGGTGTTCATTATCAAACAAGAGTATATGTAGCACAAAGGAAGAGAACTTATTTATTTATGTGATCAATGTTGAGAGTGTCCACTAGTGAAAGTAGGATCCCTAGGCCTTGTTTCCAATACTGCAAACACCGCTTGTTTACTGTTCTGCTGCATGTTTACTTCCAGCAATATTACTACCATCAACTGCACGCCAGCAAGCTATTTTCTGGCGTCGTTACTACTGCTCATATTCATTCATACCACTTGTATTTCACTATCTCTTCGCCGAACTAGTGCACCTATACATCTGACAAGTGTATTAGGTGTGTTGGGGACACAAGAGACTTCTTGTATCGTGATTGCAGGGTTGCTTGAGAGGGATATCTTTGACCTCTTCCTCCTTGAGTTCGATAAACCTTGGGTGATCCACTTAAGGAAACTTGCTGCTGTTCTACAAACCTCTGCTCTTGGAGGCCCAACACTGTCTACAGGAATAGAAGCGTGCGTAGACATCAAGCACTTTTCTGGCGCCGTTGCCGGGAGGTAAGGTAAAAGGCACTCATACTCTGGTCCAGGTAACTAAGTTATTTTCTGTTGCCGTTGTAACTTGTAAGTGCTCGAAGCTATTTCCTTTAGATCCTGCAATTGCATCTTTTTGTTTCTTGTTCACTAGTTAGGCATCATGGAAAATAACAGTGAGCTTCTTAATCTATTTCCTGAGTTAAGACATAAATTGTGTGATGCGACAATTAAAAAACCTATGGAACCTTATTTGCATGCTAGTAGCAATCTTATTAGTATGAACACCATTGTTGATAATGCTATGGAAGAATTTAAGCTTGGGGAGGTCGGTTTTGATGAAAATGATCTCTTTAGTCCTCCGGGTATTGAGGAGAAAGTTTATGTTGATTATGATATGCCTCCTATTTATGATGATTATAATGATAGTGGTCTTTTGGTGCCGCCTACTATGGAGAGTAAATTTTATTATGATTATACTATGCCTCCTACACTTGATGAGAATAATAATGATAGCTACTTTGTTGAATTTGCTCCCACTACAATTAATAAGAATGACTATGCTTATGTTGGGAGTAGTAATTATTTTATGCATGAGAATAAGAATGCTTCATTTGATAGTTATATTGTTGAGTTTGTTCATGATGCCACTGAAAGTTATTATGAGAGAGGGAAACATGGTTATATGCATCTTAATAATATTAAGTTTCCCCTCTTTATGTTGAGAATTTTTAAGTTACTTGTGTTTTATCTTCCTATGCTTGTCACTTTGTTCTTCATGAATTCATTTGTGTACAAGATTCCTTTTCATAGGAAGTGGGTTAGGCTTAAATGTGCTTTGAATTTGCTTCTTGATGTCCTCTTTTGCTTCAACTCTTATTTCTTGCAAGTGCATCATTAAAATTGCTGAGCCCATCTTAATGGCTATAAAGAAAGCACTTCTTGGGAGATAACCCATGTGTTTATTTTACTATAGTACTTTTGTTTTATATTTGAGTCTTGGAAGTTGTTACTACTGTAGCAACCTCTCCTTATCTTTATTTTATTGCATTGTTGTGCCAAGTAAAGTCTTTGATAGCAAGGTTCATACTAGATTTGGATTTCTGCGCAGAAACAGATTTCTGTCTGTCACGAATTTGGGCAGGGTTCTCTGTAGGTAACTCAGAAAAATCTGCCAATTTACGTGCGTGATCCTCAGATATGTACGCAACTTTCATTCAATTTGAGCATTTTCATCTGAGCAAGTTAAGTGCCTCTGTAAAATTCGTCTTTACGGACTGTTCTGTTTTGACAGATTCTGCCTTTTATTTCGCATTGCCTGTTTTGCTATGTTTGATGGATTTCTCTGTTCCATTAACTTTCAGTAGCTTTGGGAAATGTCCAGAAGTGTTAAGAATGATTGTGTCACCTCTGAACATGTGAATTTTTGATTATGCACTAACCCTCTAATGAGATTGTTTTGAGTTTGGTGTGGAGGAAGTTTTCAAGGGTCAAGAGAGGAGGATGATATACTATGATCAAGAAGAGTGAAAAGTTTAAGCTTGGGGATGCCCCGTGGTTCATCCCTGCATATTTCAAGAAGACTCAAGCATCTAAGCTTGGGGATGCCCAAGGCATCCCCTTCTTCATCAACAATTTATCAGGTTTCTTCTCTTGGAACTATATTTTTATTCGGTCACATCTTATGTGCTTTACTTGGAGCGTCTGTGTGCTTTTATTTTCGTTTTGGTATTTTCATTCTCTGAATAAATTCATGCTTGTGTGGGAGAGAGACACGCTCCGCTCGTTCATATGAACACATGTGTTCTTAGCGTTACTTTTAATGTTCATGGCGAAGGTTGAAACTGCTTCGTTCATTGTTATATGGTTGGAAAAAGAAAATGCTTCATGTGGTAAATGGTATATGGTCTTGAATAATTTGATACTTGGCAATTGTTGTGCTCAAATAGATCATGATTAAGCTCTTGCATCATGTACTTTGCACCTACTAATGAAGAACTACATAGAGCTTGTTGAAATTTGGTTTGCATGATTGGTCTCTCTAAGGTCTAGATATTTTCTGGTTAAGGTGTTTGAACAACAAGGAAGACAGTGTAGAGCCTTATAATGCTTGCAATATGTTCTTATGTAAGTTTTGTTGTACCGGTTTATACTTGTGTTTGCTTCAAACAACCTTGCTAGCCTAAGCCTTGTATTGAGAGGGATTACTTCTCGTGCATCCAAATCCTTGAGCCAAAAACTATGCCATTTGTGTCCACCATACCTACCTACTACATGGTATTTCTCTGCCATTCCAAAGTACATTACTTGAGTGCTACCTTTAAAATTCTATTCTTTGTCTTTACAATACATAGCTCATGGGAAAATAGCCTTAAAAACTATTGTGGTATTAAATATGTTGCTATATGTCTTATTTCTTATAAGTTGCTTGTTGAGCGGTAACCATGTTTCTGGGGACGCCATCAACTGTTACACTTTTGTTGAATATCATGTGAGTTGCTATGCATGTTCGTCTTGTCTGAAGTAAGGGAGATTTTCATGATCAAATGGTTTGAGTATGCATATTGTTAGAGAAGAACATTGGGCCGCTAACTAAAGCCATGAATCATGGTGGAAGTTTCAGTTTGGACACAAATCCTCAATCTCTTATGAGAATATTATTTGTTGTTAAATGCTTAAGCATTAAAAAGAGGAGTCCATTATCTGTTGTCTATGTTGTCCCGGTATGGGTGTCTAAGTTGAGAATGATCAAAAGCGAGAAATCCAATGCGAACTTTCTCCTTAGACCCTTGTACAGGCGGCATAGAGGTACCCCTTTGTGACACTTGGTTGAAACATATGTTATGCAATGATAATCCATGTTAATCCAAGCTAATTAGGACAAGGTGCGGGCACTATTGGTATTCTATGCATGAGACTTGCAACTTGTAAGATGTATTATGCATAAAACATATTGATTATTACTACCGTTGACAAAATTGTTTCTATGTTTTCAAAATAAAAGCTCTAGCACAAAAATAGTAATCCATGCTTCCCTCTGCGAAGGGCCTATCTTTTACTTTATGTTGAGTCAGTTTACCTATTCTCTCCATCTTAGAAGCAAACACTTGTGTCAACTGTGTTCATTGATTCTTACATGTTAACCTATTGCACTTGTTATATTACTTTATGTTGACAATTATCCATGAGATATACATGTTACAAGTTGAAAGCAATTGCTGAAACTTAATCATCCTTTGTGTTGCTTCAATGCCTTCTACTTTGAATCTATTGCTTTATGAGTTAACTCTTATGCAAGACTTATTGATGCTTGTCTTGAAAGTACTATTCATGAAAAGTCTTTGTTATATGATTCAGTTGTTTACTCATTGTCTTTACCATTGCTTTGAATCAATTCATTCATCTCATATGCTTTACAATATTGTTGATCAAGATTATGTTGGTAGCATGTCACTTCAGAAATTATCTTTGTTATCGCTCGAGGGCGAGTAGGAACTAAGCTTGGGGATGCTTGATACGTCTCAAACGTATCTATAATTTCTTATGTTCCATGCTAGTTTTATGACAATACCTACATGTTTTGTTCACACTTTATATCGTTTTGATGCATTTTCCGGAACTAACCTATTAACGAGATGCCGAAGTGCCAATTGCTGTTTTCTGCTGTTTTTGGTTTCAGAAATCCTACAAAGGAAATATTCTCGGAATCGGACGAAATCAATGCCCAACATCTTATTTTTCCCGGAACCTTCCAGAAGTGGGGGACCAGAGGGGAGCCCTGGGGGCCCCACACGTGGTGGCGGCGCGGCCCAAGGGGGGGCGCCACCCTAGTGTGAGGAGGCCCCGTGGCCCCTCCGACTCCGCCTCTTCGCCTATTTAAGTCTCCCTGACCTAAATCTTCGACACTGATTGACGAAACACCAGAAAACCTTCCAGAGTCGCCGCCATCGCGAAACTCCAATTCGGGGACAGTCTGTTCCGGCACTGCCGGGACGGGGAAGTGCCCGGAAGGCATCTCCATCGACATCACCGCCATCTTCATCGCCGCTGTTGTCTCCTATGATGAGGAGGGAGTAGTTCTCCATCGGGGCTCGGGGCTCTACCGGTAGCTATGTGGTTAATCTCTCTCTCTGTACCCCAATACAATGATCTCATGAATTGCTTTGCATGATTGAGATCCATATGATGAGCTTTGTATCACTATTAGTCTATGTGCTACTCTTGTGATGTTATTAAAGTAGTCTATTCCTCCTTCATGATGTAATGGTGACAGTGTGTGCATCGTGTAGTTCTTGGCGTAGGTTATGATCATAATCTCTTGTAGGTTATGGTGTTAATTATTACTATGATAGTATTGATGTGATTTATTCCCCCTTCATAGTGTAAAGGTGACAATGTGTATGCTATGTTAGTACTCGGTTGAAATTGCAAAGATCTATTATGCTCTAAGGTTACTTAAACATGAATATTGAATGTTGTGGAGCTTGTTAACTCCGGCATTGAGGTGCTCTTGTAGCCCTACACAACGAATGGTGTTCATTATCAAACAAGAGTATATGTAGCACAAAGGAAGAGAACTTATTTATTTATGTGATCAATGTTGAGAGTGTCCACTAGTGAAAGTAGGATCCCTAGGCCTTGTTTCCAATACTGCAAACACCGCTTGTTTACTGTTCTACTGCATGTTTACTTCCTGCAATATTACTACCATCAACTGCACGCCAGCAAGCTAAGCTACTACTGCTCATATTCATTCATACCACTTGTATTTCACTATCTCTTCGCCGAAATAGTGCACCTATACATCTGACAAGTGTATTAGGTGTGTTGGGGACACAAGAGACTTCTTGTATCGTGATTGCATGGTTGCTTGAGAGGGATATCTTTGACCTCTTCCTCCCTGAGTTCGATAAACCTTGGGTGATCCACTTAAGGGAAACTTGCTGCTGTTCTACAAACCTCTGCTCTTGGAGGCCCAACACTGTCTACAGGAATAGAAGCGTGCGTAGACATCATGCTATGTTTACTCGGTTTAAATTGCAAAGATCTATTATGCTCTAAGGTTACTTAAATATGAATGCCGAATGTTGTGGCGCTTGTTAACTCCGGCTTGAGGGTGCTCTTGTAGCCCTACACAATGAATGGTGTTTGTTATCAAACAAGAGTATATGTAGCACAAAGGAAGAGAACTTATTTATTATGTGATCAATGTTGAGAGTGTCCACTAGTGAAAGTAGGATCCCTAGGCCTTGTTTCCAATACTGCAAACACCGCTTATTTACTGTTCTGTTGCATGTTTACTCGCTGCCATATTTTATTCAGATTGCTATTACCACTCATATACATCCATACTACTTGTATTTCACTATCTCTTCGCCGAACTAGTGCACCTATACATCTGACAAGTGTATTAGGTGTGTTGGGGACACAAGAGACTTCTTGTATCGTGATTGCAGGGTTGCTTGAGAGGGATATCTTTGACCTCTTCCTCCCCGAGTTCGATAAACCTTGGGTGATCCACTTAAGGGAAAACTTGCTGCTGTTCTACAAACCTCTGCTCTTGGAGGCCCAACACTGTCTACAGGAATAGAAGCGTGCGTAGACATCAAGCTATTTTCTGGCGCCGTTGCCGGGGAACGAATCAAGACACTCCATCAAGCCCGTCAACCGCCATCAAACCTCCCACGTCAACCACGCGCCAGTTGTGGACATCACCGCCACGGAAAATCGGACCGTTGCACAAGTGTTTCCGGGAGCCTGTTGACTGCTGCGTCATGCAAACTGACACATGGCAGACGCCGTTAACCGGCAACGGCGTTAGCCTGAAACCCCGTGGTAGATGGTAGGCCCACACGAGGCCTGCCACGTCTTAAGCGGCCGGCCCATTAAGTTCAGGGCCGGGCCAGCTGACTTAGTTTGACCGGTCAACTATATAGCTGGGTTGGTCCATTAGTTACGTGGGCCGGGCCTAACCTCTAAGGTTGACTTGTCAAAACATTAATGGGCCGACCCACTAAGCATGTGGGCCGGGCCGAATGCACTCGTTTGACCGGTCAACAGGCAAAAGGGCCGCCCACAAGACATGTGGGACCCACTTTCTGTTATCGGCCCATTTACCAAGTGGGGTCCACTTTAAAGCAAGTGGGCCGGCCCAAGAAGTTATTGGGCCGGCCCAATTAGCATGTGGGTCCCACTTTCCTGCTATCGGGCCGGCCCATTTAGTACGTGGGGTCCACAATAGATCAAATGGGCTAGCCCAACAAGAAAGTGGGCCGGCCAAAAACACATGTGGGTCCCACTTTCCTGTTAAAGGGCCCGCCCATTTAGTATGTGGGGTCCACCATATAGCAAGTGGGCGGCCCAACAAGATAGTGGGTCGGCCAAAACACAAGTGGGTCCCACTTCCGGTTAAAGGGCCGACCCATTTAGTATGGGGTCCACCATATAGCAATTGGGCTGGCCCAACAAGATAGTGGGCGGGCCAAAAACACGGGTGGGTCCCACTTTCCGTTAAAGGGCCGGCCCATTTAGTATGTGGGGTCCACCATATAGGCAGTGGGCCGGCCCAACAAGATAGTGGGCCGGGCCAAAAACACAGTGGGTCCCACTTTCATGTTAAAGGGCGGCCCATTTAGTATGTGGGGTCCACCATATAGCAAGTGGCTGGCCCAACAAGATAGTGGGCCGGCCTAACAAGATAGTGGGCCACCAATAAGCAGTGGGGCCCACTTTCAACGGGCCGGCCCAATAAGTAGGTGGGCCGACCCAAAATGAAAGTGGGTCCCACACTACTGTAAGTGGGCCGGCCCAATCTGTTGTAGGGCCCTGGTTGTTTGACTAGTCAACTTGCATTAAATTTCATGAGCCTAAAATCTGGTATCAATGATACACACAATTACATACACAAATAAAATAACTAGGAAAATTACAAGGCAATTAATGTGCCCAAATAAAAAAATTACATAGAATCATTGAGGACTTCTATTAGCATCATCAATAACACGTTGACATTTGGCAATCGCCTTGATTGAATCTTGTGTACTCTTGGTCAACATATCAGCTACAGATCTTAAAGCAGCAATACCATGTCTTTTATAAAGTACAACCTTGAGATATTTATTGTTTGATGAAAGGAATGGTCTAGGTTGACGGCTATGAGAGGATGCATCAGAAGAAAGATCAGAACTTTTTGTGGGCCTCTCTTCTGATGAAGATTGCTTCATCACAACTGCATTCTGATAATAATGCAAAAAGAGTTAAACGATGAACTATGCAAACATGTATTAAGCATTGTCGATATGAGATAGTCACAAGTACTAAGCACAGACTTACATTATATCGTTGCATAGGCTCACCCCGGAACCTTTTTTGCGCTCTATCTTCTACTAAGGACTTCTTCATTACACCTGCATTCTAGTAATATTGCAACATAGTTACAACAGTGAACTATTCAAACATTTATTATGCAATGTAGATATAAGATAATAACAAGTTCCATAAATAAGACAATGTATGGAACTTGTACTAAGCACAAACTTACATCATAATGTTGCACAGGGTCGCTTTGGCGACTATCTTCTAATGATGACTGCTTCATTAAAACTGCATTCTGGTAATATTGCAAACATAGTTACAACAATTAACTATTCAAACATGTATTACGCAATGTAGAGAGATAACAGCATGTAGCAGAAATAAGCACAAGATAAGATAAGATGCATGTACTAAGCACATACTGGCTCCCTGCAGGTCCTTCTCTTGCGTGCACTAGTCGTGGTCGACATGCCTGTCATTTTAGGTTCAGCCATCAAGTGAAATGCTAATCCTCCTGCTCCATTGTCCTTAATCTGTGTTTAGATATCACATTTAAGAGCTGGTTTCAAATAACAAAAAACTTGAGCTGCCAAATGAATAAGCCAATATTTACCAGATATCAGATTAAAACCAACTAGATGTTGCTTTTCATGAGATACGAATTTCAGACATTCAGATTTAGAGTAGGGTAATGGCAAGGTTTTCCACATAAAGTAAACTGGCATTAAGAATGACCAAATGTCAGGTTCAAATCACCTTCGCAGTTGCTCCAAGACAAGCATATCAAATAGGCAGAAACATAGTAAAGCATGAATGTCATTGCTATGGCAGGGTTCCAAGTGTTAATCTCTTGCATAAGGAACAATGCATATAGGTTATAGATAATAACGGAAGTAAACTGCCAAAATTACCAACCAAGAACTCAGATTCCAACCTTCCCTAGCGTCCCCGCTGTTAATGTTGGATATTCTAATAAGTGGTTCGCATGATCAATCCCTAGAAAAAATAACATTGACAAGTTAGTCTACGATAATACAAAGACCAGACATGCACGCAACAATAACTATACAAGCTGTGCGACAGGAGCATTCATGGAAAAAATAGCTATAAGCTAAAGACGAGGTATAAGAGCAAGCAGATTGGAAATGCACATAGCATGATTATAAAAGCAGTGTGAGAATAGCAGGCACGAGAAAACAGCTAGCGGCTAGCGGTGAGCTAATGACGTGGTATAAGAACAACCAGATTGGAAATGCCCATAGCATGACTATAAAAGGAATAGCATGCAGTACAAAAACAGTTGGCAGCAAATGAATGGGTATAAGGCTATAAGTATGTGGATGCACACAGGTGTCAGTAGAATGAACAGGATGGTAGCGACCGGATAATGCTTTTGTACTGTACAATATTTAAACAAACTTCATGCGAAGTAACACATCAAGAAAGTTAATGGCATATGAGATCTGCAAATAACTACACAAAACATGGCTAAAGAAACACCGCGATCTAACGGGCCAGCGTACTAACCAAGCTGCGGCGGGGTGGATGGGGGCGGCAACTTGCATTCCAGCGGCGGCGAACGCGGGAGACGATGAGTCGACCGTTTCGAAGCGGGAGTGAAGCAGATCTGGTTGGCTGGCAAGGGATTCGGTGAAGTTGATACAGCCGGTGCGCCGAGCTAGTCGGTGGAATAGATCGGCTTCTGTGGAGGGGGGGCGCGGTGAAGTAGACCCGGTTCCGTTGGAGAGGATCCGGTGCGTCGACAGGAAAGGCGTTGATTGCTATGCTGTGGATGAGGTCGGCGGTGAAGCAGATCCGTCGGTGGCGAGGTCGGCGGTGAGGCAGATCCGTCGGTGGCGAGGTCGGCGGTGAAGCAGATCCGTCGGCGACGAGGGCGGCGGGGGAGCGGATCAGGTGGGTGGACAGCCAACACGATAAGGCTACGCTGTGGAGGAGTATGCCGGCGGCAGATCTAGTACTGTAGAGAGTGAGAGCTTTGGCGTGTGAGAGTATTTTTGAGCTAATGGGGCGAATGGTTGGTGGGTGGGTGTGGGCCTGTGGGGAGGGTTCGGGATCTAGGCAAGATATTTCATTGTTACCGAATGAGCCCTCCATGGTCGGTGGGTTGTAACTTCCGGACCAGGGTTAAAAGGGTAAAACTGGTCACGGGATTTTCGAATGGATTCGGCGGGATGATTTGGCGCGGGGCCGAAATTTTCAGTTTCAAGCTACGAGCAGAACGACCAAAATAATGTTCTTCCCCAGGGAGCTCTCCTCTTCTCTTTCTCTCTCGAGTCTCTCTCACTCCCCCGGCTCCTCTCCCCCTTCTCTCCGGCGGCCTCGCCGGCCGGAGACGAGGCCGACTTCTCTCTGTATATCGTACACCCTCCGAACTAAATTAATTGATTCAACTTTCCTTAGACGTGTATGTATCTAGAGTAAAAACATGTGTGGATACATCCATATTTAGATAAGCAAAGTTGAGTCAGCTAATTTGGATCCGAGGGAGTTAGTGTTGTTGTAAGCTTAGATCCGGTGTTTCCCATGAGCAGAATGGCGCAATGGAGTCGGGGATCTCGTCATCGGCTTCAGATCTGGCCTATGGTGAACTGCGAATCAGATCTGGCGGATCTTGCCGGCCAAACCCCGATCTGGTGCCATCAAGGTGATGGCGCTAACGGTGAGGCTTGCTTTGGTCAGTGCTTCAGATCTGGCCAATGGGGAAGTCAAGCTGCTAACGTTCACAAGCTCGGGGCATACGACGGCGTCATCCGTCTTGCCCGTGAACATCTTGGCCTTTCAGCGGCCCTTCTCAGAGCCAATATGCCGTTGTTGAGGCCATTCTTCTCCTTCGTCCTGGCGACTACCGGCGACACCGTCCCATGTGGTGCGTCCCCGGCGACGGAGTTGCTGGAAAGGATGCGGAGCAGAGATCTGATGTGCGGTCCAGAAGGACTCGATTGATTTTCTTCTATATGTTTTGGGGTCCTTTTTGTAAAGTTGCAGGTCCTATTAGTTATTGTCTAGTTCTTTTGGACCTCTATGTAATTTTTTGGACTAGTTTCCATTTGCAACGATAAACTTGAATTTTGACAAGTTCACGGGAAAAAAATTCTTTGCACATATGGCCTATCATGTATGAACATTCTTAAGATTTAAACTACTATATGTAATGGCCAGCACTTGCGCAAGGGGCTCGTCTAGTGCGCACTAGTTTCCATTAGCACCGATAAATTTGAATCTTGACAAGTTCTTGGAAGAAAAAATTGATTCACATATAGCCTATCATGTATGAACATTATTGGGATTCAAACTATACATAGATGGCCAACACTTGTGCAAGGGGGTCCTCTAATGTGCACTAGTTTCCATTTGCACTGATAAATTTGAATCTTTACAAGTTCTCGGAAAAAAATTGCTTCACACATATGCCCTATCATGTATGAACATTATTGGGATTCATATTATATATAGATGGCCAACACTTGTGCAAGGGGGTCCTCTAATTCTTGGGGATTTCAATTTCTCTCTCTCTCTCTCGATCTATCGTTGGTGGCCAGAACAACACACATATGCATGCACTTTATGCGCAAAGGCGCGGGTGCCTCTAATAATTCATGTGTGTGCGTATATTTGAACATATTCTTGGGGATTTTAATCTCTATCTCTCGATCTATATATCGTTGGTGGCCAACAAACACACTTATATATATACGCATGCACTTAATGCGCAAAGGCGCGGTGCCTCTAATAATGTGTGTGTGCACTCGATCGATGATCCCTAAACCTTAAACCTAAAACCCTAATCCCTAATCCCTAATTATACCCTAAACATACACCCTAAACACCCTAAACACTAAACCCTAAACCCTAGACCCTAAACCCTAAACACTACACCCTAAACCCTAAACCCTAAACCCTAACCCTAGACCCTAAACCCTAAACACTAAACCCCAAACCCCAAACCCTAAACCCTAGACCCTAAACCCTACTTAACCCTAACCCTAACCCTAAAACCCTAGCTAGATAACCCTAAACCCTAATTAAACCCTACATATATATATAGGCCAACGACACTTGATTGCGCATCAAGCAGGCGACCAACTAATTAGCGCTGATAAATTAATTAACTTGAATTTTGACAAGTTCTCTCGAATGAAAACACATTTGATTAAGTTGCCTCATAATATATGTCGTCGTGGTGAACAGACAGATGCCATAGGATGGCTTATCTTGGGGCCGAATGGACGCTAGAGGATTCGGGGAGGGTTTGTGACTAGATGGGATGAACTTCCGGATGCTTTCCTCAAGAACTTGGCCAAGGCAGAGGTAGAAGAAGAAAGACACAAGGATGAACTCGCTCTAGATCACCATGTTCATTGATCTCAACAGGTTACAGGTTTTTCTCTCTCGGATCGCGCCCGAGAGGGCTGCCCCCTCTCCTTATATAGGGGAGAGGGTGGCTTACAAGGCAAGAAACCCTAATGGCATCTTTGACTGGACAAACTACTTTACAAAGCTACTTTACAAAGCTACTTTAATCATAGATGACGCCGGTATCTTCTTTAATCAGGAGGGCTGATGTCCTCCGGTTGCTTTGGGCGTCATCCTTCTCTTTATCGTCATGCCTTCGTATAAAGCCACTTTGCTTAGCTCATCTTTGTCCTCTAGCTACGGAGAGAATCTTTGACCATCAGCCGACATCTTTCTCTTCCGGTACTCGGTATCTTTTCTACCCGGTCCGGTATACCCTCTTGGGGATACCACTTAGCTTACTAATCAAACTTATCCTCTGCTCCGGTATGAATATTAAACCGGTATCTTGAAGGGTGAGACCATCCGGTTTGGCATACCTTTGGCATACCGGGGTCATCCCCCCAACATTAGTCCCCGAAGCTGGTATAGTCTGGCGGATTCTATCCAACAGACCATGCCAGGTTTCCATATCTTTGGATACCGGTTTAACTTTCTTAGTTCTTGGCTCAAATCCGGCATCTTTGCTCGGACTCACATTCCCTCTGCTTGCAAGGCATTTCCCGGCATCTTAGTCACCGGCATCTTAGTCATTAAATACCTCCTCGGTGAAGTCGAGAATATATCGAGCCCCGTGCCTGTCAGAGACATGCGCACTGTGACTGTCGCGCCAGTGTCAGTTGTCACTTCGCTTGACCCCCGCGCGCCCATTTAATGCACCTGCGGATCCCACTCACCGCTTCGGATCCGTGTGTGCCTCCGTGTGGCCTCCCTTTTTTCGCGTGTACCTCTTTGCCACGTGGCGACCCGCGGTGCGAACCGTCGCGGGCCGCGAGGCGAACCGCGGAGGCCCGGCGGTTTTCGGCCCATCTCCTCTCTCCTTTATAAGCACAACTGCCCCTTCTTCTTCCTCTTCTCCGCATTCCCCTACCTTCGCGCATAGTGCTCCTCGCCTCTGCGCCTTCGCCGCTCTCCGTCCGCCGTTGCTTGCTCGAGCTCCGCCGCCCGCGAACCGCGCCTCCGCCGGACTTCTCGTGCGGGAACCTTCTGCAGCACCTTCTTCGAGCGCGCTGCATTCTTGCTTCTTCGCGACCTTCTCCGCCTCGCCGACGGTGCTCGTCGGCGACCGCAGGTCCTGCTCTTCGCCGGCGAAAGTCTTCCTCAGCGACTGCGACGCTCAAGGTTAGTTCCAATCTTACTTCGCTCGCCATCTGCTTGCTTTTCAGATCTTGGGTCCACGGTGTTCTTATTTCCTCTTTTTCTTTGGTTTTCTTCTTACTCGTAGATCTTCACGCGGGGTCCAAGTGTGGGATTTCTGTTTCTTTCACCTTCCCATCCAATGTCTGACGAGGAATCTTCCTCCGCATCTTCTTCTTCCTCCGTTAGACATCGTAGACAATCTCCCGGCGAATCTACAGCTTCAGATCCGATGGAGACCGATTCCGGCAACCAGCAGGGATCCGGTAGCCACCAAGAGTCCGGTGGCCATTTAGAATCCGGTAGCTTTAGCCAAGCATCCGGCAGCCACCTTGAAGCAAGTAGCTCTGGTGAAGCCTCGAGTAGCTCCAGCCAATCATCCGGCGAAGAGCCTTCCCCAATTACCCGCGGAGCCTGGATGGGCTCCAATGTCACTGAATATGAGATCGATTGGTTGTACCGGTCCCGCAGGATTCCGGAAGGAGTCACTTGCCGGATTCCTGGTGACGAAATCGAACCGGACCCCGAGCCCGGTGAATATGTTGTTTTTCTTGCTCACTTTGAGCGTGGCTTCGGCCTTCCTGCCTCCCCTTTTTTCCGGGAGTTTTTAGATTTCTATAAACTCCAACCTCACCATCTTCCTGGCAACGCCATCTTCTACCTTTCTTGCTATGCCACCTTCATGGAGGCCTATATCGGCATTCGTCCCACTCGTGAGACGTTTGCCCGCTTCTTTGCTCTTCGGATTAATTCCGTTCAGGGCTTAGGTATCCCCAAGCCCAAACCTCCCGTGCAATGCGGGTCTTGCATAATCGGCTCCCGTCAAGGGAGCCCCTTTTTTAAGTTTTCCGGCCTCGAATCTTGCCGGTTATGGCAAGGGACGTTCTTTTATGTGAAGAACAACGGCGCCGCAGATCTCATTGATCTGCCTCCTTTTGATCCGGCGCCACCCACAAAGACCAACTGGGGCTACAATCCGAAGGAGTCTCACAATGAGACCAACCGGATTATACGCTTCATGAAAGAAGATGAAGGACACCGGCATCTGCTCCGACGATATTGTTCGCACCTTTATTTCGCGCCGGGTGCTTCCTCTGAAGCGCCGTGCGCATAGGATGAGCGAGATGTATGGCCCTGGCGATCCTACCAAGATCACGGGCCATCCCCTTAGCAAGAAGGACGTTGTTCTCAAGGCTAAGCAGATTTGCCAAACGCTATGCCATTTAACTGGGAATGGGGCCTCCTTCCCTTCAGCACTACTAACCCTCCGACCCAAGAAGTATGCAATTGGGGTTGTTTTTTGCCGGTGACTTTCTGCTCTTGCTAATCTTCTTTTTTCATGTTTCAGGCCAAGGACCGCTTCCCCCTCATTGAAGCAGAGCGGCGAGGAACTTGCCGGAAGCGCGCCCTTGACTCCTTCGACCCAGATCCCTACGTCTTTTGGAAGGATCTGAAGATGGGCAAGACTCCGGCTGCGCGTCTTGGCCGGTCTCCGCCAGAGCCAACCGGGTCCTCTGATGACCTGACCATGCTTGAGGTATTTTCTTTTCCGGTTTCTTTTACTTTTCCACTATTGCTTTCCTGCGAATTGCTTCTTAGCCTTATTCAATTCATAGATCCACGAGCGCGTGCCGCCCCTGCGCGCCGAGGCCGGCTCTGAGTTTGTGGACAAACTCATGGCCCAGGGCCAAAAGAACACAGCCGCATCTAATGCCGGTTCCAGCCGGCCCCTCCCTCCAAGCGCTTCCGGACTGAGCCCTTGGGGGAGAAGGAAGTGGGCGTGCGCCGCTACGGGCGCAAGATGCCAACTGCTTCCGGGTAAGTTTTTATTTTCCTGCTTGCCTCTTTGCCAAGTTCTTTTTCCGGTTGCTTTTTTCCAACTATCTTTCTCTTTTCTCAGCCCTGCGCTCAAGCTTGGCCCAAGGCCATCGGGCTCTGAAGGTTCCGCAAGGACTTCAACCCCTCCTCCTCGCTCAAGCCCGGCACCATCTGGTGCCGGCAACACCTCTGCCTCCCTTTCGGGGGGCACAACAAATTCGGGGCGTGCGGCCCCTTCATCATCAGATCACCGCACGGAGGAGGATCTTTCCTTCTTCCCAGAGAACCAGGATACCGGCGCCAGCAATATCGGTGCCGGAGAAGAAGAAGCTGCCGGGCGGGCGGAGCCTCCGGCTCCTCCCGTCCCTGAAAACGACAACTTCCGCGCCGGAATCTTCCGCGCCGGAAAGTTCCAATCCGGGTGATGTGCCCAGCGCTCCCCATTCTCCACGAACCATCCTCATGCCGCCGCCAGGTGCTCCTCGCGCCAAGCCTTCCGGGGCCGCTCCTACCGCGCCGCCGCCCAAGCCTTCCAAGCTCATCAAGGGGAAGACAACGGCCTCCAGCGCCCCTTCCGGCGGCCAGCAGCCTCAGTGCTGCATGTCTCCAAGGCCGCCGGGGACACCACTAAGGCCACCGGTCTTCTTGGCGTATACTGAGTTCGGCGCAGAGGCCGGGACACTGGGGCATCTTCCCCTACGCCCAGAAGTGGAACGCCGCGGACATGACTCCGGCGACCCGCGGCCTGGGCAAGGACAGGCTGCCGGCACCTGATCCAGTTGGGGACCGGTCTTCCGAAGAGCACTTCATGCGGCTCCGCAGCGCCGTGAAGGAGCTCGACAGCGCGTGGTACGACGCCACGAACAACCTGATGGTACGTTTTACTAACTTTTCTCAATTGTTACCGATTTCCTTGCTTCCGGATTTGTTCTGTCTTTTAGTTTCATGCCGGTTTCTCCCTGTCTATCTTCTCAGTCCCCGAGTTTTGTGGTGAGAGCGCAGCTTTGACAAAACTTGGTGAAAATAGCGTGAAACCGGCACTGCCGAGTTTTGTGTTGAACACCTTGTTCTTAGCGCAAAACTTATCTGAGCAACGCGCGAACCGGCACTGCCAGTCCCCGAGTTTCGGGTTAAGAACTTTGTTCTTAGCGCAAAACTTAACTAACCTCTTTTTCTTGAACAGCTCACGGCTGACGCTCGGAAGGCCCTCTTTGAGGAGCTCTATGGGAGCATCGGGAGCTCGCTGAGGCACACGATAAGTGCCAAGGTAAGTTCTTGTTCTACCGGCATCTTTCTTACCGGAACCTTTTTTCCTCCTAACATTGCAATTTCTGCTTAACAGTGATCCCGGAAGCTTCCATTGATGCTCTCAAGGAGCAGCTCGCCGCCGCCCAACGTACAACTTTTTCTTTTCTCCTGCTAACTTGGTTTCATTTTCAACTTTACCAACACAATCTTGTTTACACCTTCTTTTCCGGGTTGCAGGGGAGAAGGACCAGCTCATCCGGCAGCATCAGGAGGAGCTGAGCGCCCACAAGACCAGCTACCAGGAGCTCAAGTCCCAGCTCATTCAGCTGGGTCTTGACCATGCCAAGGCCCTCAAAGCCGCTGAAACTGATGCAGCGGCCAAGATGGACGAGGCTCTGGAGGACGCCAGCAATGCCACCGTGGTGTTGCGAGCTGAGCTGGAGGAGCTGGCCAAGGCCCGGAAAGGTGCCGAGGAGAAAGCCGCGCGGCTGGAGGAGGAGCACAAGGAGTGCAACCAGCTAATCCTGCAAACTGACGCACTTGCCTACCGTGAGTCCTTTGACTACTGCATACGAGCCTTTTTTCCTCCGACCCCATTTTCTTGTCGCTATCATTTCTTCTGGTCTCTTTTTCTTCCGGATTCTTTTCCTTAGCCTTTTTCTTTCTTTGCACAGGCCTCTTTCCGGACTCTCAGATGTACGCTGTCAAGAAGGTTAACGCGCGCCGCCCTAGCCAGGGCCAAGCGAATCTTGCCGTGCCATGGACGCCCAATGACCATCTGGTCGCGCTTAATGCGTGGGTGTCTCACATGCGCGCCATAGATCGCAATCTATCTGACATTCCTGATGTAGCTACCCAGCTCTTCAGGACCCTTTGGCCTGGCGAGGAGGTGTCCGGCACTTTTTCCCTGATCGTCTCAAGGGCGCCCGGATCCGCTTCTCTGCTGCGCGCGCTGGAGCAGATTCTGCCCTCCGTGTCGCTTGTTCCTGGTACCCGGAGCTCGACCTGGATGCCCTTACCGGAGTGCGCGAAGGCGCGAAAACCGATCTGGACCCGATCCTCACCGCCAAGCGGCAGGATCGTGCGTACCATATCGCGGAGTACGCCGAAATGCGCACCTTCATCCCTCCTCCTCCTGACTTCAAAGATTATCTTGATGAGGAGGAAGATGACGAGGAGGAGCCTCTGATGCCGGTACTGCTCCTCCGGAAGCCCCTGCTGCCTGATTATCTCTTTGAGATTTACCTTATCTGTTTGGCCCTGCGTGCCTTAAAACAATGTTCTGTTAAATTCTGCCCCGGTATGCCGGGGTCTATGATGTAAAACTTTAAGTCTGCTTGTGGTTGCCGTACAACATTTTATGCCGGTAAGTTATACCGGTAGCTAATTATCTTAAGTTTGCCTTAGCATTTTTGCGTTTGGTTCTGCTTTTATCCTGCACTGCAAAGATTTCCAAATTGTTTCTGCATCCAATTCGATGCACACTTGGTTCTTTTGCCTTGGCTCTGCCTGCCTTCTCTGGGCGTTCTTTGGCGTATGAGCACAAGGTTCTTTCACCAAACAAGCATTTCCTTGAACTTAGAAATAATTTCGAAATTTTGCAAAAAACCGGTATAACCGGGGTTAGTTAAATTTTCCGGATTGTTCTTTCCCGATTTCCCTCTCCACAGTTCATGTGCTTATCCCCTACCGGTTTATCTTGCTTGCCATGAAGCCAAGTTATGGACAGCAGAGTCGAAGACTCCGGTAAGTTTAGCACACTACTAAACCGGAAAGAAAAAACGTTCAATAAGCAACCGGTAAACAGAAAAAATAGACATGTTTCATGCAACTTAGTGAGGGTAGTCCCCGAGATTCATTCAAGGTTCCGACATCTTTTATTCATAGCATATAAGGTACAAAAAGGAACTTCTTACACCACAACTTCAAGAGTAGAAAGGACGCAACAAGGCTACGTTCCACGGGCGTTTGGTCTCCTCTCCGGATTTGTCCGCCTTTCCCTTCTTCCATTCCTGCGCATCGATTAGGTAATATGCATCATTGTGGAGAGCCTTGCTCACAATGAAGGGTCCTTCCCATGGGGGGGACAGCTTGTGCCGGCCTTCAGTGCGCTGCACCAGGCGTAGCACCAGGTCTCCTTCCCGGAATACTCTCGGGTTAACCTTCCGGCTATGATAGCGTCTGAGGTTTTGCTGGTAAATGGCTGTTCTTGCCAATGCTAATTCTCTTGCTTCTTCTAGCAAGTCCACATCATTTTCTCGGGCCTCCTTTACCTCTTCTTCGGTATAGAGTTGCACCCTTGGTGAATCATGGAGAATGTCGGTTGGTATGACCGCTTCTGCTCCATAAACCATAAAGAATGGAGTGTATCCGGTAGACCGGTTTGGAGTTGTTCTTAGACTCCACAGCACTGATGGTAGCTCATCGATCCAACATCCCGGCGATTTTTCCATCGCATCAATGAGCCTTGGTTTGATACCGGAAAGTACCAAATCGTTTGTTCTTTCAACTTGGCCATTGCCTTGCGGGTGCGCCACTGAGCACAAATCCAGCCGGATGTTTTTGTTCTCACAGAACCGCTTGAATTCTCCTTGGGCAAAGTTTGAGCCATTGTCGGTTATGATACTGTGTGGGTACCCATACCGCAAGATTACGTCCTTCAGGAACTTTACTGCTGTGTGGCCATCACATTTTGCGATAGGCTTCACTTCCAGCCACTTGGTGAATTTATCCACCATTACCAAGATGTGGGTCATGTTTCCCCTTGCGGTTTTGAACGGGCCAACCATGTCCAGGCACCAAACAGCGAAGGGCCAAGTTAGCGGTATAGTTTTTAAACCGGATGCGGGGGTATGGTTTTGCTTGGCGTACCTCTGGCACCCATTGCATTTTCTTACCAAATCCTCAGCATTGTCCAAGGCTGTGGGCCAGTAGAATCCGTGCCGGAATACTTTTGCCACCAACGCCCTTGATGAAGCGTGGTGCCCGCATTCCCCTCGATGAATTTCCTCTAGCATTTCTTTTCCTTCTTCCGGTTCCACGCACCTTTGGAGGACACCGGTAACACTTCTCTTGTACACCTCGCCATTGATGATGGTGTAGGCTTTGGACCTTCTCTGTATCCTCCTTGACTCATTTTCGTCAACCGGCAAGGTGCCGTTGATCAGGAATTCCTTAATAGGTCCGACCCAAGATGGTGCTTCTCTAACCATAAATACCGGCATGTCTATGTCCATGCTGTCCACAAGCATTGCCTCCTCCGGCATGGGCGTCGCAGTCCCCGAGTTTACCGGTACAGTCCCCGAGTTTGCCGGAGTAGTCCCCGGGTTTCCTTCGTCAATCTCCATTGGCACCACGTGTGATTCCGGTACAAAAATCGATTCCGAGTCCGGACTTGGCTTGATTGATGGAACTCTTAAGTGCGCCAAGGCTATTCCGGGAGGAATTTCTTGCCTGGATGAACCTAGCTTGGATAAAGTGTCCGCGGCTTCATTTTCTGCACGCGGCACATGGTGAAACTCACATCCTTCGAAGAAGCCGGCACTCTTTTGCACATGGAACCGGTATGAGGCCATGTTGGCATCTTTTGCGTCCCAGTCCCCGGAACACTGCTGCACAACAAGATCTGAATCACCATAGCAAATGATCCTGAGTGCACCGATTTCTTTTGCGACCTTGAGCCCATGTATCAGAGCTTCATACTCAGCGACATTGTTTGATGCCCTGAAGTGCACTTGCAAAACATACCGGAGATGATCTCCTTTTGGTGAGGTGAGTACCACACCGGCACCCAGACCCTCTTTGAGCTTGGATCCGTAAAAGTGCATCTTCCAGTACTCTATCCTGTGTTCTGGCGGCTTGTACTGCATCTCCGCCCAGTCAACCAAGAAATCAGCCAAAGCTTGTGATTTTATGGCATCTCTTCTCTCGTATACCGGCACATATGGTGACAACTGAATTGCCCATTTTGCAATCCGGCCGCTGGCGTCCTTGTTGCCCATGATATCGGAGATGGGTGCCTCGCTCACCACCTTCATGGGGTGCTCCTCAAAGTAGTGCTTGAGCTTTGTGGCGGCCATGAACACGCCATATGTCATCTTTTGGAAGTGCGGGTAGTTTTGCTTTGAGGAGGAGAGCACCTCGCTCAGGTAGTATACCGGCCTCTGCACGGTTTTTCCTTCCTCTTCTCGTTCTACCACAACCACAACACTAACCACCCGGTTTGTTGCCGCTATGTAAAGCAACATGGGTTCTCTTTCCAAAGGCGAGGCCAAGATTGGCGCGGTTGCAAGCATGTTTTTTAGCTCTTTAAATGCCGCGTCTGCCTGAGGGGTCCAAACGAACGTATCAGATTTTTTCATTAGAGCGTATAACGGCAAGGCTTTTTCTCCTAGCCTGCTTATGAACCGGCTCAGCGATGCCAAGCTTCCGGTAAACTTTTGCACATCTTTTAGTTCTCGCGGGATAGTCATTCTTTCTATTGCCCGGATTTTTACCGGATTAACTTCAATGCCCCGGCTTGATACGAGGAAACCAAGCAGCTTGCCGGCAGGGACACCGAAAGTGCATTTTGCCGGATTGAGTTTCATCCGGAACCGTCTTAGGTTGTCAAATGTTTGCCGGATGTCATCGATTAAGGTGTTCTTTACCTTAGTTTTTATCACGATATCGTCTACATAGACTTGCACATTTTTTCCGATCTGATCAAACAAGCATTTTTGCATACAGCGCTGGTACGTTGCACCAGCGTTGCGCAAACCAAAAGGCATAGTAACATAGCAATAAGCCCCGTGCGGGGTAATGAACGCAGTTTTTATTTGATCTTCCTTTTTCAGGGGAATTTGGTGGAAACCGGAATACGCATCCAGGAAAGACAACAACTCACACCCAGCAGTTGAATCAATCACTTGATCGATCCGTGGCAAGGGAAAAGGATCTCTTGGGCAAGCCTTGTTGAGGTTGGTGTAGTCGATGCACATGTGCCACACCTTTGGAGCTTTTGCTTCCAGGTTCTCATCTTTTTTCTTTTCGACCATTACCGGATTGGCCAGCCACTCTGTGTGCGTGACCTCCACAATGAAACCGGCAACTAGCAGTTTTGTCACCTCCTCTCCTATGATTTTTCTTCTATCTTCAGCGAACCGGCGCAAAGGTTGTCGCACCGGCTTGGCATCCTTCCGGACGTTTAGAGAGTGCTCAGCCAGCTCCCTCGGACACCCACCAAGTCATCGGTAGACCAGGCAAAGATATTCCGATTCTCACGGAGGAAGCTGACGAGCGCGCTTTCCTATGCTTGGTCAAGGCCGGCACCGATACGAACGGTGCGCTCTGGGTAAGCCGGATCCAGCACGATGTCCTTCGTTTCATTCGTTGGCTTGAACGTGGGTGAGTCCAAGTTTCCACTCATTGCTGCTAAGCTCAACTTTGATGACTGAGCCAGCGCAACCGCGGTCTGCATCCTCTTTTTCTCCTCCGCGATCACCAGCGATTCCGCTAGGTTTGATCCGGCAGACGCGTTTCTAGCGAGACTTTGTAGTTCCCCACCACAGTTAGTGGTCCACGAGGTGCCGGCATCTTCATCTTGAGATATGCCGTGTGAGTTGTGGCCATGAAAGCAGCCAATGCCGGCCTCCCCAGCAACGCGTGGTAGGGACTATCCAGGTCCACCACCTCGAACTCAACATTTTCCACCCGGCAATTGTCACGTCCTCCAAATGCCACATCCACCCGGACTTTTCCTACCGGGGCGCAAGACAAGCCCGGAACGATTCCGTGGAAAGTTGTGCGCGTCGGCTGAAGCATATTTTCTGTTATGCCCAACGTATGCATGGTATGCTTGTACATGATGTTTATGCTGCTGCCGTTGTCTATCAGCACCTTGCTGAATTTTACCGCGCTTGCGGCCCTTTCATGATCGGGTCCACAACAAGAGCATATCCACCCGGATTCGGCATGATTTTGGGGTGATCCTTGAACGACCAGGTGATTTCCTGATCTGACCACAGCATGTATTTGGGAACTGCCGGCATCACGGCGTTTACCTCCATGGAACGTCGATGCACACTTTGCCTATCCATTGGCTCAGTGACAAAGACAACACAGCACAGATGCGGGTCCTCGTAAACATTCCGGCCTAAAGGTGCCGGTGGAGGTGGTTGGTCATTGTTTTGCTCCACCCGGTTAACTTGCTGGTACTGTTGCCTGTTTGGCTGAGGCTGTACCGGTAAGGCGTTTGCTCCCGTAAGTGGTGGTGGAGGCGGTAATTGTTGTTGTTGCTGCACGGGGCCCCCTGGCGCCTGCGCATCTTTTACCGCTCCCTTTTGCATCAAGTACTTGGTCCAAGAACAATCCTTCGTCAAGTGGTTCGACGGGTGATCCGGGTTCGGCGTGTGCCACCGGCAAGGTTGATCCATGGCGGCTTCCATGGTGTATTTCGCGGGCTCTTGCCAATTCTTTTTCTGGCCCCAGGGTTTCTTTTCTACCCACTGCTTCTTAGGACCCGCCCATGGCTGCGATCCGGTTTTTTGCCTCTGGCTGCCGCCGGCATCATAATTTTCTTGCACAGCAGCAACTTGCTGCGGTGCGTACCTTCGATCCGGGAAATCCTCCCTTCTTTTGTTGTTCCGGTTATCCCGGTAGTGTTCCTGTCGCTGCTGAGGCGGGTTTGACTGCTCCGGCTCAGCTTGTACTGCCGGTTGCATTGGGTCTCCCAGTGCATAGCTATCCGCCACACGTATCATTTCCGCCAAGGTTGCTGGCATGTTTCTCTGCAGCCTTTGCCATAGAGGTGATCCTCTCCGGCATCCTTGACTGAACCAAGCAATGGCTTGTGCTTCAATCACTCCTTCACATGTGTTTCTCATTGAGTTCCACCGGGTGAGATAGTCTCCGGTCTGTCCTCCGGCACGTGCTGGCACAAGGCAAGCTGTTGGGGCCGGTTTGGCCTCTTGTAAGTGCTACTGAAGTTGTTCACAAAGGCTTCCTCAAAATCTATCCATCCGTTAATGCTTCCTGCCGGCAAATTGTTTAGCCAAATCCTTGCAGGGCCTACCAGATAGGACGGTATGATTCTTACCGCCCAACGCCGGTTCACTCCACCACCAGCCACGTAAACTGCTGTGACATAGTCTGCTAGCCAATCTTCCGGCTTAGTTGTGCCATCATACGTTCTTGTGTCCCGGGGCAGCTGAAAATTGCGCACCGGTGGCTCTTCACCCATGATTCGTGGGCCAAAACATCTTGGGCCAGGAGGACCCTCACATTCGACTATTGCGGAAAGATGTACTCTGTCCAACCTGTGCCTCGCATCCCGGTCTGGCAAACATCTTTCCCCCAGGCGTTCCCCCAAAGGACTCCGGTGGGCTCTTGTTCGTTCCACCTCGGAATCTCCTTCTTTGTATCTTTCCGGTTCCGCGGCTCTTGCCCCGGTACCTTGGTGGTGGCATTTTCATACGCTGCCCTTGCAGCCTCGATAATTTTGTCCGGTTTCGTATCTACCGGCATGATTGTTTCCGGCATAGCCTCCTCTGGCATAGCCTTGCCCCTTGGCTTTTTCTACCGGCATCGTGTTGCCCGGCTTGTTGTTTTCCGGAAGAACCGGATCGTACACGTCATCTGCGTGCGTTTACCTCTTTTTCTCTTTCTTCTGTCCGATGGGGGGACGAAGCCTGCCCATGGGACTTGCTTCCGGCAACTTTGTCGACCGGACTGATTTTGACTCGAGCGCTGCTTTGTTCATCCTAGCAAGCTCATCATTTTGTGCCTGTATCACATCAAGCAACTCTCTAACTCTATCATGTTGCTTTGCTAATGCATCTCCGGATAACGAGTCACACATCTCCATAGCGGCCTTAGCAGCTTTTATAGTTTTATCCGGACTGCTGTACTTAGGTTTTTCCACTACACTCACAGATGCTGAGGTGCTTTTGCCGGCAAGAACTTCCTTACGCAAATCCTGATCTAGATTGCGAGCTTTAAGCCGGTTTTCCGGCATCCTAGCAGCCTGAGCGCTAACGGAAGCAAAGCCATGGGCAGCATTGTACTCACGTAGGGTTAGGTTCAGCTCGCGCTGCGCCCGGACGATGTCGGCGCCGTTCGCGAGCAGCTTCTGGCGCTGCGCCTCCAGCTCCGCCTGAGCCGCTGCCGGATCGATGTTCTGCGCGATGGGCGTTGCCAGCACGTTCATCGCCGCCTGGAGCGGTGTTTCCGGTGGCGCGGAAGATGCTCCCGCAGCGCCCACGTCGCGCTCCAGCGGTGGCTTGGCAGCACGGGTCGAAGCCGTACGACCAGCACCTTCACCCGCGACCTCCTTTCCTGCAGCAACCACACCGGTCATCATTACCTCGACGCTGCCGGCGGCGCGGCCAGCACAGAGCCATCTTGGGGGATCCGGCGCCACCAGCACCGGCGAGAGGCACTGGCGCACGGGAACGGTGCCGAAGTAGACGCGGAGGCTGCCGAACTCGATGGTGCGGCCGTTGTGCGGGAACTTGCCGCCGTTGGCGAAGCAGCCCGCGTTGTCATTGATGAAGTCCATGTCGTAGATGCGCTGGACGAGCGCGGACACCGTACGCTCGCCGGCGACCTCGAGGATGCCCGCCCGAATATGAACACCTGCAAGCGCCACTTCATGCCCCACGGTGGGCGCCAACTGTCGTCGTGGTGAACAGACAGATGCCATAGGATGGCTTATCTTGGGGCCGAATGGACGCTAGAGGATTCGGGGGAGGGTTTGTGACTAGATGGGATGAACTTCCGGATGCTTTCCTCAAGAACTTGGCCAAGGCCAGAGGTAGAAGAAGAAAGACACAAGGATGAACTCGCTCTAGATCACCATGTTCATTGATCTCAACAGGTTACAGGTTTTTCTCTCTTCTCTGGATCGCGCCCGTATAGAGGGCTGCCCCCTCTCCTTATATAGGGGAGAGGGTGGCTTACAAGGCAAGAAACCCTAATGGCATCTTTGACTGGACAAACTACTTTACAAAGCTACTTTACAAAGCTACTTTAATCATAGATGACGCCGGTATCTTCTTTAATCAGGGAGGCTGATGTCCTCCGGTTGCTTTGGGCGTCATCCTTCTCTTTATCGTCATGCCTTCGTTTAAAGCCACTTTGCTTAGCTCATCTTTGTCCTCTAGCTCTGGAGAGAATCTTTGACCAGTCAGCCGACATGCTGTTTCTTCCGGTACTCCGGTATCTTTTCTACCCGGTCCCGGTATACCCCTCTTGGGGATACCGGCTTAGCTTTACTTAACCGAAACCTTATCTCTCTGTTCCGGTATGAATATTAAACCGGTATCTTGAAGGGTGAGACCATCCGGTTTGGCATACCTTTGGCATACCGGGGGTCATTCCCCCAACAATATATATACAATTAGTGTGCATGCGCGCATGTCATACCTTGCACATATCATTCGTGCATATATTTCAATATATATCTGAACATATTCTTGGGGATATATATATTTCAATCTCTCTCTCGATCTATATATCGTTGGTGGCCAAAAACACACTTATATACGCATGCACTTTATGCGCAAAGGCGCGGGTGCCTCTAATATGTGTGCACTCGATCGATGATCCCTAAACCTTAAACCCTAAAACCCTAATCCCTAATCCCTAATTATACCCTAAACGTACACCCTAAACACCCTAAACACTAAACCCTAAACCCTAGACCCTAAACCCTAAACACTACACCCTAAACCCTAAACCCTAAACCCTAAACCCTAAACACTAAACACTAAACCCTAACCCTAGACCCTAAACCCTAAACCCTAAACCCCAAACCCTAAACCCTAAACCCTAGACCCTAAACCCTAAACCCTAATTAACCCTAACCCTAAAACCCTAGCTAGATAACCCTAAACCCTAAACCCTAATTAAACCCAACATATATATAGGCCAACGACACTTCATTGCATCAAGCAGGCGACCAACTAATTAGCGCGATAAATTAATTAACTTGAATTTTGACAAGTTCTCTCGAATGAAAACACATTTGATTAAGTTGCCTCATAATATATATACAATTAGTGTGCATGCGCGCATGTCATACCTTGCACATATCATTCGTGCATATATTTCAATATATATCTGAACATATTCTTGGGGATATATATACATTTCAATCTCTCTCTCGATCTATATATCGTTGGTGGCCAAAAAACACACTTATATACGCATGCACTTTATGCGCAAAGGCGCGGGTGCCTCTAATAATGTGTGTGTGCACTCGATCGATCGATGATCCCTAAACCTTCAACCCTAAAACCCTAATCCCTAATCCCTAATTATACCCTAAACGTACACCCTAAACACCCTAAACACTAAACCCTAAACCCTAGACCCTAAACCCTAAACACTACACCCTAAACCCTAAACCACTACACCCTAAACCCTAAACCCTAATTAAACCCTACATATATATAGGCCAACGACACTTCATTGCGCATCAAGCAGGCGACCAACTAATTAGCGCTGATAAATTAATTAACTTGAATTTTGACAAGTTCTCTCGAATGAAAATACATTTGATTAAGTTGCCTCATAATATATATACAATTAGTGTGCATGCGCGCATGTCATACCTTGCACATATCATTCGTGCATATATTTCAATATAGGGATTTCTATTTTCGTTTCCCTTAGTTGTACTCGCTTTTCCCGGTTAGTTTTTCCCCAGTTTTTCCCTCCTCTAGTTTGAAACCCCTCGAAGACGCGGGTTGCCGTCAGGTCAGAGGCCTTACCGTTACCGTCAGGTCAGTTCCTCTCTGACCATCTCGTGCTGACGGGTAGCCATCCATCTACCGCTGATGCGTGGGCCGTTTTATTTCCTGATTGTATACGCGGTGCTGCCAATGACAAATGGGGCCGCTCTATGGGGCTGCCGCAGCCAATGACCAGTGGGTCGTCTATTTATTTATAGAAAATTATATATTGCCGCTCTGTGGGGCCTCCGCAGCCAATGACCGCTGTGGCAGGTGACTATTTTCGCAGCTTAATCTAAAGTGACTCTTATGCTAAACATTGTGCATCCCGACGTTGACCTAGCAGTGGCGGCGAGCATAGCCGTTCTGACCATGCCGATATCGGCATCGGCATCGGCATCGTTTGGAGGATGTGGTGCTCGAATAATAGTGGAAATGCGATATTATTTTTTACATGCATAATATATAGAAAATAGCTAGATCTCTAAATCGATGCATATGAAGCTACATATATATTCTTGGTCATAATCCCCTTATCTAAAGGGGATGGATGCATGGCTTCACGTCGTCGTCGCTTTCATCGTCAGTATCTTCGTCGTCTGAGTAGTAGTACCTCCTGCACATTGTTCCGTCGAACACCTTCACTGTGAGCACATCATCGCCTTCATATTTGAAGTGTACGTAGCAGCCGAAATCCACACCGTGCGCGATGGCGAATTTCTCCCAGCCCTTGTCGAGGTACATCCGGCCTTGTCCGTCAAATAGGACCTCCACGGTCCAGAGACGAGGACCGCAGTCAGCTGCTCGCAGATACACCTTAGCTGGCTCCTGGCCGTCAAGATAGTCCGCAAATTTTTTTGGGAGTTCCTGCAAAGAGATCGAGCGCCGATCGTTTGAAATTAAAGGTTTTTTAGAACATGCCCATAATTAATCACATGCATCATATATGTGGGAACGCGTACGTACCTTCTTGACCAAAGGGTCTTCATAGACGACGATGAAGAACTCCTCTATGATCAATGGCAGTGTTGACGGTGGTGGTGGCAATGATGATGATCCACTTCCCCTTCCCCTTCCCCTTCCGGTCCGCGTCCGAGACGTGGAAGCCATGGCAATGGATCAAGTGTATGTGAATGAAGAAGAGAGAGGCAGAACCTATTGACACAAGGGATGGCCGTGTGGGTGTTTATAAGGGAGAGATGACCGTTGTAGGGGTTTACACAATAAAATAAGGAGGAGGTGAACGTTGGTGGGGGTTTACACAATAAATTAAGGAGGAGATGACCGTTGTGGGGGTTTACACAATAAATTAAGGAGGAGATGACCGTTGTGGGGGTATATATCTCAACAAAAAAGTAATGCGGACTATCTTGACGGAAATGGAACTTCGTGATATAGTTTATCATTTTACCGTGAAAAGTAATGCCTAAAAGAAATGGTAATTCGTGATAGTTTATCATTTACCGTAATGGCTACAACAAATCGTTGATGGTTTATCATTTTTTGCGTGAAAAGTAATGGCTACAAGAAATGGGTGATGGTGTATCATTTTTTGCGTCAAAAGTAATGGCTACAACAAAATCGGTGATGATTTATCGTTTTTTGTGTGAAAAGTAATGGCTACAAGAAATGGGTGATGGTGTATCATTTTTTGCGTGAAAAGTAATGGCTACAACAAAATCGGTGATGGTTTATCGTTTTTTGCGTGAAAAGTAATGGCTACAAGAAATGGGTGATGGTGTATCATTTTTTGCGTCAAAAGTAATGGCTACAACAAAATCGGTGATGATTTATCATTTTTTGCGTGAAAAGTAATGGGTACAAGAAATGGGTGATGGTGTATCATTTTTTGCGTGAAAAGTAATGGCTACAACAAAATGGTGATGGTTTATCATTTTTTTGCGTGAAAAGTAATGGCTACAACAAAATCGGTGATGGTTTATCATTTTTTTGCGTGAAAAGTAATGGCTACAACAAAATCGGTGATGGTTTATCATTTTTTACGTGAAAAGTAATGCCTAAAAAGAGTTTATAATTTAGCTCGTGAAAAATAATGCAGAAAACCAAACTTTGCGTGAAGCTAACCGACGACAGAGAGAGAGGGTGGTGGCCCCGACCAGAGAGAGAGATAGGGGTTATCCTGCCCGTTAGATCATACGATCAACGGTCGGCGGGCACGATCCGCGTGACATGGGCTAGACCAATCAGGGCAATGTTGGGCGTCTGTGAGAGTTTGTGAAGGGAGAGGGCAAAACTGAGTAGTATCAAGAAACCAAGGGCAAGTGAGTAGTAAACAGACTAAGGGATTCAAATATGAGATTTAAAAAATGGAAAATGCGTGTTTTGTACAATGAAACCCATCTTGGCCTACCTCAAACTATTTGCAATACAAATCTACATGAGTGTGAAAATTATGGCCTCATTCAGACAAAGTATGTTTTGGGGAAAGCTGTTTTGGGTAGGGCTTATTATGGAAAACCATGCACCTTCATAGCTACTAGATGATTTGAGAAGTGGCAATTTGTGGTGAAACTTGATTTATCTATGATTTATCTATGATTTGAGAAGTGGCAATTTGTGGTAAAGACTCAATGAGTAAGTGCCACTCTTTTTCGGAATTTTTTGCACATTAAATAACTCATTTAACTAGTTAATCCCATTTGTTGACTCTCTGTTGACCAGCCACTTGAGGGTAAAACTGAGTATATTGCACTAGCTAGTATTAGCACTCAAGGCGAAAACTGAGCACACAAAAAATGCTAGTATATGACTCGAGGGTATACCTGAGTATATCTAAATTTCCAGGGTTAGACTCGAGGACGCGTGTTGCGGTGCAGAAGTGGAAGACGTGCCATTGTTGACGCGTGTCGCGGTGCAGACGTGCAAATAGTGGACGCGTAGGACGCGGGTCGCATTTAGGACGCGTAAGCCCCTCCCTCCCTCTGCACACAGTCGTCTCATTCTCGCTCACGCACGAAACCACCCCTCTCACGTCCCATCAACTTCTCCAAATCGAAAAAACCCCAACCGCCGTACGCACGCTACCCTGCCGGCGATGGAGAAGAAGAATGCGCCGGCGGCCGTCGCCTCCGAGCCCGTCGCCGCCGAGCCCGTCGCCTCCGAGCCCGTCGCCGCCGCTCCCGCCGAGCGCGTCGCCTCCGAGGGCGGCGCATCCAAGCGCGGCGCCTCCGTGAACTGGGCCTCTCTCTCGGCTGATGGACCACTTCACAAGATCGGCGAATGCTTACTGGCGAACGAGGAGTACGCCGACACCTACTCTGCTATGAGGCAAGTCTGTAGAAATTGGCGCTCAGGTTTGCCTGAGCCCGACGTGCACCTGGACGAATGGATCATGCTACACCACGCCCTTCCACGCGTCGCTGAGTTCACCTTCCTCCAACTCGGCACATCACGCTACGTCACCATAGATCTATCGGAAGTTCATACAAGGTTCAAATTCCTCCATATCTACCTTTTTATTTTCAATCTTAAACATCTTAGTGCTGAATGTTATCTTCATCAATATATTTTAGATACTACTTCGTCGGCTTTTGCCGTGGCGTCATCGTGCTTGCCCAGAAGAACCCGCCGCACAAGATACGGCTTCTGAACCCACTCACAAAGAAATCGAACACTATGTTTGAGGCGCAGATGCCATCTGTTTTCCTGAAATCAGTCGCTGTTATCAAATCCCCGACTATGGTCTTCGTTGCCGCACATTACCCGCCGGAAATTGGTTGGGTCGATGAGAGCACTCCAACTAAGGATATAAATGAAGATTGGGGAGAAGGAAGATTTTCGATCAAGAACCATTGTCTGCGTTGCATTACCCCGTTCAATGGTGAACTGTATGCAGTAGCTGCGGACAATTTTGAGATCGGAAGAATAGTGTGCACCCATGTACAGTTGCAGCAGCGCGCGAGCACTATCAAGATGGAGACACTAATTTCATTTCCAGAACTTGGACGTCAGAAGTTCTACCTTGTGAAGTCGGATGGTGATCTGCTGCTTGTGTTGTTGGTCAGCGAGGCTTTGGCGGGCAAACCATTGGTGTACCGTGTGGACACTCAGAGCCGCTCTCTCCATCCGGTCAGTAACATTGGCAGTAATGCCTTCTTCGTGAATTATATCCGGTGTATCTCCGTCGACACCAGAGTGTACCCGACACTTCGACCTGGCAGCATCTACTACACGGATTTGGGTTATATCAGAGAGTACTCTCATGATACAAAGGCCTGGGATGAGTGGCCACTACGTGTGGATAGAATAGGACTCTACGGTATGAGAAATGAACACAGGCCATACCGTTTGGAGGATGTATTGGCCTCACACTGCAGACGGAAGGAGTTCAATGAATATTTCCTTGGGGTAATGCACGAATGGAGGGACGAAGAAATATATGAGGAGGAATGAAGAACAAATTCATTCATCCTGGGGTATCCTAATCTTCTTGTTGTCCATACATTGCGTGCGTCTTGTATATTTTTCAGCTTAGTTTGTCGTGAACATTAACAACGTTATTGGCTGCTTTTGGCTGCTGTATGCAGTTTATGTATTATACTTAGTTTTCTGATTATGCTGTTGTGAATTTATCATATACTAGCTTCTAGATTTGCTGCCATATTGGGCAAAAAACGAGGGCCAAAAGGCATAAATAACCCCAGAGATTTGCTACTAGATTTGCTGCCATATTGAAGAAAGACAGAAATAGAAGCTTCTCTAGATTTGATACTAATTTGGTGAAAAAGACAGAGAGAGAAAGAGGGGAAAAGGTGCTCTTAAAAATGCCAATTTGGGCCGAGAGAGACAAAACCCAGCTCCTGCTCACGTGCAACCAAACGCTTCTCGTCCTGTCCCACGCGGTCCCTTTCTACCAGCCCCACGCGACGCGGCCCCACACGACGCGGCCCCACGACGACGCGGCGCAACACGTCAGCACAGAACGTCCAAATAAACGGATTCCTTCCGTCTGAGCTCGTTCTGCGGGTTTCAAACATAGGCTTGGGGAAAACTGAGGAAAAACTAAGGGGCTGGGGAAAACTGAGTACAACTAACGACCCGAGGGCACGAAAATAGAAATCCCTTCAATATATATCTGAACATATTCTTGGGGATATATATACATTTCAATCTCTCTCTCGATCTATATATCGTTGGTGGCCAAAAAACACACTTATATACGCATGCACTTTATGCGCAAAGGCGCAGGTGCCTCTAATAATGTGTGTGTGCACTCGATCGATCCCTAAACCTTAAACCCTAAAACCCTAGTCCCTAATCCCTAATTATACCCTAAACGTACACCCTAAACACCCTAAACACTAAACCCTAAACCCTAGACCCTAAACCCTAAACACTACACCCTAAACCCTAAACACTACACCCTAAACCCTAAACCCTAGACCCTACACCCTAAACCCTAAAACTAAACCCCAAACCCTAAACCCTAAACCCTAATTAACCCTAACCCTAACCCTAAAACCCTAGCTAGATAACCCTAAACCCTAATTAAACCCTACATATATATATAGGCCAACGACACTTCATTGCGCATCAAGCAGGCGACCAACTAATTAGCGCTGATAAATTAATTAACTTGAATTTTACAAGTTCTCTCGAATAAAAACACATTTGATTAAGTTGCCTCATAATATATATACAATTAGTGTGCATGCGCGCATGTCATACCTTGCACATATCATTCGTGCATATATTTCAATATATATCTGAACATATTCTTGGGGATATATATATTTCAATCTCTCTCTCGATCTATATATCGTTGGTGGCCAAAAAACACACTTATATACGCATGCACTTTATGCGCAAAGGCGCGGGTGCCTCTAATAATGTGTGTGTGCACTCGATCGATGATCCCTAAACCTTAAACCCTAAAACCCTAATCCCTAATCCCTAATTATACCCTAAACGTACACCCTAAACACCCTAAACACTAAACCCTAGACCCTAAACCCTAAACACTACACCCTAAACACTAAACACTAAACCCTAAACCCTAACCCTAGACCCTAAACCCTAAACCCCAAACCCCAAACCCTAAACCCTAAACCCTAGACCCTAAACCCTAATTAACCCTAACCCTAACACCCTAAAACCCTAGCTAGATAACCCTAAACCCTAAACCCTAATTAAACCCTACATATATATAGGCCAACGACACTTCATTGCGCATCAAGCAGGCGACCAACTAATTAGCGCTGATAAATTAATTAACTTGAATTTTGACAAGTTCTCTCGAATGAAAACACATTTGATTAATTAGTTGCCTCATAATATATATATATATACAATTAGTGTGCATGCGCGCATGTCATACCTTGCACATATCATTCGTGCATATATTTCAATATATATCTGAACATATTCTTGGGGATATATATACATTTCAATCTCTCTCGATCTATATATCGTTGGTGGCCAAAAAACACACTTATATACGCATGCACTTTATGCGCAAAGGCGCGGGTGCCTCTAATAATGTGTGTGTGCACTCGATCGATGATCCCTAAACCTTAAACCCTAAAACCCTAATCCCTAATCGCTAATTATACCCTAAACATACACCCTAAACACCCTAAACACTAAACCCTAAACCCTAAACACTACACCCTAAACCCTAAACCCTAACCCTAGACCCTAAACACTACACCCTAAACCCTAAACCCTAAACCCCAAACCCTAAACCCTAAACCCTAGACCCTAAACCCTAATTAACCCTAACCCTAACCCTAAAACCCTAGCTAGATAACCCTAAACCCTAAACCCTAATTAAACCCTTCATATATATAGGCCAACGACACTTCATTGCGCATCAAGCAGGCGACCAACTAATTAGCGCTGATAAATTAATTAACTTGAATTTTGACAAGTTCTCTCGAATTAAAACACATTTGATTAAGTTGCCTCATAATATATATATATATATACAATTAGTGTGCATGCGCGCATGTCATACCTTGCACATATCATTTGTGCATATATTTCAATATATATCTGAAAATATTCTTATATATATACATTTCAATCTCTCTCGATCTATATATCATTGGTGGCCAAAAAACACACTTATATACGCATGCACTTTATGCGCAAAGGCGCGGTGCCTCTAATAATGTGTGTGTGCACTCGATCGATGATCCCTAAACCTTAAACCCTAAAACCCTAATCCCTAATCCCTAATTATACCCTAAACGTACACCCTAAACACCCTAAACACTAAACCCTAAACCCTAGACCCTAAACCCCCTAAACACTAAATACTAAACCCTAAACCCTAACCCTAGACCCTAAACCCTAAACCGTAAACCCCAAACCCTAAACCCTAAACCCTAGACCCTAAACCCTAATTAACCCTAACCCTAACCCTAAAACCCTAGCTAGATAACCCTAAACCCTAATTAAACCCTACATATGTATAGGCCAACGACACTTCATTGCGCATCAAGCAGGCGACCAACTAATTAGCGCTGATAAATTAATTAACTTGAATTTTGACAAGTTCTCTCGAATCAAAACACATTTGATTAAGTTGCCTCATAATATATATATACAATTAGTGTGCATGCGCGCATGTCATACCTTGCACATATCATTCGTGCATATATTTCAATATATATTTGAACATATTCTTGGGGATATATATATTTCAATCTCTCTCTCGATCTATATATCGTTGGTGGCCAAAAAACACACTTATATACGCATGCACTTAATTTATGCGCAAAGGCGCGGGTGCCTCTAATATGTGTGTGCACTCGATCGATGATCCCTAAACCTTAAACCCTAAAACCCTAATCCCCAATCCCTAATTATACCCTAAACGTACACCCTAAACACCCTAAACACTAAACCCTAAACCCTAGACCTAAACCCTAAACACTACACCCTAAACCCTAAACCCTAAACCCTAAACCCTAAAACTAAACCCCAAACCCTAAACCCTAAACCCTAAACCCTAATTAACCCTAACCCTAACCCTAAAACCCTAGCTAGATAACCCTAAACCCTAAACCCTAATTAAACCCTACATATATATATAGGCCAACGACACTTCATTGCGCATCAAGCAGGCGACCAACTAATTAGTGCTGATAAATTAATTAACTTGAATTTTGACAAGTTCTCTCGAATATATGAAAACACATTTGATTAAGTTGCCTCATAATATATATACAATTAGTGTGTGCATGCGCGCATGTCATACCTTGCACATATCATTCGTGCATATATTTCAATATATATCTGAACATATTCTTGGGGATATATATATTTCAATCTCTCTCTCGATCTATATATCGTTGGTGGCCAAAACACACACTTTTATATACGCATGCACTTTATGCGCAAAGGCGCGGGTGCCTCTAATAATGTGTGTGTGCACTCGATCGATGATCCCTAAACCTTAAACCCTAAAACCCTAATCCCTAATCCCTAATTATACCCTAAACGTACACCCTAAACACCCTAAACACTAAACCCTAAACCCTAGACCCTAAACCCTAAACACTACACCCTAAACCTTAAACCCTAAACCCTAACCTGCACTTTGTGCGCAAAGGCATGTGCCTCTAATAATGTGTGCGCAGTCGATCGATCTAGTTTTGATTAATCATAGCACACAAATAAAGAAGTTGTATTTGAATCCACACAACCCTAATCTAAAACACATAGCCCCTAACATGGCCTAATTAATTGACCCCTTCTCTCTAGCTAATTAGTGGAAATTGCACAAAATCAAAAGGGGTCCCTCACTAATTATACATATATATCTAGATTGTGATAAACTTTTGCCCCATATTTGGTGGATGGGTGCATCTTGGCATGTAAAACAATTAATGTTTGCAAATGGCGTTGTCAAAATTTATGTACAAATGATTTCTTTCCATCCAAAGTGCATAAAATGGGAGTTTTAATGAAGAAAGTACAAATAAAACAGCTCAACATGCCTCCACACCCCGATTTTCACACGAAGTAGAGCATATTTAAAGGATAATTCCAGAGTTTTACTATTTTTCAAGCAACTTTGCTAATTTCCACCCACTCACATGACTTTATGTCGATTTAACGAAAATAGGGCGAATTTAAACTACATGGGCGGGATAGTTTGAATTGTGCGCGCGACAAAGGGAACCGCCTATTCCTCAACCTTGTGCACGGCAAATTACACACGCAACTCCATTAAACACCACCTACCGGGCGGCCCGGCCGCATGACCCCCCACCCACCCCTACACAACTTATCCCCGTCCGTGCGAAGAGCTTCCCCTCCCCGTCCCGTCCGTGCGAAGAAGAAGCTTCCCCTCCCCGTCGTTCTTCTCGAGACGCACCGGCGGTCAAGTTGATCCACGGTAGGGCTGCTATCTCTAGCTCAATCATGCATCGGGCAAGACGGCCTAACGATTTATATTTTCTTGATGCTGCTAAAAAAATCGTCAGTATGCTCGAACTAATTGGCACTTTATAGTTTTCCGCTCGATTTGTCCTCGATCAATTTGTTCATTTGCGTGGGCATATAGAGTCAGTTCTGCACTCGATCCGTTAATTTGCTGAAATGCCATGGCAGAGTTTTGTACACGATCTGTTTGCTAAAATGTCGATGGGCATTTTTTGTTTTGTACTCGACATGATTGCTGAAATGCATAATCATGTAGTATAGTTTTGTACTCGATGGATATACATTTCCTACTTTGCCTTAAATTAATCACCAACCATTGTATCTCATAATTAAACAGATGGACAGAACTTGGATACTGCATGGACACTTATGTTCCCCTTCATATATAAATGGTGTTCAACCCTTTATGGGGTTTATTAGAGCTCATGAAGGTCACAACCTGGACGTGTATTGCCCGCGCTGCACATGTATGAATGGTGAGAAGAGGCCTCACCATGTAGTGGAAGATCATTTACACATTTTTGGGATGGACCGCACATATGTTAGGTGGGTTTATCATGGTGAACCATATAATGATCCTTCAGCGGGAGAAGCAGATCTTGCTCACACTGTATGTGTGCTGGCATATGTAGTTAATTATTTATATTGATGTTGCCGCTGTTTCGATCAATAGTTTGCATTGTTGTGCAAGGTTCTGTACTCAAATTTAACTTGTTGCAGATGGATGGACGGGAAGGAGAGAAAAAGCGCTTGCTTCAGGAAACGGGTTTCAGCTCTGGGACATGTGTTGTGCCAGATGAGAAGGTAAATATGTAAAACGACATTTGTTCAGGTTGCATCCCTTAGATGTTTGTCTAATCTGTTGATGTACTAATTGCAGAAGCATAGAGTTGAAGAGGTCTCTCAGTTTGATGGGAGATTTGAAGATGAATCTCAGTTTGATGCACCTGTGGATGGTACTGATGACGAGCCTTTCATAGACGAAGGTCCTGCACCTGAGATTATCCAGCCTACAGAAGGAGGCCGTGGACCGAGTACACAGCTTTGCGTTGAATGGATGCACGCCCAGAGATCATCAGGGGCATCCGGGTAGTCTCAAGACCACCCAGCCCTGATGCACTGTGGATGGTACTGATGACGAGCCTTTCATAGACGAAGGTCATACACCTGAGATTATCCAGCCTACAGAAGGAGGCCGTGGACCGAGTACACAGCTTTGCGTTGAAGTGGATGCACGCTCGGAGATCATCAGGGGCGTCCCGGTAGTCTCAGGACCACCCAGCCCTGATACAAAATGTTGAGTGATGTCTACGGGTGCTTCTATTCTTGTAGACAGTGTTGGCCTCCAAGAGCAGAGGTTTGTAGAACAGCAGCAAGTTTCCCTTAAGTGGATCACCCAAGGTTTATCGAACTCAGGGAGGAAGAGGTCAAAGATATCCCTCTCATGCAACCCCGCAACCACAAAGCAAGAAGTCTCTTGTGTCCCCAACACACCTAATAGGTGCACTAGTTCGGCGAAGAGATAGTGAAATACAAGTGGTATGAATGAATATGAGCAGTAGTACGGCGCCAGAAAAGTGCTTGCTGGCGTGTTGATGGTAGTAATATTGTAGGAAGTAAACATGCAGTAGAACAGTAAACAAGCAGCGATAGAAGTATTTAGGAACAAGGCCTAGGGATCATACTTTCACTAGTGGACACTCTCAACATTGATCACATAAAGAATAAATAGATAGATGCTAGACTCTACACCCTCTTGTTGGATAATGAACACCACTAACTGTGTAGGATTACACGAACCCTCAATGCCGGAGTTAACAAGCTCCACAATATTCAATGTTCATGTTTAAATAACCTTAGAGTGCATAACAGATCAACATAACCAAACCAAGTACTAACATAGCATGCACACTGTCACCTTCACACTACGAAAGGAGGCATAGATCACATCAATACCATCATAGCAATAGTTAACTTCATAATCTACAAGAGATCACAATCATAGCCTACGCCAAGTACTACACGATGCACACACTGTCACCATTACACCGTGCAGGAGGAATAAACTACTTTAATAACATCACTAGAGTAGCACACAGATAAATTGTGATACAAAACACATTGCAATCATAAAGAGATATAAATAAGCACCTCACTATGCCATTCATAACAGTGAATAAGTATTCTGTGAAATATAGCCTAAGAGACCCACACGGTGCACACACTGTCACCTTTACACACGTGGGACAAGGAGTCTCCGGAGATCACATAAGTAAAACCCACTTGACTAGCATAATGACATCTAGATTACAAGCATCATCATATGAATCTCAATCATGTAAGGCAGCTCATGAGATTATTGTATTGAAGTACATAGGAGAGAGATGAACCACATAGCTACCGATACAGCCCCGAGCCTCGATGGAGAACTACTCCTCCTCATGGAAGACAGCCGTTGATGAAGATGGCGGTGGTGTCGATGGAGGAGCCTTCCGGGGCACTTCCCCGTCGGCGTGCCGGAACAGAGACTCCTGTCCCCCAGATCTTGGCTTCGCGATGGCGGCGGCTCGGAAGGTTTTCTCCGGTTTCGTCGAACGTGCTAGGGTTTTCGACGGAGACCTTAAGTAGGCGGAAGGGCAGCCTCGGAGGGGTCTGGTGGGGCCGCACACTAGGCCGCGCGGCCAGGGCTTGGGCCGCGCCGCCCTACTGTCCCCCCTCGTGGCCCCACTTCGTTTCCCCTTCGGACTTCTGGAAGCTTCGTGGAAAAATAGGACCCGGGCGTTGATTTCGTCCAATTCCGAGAATATTTCCTTACTAGGATTTCTGAAACCAAAAACAGAAACAAGAACTGGCACTTGGCATCTCGTCAATAGGTTAGTTCCAAAACGCATAAATATGACATATAATGTGTATAAAACATGTAGGTATCATCAATAAAGTAGCATGGAACATAAGAAATTATAGATACGTTTGAGACGTATCAAGCATCCCCAAGCTTAGTTCCTACTCGCCCTCGAGTAGATAAACGATAACAATGATAATTTCTTAAGTGACATGCCATCATAACCTTGATCATACTATTGTAAGCATATGTAATGAATGCAGCGACAAAACAATGGTAATGTCATGAGTAAACAAATGAATCATAAAGCAAAGACTTTTCATGAATAGTACTTCAAGACAAGCATCAATAAGTCTTGCATAAGAGTTAACTCATAAAGCAATAATTCAAAGTAAAAGGTATTGAAGCAACACAAAATAAGATTAAGTTTCAGCGGTTGCTTTCAACTTATAACATGTATATCTCATGGATATTGTCAATGTAAAGTAATATAACAAGTGCAATATGCAAGTATGTAGGAATCAATGCACAGTTCACACAAGTGTTTGCTTCTAAGATAGAGAGAAATGGGTAAACTGACTCAACATAAAAGTAGAAGAATGATCCTTCAAAGAGGAAAGCATCGATTGCTATATTTGTGCTAGAGCTTTGGTTTTGAAAACATAAAGAGAGCATAAAAATAAAGTTTTGAGAGGTGTTTGTTGTTGTCAACGAATGGTAGCGGGTACTCTAACCCCCTTGCCAGACAAACCTTCAAAGAGCGGCTCCAATTTTATTTTATTTTTGGGTGGCACTCCTTCCAACCTTTCTTTCACAAACCATGGCTAACCGAATCCTCGGGTGCCTGCCAACAATCTCATACCATGAAGGAGTGCCTTTTTATTTTAGTTTTATTATGATGACACTCCTCCCCACCTTTGCTTTCTCAAGCCATGGCTAACCAAATCCTTCGGGTGCCGTCCAACAATCACATACCATGGAGGAGTGTCTATTTAGGTTAATTAATTTGGGACTGGGAATCCCATTGCCAGCTCTTTTTGCAAAGTTATTGGATAAGCGGATGAAGCCACTAGTCCATTGGTGAAAGTTGCCCAACAAGATTGAAAGATAAACACCACATACTTCCTCATGAGCTATAAAACATTGACACAAATAAGAAGTAATAACTTTTGAATTGTTTAAAGATAGCACTCAAGCAATTTACTTTGGAATGGCGGAGAAATACCATGTAGTAGGTAGATATGGTGGACACAAATGGCATAGTGGTTGGCTCAAAGATTTGGATGCACGAGAAGTATTCCCTCTCAATACAAGGCTTAGGCTAGCAAGGTTATTTGAAACAAACACAAGGATGAACCGGTGCAGCAAAACTCACATAAAAGACATATTGTAAACATTATAAGACCCTACACCGTCTTCCTTGTTGTTCAAACTCTTTACTAGAAATTATCTAGACCTTAGAGAGACCAATTATGCAAACCAAATTTTAGCAAGCTCTATGTATTTCTTCATTAATGGGTGCAAAGTATATGATGCAAGGGCTTGAACATGAGCACAAAAATTGCCAAGTATCAAATTATCCAAGACATTTTATCAATTACTACATGTAGCATTTCCCGTTTCCAACCATATAACAATTAACGAAGCAGTTTCAACCTTCGCCATGAACATTAAAAGCTAAGAACACATGTGTTCATATGAACCAGCGGAGCGTGTCTATCTCCCACACAAGGATGAACTTATTCAAACAAAACAAAAATAAAAACAAACCGACGCTCCAAGCAAAGTGCATAAGATGTGACCGAATAAAAATATAGTTTCAAGAGAAGAAACCTGATAAGTTGTCGATAAAGAAGGGGATGCCTTGGGCATCCCCAAGCTTAGATGCTTGAGTCTTCTTGAAATATGCAGGGATGAACCACGGGGCATCCCCAAGCTTAGACTTTTCACTCTTCTTGATCATAGTATATCATCCTCCTCTCTTGACCCTTGAAAAATTCCTCCACACCAAACTTTAAGCAAACTCATTAGAGGGTTAGTGCACAATCAAAAATTCACATGTTCAGAGGTGACACAATAATTCTTAACACTTCTGGACATTGCACAAAACTTCTGAAAGTTGATGGAACAAAGAAACTCATTCAACTTAACAAAAGCGGCAATGCGAAATAAAAGGCAGAATCTGTCAAAAACAGAACAGTCCGTAAAGACGAACCTGGAAGGGGCACTTAACTTGCTCAAAAGGAAAAACTCAAAACTAATGAAAGTTGCGGACATATCTGAGGACCACGCACGTAAATTTTCAGATTTTTCTGATTTTTTACAGAGACTTTTGCGCGAAGTCGTGACAGACAGCAATGCTGTTTCTGCGCAGTAATCCAAATCTAGCATCAACTTTACCATAGAGACTTTACTTGGCACAAAAACATGATAAGGAGAGGTTGCTACAGTAGTAACAACTTCCAAGACTCAAATATAAAACAAAGTAAGCAAAATAAACACATGGGTTATCTCCCAAGAAGTTCTTTCTTTATAGCCATTAAGATGGGCTCAGTTTTAATGATGCACTCGCAAGAAATAGTAGTTGAAGCAAAAGAGAGCATCAAGAAGCAAATTCAAAACAAATTTAAGCCTAACATGCTTCCTATGAAAAGGAATCTTGTACACAAATAAATTCATGAAGAACAAAGTGACAAGCAAAGGAAGGCAACACAAGCGCAACTTCAGTATTCTCAACATAAAGAGGGGAAACTTATTATTATTAAGATGCATATAACCATATTTCCCTCTCTCATAATAACTTTCAGTAGCATCATGAACAAATTCAACAATATAACTATCACATACAACATTCTTGTCATGAGCCACATGCATAAAATTATTACTCTCCACATAAGCATAATCAATTTTATTAGTTGTAGTGGGAGCAAATTCAACAAAGTAGCTATCATTATTATTCTCATCAAGTGTAGGAGGCATATTATAATCATAATAAAATTTACTCTCCATAGTAGGCGGCACCAAAAGACCACTATCATTATAATCATCATAAATAGGAGGCATATCATAATCAACATAAACTTTCTCCTCAATACCCGGAGGACTAAAGAGATCATTTTCATCAAAACCGACCTCCCCAAGCTTAAATTCTTCCATAGCATTAGCAACAATGGTGTTCAAAGCATTCATACTAATAACATTCCCATTAGCATGCATAAGTTCCATGGGTTTTTTAATTTTCTCTTCAAACACATCATGTCCTAATTCAAGATAAAGTTCATAAAGATCTCTCATTTTGTTGTTGTCTTCCATTAAGCCTTACTAGTGTAAAACAAGAAACAAAAAGATGCAATTGCAGGATCTAAAGGAAATAGCTTCGAGCACACACACAACGGCGCCAGAAAAGTACTTTACCTGGGACCGAAGTATGAGAGCCTTTACCTTTCCTCCCCGGCAACGGCGCCAGAAAATAGCTTGATGTCTACGGGTGCTTCTATTCTTGTAGACAGTGTTGGGCCTCCAAGAGCAGAGGTTTGTAGAACAGCAGCAAGTTTTCCTTAAGTGGATCACCCAAGGTTTATCGAACTAAGGGAGGAAGAGGTCAAAGATATCCCTCTCATGCAACCCTGCAACCACAAAGCAAGAAGTCTCTTGTCTCCCCAACACACCTAATAGGTGCACTAGTTCGGCGAAGAGATAGTGAAATACAAGTGGTATGAATGAATATGAGCAGTAGTACGGCGCCAGAAAAGTGCTTGCTGGCGTGCAGTTGATGGTAGTAATATTGTAGGAAGTAAACATGCAGTAGAACAGTAAACAAGCAGCGATACAAGTATTTAGGAACAAGGCCTAGGGATCATACTTTCACTAGTGGACACTCTCAACATTGATCACATAATGAATAAATAGATAGATGCTAGACTCTACACCCTCTTGTTGGATAATGAACACCACTAACTGTGTAGGATTACACGAACCCTCAATGCCGGAGTTAACAAGCTCCACAATATTCAATGTTCATGTTTAAATAACCTTAGAGTGCATAACAGATCAACATAACCAAACCAAGTACTAACATAGCATGCACACTGTCACCTTCACACTACGAAAGGAGGCATAGATCACATCAATACCATCATAGCAATAGTTAACTTCATAATCTACAAGAGATCACAATCATAGCCTACGCCAAGTACTACACGATGCACACACTGTCACCATTACACCGTGCAGGAGGAATAAACTACTTTAATAACATCACTAGAGTAGCACACAGATAAATTGTGATACAAAACACATTGCAATCATAAAGAGATATAAATAAGCACCTCACTATGCCATTCATAACAGTGAATAAGTATTCTGTGAAATATAGCCTAAGAGACCCACACGGTGCACACACTGTCACCTTTACACACGTGGGACAAGGAGTCTCCGGAGATCACATAAGTAAAACCCACTTGACTAGCATAATGACATCTAGATTACAAGCATCATCATATGAATCTCAATCATGTAAGGCAGCTCATGAGATTATTGTATTGAAGTACATAGGAGAGAGATGAACCACATAGCTACCGGTACAGCCCCGAGCCTCGATGGAGAACTACTCCCTCCTCATGGAAGACAGCAGCGTTGATGAAGATGGCGGTGGTGTCGATGGAGGAGCCTTCCGGGCACTTCCCCGTCCCGGCGGCGTGCCGGAAGAGACTCCTGTCCCCCCGATCTTGGCTTCGCGATGGCGGCGGCTCTGGAAGGTTTTCTGGTTTCGTCGAACGGCTAGGGTTTCGCGACGGAGACCTTAAGTAGGCGGAAGGGCAGCCTCGGAGGGGTCCTGGTGGGGCCACACACTAGGGGGCGCGGCTTGGGCCGCGCCGCCCTACTGTGTCCCCACCTCGTGGCCCCACTTCGTTTCCCCTTCGGACTTCTGGAAGCTTCGTGGAAAAATAGGACCCTGGGCGTTGATTTCGTCCAATTCCGAGAATATTTCCTTACTAGGATTTCTGAAACCAAAACAGCAGAAAACAGGAACTGGCACTTTGGCATCTCGTCAATAGGTTAGTTCCAGAAAACGCATAAATATGACATATAATGTGTATAAAACATGTAGGTATCATCAATAAAGTAGCATGGAACATAAGAAATTATAGATACGTTTGAGACGTATCATTGAGCTACTTTATGATTCGTACTCTTATGTTCTGGTGCTGTAGTATGTACTATCTTTGTTATGATTTGTACGCCTTTGGCGCTAGAACTATAATTAAGCATTCAGTGGATGATCGCGTTGCAAAATTTGACACCCACACAATCAGTTCATCGTATGAGTAGTAGCACAATTACTTCTACAGCCAGTCCTGCCAGCGCATTAATTGGTAGCATGAAACACTTTCAGGCACTCCCCTCTGATTCATATTAATTGACTCAATTTTGTCTAGATATGGATGTATCTAGATGCATTTGTTAACTAGACTAACAAACTTGAGTCAGTTAATATGAATCCGTGTAAACCGCCCAAGTCCTCGAGCAGCTAGTTTATTGACTCTGGACTCCAAGCCTCTCGCGGCAAGCCATCGACGAAGCTTTGACCAGATCTTGGCCCGCTTTTTTTTTGCGAATAGCAAAGCTTTGACCAGTTCCTCTCGGGATACAACACGCCGGTGAGCTTGCACGGTTGCCATGAGCACTTTCCGGCGGAACTTCCTCTGCAGCGCCCTCAAGCCGCCGCTGCGAGACAGCACGCAGTGCCTCGAGGTGGACGGAACGGACGAACTCGGGATCTCAGGGCGGGGGGTCCGCCTCGTCCCGGAACGATCTCCAGCGGGTTAACGAGGACATGCATGGCGGCCAGGGGATTTGGGGTTTTTTGTTGTTGTTTGAGCTTGGGATTTGGGGTTTTTTCGGATAGGGGAGGAGGAACCGAGGAAGAGGAAGGAACAGCCCGCGTGCTTGGCGCGTGGCGGTGTGCTTGAATTTCGAATTTTTGTGAAATGTTTCATTTCCCCGCTACAATTCGGGGTTTTCTTGACGCGCCAATGCGTCCCGCCGGGCAGGTTCAAGTGAATTTGGGGTGCCACACTATGGGCCCCAGTTTCAGTGAGACATGTAATGACTAGTCACATCAGTAAGTTCACTGTGTAATAAAATATGTTACCCCTCCCCTTTATGTAGCCCCCCTTGTCTCTCCCGATCGAGTGCCGACAGCCGACGGATGCAAGCCGCTAGCTCGATCCCCTCCTTTCGCCTCCACCGTCCAGGCATCCAGCTTGGAGGGGCAAGCTGCATCTAGACCAAGCGGATTAGGTAGTACTCTACTAGTAATGTTCTATCCTTTCTCGATATCGGTTCCTTTTTCCTCACCTCGATATCTTGCGCATCTATTTCCTATTCTGGGCGAAGGGGTGTCTTTCTGGTCACCCTCGCGCTGGGAGTGATGTGATGGGGGTGGGGGCGGGGGCTACCTTTGCTTGGATTGGGGTGTTCTTCCTTTATTTGTCGACATTTGCAACCCTTGTAGTTTCTGCTGATCCTCAATGTATCTTTTGTCAGCTTGTACAGGAAAGGGAAGACCTCGGTGGTGGTGGGGGGGCAATGGAGCGTAAGGCCACCACGCATGTGGGCAGTTGGCTGAGCCTGAGCTGCGTCCCCAGCCCCGCAAAGCAGGTACTCCGTTTGCTTATCCACTCTGTCTGTCTGCATCCTCAATCTGTTCCTGTTCTGGAAAATGCTTAAAGTAGCACATGTCTTCAGCTGTTTGTGCGTAAAGCCTCTGTGACACCATGCTCTATATTCTCTATATCAGGTTGGTACCTCCAGGTTCCGTGTTGAGGCTATGGGGAACGATAGCGCCCCACCTGCTGCAGGAGCATGGCCAGATCTGCAGCACAAGAAGCGAAATGCCACTGCCGAGCTGGGCAGGGACCGCCCAGGGGTAATTTTTTTAAACCAACTTACCATGATGTAGTCTGAATCTGATACTCCCTCAGATCCAAATTAATTGACTCAACTATCTGTAGATACGGATGTATCTAGATGTGTTTTAGCTCTAGATACTACTACCTCCATCCCAAAGCTTAGGGCTTATATTATTTTTAGAAAGTCAAACTATACCATGTTTGACTAAGCTTTTACCAAAAATCATTAACATGCAAAATACAAAATTAATATCATTAAATAGGTTGTGAAATATATTTTCCTACGGTATCTACACAATATTATATTTGTTGATAGAATGTTCTAAAATTTTGGTCAAACTTTACTTGTTTTGATTTCTCAAAAATAAATAAGCCTTAAGCTTTGGGATGGAGGTATCTAGACAAAGCTGAGTCAACTAGTTTTTTTTGTCTGTCCATATAGCTAGTGTTCATGGTGCAAAAGGCTAAGAGCATCCACTATATGCATCAGTCTATCTCATACAGTAATTCAATATCACTGTTGAGGTCTGCCTTTTGTTTTGCTATTCATATGCAGACTGAAACTTTAGGGCCTTTACTCAAAAGGAAGATCAAAACTGCGGCTGATCAGGCTGCCAGTATGTTGATGCCGCCCCATCTTCTAAATGCCTCTACAAGCACAAGGCCACGCGCCAGCTGGGTGGTGATCTTTTAATGAATATGGTATATTTTCTTAATCCACAAAACATGCCTTGATTTTTGTCTGTTTATTGTCGGTTTTTTCTAATGCTTGCCAAAAGTTTACAACAACAACAACCAAGCCTTTCAGTCCCAAACAAGTTGGGGTAGGCTAGAGTTGAAGCCCATAAGATCTCGAAGCCAAAAGTTTAGAAACACCAAATTCGTTTGCTTACAATCATCATACAGTAATGTTCATCTACTCTCCAGTTCCCCTAACCCAACAAAAAACGATGTTAATTACGATTTTTAGATTAAAAGAGCACCATTAGGCGTTGTTAATTATGACTTTGAGATTAAAATGTCATTTACAATTGCTAATTACAATTTTGAGACAAATGATTAGTTTAACCTCGACCTGTTCTGCTCTCCATTTTTCCCAACCTCAAAAATGTAACCATTCCATTCCTCTGAAATGGAACCATTCCATTCCATTCCACGCTGTTTCAGAACCGAACACACCCTTGCATTGTTGTGAACGGTTGTCCATACACAGCCATACCCTTCCACTTACATCCAGCACTATATGCATCAGTCTGTCTCAGAGTCATTCAATATCACTGCTGAGATCTGTTCCCATTCTTATGCAGGCTGAAACTGCTGCGCCTTTACTCAAGTGGATGCAAAATGAGGCTGATGAGGCTGCTGTGAGGACGATGGTGCCGACACCATCATCCGAAAACCTCTACAAGCACGAGGCCATGGGCCAGCTGGGTGGTGACCTTTTAATGAATCTGGTATATTTTCTTAATCCACATACATGATTTTATTATTATCTATTTAATTACTGTTGGCTTTGCCTAATGCTTACCAAAAGTTCAGAAACACTGCGTTTGCTTACAATCATCATGCACTAATTTTTCACTTTTCAGTCTGTCTCATCCAGTATATAAACTGTTGAGTTCCGTTGGCTTCTTTTGTAATCATTTGCATTGTTGTCAACTGTTGTCTATGCACAACCCTATTCTTCCACTTACATCCCGCACTATTTGCATCAGTCTATCTCATAGATTTATTAAATATCAATGATGAGTTCTGTTGCTATTCATATGCAGGATGAAGCTTCTGTGCCTCTACTCAAATGGAAAAAAATGATCCTGATGAGGCTGCTGTGAAGACGATGGTGCCGCCACCATCTTCTGAAAACCTCCTCAAGCACAAGGCCACGGGCCAGCTGGGTGGTATCCTTTTCAGTAAGCAGGTATATTTTCTTAATCCTCATACATGATTTGATTTGTCTGTTTATTGCCGGCTTTGTCTAATGCTTACCAATAGTTCAGAAACACACACAACCCTATTCTTCCACTTACATCCAGCACTATATGCATCAGTGTCTCATAGATTCATTTTATATATCACTGCTGATGTCTGTTGCTCTTCAATTTTCATATGCAGACTGAAACTGCTAAGCCTTCATTGGTCAAAAGGATTGCAACTGCTGCTGATGAGGCATCTGCAGAGGCTGCCACCAAGTTACTGTCAGCCCCACCTTCTGGATGCTTATATAAGCTCAAGTCCAAGGACCAGCCGGGCCGTAACCATCCAAGGGTTCGGGTATATTTTCTTAAGCCACATATACATGCCATGATTTATGTCTGATATTATCACCGGCTCTGTCTAATGCTTTTTGGAATTCGGAAACGCCAAATTAGCATGCTTATATTCATCATACACTAAATTTTGACTGTTCAGTTTGTAACATAGTGTTATGCACTCGCTTGTCAACATTTGCATTGCTCTGAACTATGCACTTTACACAACCTAATTCTTCCACTTACATTCAGCGCTACGCACCAGTAGTACCTCCCATGTTTCCTTCACCATCCCGATGCCGAGCTTGCGGGAATATGGCGGGCCCATGTACATACCCCGCATATAACACCTCCTATGGCTCTATCTACCTTTCTAATAACTCCTTCACAGAGTTACATGTATGTATTCTCAGTGGTTTAGCATGAATTGGCATATAGTAAAGTCTTGTTTTTAGTCTTCCTGCTTCTTACATTAGTATCAATTTTCACATGCAGACTGTACCTTGTGAACTTCGTCCAATGATTAACCAGATGTGTCCGCATGAAGGGTCTTTCACTATGCATGGCAATGGCAAATTGATGAACACCTACACGGTCTATGAGGTGTATGTCTACAAGACGCAGGCCATCACATATTTGTATGGACATGATTGGAGAAAGTTTGCTTTTGACTACGGTCTGAAGAAGGGCGACGAGCTGAGGATCAGAAACTCAAACGGGCAGATATACGTAACTGCTTACAGAGTTGGAGACACTTCGAAATATATATTATGTAACTTTTTTGTACTCATATCCTTTGATTACTGCATTCTGAGCAGTTGTTCTAAACCATTCCCTCTGTTCTAGCTTGCTGGGTTTAACATGATCAAAGTTACAGATCCCCTGATGGAACAGGAGCGGATGTCACAAAGGGCACCCACACCAGCACCGGCACCGGCTTCCCACTCTCCTGCATCAGCACGGTTCCTGTACCAGCTCCGCTTACTGCATCTACCCAGCAGCCTGCATCAGCATTGGTTCTCTAGCTGCATCGTTTCTGCACCTGATCTGATATCTCCAATGTATCGATAATTTCTTATGTTCCATGCTACATTATTGATGATATCTACATGTTTTATACACATTATATGTCGTATTTATGCATTTTCTGGAACTAACCTATTAGCAAGATGCCGAAGAGCCAGCTGCTGTTTTCTGTTTTTGGTTTCAGAAATCCTAGTAAGGAAATATTCTCGGAATTGGACGAAATCAACGCCCAGGGTCCTATTTTTGCACGAAGCTTCTGGAAGACCGAAGAAAAGACGAAGTGGGGCCACGGGGCGCCGCCACAACAGGGCGCGCGGCCCAGGTGCTGGCCGCGCGGCCCTAGCGTGTGGGGCCCCCGTGACTCTCCCGACTCCGCCCTTCCGCCTACTTAAAGTCTTCGTCGCGAAACCCCCAGTACCGAGAGCCACGATACGGAAAACCTTCCAGACGCGCCGCCAATCCCATCTCGGGGATTCGGAGATCGCCTCCGCACCCCGGAGAGGGGATTCATCTCCGGAGGACTCTACACCGCCATGGTCGCCTCCGGAGTGATGAGTGAGTAGTTCACCCCTGGACTATGGGTCCATAGCGTAGCTAGATGGTCGTCTTCTCCTAATTATGCTTCATTGTTGGATCTTGTGAGCTGCCTAACATGATCAAGATCATCTATCTGTAATACTATATGTTGTGTTTGTCGGGATCCGATGGATAGAGAATACTATGTTATGGTGATTATCAATCTATTACCTATGTGTTGTTTATGATCTTGCATGCTCTCCATTATTAGTAGAGGCTCTGGCCAAGTTTTTGCTATTAACTCCAAGAGGGAGTATTTATGCTCGATAGTGGGTTCATGCCTCCATTGATACCTGGGACAGTGACAGAAAGTTCTAAGGTTGTGTGTGCTGTTGCCACTAGGGATAAAACATTGATGCTATGTCTAAGGATGTAGTTGTTGATTACATTACGCACCATACTTAATGCAATTGTGTTGCTTTGCAACTTAATACTGGAAGGGGTTCGGATGATAACCTGAAGGTGGACTTTTTAGGCATAGATGCAGTTGGATGGCGGTCTATGTACTTTGTCGTAATGCCCAATTAAATCTCACTATATTTATCATATCATGTATGTGCATTGTCATGCCCTCTCTATTTGTCAATTGCCCGACTGTAATTTGTTCACCCAACATGCTTTTATCTTATGGGAGAGACACCTCTAGTGAACTGTGGACCCCGGTCCTATTCTTTACATCGCGTACAATCTACTGCAATACTTGTTTTACTGTTTTCTTGCAAACAATCATCTTCCACACAATACGGTTAATCCTTTGTTACAGCAAGCCGGTGAGATTGACAACCTCACTGTTTCGTTGGGGCAAAGTACTTTGGTTGTGTTGTGCGGGTTCCACGTTGGCGCCAGAATCCCTGGTGTTGCGCCGCACTACATCCCGCCGCCATCAACCTTCAACGTGCTTCTTGGCTCCTCCTGGTTCGGTAAACCTTGGTTTCTTTCTGAGGGAAAACTTGCCACTGTGCGCATCATACCTTCCTCTTGGGGTTCCCAACGGACGGGTACATCTACGCGCATCAAGCCTGTTTTCTGGCGCCGTTGCCGGGGAGATCAAGACACGCTGCAAGGGGAGTCTCCACTTCTCAATCTCTTTACTTTGTTTTTGTCTTGCTTTATTTTATTTACTACTTTGTTTGCTGCACCTAAACAAAACACAAAAAAATTAGTTGCTAGTTTTACTTTATTTACTGTCTTGCTCTCTATATCAAAAACACAAAAAAATTAGTTACTTGCATTTACTTTATCTAGTTTGCTTTATTTACTACTGCTAAAATGAATACCCCTGAAAACACTAAGTTGTGTGACTTCACAACCACTAATAATAATGATTTCCTATGCACACCTATTGCTCCACCTGCTACTACAGCAGAATTCTTTGAAATTAAACCTGCTTTACTAAATCTTGTCATGAGAGATCAATTTTCTGGTGTTAGTTCTGATGATGCTGCCGCCCATCTTAATAATTTTGTTGAACTATGTGAAATGCAAAAGTATAAGGATGTAGATGGTGAAATTATTAAATTGAAATTGTTTCCTTTCTCATTAAGAGGAAGAGCTAAAGATTGGTTGCTATCTTTGCCTAAGAATAGCATTGATTCATGGACTAAATGCAAGGATGCTTTTATTGGTAGATATTATCCTCCCGCTAAAATTATATCTTTGAGAAGTAGCATAATGAATTTTAAGCAATTAGATAATGAACATGTTGCTCAAGCATGGGAGAGAATGAAATCTTTGGTAAAGAATTGCCCAACCCATGGACTGACTACTTGGATGATCATCCAAACCTTCTATGCGGGACTAAATTTTTCTTCGCGGAATTTATTGGATTCAGCTGCTGGAGGTACCTTTATGTCCATCACTTTGGGGCTGACATAGGCATCCCCAATGGGCCTGCCAAAGATGGTACCCGGGGTTTACTGAAGGCCCAGAACTCGAAGAATACGAAGACTCGGAAGCCCATTTAATGGTTAGGAAAGATAGTTTGTATTAGGAAAGATAGAGACTTGTAATCTTACGGGTTGGATACGAATCCCTCCCGAACTCTGTAATCTCTGTATCACGAAACCCTCGGCTCCGCCTCCTATATAAGGGGGAGTCGAGGGACAAAGAAAGCATCGAATCTACTGTCAACATAACCCTAGTTTTCATAATCGTCGAGTACTTTTCGCCTAAACCTTCGAGATCTACTTGCCCTCTACTTCTAGCAAAACCCTAGTCTACAATCTGTAGGCATTGACAAGTTAATCCCTTGTCAATTGGCGCCGTCTGTGGGAACTAGAGGCTGCAAGGATCTGATCTCGATGGCACGCTCAAGATCTTCGACTTCATCGACTGCAAGCAACGCGATGGATCGAGGTAACAAGGAAAAACTGATCTATTCAATTTTATTCCTCACCCGCCCTCCCGTATGGATGCATGTGCCTATCTGGAGGAGCCCATCACCATGACGTTCGGAAAATTCCGATTTGGCGTCAACAAGGAAGGATCCTACCGTCTCGAAGTTCCGATCTCGTCGGAATTTTCAGCGAACGATTCTAACTTTTCGTCAAGCGACGAGGAGTCTTCATCGACACGATTCGTCGACAGCAAGGCCAGCGGAAAGCTCGCCAAGATCTTCAGCAACACATCCTTCGAGTCGTCTGCGGACTCATATATAAGCAGCGACTCTGACAGCGTCGACAGTTTCAACTTCATCGACAAATCTGCTGCCATCGGAAAGGTCTTCACCACTCTATACGATGGTGTCACCAATCCTGAAAAAAATCAATGTACAAAATATCATCAGATCTATGCGATAGGAGAGGCAGGATCAGATCCAAACATCGAGGCTTTCGACGATTTGGGAAATCCATACGTCGATCCCGCTGATCTCACAAGAGGTCTAGGCACCAAATATATCGGGAACCCTCCCCGCAACAAAGTCCAACTCCCGCAAGAAGCATGGGATAGGGCTGCGAAAGCCATGGATGGTTCAGAACCTATGACCACCACTGCTACTGTGCAAGAACTCCAAGCATACCAATATAGACTTGCTCGGGTGAATAGAGAGTTGGTAAAACGGACAGCTGACCTGGATCAAAGAAGAGAGGCAGCATCCGCGTCAAGCAGGCGTCGAGCAGAACTCAGCCGACAATCCGGAAATACGGGAGATAGCCACAGAGAAGCTCGAAGGAGAGCAAGGTCTCGGCTACAAAACATACCCGAAGCAGAAAGAGGAAATATAATTCAAAATCTCGACATGTCCTTTATGTCGATCGACGATAGAGGAAATATAATCCCAAAAACGCCAGAAGCAGGCTACATGGCAACACAAGCTTACATCCTAGCATCTAGACCACCTGCTGGAGACCCGAGAGAACCATTGTTCAATATGGCAATGGCTGGAGTAGGGATAATGGGAACAGCGTTTGCAACAACGCCTCCCGAAGAAAATCCCAGGCAAAATAGTCCACGACACAACACAGCAGTTCAGGACCCACCAAGAACAAGTGGTGCAAGGGACACAGCAGCTCAAACAAGGGTGGATAGAGCGCGACAAGAAAGAAGGGAGCGTCAGCAATCACCAGAGCTTGCCGACGAAGATATGTGTGGGCTCCCGTGCTTTACGAGAAGAGTCCGAAAAACTCGAGTCCCAAAAGGATTCAAGTTACCCGAACATTTTAAGAAATTCGACGGCCTGCAAGATCCCGAAGATTGGCTCGTGGATTATCTCGAGATGGTGAAGCTGGTAGGAGGAACCAGAGCAACAGCTATGCAAAGTATCCAAGTCCACCTGAGCGGTGCCGCGAGATCTTGGATAAAGAAACTCCCCTTAAATTCCATCGACAGCTGGGAAAACTTTGAGGACATCTTCGTGAAAAACTTCCGATCCACCTGCAAGAAACCTGCGTCATTGGAAGAGCTGAGGGCATGCCGACAGAAACACGACGAGTCGATGAGAAAGTATATACAGAGGTGGAACATTATCAAAAACTCGGCAGAAGATATATCTGACGAGAGAGCTATAGACGCGTTTGTGGCAGGAATCCGACGAGCAGATTTCGTCGAGGATTTGGGGAGAACTAATCCCAAGTCAATCTCAGCATTGATGGAGATAGCTAATAAATGGGCAGATGGAGAAGATGCAATATACAACAAGCGACACAGGTCGCCAGAGGAGGATCGTGGTCGAAGTTTTCAAAATAGAAGGCGATTTTCGCGCCAGTTTTACAACAACGACGCTCCCGGCCATATATCAGCTGGTTTCCGAGGAAATTCTGGAGGAAACAGTCGAGATGATTATCAAAGGAGCAACGAGCATCAAGGCGACAATAGAGGTGATTCTCGCGGCAGCAGACAAAATAATGGACCAAGGTTCCCAAGACCTTACGTGTCCCCAGAGGAAATGATGAACGGACCATGTCAGATGCACTTTTATCTCGACAGTAATGGCAAGAGGCAGTCAGGACATCTCCAGAAAGATTGCCGCAATTTTCAAGCAATGTTGAGAGCCGCAGGAATTGCAAACAACCAAGCTATGAACAGAAATCCTCAAGGGCCAAGGAGTGAGATTCACCTCCCACCTCCTCCCGCAATTACTGAAGAAAATCGGCATCAGCTCAGAATAGCGGCAGCACCACAACCACCTCCATATGTTGATCCCAATTCCAACGGTGAAATTCTGATGATTCAGAAAGCTAGGCCGTCCAACAGGGCGCAGAAGGTAATTTCCCGACAAGTGTTCATGGCAGAGAAGATGCCCCCACCAACAGTCGAGTACTTAAATTGGTCAGGGCAAGATATTGGCTTCACAATCGCGGATCATCCACAGCAAGTTCCTCGACCAGGACAATCAGCACTTATCTTACCCGCAGTAATCGCTGGTTTTGACGTGTCAAGAGTTTTCATAGATGGCGGTAGCAGTCTAAACCTCATGTATGCAGACACATTGAGGAAGATGAACATATCTCTAGCAAACTTGAAACCAACTGACACACGATTCCATGGGATCACACCAGAGAAGCCAAGTTACCCATTGGGTAAAATCAACCTCGACGTTCAGTTTGGAACCCGAGAAAACTACAGGATAGAGAATTTGGAGTTCGAAGTTGTGGATTTCCCGTCGCAATATCACGCTCTGTTGGGACGACCAGCGTATGCTAGGTTCATGGCAGTACCACATTATACATATCTGCTGTGGAGGTTGCCTGGGCCCAAGGGACCTATCACAATAAAAGGAAGTTTTGCGTTATCTGATAAATGCGACAAGGATTTTCACCGACTGTCAGAAACTTTCGGGATGCAAGCAGTATACGGCGCCAAGGTTCACTGACTATGTGTCGCCAGAGGTAGGGAGATCTAAGGAGCCAACTTTCAATACAGCTAAGGATTCAAAAGAGGTACAGATTCACCCGACAGATCCAAAGAAAACGACGTCCATTGCCGCAAACATGGATGTCGCATAGGAAAGCGCGCTCGTCGAGTTCCTCCGTGAGCACTGGAAAATCTTCGCATGGTGTCCACCGACATGCCAGGAGTACCCAGGGAACTCGCCGAGCACCACCTCAATCTAGATCCTCTCGCAAGACCAATAAAGCAACCTTTGCGGCGTTTTTCGGAGCCTAGCCGCAAAGCCATGTTATCTGAAATAGATCGACTCAAAGATGCTGGATTCATCAGAGAAATATCTACTGAAGCCACGTGGGTCGCAAACCCAGTGATGGTGCCGAAAAAACACACAACAGTCCTTCGCATGTGCGTCGACTTCACGTGTCTCAATAAACATTGTCCAAAGGATCACTTTCCCCTCCCAAGGATCGATCAAATCATCGACTCCACGGCAGGATGCGAACGTCTTTCCTTCCTGGATGCATATTCTGGTTATAACCAGATCAGATTAAAAGAAGAAGATGAAGCCAAGACAGCGTTCATTACACCTTATGGCGTGTTTTGCTACAAAACAATGCCCTTTGGTCTGAAAAACGCGGGAGCAACATATCAGCGGATGATGCAAAAGTGCCTAGCAACACAGATTGGAAAAAACGTACAAGTCTACATTGACGATGTCGTAATAACATCAAAGAAAGGGGCGACTTTGATCGAAGACTTGAAGGAAACCTTCGACAACCTCGACAAGTTCTGCATCAAGCTGAACCCGACAAAGTGTTCTTTTGGAGTTCCTGCAGGAGAGCTTCTCGGGTTCTTAGTATCAGCAAGGGGGATTGAAGCTAATCCCGAAAAAATACAGGCCATCGTCACCATGAGAAAGCCAACAAAGTTGAAAGAAATACAACAGTTAACGGGGCGAGTCGCAGCTTTAAGCAGATTCGTCGCCAGGCTAGGAGAAAAGGCGTTGCCGTTCTACGCATTGATCAAGCAAGGGGAAAAATTTCAATGGAACGAGGAAGCAGACAGAGCCTTCGAGAACCTCAAGCGAGCAATTTCGACACCACCAATCTTGGTGGCGCCTAAAGAAAAAGAACCTCTCCTCTTGTACATTGCAGCCACACCTCAGGTGGTCAGCACGGCCTTAGTAGTCGAAAGAGAAGAAGAAGGCAAGCTCCATGGAGTTCAAAGGCCGTATATTTCATCAGCGAAGTACTGTCGCCTTCAAAACAGAGATATCCGCAATATCGAAACTCGGCATATGGAGTATTCACGACAAGCAAGAAATTGCGACACTATTTTTCGCACCCGATAATAGTGGTCAATGAAGCTCCTTTGTCAAACATATTGAACAACCCAGAAGCTACGGGTCGTGTCTCCCTTTGGGGAATAGAACTTTCCCCTCGGGACATCACGTATGAAAAAAGAAAAGCAATAAAATCGCAGGTCTTACCAGATTTCATTGCAGAGTGGATGGAGTTACAAAACACGGGACCCAGATTTATCGAGAACTTGGACTATGAACTTCGACGGGTCCAAAAGGTTGGAAGGAGCTGGAGCAGGCGTGATCTTGGTGTCACCCGAAGGCGACAAGTTGAAGTATGTTTTGCGGATGACGTTCCCAAACGCGTCTAACAATGAAGCAGAATATGAAGCTCTGATACACGGGATGAAGATGGCGAAAGCCTGCGGTGCAACACGACTAAAAATTTTCGGCGACACAATTGGTGGCACAGCAAGTCATGAACCAATGCGATGCAGTCAACGAAAGTATGATGGCATACAAGGAGGTGTACAACGAGCTGGAAAAATTATTTGATGGTTGCGAGGTAAACCACATTAGCAGGATGAGCAATGATGAAGCCGACGTTCTTGCAAACATCGGGTCCCAGTGCCTTGCGATCCCTCCAGGCGTGTTCTGGGAGGAGATTAGCGAGAGATCAATAAAGCCAGCAAAAACAAAGGAGAAAAAAGAGAAACCCTCGAGTATCGCCAAAAACACAGCAGAAGAAGAAGAGCAAGAGCTAGTCATGATGGTGCAAATTCCATGGATGCAGGCTTACATATCATACATCTTAAGGAAAACACTACCCGACGATCCAGTTGAAGCAAGGCGAATAATCAGGAGATCAAAAGCTTTCACTGTGGTCAAAGGGGAATTGTACAAACGAAGTATCTCGGGAGTGCTACAGAGATGCGTCACACCCGAAGAAGGAAGAATCATCCTGAAAGATGTGCACGAAGGGATATGCGGGCACCACGCGAGTAGCAGAGCTATCGCGGCTAAGGTTTTCAGAGCAGGATTTTATTGGCTCACAGCAATCGAGGATGCAAAGGAAATAGTGCGCACTTGCGACGCGTGTCAAAGGTTTGCGGCAAGACCTCATTCACCAGCAGCGGAACTTATGCCAATCCCACTATCTTGGCCCTTTGCTCAATGGGGTCTCGACATGGTGGGCAAGTTGCACAAAGCTTCGCCAGGAGGATATGAGTACTACTGGTGGCTGTCGACAAATTTACCAAGTGGATAGAAGCAAAGCCGATAAACTCACCAGATGCAACGTCCGCAATAAAATTCGTGAAGGACATTGTCTTTCGCTTCGGAGTACCTCACAGCATCGTCACAGATAACGGCAGTAACTTTACATCCAAGGAGTTCAAAGCATATTGTGCAGAAGTGGGCATAAAGCTAAGCGCATCTGTCGCACATCCAGACCAATGGTCAAGTCGAAAAAGCCAATGGCATTATCTGCAATGGCATCAAGAAGCGCCTGCTAGGACCTTTGGAAAAAGCTAGGCATACTTGGCCAGAGGAGCTACCAAGTGTTTTGTGGAGTATTCGAACAACACCAAATACAGCGACACAGGAAACGCCGTTCTTTTTGGTCCACGGAGCTGAAGCAGTCTGCCGATAGAAATAGAGCACGATTCTCCACGAGTCGCAGAGTATGACGAAGAGACTTCGAGAAAAGCTTTAGAGGACGATGTCGACGCACTCGACGAAGCTCGAGACGAAGTCCTGTCACGAGTCGCCAAATATCAGCAGGACTTGAAAAATTATCACAGTCGACGATTGCGGCCAAGATCTTTTCAAGTTGGTGACCTGGTTTTACGACTCAATCAAAAAAGTCATGAAAAACTCGAGTCACCGTGGCTAGGACCATACATCGTCACAGAAGTAATAGAAGGAGGAGCATACAGAATCAAGGACAAGAAGACAGGGATTGACGAGCCAAATCCCTGGAACGTGGCACAGCTTAGGCGTTTCTACGCCTAGGTGTCGAAAATATAGTCCTCCGTTGTAAAGCTACAATGTACTGAAATGCCCACGAGTTTTCAGACGCACTCTTTTCCTTTTTCGGGGCACCGAGTGGGGCGGGAAAGGTTTTTAATGAGGCGGGCTCGTGGTGCTGCAATATAATAAAGATAGTGGAATTATATACTTTCTTCTCGACAAGATTAGGGGTTTTCCCCTACATGATACAATATATATATAAACACAGTGTCGACAAACGCAAAAGAAGTATCTGGCCTTGGTAAACATACCTCGCCAAAACAAAAAGAGATATAGACAAAATAATGATCAACAAAAGACTCGGGGGCTTGCACCCACAAAAATAGTACACAGTGTATATTATCGTGCCTTGGGACACCCTCGCATTATAATAAACAATTGCAATCAAAAAACGCCCGGGGGCTTGGCGACAAAAATAAAATGACTTTACAATATAGTTCGTATACACAGGACACAAACTTCGGAATAAGTTCGTCTTCAAGGATTTCCCAATAAATTGTCTATGGTCAAGCGCTCATTATTTACAGCACGGGTACTATGCTCAGCATAGCTACCTTTCACGAAGAATTCGGAATCCATCCGAAGAAGTTCGTCCATCATAGCTTCAGCAACAGGAGTACATCGTCATATTTGCCGAAGTTTCTCCTCTTCTTCGACATCTTCTCCAGGCACTTTGGAACAATTTGCCCTACATCTAACTTCGGGTAGCAAATCTTTATCATGATCATCGCAAACCTTGCGCCAGCAGCTAGTTGGGCTCGTACAAAGCCGTGGATACGAGGAGCATCTCGAAATTTGTCCATCAATGCAGGAAGAGTCTCTGGCATCTTATTACGAGGAAACATGGTACCATAAACCAGAGCCAAAGTCCTTGTACAGAAATCCAGATACTCGCGAACCTGAATCGCACGGTCTTGAAATCTCACAATTTGGCGAGTCCGTTCGGGTGTGCCCCAAAAAGTCGACCCATGTTCACGCGCAAGCCGAAGAAGAACATTGGTACGAGCTTCAACACGCTCATCTTCAGTTGTAGCGTCCAAAAAAGCACCTATTGTTTCTCAAAACAATTCAGTGAGCAATAAGGAGGCAAGCAGCAAAGGAAAAGAAGCAAGATAAAGACAATGAAACTTACCCGCCATATCCAAGCTAGCATCTGTTAGCAGCTGGAGCATAGAATCTTCTCGAGACTTAGCTGCAGTGGCTTCAGCAACAGCAGAATCCTTTTCAGCAATGGCAGTTTGTGCTTGTTGGAGTGCAATTTCCTCGGCTTCAGATGATTTACGAGCTTTTTCCATCAGACAAGTGATTGCTTCTTCACGAACTGAAGTTGGTGTCGAAGTTCATCCAATTCTTGCGACAAGGAATCTTCGACAGGTGTAGCATCAGCAAGAGTTCTCCTTGAGCGAGAAGAAGAAGGCGAAATATTGGACGGACCAGGAGTTGGCGTATAATTGTCAAAAATTAACTGGAAAAAAGAAATATTTCGACATCAATCACTGAGCAAAGATAGATTTCCATTCATCTCCATAAATATATACATGTCTATTACAAAAGGAAGGACCTCCTAAAGGGATACTGAAGCAGTTTTCGACACTACGGCGACAAAGCCAAAAGACAGAGGTACGCTAAAAAGAAAAAGCAGAGGCATTCAACTAGACCTCCGGCCTTGATGAGCTAGGAGTCGAAGATGGCTTGATCCCGATATAAGCCAGGATTTTCCTCGTGTTGGGCTTAGCTGCCTTGATCAAAGACCTCCACCTTGACTGTTCTATCTGATCAGTGTCGCCAACTTTCGACCAGTCGATAGACTGTTGGCTATCAGCAACTAAGGCGACAGTGTTCTCCACGGCAACCTTCATATTTTCATGGCGCACCTTTAATCCAAGATCTTCCGCCGGATTGAAGCACTTGGCGAGGTCAAGGAAAGTTTCGGGTTCCTCTTTCCTGGGGAAGAAATAAGGAAAAAGCCGCGACAACCCTGCTTTGGCCTGATCAATGCCTGCGCGTGCCTCACATCCATGAACTTCGAGAAGTGAAAGGGCATCAAGCAGAGGATCATTGACAGGCTCATCAAGTTGAAACTTCTGAGCTGTTTTAGCTGTCACGAAAGAAACTTATTGAGTAAACAAAAGAAGTTCAGAGAAGGAAATACACAAGATATTGAAGTGGTACTTACAAACGAAGCGGCGACTTTGCGTCGTTACACGCTTAAGGATTGCCTCCTCGCGAGCAGATTGGGCAGCTATGTGATCGCCCAGAGAAGTTTCGGCAGTGTGAAGCCTCTTTCGAAGATCTTCGACACCAGCAGCGTCAGCCTTGGCCTTGTCGGCCTCTGCTCGCGCATCAACAGCATCCGACTCAGCCTTTTTGCGCGCCTTTTCACTCTGCTCTAATTGCTGAGCAAGTGTGTTGGCACGCTCATTGGCTTCCGCCAGTTTCTCTACAATAAAAGATAAATATAGTTACAAATTTCGACAACAAAGAAGGAACAAAAGAACAGAGGCAAAAAGAAGCAGAGCATTACCTTCAGCTTTACTCGCATAATCACGGTACCCAACAAATTGGGCACCGATGCGAAGAAGATCCTTTATCACAGGCTGTTAACAAAAAAGAGAAGAAAAAGAGAAAATGCAGGTATGAGAAAAATATGGTGACAGATAAAAGAAAACAAAGGAAGTATAAAACATCGACAAAAAGTTAAGAACTTACATCTTCCATGAGAGGATTAGAAGAGCTACCCAATTGGAGAGTAGGCTCCGAGATAATCTCCGTCCTTGCCCTTTTCGGTGAAGGGGCTCGGGGGCTCGACGGAGGAGTAGAGGCGCCGAGGTTTTGTTGGGGAGGCGAGGATTCTTCTCCCTCAACTCGTGGCTCTGAAATAACTAGGGTACGTGACGTACTCGTTCGAGCAGCCACGTCCAAAGTTGGCGTTTCTTCGTCATCATCACTATGGAAAACGATGGCAGATAAAGAGCAAGGCAAGAAAAAATTCTTCGAATAGGAAAATACAAAAGACAGGGAACTTACGAGCTGATGATACTCGCAAGATATGGGTCATAAGCTGCCTTTCGCGGTAAAGGAGCAGCTTCTTCGGGTTTAGAAGTCCCGGAATCTTCGTCGACATCTCTTCCTTTTGCCCTTCGGAGAAACAGCAGGAGGAGGAGATTGGGCCGACGTAGTCTCTTCAGAAGCAGTACCCGCAGATTTCCTGGATTCTGCGGGTTCATTCACAAACGAGGGGGCCTCCTGATTGTCATCAGAGACAATGGCCCTTTCGTCGACATCTCCACCTTCAGGAAGAGGAGGAAGCGAATCCATAGAAGGATGGTTCTGTCGAAATATAAAGACATAAAAGAAAAATATATATGAGCGAAATATCAAAACAATGAGGTGCAGGAAAAGAATGGAGCAAGGAATAATATCGTGAAGACAAAATACCTTGGGTAGAGGATTGGTGGAGCTATATGGTTCCACGCCGCAAGATGAAGGAATAGGATCCCTCTTGTTCAGCGAAGTAATTCTTCGAACAAGTTTCTCCAAATCCTTCACAGAAAGATCCTTCGACAACCTGTTGGCGTCCTTCTCGCCAGCATACGTCCAAAGGGGATTTTTGCGAGCCTGAAGAGGCTGTACTCTAATCCGAAGAAAGTAGGCGATAATTTGGACACCAGAAAGTTCTTTTCCTCGAAGATTCTGCAGCTCATGAATGCGAGTCATCAGCGCTTCTGTCGCCTTTCTCTCTTCTTCGGAAGCTTCAGCATCCCAGGAATAGCGGCGCTGAATTTTGGCGTTTCCGTCAAAAGGAACTATGTTGTGCTCAACAGAGTTGGCATCTTCCTCGTGAATGTAGAGCCACCTTCTGCGCCATCCTTGGACAGAATCAGGGAATTTGACGTCGAAGTAATCAACGTCATTCCGGACACAGATAACAACTCCACCTATGTTATAAGTGGTGTTGTGGGAGCCATTGCGGCGGAGGCAGAAAAGGCGTTTCCAAAGAGCCCAATTTGGAGCAACTCCAAGGAAACACTCGCACAATGTGATGAAAATAGAGACGTGAAGGATGGAATTGGGGGTCAGCTGGTGTAGCTGAATCCCATAGACAAAGAGAAGACCGCGAAGGAAATCATGAATTGGGGCGGAAAGGCCGCGGATGAGATGATCAACAAAACTAACCCGATACTCCATTGGAGGGTTGGGGTAGCTCTCTTCCTTGGGGAAGCGGATGGCGTTCTCTTTCTTCGATCAAGCCAAGCCTCTTGAGCAGGTTGACGTCCTGGTTCGAAACCTTGGATCTTTCCCACTCCGCGTTTCCCAGATTCGCGGCGGCCATGGATGAATCAGGAGTGCTGTGGCGAGTGAGACGTGCGTGGTGGCATCGACCGCGGACAAAGCAAGGCTTGGGTGTGCGGAAGATCAGAGTTGGGCGCAGGAGAATTTTTTGCAGAGGAGAACAGATGTGCGGCGCAAGCGAAGAACTGGACCGAGGTTGAAAGAAGAGTGTTTATATTGGGTGTGCAGATCAGTGCACCGTTGGATGAAGAAATCGTGTGATGAAAAATGATCTTATCAATAGAAGGGTAAAAACGTATTTTTACTGGAAAGTAATGGAACAGGCGTTACCATACGTGCGCCAGGAAAAGCGGAGGACGTGTGTCCCCCACTCGCACGACGTGTCAACGTGGTGCGAACAATGGACCCACAGTACAGGAAAAATTTCGACTATTGATAGAGATGAAGAGAATTTGACAAGGGAGAGTATGTCGACAAGAAAAATAAAAAGAGAGTGGCGACAGGACAAATCATTCGACATACTTTTGGAGCCTTTGTTCAACTACAAGTTTTTGCCCAAACGCTCGGGGGCTACTTTGGAAAAATAAAAAAAAATTTCGAGTATGACAATATAGAAATGGCGTGAGCCTATGTTCAAATGCAAGCATTTGTTCATAGCCTCGGGGGCTACTCCCATCGGGAGCGCTGGTCGCGCACCCGATAGATATGAAAATATCGAGAAGGATTATAAATATAGCGACAAGATGCAATAAAATGTTGAGCCTACAACCAAGCACAAGTTCTTGGCTGTAGCCTCGGGGGCTACTCCCATCGGGAACGCTGTTCGCGTGCCCGATGAAATTTGAAAGAAAAGAAAGAAAGATAGAAAAGCAAGAGAGTATATTTCGAGTTATAACTAACTCTACATATACTCCCATCGGGAAGACAAAATAAGTCATCAAATATGACTCAATAAAATGTGCTATTCCAAAGGCGAAAAGCACTCGACAATATATTCTCAGAACGCCAAAGTTGCGATCAATTTCTGAATGCCGCAAAATTGCGAAGGTAAGACCCCAGATCCGTTCTGCTGGGCGTGGCATCGCTAAAGACTGCGCTCTGCTATTTTTATCCGTATCAACAGATACGAAGAAAATCCTACGGACGCGTTAGGTACCCGATAAATGATTGGGACTCGACAGAATGGTAAGACCTTAAGCGGCGCCTGTCGAAGTTTACACCAGTATCCCGAGATCATGTCCAGGGACGTGATCTTGAAGTAGGTTTTTGCGGATTGCCACTAGAGCAGTTAACTAGTACCTGATCCGTCAGATGAACTAGCCCCAACTACCGTTATCCCTGTACAAAATAGTGTTTGCATATCGAAAGATTATATGACGAGTAAAGTTGGAGATTTTCCCTGATTCTTCGATTCAAGAAAAATCTCGGGGGCTACTGACATAGGCATCCCCAATGGGCCTGCCAAAGATGGTACCCGGGGTTTACTGAAGGCCCAGAACTCGAAGAATACGAAGACTCGGAAGCCCATTTAATGGTTAGGAAAGATAGTTTGTATTAGGAAAGATAGAGACTTGTAATCTTACGGGTTGGATACGAATCCCTCCCGAACTCTGTAATTCTGTATCACGAAACCCTCGGCTCCGCCTCCTATATAAGGGGAGTCGAGAGGACAAAGAAAGCATCGAATCTACTGTCAACATAACCCTAGTTTTCATAATCGTCGAGTACTTTTCGCCTAAACCTTCGAGATCTACTTGCCCTCTACTTCTAGCAAAACCCTAGTCTACAATCTGTAGGCATTGACAAGTTAATCCCTTGTCAGGCGGCTACAAAGCTTCTTGATGATATGATGATAAATTACTCTGAATGGCACACGGAAAGAGCTCCACAAGGTAAGAAGGTAAATTCTGTTGAAGAAACCTCCTCCTTGAGTGATAAGATTGATGTGATTATGTCTATGCTTGTGAATGGTAGATCTAATGTTGATCCAAATAATGTTCCTTTAGCTTCATTGGTTGCTCAAGAAGAAAATGTTGATGTGAATTTCATTAAAAATAATAATTTCAACAACAATGCTTATAGGAACAATTCTGGTAATAACTATAGGCCATATCCTTCTGCTAATGGTAATGGTTATGGGAATTCTTATGGGAATTCTTACAACAATAATAGGAGTGTACCCCCTGGTCTTGAAGCCATGCTTAAAGAATTTATTAGTACACAAACTGCTTTTAACAAATCTGTTGAGGAAAAGCTTGATAAAATTGATATTCTTGCTTCTAGAGTTGATAGACTTGTCTCTGATGTTGATCTTTTAAAATTGAAAGTTATGCCCAATAAGGATATTGATAATAAGATTACTACTACAGCAAATGCCATCCAAGTTAGAATTAATGAGAATATAAGATTAATGGCTGAATTGCGTGCTAGGTGGGATAGAGAAGAAAATGAAAAACTAGCTAAAGAGAATAATGTAGCTAAAGTTTGGACTATTACCACCAAAAGTAATGTTGATTCCTCACATGTTGCTGCACCTCCTACTATCAATGGTAAAATAATTGGTGTTGGCAATGTTTCTACTCCTAGTGCAAAGCGTACAAAAACTGCCTGAAATTGCTAAAACCGCGCTTGTGATAAACTGCTGAAATTTTTCCAACCTTGGGACAATGATCCCATTGCTGTAGCTCATAATGATTTAGATTTTGATGATTGTCACATCTCTGAAGTTATAAATTTCTTACAAAAACTTGCTAAAAGTCCTAATGCTAGTACTATAAATTTGGCCTTTACAAAACATATTACAAATGCTCTCATAAAAGCTAGAGAAGAGAAACTAAAACGTGAAACCTCTATTCCTAGAAAGTTAGAAGATGGTTGGGAGCCCATCATTAAGATGAGGGTCAATGATTTTGATTGTAATGCTTTATGTGATCTTGGTGCAAGTATTTCTATTATGCCTAAGAAAGTCTATGATATGCTTGACTTGCCACCATTAAAGAATTGTTATTTGGATGTTAATCTCGCTGATAATGCTAAAAAGAAACCTTTGGGGAGAGTTGATAATGTTCATATTATGGTTAACAATAACCTTGTCCCCGTTGATTTTGTTGTCTTGGATATTGAATGCAATGCATCTTGTCCCATTATATTGGGAAGACCTTTTCTTCGAACCGTTGGTGCTACTATTGATATGAAGGAAGGTAATATTAAATATCAATTTCCCTCAAGAAAGGTATGGAACACTTCCCTAGAAAAAGAATGAAGTTACCTTATGACTCTATTATTAGAGCAAATTATGATGTTGATGCTTCATCTCTTGATAATACTTGAATTACACTTTCTGCGCCTAGCTGAAAGGCGTTAAAGAAAAGCGCTTATGGGAGACAACCCATGTTTTTACTACAGTACTTTGTTTTATATTTGAGTCTTGGAAGTTGTTTACTACTGTAGCAACCTCTCCTTATCATGTTTTTGTGCCAAGTAAAGTCTCTATAGTAAGGTTCATACTAGATTTGGATTACTGCGCAGAGACAGATTTCTTTGCTGTCACGAATCTGGGCCTAATTCTCTGTAGGTAACTCAGAAATTATGCCAATTTACGTGAGTGATCCTCAGATATGTATGCAACTTTCATTAGTTTTGAGTTTTTCCATTTGAGCAAGTCTGGTGCCATTTTAAAATTCGTCTTTACGAACTGTTCTGTTTTGACAGATTCTGCCTTTTATTTCGCATTGCCTCTTTTGCTATGTTGGATGAATTTCTTTGATCCATTAATGTCCAGTAGCTTTATGCAATGTCCAGAAGTGTAAAGAAATGATTGTGTCACCTCTGAACATGTAAACTTTTATTGTGCACTAACCCTCTAATGAGTTTGCTTGAAGTTTGGTGTGAAGGAAGTTTTCAAGGATCAAGAGAGGAGTATGATATACTATGATCAAGAGGAGTGAAAGCTCTAAGTTTGGGGATGCCCCACCCCTGCATATTTTAAGAAGACTCAAGCGTCTAAGCTTGGGGATGCCCAAGGCATCCTTCTTCATCGACAACATCATCAGGTTCCTCCCTGAAACTATATTTTTATTCAGTCACATCTTATGAACTTTGCTTGGAGCGTCTGTTTGCTTTAGTTTTTGTTTTTGTTTGAATAAAGTTGGATCCTAGCATTCTTTGTGTGGGAGAGAGACACGCTCCGCTGTTGCATATGGACAAATATGTCCTTAGGCTTTACTCATAATATTCATGGCGAAGTTTCTTCTTCGTTAAATTGTTATATGGTTGGAATTGGAAAATGCTACATGTAGTAATTCTAAAATGTCTTGGGTAATGTGATACTTGGAAATTGTTGTGCTCATGATAAGCTCTTGCATCATATACTTTGCACCCATTAATGAAGAAATACATAGAGCTTGCTAAAATTTGGTTTGCATATTTGGTCTCTCTAAGGTCTAGATAATTTCTAGTATTGAGTTTTGAACAACAAGGAAGACGGAGTAGAGTCTTATAATGTTTACAATATGTCTTTTATGTGAGTTTTGCTGCACCGGTTCATCCTTGTGTTTGTTTCAAATAGCCTTGCTAGCCTAAACCTTGTATCGAGAGGGAATACTTCTCATGCATCCAAAATCCTTGAGCCAACTACTATGCCATTTGTGTCCACCATACCTACCTACTACATGGTATTTTTCCGCCATTCCAAGGTAAATTGCTTGAGTGCTACCTTTAAACAATTCAAAATTTATTATCTCTTATTTGTGTCAATGTTTTATAGCTCATGAGGAAGTACGTGGTATTTTATCTTTCGATCTTGTCATTTACTTCGGACAGACTTTCACAATGGACTAGTGGCTTCATCCACTTATCCAATAACTTTGCATAAAGAGCTGGCAAAGGGGTTCCCAGCCCCAATTAATTAACTTCATTAATAATTCTCTTCACATGTTTTGCTCGATTCATCAGTAAGCAACTTAATTTTGCAAATAGACACTCCTCCATGGTATGTGAAAGGTTGGAAGGCACCCGAGGATTCGGTTATGGCTTGAGAAAGCAAAGGTTGGGAGGAGTGTCATCTAAATAAAACTAAAATAAAAAGGCACTCCTTCATGGTATGAGATTGTTGGCAGGCACCCGACGGATTCGGTTAGCCATGGTTTGTGAAAGCAAGGTTGGAAGGAGTGCCACCCAAAAAATAAATACATTAAAATACATGTGTAAACAAAAGGGAAGAGGGATGATCTACCACGGTGGTAGAAATAACGTCCTTCATGGGAGCCGCTCTTGAAAGTCTGGTTGATAAGGTAGTTAGAGTACCCATTACCATTGTTGACAACAACAAACACCTCTCAAAACTTTACTTTTATGCTCTCTGATGTTTTCAAAATAAAAGCTCTAGCACAAATATAGCAATCGATGCTTTCCTCTTTGAAGGACCTTTCTTTTACTTTTATGTTGAGTCAGTTCACCTATTTCTCTCCACCTCAAGAAGCAAACACTTGTGTGAACTGTGCATTGATTCCTACATACTTGCATATTGCACTTGTTATATTACTTTACATTGACACTATCCATGAGATATACATGTTATAAGTTGAAAGCAACCGCTGAAACTTAATCTTCCTTTGTGTTGCTTCAATACCTTTACTTTGATTTATTGCTTTATGAGTTAACTCTTATGCAAGACTTATTGATGCTTGTCTTGAAGTACTATTCATGAAAAGTCTTTGCTTTATGATTCATTTGTTTACTCATGTCATTACCATTGTTTTGATCGCTGCATTCATTACATATGTTTACAAATAGTATGATCAAGGTTATGATGGCATGTCACTTAAATCTGTCGTTTTTATCCTCGGGACGGCAGAACTAAGCTTGGGGATGCTGATACGTCTCCAACGTATCGATAATTTCTTATGTTCCGTGCTACATTATTGATGATATCTACATGTTTTATACACATTATATGTCGTATTTATGCATTTTTCGGAACTAACCTATTAACAAGATGCCGAAGAGCCGTTGTTGTTTGCTGTTTTTGGTTTCAGAAATCCTAGTAAGGAAATATTCTTAATTGGACGAAATCAACGCCCAGGGTCCTATTTTTGCACGGAAGACGGAAGACGAAGAGAAGACGAAGTGGCACACACGGGGCGCCGCCACAGGGGGCCCGCGCGGCCCTAGCGTGTGGGGCCCCCGTGACTCTCCGACTCCGCCCTTCCGCCTACTTAAAGTCTTGTCGCGAAACCCCCCAGAGCCACGATACGGAAAACCTTCGAGACGCAGCCGCCGCCAATCCCATCTCGGGGATTCAGGAGATCGCCTCCCGCCGGAGAGAGGGGATTCATCTCCCGGAGGACTCTACACCGCCATGGTCGCCTCCGGAGTGATGAGTGAGTAGTTCACCCCTGGACTATGGGTCCATAGCAGTAGCTAGATGGTCGTCTTCTCCTAATTATGCTTCATTGTTGGATCTTGTGAGCTGCCTAACATGATCAAGATCATCTATCTGTAATACTATATGTTGTGTTTGTCGGATCCGATGGATAGAGAATACTATGTTATGGTGATTATCAATCTATTACCTATGTGTTGTTTATGATCTTGCATGCTCTCCGTTATTAGTAGAGGCTCTGGCCAAGTTTTTGCTATTAACTCCAAGAGGGAGTATTTATGCTCGATAGTGGGTTCATGCCTCCATTGATACCTGGGACAGTGACAGAAAGTTCTAAGGTTGTGTTGTGCCGTTGCCACTAGGGATAAAACATTGATGCTATGTCTAAGGATGTAATTGTTGATTACATTACGCACCATACTTAATGCAATTGTCTGTTGCTTTGCAACAATACCGGAAGGGGTTCGGATGATAACCTGAAGGTGGACTTTTTAGGCATAGATGCGGTTGGATGGCGGTCTATGTACTTTGTCGTAATGCCCAATTAAATCTCACTATATTTATCATATCATGTATGTGCATTGTCATGCCCTCTCTATTTGTCAATTGCCCGACTGTAATTTGTTCACCCAACATGCTTTTATCTTATGGGAGAGACACCTCTAGTGACTGTGGACCCCGGTCCTATTCTTTACATCGCGTACAATCTACTGCAATACTTGTTTCTTGTTTTCGCAAACAATCATCTTCCACACAATACGGTTAATCCTTTTACAATAAGCCGGTGAGATTGACAACCTCACTGTTTCGTTGGGGCAAAGTACTTTGGTTGTGTTGTGCAGGTTCCACGTTGGCGCGGAATCCCTGGTGTTGCGCCGCACTACATCCCGCCGCCATCAACCTTCAACGTGCTTCTTGGCTCCTCCTGGTTCGATAAACCTTGGTTTCTTTCTGAGGAAAACTTGCCACTGTGCGCATCATACCTTCCTCTTGGGGTTCCCAACGGACGTGTACATCTACGCGCATCAGTCTCCTGCATCAACACCGGTTCCTCTAGAGGCACCGTTTTTGCACCACCCAGTCTTCTGCATCAGCACCAGCTCGTGTACCAGCCCAGCTCCCGCACCTGCCCCAGCCAGATCACCGAGGTCTCAGCTCATTGCTGTGGCCACCCGTGTGGGGACCGCATCCCGAAGGCTATGTTCGTGAGTATATGACAGCATAACTGCTCTTATTTTGATGTCTTCTCTACTCAAAGTCTCACATGGTTCAGTCTTCAGTGCATTGGTGCCATTGACTAATTTTTGGTGCTATCTCTTCCTTTGAATCAGAAATTGCCTAAAAGTATCTCCAAGGATCTCAATGCTGGCCGAAGGGGCAAGATTTCCCTCGTCATGGAGAGTGAAGGTCTCACCGTGGAGGGACGGTACTCCGTCAGTCCCACAGATGGCCGCTTGGCTGTTACTTCCAGGTGGAAAAAGTTCATTGACGGTGCCAAACTTCGCATTGGATCAAAGTTGAAGGTCAAGATCTTTCGATGCCGCTGTGACATGCTGGTCATAAAGTTTGCGGTTGTCTAGTTCTGTTGTCCCATGAGCCCTTAGCAAATGCATTTGTAGTTATACTTATATAAGGTTATCTTATCTGAACTGCTAATTAATTGTATGGGTGGTAAAACTCTGGCAAGCTTTTGCTCTTAGCAAGTATGTATGTATGATCAGCTATTATGATAACTAATGTTTGTGTTCATTTTAATTTGCATTTCCGTTTTAGAAAAAAACTTAATTTCTATTTTGGCTGACCTGTTAGAGAACTATCAGATTGAATCCACAACATGATTCAAATAGATTCATTACACCGAGCCACATGTCTTGACCTTGCTATACACTAGTTCCATTAATCAGTGCAAGAAGGCTTACCTGAGCTGCCTGAACCACGGCAGATTCGAATCCACCTTAGCTATCTAGCTAGAAATACAACCTTTGCAGAAAGAGGATTTGCAGTATGGGGAGGATGACATTGGGGACCCATGAGGCAGCAGTTTTCAACGTTCGAAAGGAGATCGAAACAAAAAAAATAAGCCAAAAATCAGTTGGTAAACAAAATCCAAGAAATGAAACATTTTTACAGAGGATGACATGGACCCATGAGGCAGCAGCATCCTCAACTATTCCCCCAGGGGATCAAAATAAAAAAGGAAATAGCCAGAAATTAATTAGGGTCAAAAATAAATCTATCAAAGGAAACCTTTATTGTTCATAGAGGATGACATGTGGGGACGATGAGTCCAGACTGCGCGGTTGACGAGAAATCCTTTGTGTAGCTTTGGTCAGGCGCCGGAAAATAGCTTGATGTCGTTCCCCTCCTTTCTTGTAGACAGTGTTGGGCCTCCAAGAGCAGAGGTTTGTAGAACAGCACAAGTTTTCCCTTAAGTGGATCACCCAAGGTTTATCGAACTCGGGAGGAAGAGGTCAAAGATATCCCTCTCATGCAACCCTGCAACCACAAAGCAAGAAGTCTCTTGTGTCCCCAACACACCAAATAGGTGCACTAGTTCGGCGAAGAGATAGTGAAATACAGTGGTATAAATAAGTATGAGCAGTACGGCGCGGAAAATAGCTCAACGTACGCAGTTGATGGTATTTCGGGAAGTAAACAAGCGTAGTAACTCGCGAGTAATGCTTGAAATAAACAAGCAGCGATAGCGTATTTAGGAACAAGGCCTAGGGATTACACTTTCACTAGTGGACTCTCTCAACATTGATCACATAACGGAATAGATAAATGCATACTCTACACTTTTGTTGGATGATGAACACATTGCGTAGGATTACACGAACCCTCAATGCCGGAGTTAACAAGCTCCACAATAATGCTCATATTTTAGTAACCTTTAGTGTAAGATAGATCAAAAGACTAAACCAAGTACTAGCATAGCATGCACACCGTCACCTTCATGCATATGTAGGAGGAATAGATCACATCAATATTATCATAGCAATAGTTAACTTCGCAATCTACAAGAGATCATGATCATAGCATAAACCAAGTACTAACACGGTGCACACACTGTCACCTTTACACACGTGCAGGAGGAATAGACTACTTTAATAACACATCACTAGAGTAGCACATAGATAAATTGTGATACGATGCACATTGCAATCATAGAGAGATATAAATAAGCACTTCACTACGCTCTTCATAACAGTGAATAAGTACTTCGTGAAATATAGCCTAAGAGACCCACACGGTGCACACTGTCACCTTTACACACGTGGGACAAGGAGTCTCAGGACATAAGTAAAACCCACTTGACTAGCATAATGACATCTAGATTACAAGCATCATCATATGAATCTCAATCATGTAAGGCAGCTCATGAGATTATTGTATTGAACTACATAGGAGAGAGATAAACCACATAGCTACCGGTACAGCCCGAGCCTCGATGGAGAACTACTCCCCCTCATGGGAGCAGCGGCGGTGATGAAGATGGCGGTGGAGATGGCGGCGGTGTCGATGGAGAAGCCTTCCAGGGGCACTTCCCCGCTCCGGCAGGGTGCAGGAGCAGAGACTCGTCCCCCGATCTTGGCTTCGCGATGGCGGCGGCTCGGAAGGTTTCGCGTACGTGGCTCTCTCCGTGGGCTTTCGATGGGGCTTTATATAGGCGAAGAGGCGGCGCGGGGGTCAAAGGGGCGACGACACCATAGGGTGGCGCGGCCCAGCCCTGGCGCCACCTCGTCATCTGGGCCCACAGGCCCCCTCTCGCGGCTCTCGGGTGTTGATGCTTCCGGGCAAAATAGGAACCTGGCGTTGATTTCGTCCAATTCCGAATATTTCGTTACTAGGTTTCTGAAACAGCAGAAAACAGGAACTGGCACTTCGGCATCTTGTTAATAGGTTAGTTCCGAAAATGCACAAATACGACATGTAATGTGTATAAAACATGTAGATATCATCAATAAAGTAGCATGGAACATAAGAAATTATCGATACGTTGGAGACGTATCAGCATCCCCAAGCTTAGTTCTGCTCGTCCCGAGCAGGTAAACGATAACAAATATAATTTCTGGAGTACATGCCAGTAACCTTGATAACTATAATATATGCACATGCAAAACAATGGTAATGACATGAGTAAACAAATGAATCATAAAGCAAAGACTTTTCATGAATAGTACTTCAAGACAAGCATCAATAAGTCTTGCATAAGAGTTAACTCATAAAGCAATAAATCAAAGTAAAGGTATTGAAGCAACTCAAAGGAAGATTAAGTTTCAGCGGTTGCTTTCAACTTATAACATGTATATCTCATGGATAATTGTCAACATAGAGTAATATAACAAATGCAATATGCAAATATGTAAGAATCAATGCACAGTTCACACAAGTGTTTGCTTCTTGAGGTGGAGAGAGATAGGTGAACTGACTCAACATAAAAGTAAAATAATGGTCCTTCAAAGAGGAAAGCATCGATTGCTATATTTGTGCTAGAGCTTTGGTTTTGAAATCATCAAGAGAGTATAAAAGTAAAGTTTTGAGAGGTGTTTGTTGTTGTCAACGAATGATAGTGGGCACTCTAACCCCCTTGCCAGACAAACCTTCAAAGAGCGGCTCCCATTTTATTTTTATTTTTGTGTGGCACTCCTTCCAACCTTTCTTTCACAAACCATGGCTAACCGAATCCTCGGGTGCCGCCAACAATCTCATACCATGAAGGAGTGCCTTTTTATTTTAGTTTTATTATGATGACACTCCTCCCAACCTTTGCTTACACAAGCCATGGCTAACCGAATCCTTCGGGTGCCGTCCAACAATCACATACCATGGAGGAGTGTCTATTTTTGTTAATTAATTTGGGACTGGGAATCCCATTGCCAGCTCTTTTTGCAAAATTATTGGATAAGCGGATGAAGCCACTAGTCCATTGGTGAAAGTTGCCCAACAAGATTGAAAGATAAACACCACATACTTCCTCATGAGCTATAAAACATTGACACAAATCAGAGGTGATAAATTTTGAATTGTTTAAAGGTAGCACTCAAGCAATTTACTTTGGAATGGCGGAAAATACCATGTAGTAGGTAGGTATGGTGGACACAAATGGCATAGTAGTTGGCTCAAGGATTTTGGATGCATGAGAAGTATTCCTCTCGATACAAGGTTTAGGCTAGCAAGGTTATTTGAAACAAACACAAGGATGAACCGGTGCAGCAAAACTCACATAAAAGACATATTGTAAACATCATAAGACTCTACACCGTCTTCCTTGTTGTTCAAAACTCAATACTAGAAATTATCTAGACCTTAGAGAGACCAATTATGCAAACCAAATTTTAGCATGCTCTATGTATTTCTTCACTAATAGGTGCAAAGTATATGATGCAAGAGCTTAAACATGAGCACAACAATTGCCAAGTATCACATTACCCAAGACATTATAGCAATTACTACATGTAGCATTTTCCAATTCCAACCATATAACAATTTAACGAAGGAAACTTCGCCATGAATATTATGAGCTAAGAACACATGTGTTCATACGAACCAGAGGAGCGTGTCTCTCTCCCACACAAGGATGAATTTATTCAAACATAAACAAAAACAAAAACAAAAACAAACAGACGCTCCAAGCAAAGTACATAAGATGTGACTGAATAAAAATATAGGACAAGGAGTGATAATTTTGTCGATGAAGAAGGGGATGCCTTGGGCATCCCCAAGCTTAGACGCAGTCTTCTTGAAATATGCAGGGATGAACCACCGGGCATCCCCAAGCTAGACTCTTCACTCTTCTTGATCATAGTATATCATCCTCCTCTCTTGACCCTTGAAAACTTCTTCCACACCAAACTTTAAGCAAACTCATTAGAGGGTTAGTGCATAATCAAAAACTCACATGTTCAGAGGTGACACAATCATTCTTAACACTTCTGGACATTGCTCAAAGCTACTGGAAGGTAATGGAACAAAGAAATCCACACAACACAGCGAAAGAAGCAATGCGAAATAAAAGGCAGAATCTGTCAAAAACAGAACAGTCCGTAAAGACGAATTTTAAAATGGCACCAGACTTGCTCAAACGGAAAAACTCAAAACTAATGAAAGTTGCGTACATATCTGAGGATCACTCACGTAAATTGGCATAATTTTCTGAGTTTCCTACAGAGAATTAGACCCAGATTCGTGACAGACAGCAATGCTGTTTCTGCGCAGCAATCCAAATCTAGCATCAACTTTACCATAGAGACTTTACTTGGCACAAAAACATGATAAGGAGAGGTTGCTACAGTAGTAAACAACTTCCAAGACACAAATATAAAACAAAGTACTGTAGTAAAAACACATGGGTTATCTCCCAAGAAGTTCTTTCTTTGTAGCCATTAAGATGGGCTCAGCATTTTAATGATGCACTCGCAAGAAATAGTAGTTGAAGCAAAAGAGAGCATCAAAAGCAAATTCAAAACACATTTAAGTCTAACATGCTTCCTATGCATAGGAATCTTGTAAATAAACAAGTTCATAAAGAGCAAAGTAACAAGCATAGGAAGATAAAACAAGTGTAGCTTCAAAAAATTTCACATAGAGAGGTGTTTTAGTAACATGAAAATTTCTACAACCATATTTTCCTCTCTCATAATAACTTTCAGTAGCAACATGAGCAAACTCAACAATATAACTATCAAATGAAACATTCTTATCATGAGTCTCATGCATAAAATTATTACTACTCCCAACATAAGCATACTCAATTTTATTAGTTGTAGGTGGAGCAAATTCAACAAAGTAGCTATCAAATATAGGAGGCATATTGTAATCATAATCAAATTTCTCCTCCATAACAGGTGGTAACAAAAGACTACTATCATTATAATCATCATAAATAGGAGGTAAAGAATCATCAAAGTAAATTTCCTCCTCAATGCTTGGGGGACTAAAAATATCATGCTCATCAAAGCCAGCTTCCCCAAGCTTAGAATTTTCCATAGCATTAGCAACAATAGTGTTCAAAGCATTCATACTGATAACATTCCCATTAGCACGCATAAGTTCCATGGGTTTTTTAATTCTCTCTTCAAACACATCATGTCCTAATTCAAGAAAAGTTCATAAAGATCTCTCATTTTGTTGTTGTCTTCCATTAAGCCTTACTAGTGTAAAACAAGAGACAAAAAGATGCAATTGCAGAGTCTAAAGGAAATAGCTTCGAGTACTTACAACGGCGAAAATAGCTTAGTAGCCGAGGTCCGAAGTGTGAGTACCTTTTACCTTTCCTCCCCGGCAACGGCGCCAGAAAATACTTGATGATGTCCAGGACTGGCGCGTGGTTGACGGAGGAAATCCTTTGTGTAGCTGGTCCCCGACAACGGCGCCGAAAATAGCTTGATGTCTACGTTCCCCCTCCTTTCCTGGAGCAGTGTTGGGCCTCCAAGAGCAGAGGTTTGTAGAACAGCAGCAAGTTTTCCCTTAAGTGGATCACCCAAGGTTTATCGAACTCAGGGAGGAAGAGGTCAAAGATATCCCTCTCATGCAACCCCGCAACCACAAAGCAAGAAGTCTCTTGTGTCCCCAACACACCAAATAGGTGCAATAGTTCGGCGAAGAGATAGTGAAATACAGGTGGTATAAATAAGTATGAGCAGTAGTACGGCGCCAGAAAATAGCTCGCTGGCGTGCAGTTGATGGTAGTAATATTTCGGGAAGTAAACAAGCAGTAGTAACTCAGCAGAGTAGCGCAAAAGAAACAAGCAGCGATAGCGTATTTAGGAACAAGGCCTAGGGATTACACTTTCACCTAGTGGACTCTCAACATTGATCACATAACGAATAGATAAATGCATACTCTACACTTTTGTTGGATGATGAACACATTGCGTAGGATTACACGAACCCTCAATGCCGGAGTTAACAAGCTCCACAATAATGCTCATATTTTAGTAACCTTTAGTGTAAGATAGATCAAAAGACTAAACCAAGTACTAGCATAGCATGCACACCGTCACCTTCATGCATATGTAGGAGGAATAGATCACATCAATATTATCATAGCAATAGTTAACTTCGCAATCTACAAGAGATCATGATCATAGCATAAACCAAGTACTAACACGGTGCACACACTGTCACCTTTACACACGTGCAGGAGGAATAGACTACTTTAATAACACATCACTAGAGTAGCACATAGATAAATTGTGATACGATGCACATTGCAATCATAAAGAGATATAAATAAGCACTTCACTACGCTCTTCAACAGTGAATAAGTACTTCGTGAAATATAGCCTAAGAGACCCACACGGTGCACACACTGTCACCTTTACACACGTGGGACAAGGAGTCTCCGGAGATCACATAAGTAAAACCCACTTGACTAGCATAATGACATCTAGATTACAAGCATCATCATATGAATCTCAATCATGTAAGGCAGCTCATGAGATTATTGTATTGAACTACATAGAGAGAGATAAACCACATAGCTACCGGTACAGCCCCGAGCCTCGATGGAGAACTACTCCCCTCATGGGAGCAGCAGCGGTGATGAAGATGGTGGTGGAGATGGCAGCGGTGTCGATGGAGAAGCCTTCCGGGCACTTCCCCGCTCCGGCAGGTGCCGGAACAGAGACTCCTGTCCCCAGATCTTGGCTTCGCGATGGCGGCGGCTCGGAAGGTTTCGCGTCCGTGGCTCTCTCCGTAAGGGTTTCGTGGCTTTATATAGGCGAAGAGGCGGCGGGGGGGTCAGGGGCGACGACACCATAGGGTGGCGGGCCCAGCCCTGGCCGCGCCACCCTGTCATCGGGGCCACAGGGCCCCCTCCGCGCTCTCGGGTGTTCTGGATGCTTCCGGCAAAATAGGAACCCGGGCGTTGATTTCGTCAATTCCGAATATTTCGTTACTAGGATTTCGAAACCAAAACAGACGAGGCACTTCGGCATCTTGTTAATAGGTTAGTTCCAAAATGCACAAATACGACATGTAATGTGTAAAACATGTAGATATCATCAATAAAGTAGCATGGAACATAAGAAATTATCGATACGTTGGAGACGTATCAGGGACCGACCTGCCAGCTGCGTCGTCATCGTTTCAAAGGGGGCAGGGGATCAAAAGAAAAAGGCAAATAGCCAGGAATTAGGTGTAAAAAATAAATCCAACAAAGGAAACTTTTTGTTCAGAGGATGACATGACCCATGAGCAGACTTCCTCAACGTTTCAAAGTCGGCATGAGATTGAAAGAAAAAGGAAAGTGACCAAATATCGAGCAAAAATAATCAAGAAAAGAAATTTTATTGTACATAGAGGATGACATGCGGGTCCCATTTTGCAGCGATCTCAACGTTTCCAAGGTGGCACGGGACCAAAAGAAAAATGAAGTAGCGAGAAATCAGGGGTGAAAAAAATCCAAGAAAAGAAAGATTTCAATTGGGCTGCATCTGGACATCTGGGCCTTCGAACTATCCTGCTGGGCCTTTTGACTCGTACAATTTCAGCCCACTCCAAAACAAAGTTCGGATTTTTCTAAAAACAGGAAAGTCCTATGCTTCGCAAAAACACAAAACAAGGAGATTCAACATATAAGTTTGTTTATGTAAAAATAAAGATTTAATTTATCCGTTTGCAATAGCAGAGCGAAATACAACGTTTATTGTCCGCAAAATAATCAAGATATCACATGTTTCTTGTACGAGGAGGCTGACATCGGGGACCCATGAGCCAGCGTCGTCAACGTTTTAAAGGCGGCAGGGGATGGAAAGAAAAAATAAACCAAAAATCTGTTGGTAAAAAATCCAAGAAAAGAAACATTTTCGTTCGAGAGGATGACATGCGGGACCCATGAGGTAGCAGCCTCAGCGTTTATTGTTCATAGAGGTTGACATGTGGGACCCGTGAGCCAGCAGCGTCCTCAACGTTTTAAAGGCTGCAGTGATCGAAAGAAAAAATAAGCCAAAAATCGTTTGGTCAACAAAATCCAAGAAAAGAAACATTACCGTTCGAGAGGATGACATGCGGGACCCATGGCAGGCATCCTCAACGATTCCAAGGCGGCAGGGGAAATATCCAGAAATTAATTAGAGGTTCAAAATAAATCCATCAAAGGAAACTTTTATTGTTCATAGAGGATGACATGTGGGACCGACCTGCCAACAACGTCCTCATCGTTCCAGAAGGCAGGAGATCAAAGAAAAAGGCAAATAGCCGAGAAATTAGGGAAAAATAACTCCAAGAAAGCAAACTTTTATTGTTCGTAGAGGATGACATGTGAGACCCATCAGCTACTCAACGTTTCAAAGGCGGCATGAGATCGAAAGAAAAAGGCAAGTGACAAAATATCAGAGCCAAAGATAATCCAAGAAAAGAAACTTTATTGTACATAGAGGATGACATGCGGGTCCCATTTAGCAGCAGCGGTCTCAACGTTTCAAATGCGGCTTGAGATCAAAAGAAGAAGAAAGTTGATTGTACATAGAGGATGACATGCGGGTCCCATGAGTCAGCAGCTTACTCAACGTTTCCAAGGCAGCACGGGATCAAAGAAAAGGAAATAGCCAAAAATCGAGGGTAAAAAAAATCCAAGAAAATAAACTTTTATAGAACATAGAGGATGACATGCGGGTCCCATGAGCCAGCAGCGTTTCAAACGTGGCATGAGATCGAAAGAAAAAGGCAAGTGACCAAATATCGTAAATAATTCAAGAAAAGAAACTTGATTGTACATAGAGGCTGACATGTGGGACCTATGAGCCAGCAGAGTCCTCAACGTTTCAAAGGCGGCAGGGATCAAAAGAAAAAGGAAATTGCCAAAAATCAGAGGGTGAAAAAAACCAAGAAAATGAACTTTTATAGTACATAGAGGATGACATGCGGTCCCATGAGCCGCAGGTTCCTCAACGTTTCAAACGTGGCATGAGATCGAAAGAAAAAGGCAAGTGACCAAATATCAGGATCCAAAAATAATTCAAGAAAAGAAACTTGATTGTACATAGAGGATGACATGCGGGTCCCATTTAGCAAGAAGTATCACCGTTTGAGAGGCTGCAGAGATCGAAAGAAAATGCAAGTGACCAAATATGAGGAGCCAAAAATAATTCAAGAAAAGAAAGTTTTATAGTACATAGAGGATGATATGCGGGTCCCATTTAGCAGCAGCGGTATCACCGTTTGAGAGGCTGCAGGGATCGAAAGAAAAGGCAAGTGACCAAATATGAGGAGCCAAAAATAATTCAAGAAAAGAAAGTTTTATAGTACATAGAGGATGACATGCGGGTCCCATTTAGCAGCAGCGGTATCACCGTGTGAGAGGCGGCAGGGGATCGAAAGAAAAGGCAAGTGACCAAATATCAGGAGCCAAAAATAATTCAAGAAAAGAAAGTTTTATAGTACATAGAGGATGATATGCGGGTCCCATTTAGCGACAGCGGTATCACCATTTGAGAGGCGCGGGGGATCGAAAGAAAAGGCAAGTGACCAAATTTGAGGTGCCAAAAAAACTCCAAGAAAAGGAAGTTAATTGCACATAGAGGATGACATCATGGATCCCATTTAGCAGCAGCGGTCTCAACGTTTCCAAGGCGGCAAGGGATCAAAAGAAAGAAATCAGGGGTCAAAAAATCCAAGAATAGAAAGAATTTTGGTTCATAGAGGATGACATGCGGGACCCATGATCCCGCAAACGGCTCGATCGGAGAGCGTTGAATGAGATGGCGCGATCGAAAAAAACAATGCCGAGAGAGGCTGCCATCGGGCCCTACATCCCTCGGCGGTGCGGATTTGCGTTGACTCGGCCGGCGAACCCGAGATTTCGAGATGCACCACGTCCGGGCCACCATACGCGACGTTTTGGCCGTTTTCGTCGGGCTAGGTGGCCTCAAAACGACGAAAAAACGTTTTGACATGCACAACGGAGAGACCAAAAATCATCGGCCATGGTACACCAGCAACCACGGCGCGACTTCAACTTCGTCGGCCATGGCAACTTTTCTTGTAGTGGTTGCGAGGGTCAGGAGAAATCCCTGTTGGCTTGGCTGACACCGACGTGGTGACGCCCGAGGGCACCACCCTACCTTCCTGAAGGGCGTTGGGTGAAGCCCCCCTCCCCTGCCCCGCGTGTACCGGGGGAAACCCTAGGATCCGTCCGGGCAGCAGCGTCGTCATCATCGCATTCCTTCCTGGAGGTGCTTCTTGGTACGCGACGTTCCAGAGTGCTAGGAACGTGGTGGAAATTTCCGGAGGGCGCAACGGCTGCGAGACATCTCCGTTTTTTGTTGATCCGACCATGTCGACATTCTTTCTCTTTTCTTTCTTTTATGTTTTCTTTTGGGCGTGCTTGTGCTGATGCCCCAGCAAGTTGTATTGGGTTGTTGCTATATTAATATAGCAGGGCGAAAGCGTATTTCGAGGAGGAAGACATATATAGTGTTGGAATGAAAAAATGAGTCAAGGTTGTGGCACCACGTGTAAAATGAAACGTTGTTTCCCCAACAAAGTGAGGCTAAGATCTTGTGCACTGTAGAATGTCCAAATTAAAATATGTATGAAGCAACAATGTGGAAATGACTCACATGTGATCGATTTCCTCTATATGTATATAATGTATGTGACCACCATTTGTTATTTATACTTTCTACACCTTTAGACAAGGTTTAGAATATTGATATATAAAAGTTGTAGTTGTAGCAGAATCCAACCAAAGTTTCTGAATTGGAGGTAATTTAAAAATCATTCTATAGAAGTCAAGAAAATGTGTTTGAATTGGGCGGAAATATGAATTTAAGAGCATGGTGCCTTCTAATGAAAGAATAGTCCGCTTAGTGGGGCACATGTGACGTCAAACCTAGGTTTTGATCCCTGATGGACCGAGGGGATTGGTACATGTTACGACCATAATCTGGTAGGAAATTTATGTTTCTATGACCACAATTTAACAAATAAAATTTAATTATTGAAAAAATAATTTAGAAAACTAGAAAGATATGCACGGCGGTTTGAACAAGAAAAAACCATTTTAATGCCTAATAGCGTTACAACATTCGGTAGGCATATTTTTCCGCATATATTTTGTATTGAACCATGAAACAAAAATCTTACCATTATTAGCACTCCTATGTAGTAATCATAGCTAGCAGCTAACAGTTCATTTTACAAGAATTGCCCATTTAAAAGCTCGAGGTGGCTTTCTAATATGAAAACCAGGCGTAGACGTGGTATATTGATATCCCCTGTTGACAGCTAAAATCTTATATTTACTAATTGGAGGCACCATATAAGCCTCCATGTTAATCCACATCATTAGAATAATTAAGATAATTAGATCTAAAATGTATGGTTAGGATTAGTCGAGAAAGTTGTTATTTATAATGTACCATAAAAACTTACGCAGACACGTTAGAATTACTTTCTGTTATTTATAGCACGTAATTATTTATAGCACGTTGCTGATCGTGACAAAACCCCATAACAATACCTTCAACGTACGGGAGAGTCATCCTATGTTACGATAACATATCATGTACGCAGACAAACCGTATAACAATTGGAAACTAATCAAGGCAAGACTCCTATCTATCTGTGATACAAACGTTAGCATACGTGATGGATTTTACAATTGCATCTTTTACCACGGATGGCAAAAAAATCCCATGTGAATTGCCCGTCATAGCATCCATGTTCCTCAAGCTTGGCACGTAGATGTGAACGCATCAAGTCGTCCCTGCTTCAGCGGTAGCTATGCATATTTGCGAACGGGAAAATGTCGATTTCTCGCCAGCGGAAGCAGCATATCAAGCACGGCCATGACGGCATGGTATAAAGTGTACTCTGCAAGGTTCCAGTAAAACAAATCTTAGATCGCCTTCAACTCTTATAGACGGCTCCATGAGCTCATGGCGGAAGTGCAATGGGCAGCGCCAAACGCTTGGTGGCTCTAATCACAGCATGGCTCAGTTGATGAGTTGATTCGTCTACTCAGTCATACGATCGAGCTGCACATGTCACCAACCAAGTGGACTCATCTCTCTTACGGCATCGGACTGCGATCGTATATAAAGTATGAATCAACGGGGATGTATCAATACTTCTGTAATGATGGTTTACTGATACACTACAACACAAGCAATCTCTGCAGATTTATGTCACGTCGAACCGATAGGTACTTCTTTGGATGTGAAAAAAGGATTTCATTAGTAATTTCTCCTTCCTGTAAATTCTCATCATCAATTTTCTGCTTAGACATCTAGATCGATAGTTTTCACCCTGAAATAGTATATTTGCAGGTCGTACTTTCCCTTCTATTTGTGGAGATTAAAATTGATCCTATATTTGCCGTGCAAACATAAGCAAGGGTTATGTTCTGCAGTCTTCAAGACGACCCATGTCGGCAAGTGCAAGTTCTAGGAAGAATATGTTCTCCATTTAATCCAATATGTATGCGGCCGAGTTGGTTTAGTTAAAATTTTGTTTTAATTTATCCAGACATACTCTAATATAGTTGTTGGTGGCCCGTAAAGTGGTAACATGGCCTAGAGCTAGAAAACTATATTTGAAAATTATGTTTCCTTTTTTCTTAAGAAAGTATAAATGGACATTTGGACTGGAAAAAGTCTAGCTTAGACGATACTATTTCCACTGTTCGCACGACTTCACCCTTGGCGCTTTTCCAAGTTATGTTATTTTGCTCTCTAACCATCAGCACTTAATATTCCCATCTAAGCGTACAAAAGTCGTGCCTCACGTTGGTCTGCATGCTTTAGGTATAACTTTATCAGCAGAGTTGGACCTCAGAATTCTTCGATGCCAAGCAAGGTGACAGGTATCCTTATTCCGATATTCACCATAGATCCAAAATAATATTACAATTTCAGTTCATCTATAGATGCTGGCCGAAATAATAATTATATTATTATCGGTGATTTTTTGTTTTCAGTTCAGCGATTCTATTTATATTTCTCGCGGCTATACATTACATTATTTTGTATATGTTCTGAAGTGGCTCAACACAAAATCACCAGCGACCCACTACAATGTTTTCGAGTCTGATAGTACTTTCACCAGACCTTTCATACATTTGTGAAAAAGTGGCTATGTGGGCTCAACAGGTGGATTCATGAAAGAGACGATATATAAGGTTGAATATCTGCCAAATATGTCTATTTTTGTTTTGTATTATGTTTTCGATAATTGAATGCATATCGGTGGAATAATTTAGCAGTTCATTGTACTAGATTTATTTTCAAAATTACAATTGCCAAAATTGCAATAGTCCATGGAAATAAATTTCTTTTGATGAAAAAGCTGAGACACCCATTATGTTTGTGAATCTTCAGTTAATACTATTTTTTAGAAATTCAACCTGAATATAATAGAATGAATATGCATGAACAGACCATGTATTTCTCACAATCATATACATGTTGCTACTCTATCTACCATTCAATCATTATGCCCAATATTTAAAAAACACAACACAATTTGTTTGTCGTTGCCTCAAATCATCTCTCATCTATCTATCTCCACAATTTATTTGATGGTATGTAACATCACGTGATTGCATAATTAGATTTTTGTCTGCAGAATGTATTTATATATTTGATATACTTTGAAGAGTTAACGAAAAGAAAAACTTGGGAATTATATACTAACTATCGGTATGAGCTTTTGTCACATTCCGAACAATATATTCATTTTTTCCGGTGTAACCAAAACTAACAATCGTGTTTCAAAAGGAAAAATATGATGCCATCACAATATAATGCTATCTTAATGCCTGCTTACAAAAAAAATTGTTCTTTAATTATCTAACTGCTCATCTAAGTTATAAAGCGCACTTATCTGGCTGCTAATAACATTTATCAAGTGCACTTTCTTAGCACTTATTCCATAAGGTACACAACGCGCTCTATCCTTATATAAGAGAAAGCGAGTTACATACTCCATGTTGAACCAATTTTCAATTATTCATCAGTTTTCCCAAGACTCCATCAATCCATTTAATTTATATTTCAAAGTAGCTAGCCCACGCAGTCGCGTGGGTTTATTTTCTGGGTTCCATAGTATGGTCTCAATTTTTATATTTGAAAGGAGCCTTATACCTCGCTTTCTATCCAACTCGCTATAGGATTCTTTTACACAAATACTATCCAACGTGAATGTATGGTCTTCGCTGAATTTACTAATACTTCTCACCACAAACAGGGCGGACTGACGTAGAGTGTATACCAACACTAATTTTGTCCAAATCCAACATGGTTTGTATTGTGTTTACTCGTTCTCGAGTTCAAGCTATTTCAAATAGTTCCATGCTCGTTGTTGACTTTTCCTCTAAAAGCATGTTAGACAAGACCGACTTTTGTGAACCTGGGTGTATGTGAACCCACTTTTTTAAAAGTGGGTTTGTGATGTCAAAACATGTTTCAAAAATTGAAACACAAAATGATTGCAAAGATGATCTCAAATTCGTTCTGAAAAAACATTTTATTTTGTCTCGGCAAAAAAGTGAAATTTTACAGAGCTATATAGCAGTACACATGTATTTTGTCTTTTTTAGATTCTGAAATAAAAAAATGGTTTCTCCGCGAAAACTTTTTTTTGAGACAGTACTCACGCAACACGCACGTACAAACACCCCTATGAACGCACGCACGCACACCCTACCCCTATGAGCCTGCAAACTGTTTGTCATAATTTAATCCCGTGAAAAATCATACACATTGCGCACACGAGGATTCATCGCAGATTCGCAGTCGTAGTCTCAAATAGTACCCTGGGGCATTGCTTTCAATCCAATCCGACAAAGCTGTTGGATTATCCTCTCTAGCTTTCCTTCTTGATTTTTCTCGGATGATTTCATATCGAATATCACGTTTCCTCTCCATCGAAAAAAAAAGAACAAAGTAACTACCTTAGAGCATCTCTAGCAGATCTCCCATATCAGCCTGCAAACGCGACGACAGGTTGATATGGGGGTTTCGGCCATTTTTTGGGCCAGACCAGACCCCACATCGGTGGTCTGGCCCGGATAATGGATCCAGGCCGCAGCCCAAACCTCCAAAATACCCGCATATATAGCGGTCGGCGAGGCAGATGGGGGCCAAACCCCATCCGCTCCTCTGCCTCTCCGCCTCCCGGCGACGTGAAATCACCGCCCCTCCGGCGAGCAATCGAAGCGTCTGCGTGAGATCGAGCATCCCCACCTCCCGCCGGCGACAATGGTGGCAGGGCACGGGCGCGGGGGCGGCCAGGTAGGCCGCGGCGGACGCTCCACCGAGCGCGGTGGGAGCTCCACCGGTCCTTCCGCCGGCGAGAAGACGGAGGCGGAGAAGATCAAGTCGGACGCAGTGCGCATCCACGGTAGCTACCGCTACCGCAAGCACGGCGTCGCCGCGCCGCCCGCCTTCGCCAAGCGGGAGTCCGATCGCTACCACCGCGGCCGCGCCTCCTCCCCTTCCGCGGCGTTGTCGTCGTCGAGCTCCCGCTAGCGCCCTTCGACGGAGTTGGTGGTGAAGATGGAGGAGGACGACGTCGAGCCGCCATGACTCCCGTAGCCGCAGTTCGCGACCGGGGACTACCTCGACGACGAGTAGCTGAAGCTCGTCCTCCCGCAAATCGGCGTGAACGCGGGGTTCGCGCCGGGTGACTTCATCGAGGAGCGTGACCTCGACACGGTGGTCGGCCTCGTCTCGCGCTCGAGCCAGCGCGACCTCGACACGGTGGTCGGCCTCGTCTCGCGCTCGAGCCAGCGCGACGTGGACAAGGCCGACGAATGGCGGTGCATCGCGGAGGAGCAGGGCCGGGTGTTCGTCGACCTCGGCAGCGACACGGAGTGACGCACCGCCTCCACGGTATAGGGCTCCAGTGAGTATCCCGGAGCCGATTTTGCTATTCTAGGTTGTTGTGGCGGCGGATTTCAACTCGAATGTAGCAAATTCGAGTTTCTTTTGATGTAATGCAGTCGAATGTAGGATCAATGTAATGAATTGCAAATTCAGTCTTCTGCGTGTTTTTTTTTTAATTTACAGTTCTATATACCGTATTTGAAATGCGAGCGTGTTATTCGAACCCCAAATCCGTGTTGGGTGCTCTGGATACGCGGATTTGGAGTTTGGGGTTTGGCGCTTCTGGTAGAGATGCTCTTAGAGAGGACAAAAAAAACTACACATGCATTTCTAGTATTTTCTTTATCTTTTTTTTAGCCTCTAGTATTTTCTTTATCTTTCCTCGGGAAAAACAATACAAATTCTATGTTGTCAGCCTAATTTCCTGTAGCAGTTCAATCTCACAAAATACTAATATTCCACGTCGCGAAGATATGTTTGGGTTGTACACCAAAAAAACATCGTTTTCTATCCTATCCAGCAAAGCTCTTCGTTTAATCTTTGCTCGTTTCCACGCTCGAAATTATCCGGATGATTTTTATACAGTAGTTTTCCTTTATTCTTTTTCTGTGGGTGGTGCATGCCGCACAACCAACTCGTTTTCCTCCTCCATCGTGACCGTGAGTGTGAAGCCAGCAACGCTCCAAAAACGTTGTGCGGGTGGTCGTTTCGTTTCTCCGCTCGCCTGAAGAGGAGATGGAGACGGGACGAAACGGCCTCTGGTGGCCGCGGAATGCCGGAATCCCCTTCGCTTTTCGCTCGCGGGCAGCGGCAGCAACTGCAAGCATGCCACCAAGGATCATCAGCGGCAAGCACTACTGCGCAAGGCAGATAATGCCAATCACCTTCCTGTTAATACTTCAGTAATCAGTTTTCACATTCAATCATCTGCTCCCTTTTATTACTAGTTAGTATCAACTGTGCGTATGGCGTGCGTGTCGATGTGCCCTTTGTTCTACCTCGCTAATAGTATAACTGTTATGAACCCCGACTATTCTTCCATTACTACACCTCCCAAATCCAGTAGTTCTTCTAGTACAACGGATAATCAGCAAGAGGGAGGGAGATTTAGAGAAATTCTGAGGTAGAAGAGAAGCAGAGGGTTGGGGAAATATCAGAGACGTCTCGATACATGGCTTCCAAAAGCGAATACCAAAAAGGACAGCGCCTGGCTAAATAGGAGCAGAACAGTGCTGTCAAGTGGGCCCTTGCCAGTTTGCTCTCCACGCTTGGACGAAGCCTCTTTTCTGCCTCCACGCACTTGGTCAAGTAGTCCACTCTGGACCGCTCAATCGTACAGCTCTCCTTCGCTCCCGCTTCGTCCGACGCACTTACTCAGCTTCTACTAATGAGCCCTGATCCAAGATCTTCATCTCCCTCTCTCCTCATTGCTTGTGTGTCGATGTAGGCTTTAGCCTTTAGGTTTGTAACAATAACTGCAGATCGATCTTGCTACATAGCAGTACTCATTGGCCACTAGTGTGACTGCTGCTAAACTAAACTAAACTAAACTAAACACCGTGTGGCTAGTCGACTCTTAGGCCAAGAGAGGAGGCATAGTGCTCTTGCTGTACATAGCTCGCGATTATGTACTGTGTCTGTATGAATGTGGTTTGTGTTGTTTTCGATCAGTTCTACTAGGATAGCATGGGGCTGGCCTACGACATTAAAATTGTTGTGTTCGATTTCAGAAAAGGGAAGTTGTATTCGTGGAGCAGCTTCTACTGGTTGAGGCAAGCGTAGATGCGGCTGGAACGGACCCGGCTGAAAACATGTAGCGTGCGATAAAACAAACGAGGAAGTTCTCGGTCCATCTAGAAATCTAAAATTAACTTAATTATTGGCCAGATGTCGTTACTTAGTTTTATGTGTAACTAGCAAAAACAAATGCAACAGAACCATGGCTAGCGAATCAAGATACAATTCACGATACACAAACAAATGTTCAAGCAAGTAAAGTAGAGAAAATGAATGCTGGGAAGGAGGTATTTAAATAAAAACCGATACTTGCGTACATAAAACTCAACAAAATGCTCAACGATTAACAAAATACTAGGGGTGCCCGTAATATTTTCATTGCTTTTCAGAGCACACCTTATTTTGCTTATTACCTGCCAACATTTACGGTTGTACGTGTCGTGTGCATTATTGCACCACATGGTATCTATGACATATTACTCTTCGTATTTAAGAAGAGAGAAAGTAGCTAGTCCTTACTAACAAACAAATCATCCAAGGTTTACCCGAGAAGAAACAATGAGTAAAGCTAAGTTGGCAACATAACACATACACTAAATTGTGAGCAAAGTGTACATAGAAGTTGGAAGCATCAGGATTTTACGACAGTGGCTACTATTTCACTCTCGCGAAGGAATAATCTGGCGCCACTGGCTAGCTCATAGGCCGGCACTTTCCTTGACGAGAGCATGTGAGTCACATGTGCTCCCATTCTCCACATTAGCATTGGCACTAGGTCGCACAAGATTCACTGGGTTGTTTTCTTCCATAGCTGGCTGCCCAAGCTGCAACGCAAGCTTCTTTATTGAGTTCATGGTGTTGTGATTCTCACCAAGTTAAGTGTGTTGGGTATCGTGAAGGTGTTGGGATTAGTTGTCTTGTAATGACTGGTTTTGACAATTACATTAGCACAGTCAACAAACAGTGAACATTTAGAGGAACATAATAAATCATGTAGAAAATGTGTAAATGCAGCCTTCAGACTTTTTTCTATATGATGATGAGTAGATAAATCATATCAAAACTGAAATGATACACATAAGGCAAATCAGCTATCAACATAAGGAGAGCTAAAAAAATAGTGGTGTGGCAAATGTTTACTCAGGATGAGTATTGAGAGAATAAAACCATGAAGGATATAAATTTAGGGACAGAAAGAAATCAATAAGGAATTAGCACCACGTGCAAAATGCAATATCGTTTCCCCAACAAGGTGAGCCAAAGATCGTGTGCACTCTATAATGTCCAAACTGAAATACATATGAAGCAACAATGTGGAAATGACTCAACGTGCGGCCATTTTCCTCCGTATGCATATCATGTCTGTGACCACCTTTTGTCGTTTCTACGCCCTTACACAAGGTTTAGGATTTTGATATACAAAAGTTTGTACTTATAGCAGCATGGGACCAAAATTTCCGAAATCGAGTCAATTTACACCGAGGGAGTTAATAAAAATTGTTTGGATTTGGAAGAAATATAAGTGTAAAAGGATCAATAAGAGAGTGTGGAGTGTGTGGTAAAACACTTTGAGCTTTTCAATCTACTCTTGACATTTCGATGTCTGTTGTTTGAGTCCCAGCTTGCAAATTATTTTCATGAAAATTTATGGATCATGACTTAGGACGCACATGCAAGTGTAAGTAGTACAACACGCAACTTACATACATAATACTCAACCAAACGGGCTACTATTATGATAATGTTTTTAATTTTTCTATCTAGTTATACTATGCTTGTAAGGTAAACCTATGGTTTGAGGCTAATTTTTTTGTAAGGGTGTCACGAAACTTCATACTTGCTGGAAATTATGCACAAAATATTAGTTGGTATGGACTAGTAGCACCTTGTACAAGGGGTGGTGATAATGTTTTCTTATGTTTTTAGAGTAAACGTTATTATTCATAGCTACATGAATTTTAGTTGGTATGGATAGCAACACCTAGTACTAGAGGTGGTGGCAATATTTTCAATTGCTTTTCATAGCGCGCCTTATTTTGCTCATTATCTGCCCAACATTTACGGTTGTAAGTGTGGTGTGCATTATTGCACCACAAACATTTTGCTCATATATGACATATGACTCTTCCTATTTAAAAAGAGAAAACCAAAATATCTAGTATCCCTATTAACAAACAAATCATCTAAGGTTTACCAGAGAAGAAACAATGAGTAGAGATAAGTTGACAACGTATCGCACACACCACATTGTGTGCAAAGTGTACATAGAAGTTGGAAGCATCAGGATTTTACGATAGTGGACATCATTTCACAGGGATGTATCAGGTGAAAATGTCCCAACTTCTCCAAAACTGAAAATGCCTACATGAACCGTTAGATCGTGTATGAACGCACATATTTGTCCAGCTATCCACCCAACTGTTTTGCAAAACGACCCCTGAAATCATATTGCTCTTATGTTCTAGCCCATTGCTCTGAGTTCTCTGTTCTCTCTCTTCCCCATCCTCATCACTCCCCAGCTGAATCACGGCGTAGCCAGCGTGGATAGAAAAACCAGAGGTGGCGAAGGCGAGCAAGATTGCAACATCTACTTCATTCTTCTCTCCTATTGCTGCATGACTTGGAGCAGGCTAGAACACACGTCTTAGTTTTATTTCCATTTTTCTCTCAAGATGTAACAGATCTAATGGAATCATCACGGATTTGAAAGAACTTTTGTTGTTTTTTCTGTGGAAAGATGAAGTCTATTCCAGATCCGGAATGTTCATTTGGACAGTGTATTTTTTTCTTCATTTACCGCAACATATTTTTTTGAGAAATATATTTTTATCATGTCGATTCAGATCCAAAATTGCTTCAAAACCGGCACATGGTTTGATCAGATCGGATCTGTTCATTAATGTGAGTTTCTTCGTTGCCAATTTCAGTGGAACATGGAGAATCTCGTAATCTAACAAGCTCCAAGGTGCAACAAAACACACACATACTATTGTGGTCTCTATCCTATCACAACTAGTACAAATTGGGCCTTCACACATGGCTGAAATGACCCGTCACACACGGTAAACCTAACCGTCACAAGGCGAGGATAGGCGATACGTCAAAACAAAGCACACGGTTTTCAAATTCGTGTGCAACGGGGTCCAATGTTGCACACGATTCATTACGTGAAATCATGTGCGATAGGCTGGTCCGTTAGCAGACTGAAAGATCGCAAATATTGTTGTTAATTTAGACGTATGCGTTCCACAGATATGACACCTGTTTGTTGACGTTTCATATATGCAACAAGCAATACCCAACTGTGTCTCCACTAGCCTATAACTCAACATGGCATTCAATTAAAACTTATTTATATTTGACCAGCCTAAGTTCTACTAGATGGTAACATTTTCCTAGACGCAAATTACGAAGGGCACAATCCCCAATCCAGCTATCTTTCTCGGAACTAGCATGGCTCCAACCGTCTGCACGTTATTTTCAGTGTAAGGGGTGCTCATAGCTGATTTAAGAGCAACTCTAATAGTATAGCCGGTTGTTGGCTATAAGCAGGATGCCATGTTATCTATAGCTAATATGTAGCCAACAAGTACAATAGTTGATTATAAGAGCATCTCCGCTCGTCCCCCCCAAAAAGCTAAAATGGGGGACGCCGGAGACAAAAAAAAGTCGCCCAATCAGCCTCCCCAAATAACAAATTTGAGTCGGCGGTCCCAATCAAAACCCAACCCATAGGGAGGCTGTTGGGGGCGCCGGCGCGCATGCGGCGTGCATGCAAATGATATTGTATTCTCTCTTCCCACATAGTTGACCTACATGCATGCTCACATGCAGAATCTTTTCTCTCCCCTCTCACATGCACATGCAACCAAATGGGGCTACGGGCTGGGGGTGGCATCAATTTTTAGCCTCCCAAAGATTGAATAGCCCCCCAAATGCCATTAGCCGGATGTGAAATGGAGGCATCGAGTGGAGATGTTCTAAGAATGTACTACTTTCTCAATGGATGATCCACATTTCATTCACACAACTTGCCTAGGAGCACGTGTTAGAGCTAGCTTTTGCATAAGAGCTTACTTACACTCTTTCCTCTTCTCTCTCCTCTAACTAAACATAAATATATTATTTTAATCCTTGTAGCCAGCTGACGAGGACTTATTGTACTTGCTCTAAGGTCTTCCAACGGAACCATACACAGAAAAGTACAAGAAAGAAAAGTAGAGAAAATGAATAAAATGATTGGAAGGAGGTCTTTCATTCAAGACCAATACTTACATACATAAAATTCAACCGAATGCTCTACTATTATGTTGATCTTTTAATGTTTATGTCTAGTTGTACTATGCCAGCAAAATAAACCTATAGTTTGAGGCAGAAAATGTTTAAGAGTGTCATGAAACATCGTAACTGCTAGAAATTATTCATAGGTACTCAAATATTAGTTGGCATATATGGACCAGTAACACCTGGTACTAGGGGTGACGGTGAAGTTTTTTCAATTACTTCACAGAGTAAGCGTTATGCCTCTTATTACCTATCGACATTTACAATTGTACATGTCGTGTGCATTAATTATTGCACCACATGGTATGACCGTGTTACTCTTCCTATTTAAGAAGAGCAAAACTGAAGTAGCAAGTATTCTTACTCACAAACAAAGTACCTAAGTTTTACTAGAGATGAAACAATGAGTACAACAAAGTTGTAGCATAGAAGACACCGCGTGCACAATGTACACAGAAATGGGAAGCGTCAGGATTTAGCAACTCTAGGAATCGTTTTATTTTCGCAAAGGAAAACTCTTGCACCACCAGCTCAGCTCACATGCCCCCACTCCGTAGCAAGAATCCACAGGTGCTCCCAACAGCCACATGAGCAGATCCTACCTGAATTGCACAATATTTTTCCTAATTGGCTTATCTTTGATCCATACTAGTAAGCTAGCTATCACGTGTGCAGTGCAAACTTCATGATTATGTTGATTTAGTTCCAAGTGATCCTGGCCGGGTTGACTGTGGTGGCCTGTGTGCTTAGTTTTCTTGCAATGAGACAAGTGTTGATTCCGTGGGGTTTTTTTTGGCAATTACAGGAGCACGCTCGGTATATACTTAACAATTGGAAGAACCTGTTTCAAAGAAAAGAAGGAACACGACAAATCAAGTAGAGATGTGAAAATATATAGCTATTGAGTGTTGTAAATGTAACTTCTTTTTCTCATTACCGTGAATTGCATGGTCGACACCAAATTGTTTGTCCCAACATAATATCGTGAAATTCTAATATCACACATTGCATACGTGAGATTCTATGCCAACATAGTCTCAAATGGTACTCCGGCATCGCTTTCTATCCAATCCAACAGAGCTCTTGGATTATCATCTATAGCTTTCAAAAAAAGCAATATGAATTGCATATTCTCCTGCTAATTTCAATTCATGTGGCTGCTCAATCTCACCCAAAAAAAAACTACCATCCCACGTCACGAAAATATAGCCATGGGATGTACACTGCACCAACACAATCGGACAAAGCTATTAGATTATCTTCTATATGTCTTCCCTCTGCTCGAAAATATTCGGATAATTTCATTTCACGCGTGACGACAACGCCTTTCCTTTAACGGCGAGTCGAACGAAACAAATATTGCTTCCAAGCAAGAGGAGCAAAACTATGCATTTCTTTGGTTTTCCTTATTCTTTCTTGTGGGTTGTACGTGAGATTATGCGGTGAGAGCCCACCGGCAACTCGTTTTCCTTCTCCATCGTGACCGTGAGTGTGCAGCCAGCAACGATCCAAAAAAACATGGTGCGGGTTGTCGTTTCGTTTCTCCGCTGGCAGAAAAGGAGATGGAGACGGGACGAAACGGCCTCTGGTAGCCGCGGAATGCCGGAATCCCCTTCGTTTTCTGCCTGCCGCCAAGGATCATCCAAGTCCAGCAGCACCAAGGACAATCAGCGGCAGCGAGCGCAAGGCAGATGCCAATCACCTTCCTGTTACTTTAATCACTTTTCACTTTTCACAGCCAAATGAGCCAATCATCTGCTCCCTTTTAGTACTAACAATATCAACTGTGCGTATGGCGTGCGTGTCGATATGCCCTTTGTTCTACCTCGCTAATATAACTGATTAACTGCAGATCTTGCTGCATAGCAGTCGCTACTCACTTGCCACTAGTGTGACTGCTGCTAAAGGCTAAAGTGCTAAACTAAACTAAACACCGTGTGGCTAGCTGACTCTTGGGCCAAGGGAGGAGGCAGAGTGCTCTTGCTGTAGCTCACTCCGATTATGCATGTATGTGGTTTGTGTTGTTTTCGATCAGTTCTACTAGGATAGCATGGGGCCGGTCTACGCGCGGCATCGAAATTGTTGTGTTCGATTTCAGAAAAGAAAAGTTGTATTCGTGGAGCAGGTTCTACTGGTTGAGGCAAGCGTAGATGCGGCTGGAATGGAACCGGCTGAAAATATGTAGTGTGCGATAAAACAAACGAGGACGCGGTCAGTTCTCGGTCCATCTAGAAATCTAGAATTAGCTTAATTCTTGATCAGATGACGTCACTCGATTTTTATGTGTAACTAGCAAAAAAATGCAACGGAACCATAGCTACTGAATCAAGATACAATTCACGATACAGAAAGAAGTTCAAGCAAGTAAAGTAGAGAAAATGATTGCTCGGAAGGAGGTATTTAAATCAAAACTAATACTTGCACACATGATAAAACTCAACAAAATGCTCAACGATTAACAACATACTAGAGGTGGTGGTAATATTTTCAATTGCTTTTCGGAGCACTCCTTAGTCCTTATTTTGCTTATTACCTGCCAACATTTACGACTGTACGTCTCGTGTGCATTATTGTACCACATGGTATCTATGACATATTACTCTTCCTATTTAAGAAGAGAGAAACCAAGTAGCTAGTACTCCTTACTAGCAAACAAATCATCTAAGGTTTATTGGAGAAGAAATAATGAGTAAAGCTAAGTTGGCAATATATCGCATACATCAAAATGTGAGCACAATGTGCATAGGAGTTGGAAGCATCAGGATTTTACGACAGTGGCTACCAATCCACCCTTGCGAAGGAACAATCTGGCACCACTGACTAGCTCATAGGCCGGCACTTTCCTGGATCAGAGCATGGGAGTCACATATGCTCCCATTCGCCACATTAGCATTGGCACTAGGCCGCACAAGATTCACGTTAACTGGGTTGTTTTCTTCCATAGCTGGCTGCCCAAGCTGCAACACAAGCTTCCTTATAGAGTTCATGGTGTTGTGATTCTCACCGAGTTAAGTGTGTTGGGTATCGTGAAGGTGTTGGGATTAGTTGTCTTGTAATGACTGGTTTTGACAATTACATTAGCACAGTCAACAAACAGTGAACAGTTAGAGGAACATGATAAATCATGTAGAAAATGTGTAAATGCAGCCTTCAGACTTTTCTCTATATGATGATGAGTAGATAAATCATATCAAAATTGGAATTATACACATAACGCAAAGCAGCTATCACATAATGTGTCGTTGCCTATTCGACAATACCCCGGAGGAGGGATCCTCACGAGGGGGATAAGAAGTAGGGGCCATAGGGCGGAGTGCACACGGGACGGTGGTACGCGAGTTACCCAGCTTCGGAACACCGCACGACGGGGCCTACTGCTGCTTGTCTGGAATTATCGGCGCTTTCGCGTTGTTACAATGAGTTGTGGTTGTGCCTCTAGGGCTCCCGGATCCGGCTTATAAGGCGCACAGATCTAGGGTTTACATGGAGAGTCCTAGCCGGATTACGAGATAGCCTAACTACGGTACAATATCTTGCCGTGCACGGATCCGCCTTCCATACATGTCGTACTGGATCCGGGTTCCTCACGGGCCTCCATGGATCCAGGTTACTCCAAAGGTCGGTCGGATCCGGCTTCCTGCTCTGGGCCGGACATCTTCCGTCGGATCAACAGCAAGCTGGCCGCCGATGGGCCACATGCCTCATCACCATCTGTGGGCCACCCGGGCTTGCCGGATCTAGGCACTGTCGATGGTACACCCATGAAGTATACCCACAACATAATGAGAGCCAAAAAATAGTGGCGTGGCAAATGTTGCTCATGATGAGTATTGAGAGAATAAAACCATGAAGGATATAAATTTAGGGACAACAAAAAATCAATAAAGAATTAGCACCATGGCAAAATGCAATGTCGTTTCCCCAACAAGGTGAGCCTAAGATCGTGTGCACTGTATAATGTCCAAGCTGAAAATACATATGAAGCAACAATGTGGAAAGGACTGACGTGCGGCCATTTTCCTCCGTAGGCATATCATGTCTGTGACCACCCTTTGTCGTTTCTACGCCCTTACACAAGGGTTAGGATTTTGATATATAAAATTTTGTACTTATAGCATCATGGGACCAAAATTTCTAAAATCGAGTAAATTTACACCGGGAAAGTTAATAAAAATTGTTTGGATTTGGAAGAAATATAATTGTAAAAGGATCAATAAGAGAGTGTGGAGTGAGTGGTAAAACACTTTGAGCTTTTCAATCTACTCTTGACATTTCGATGACTGTCGTTTGAGTCCCAGCTTGCAAATTATTTTCATGAAAATTTATGGATCATGATTTAGGACGCACATGCAAGTGTAAGTAATACAACACACAAAGAAAAGTACAAGTAAAAAGCAGAGATAATGGAATAAATGCTTGGAAGGAGGTATTTAAATCAAGACCAATACTTACATACATAATACTCAACCAAACGGGCTACTATTATGATAATGTTTTTTAATTTTTCTATCTAGTTATACTATGCTTGTAAGGTAAACCTATGGTTTGAGGCTGATTTTTTTTGTAAGGGTGTCACGAAACATCATACTTGCTGGAAATTATCCACAAATGCACAAAATATTAATTGGTATGGACTAGTAACACCTTGTACAAGGGGTGGTGATAATGTTTTCTAATGCTTTTTTTATAGTAAACGTTATTTTGCTCATTACCTATTGACATTTATATGTGTACATGTCATCTGCATTATTGCACCACATGTTGTGACCCATTGCTCTTCCTATTTAAGAGAAAACCTAAGTAGCTAGTATCCTTACTCACAAACAAAGTATCTAAGTTTTACCAAAGAAGAAACAATGAGTATAGCTAAGTTGTAGCTACATGTTACATATACAACACCCTCTATGCTTTCTACATAGGAGTAGGAAGCATCAGAATTTGGCGACGTTGGGCATCATAGCAGAATCGTGAAGGAACATTCTGGCACCATTGGCTAGCTCACAAGCCTCACTTTCATGGATGAAAGAATGTGAGTCATGTGTTCACACAAAGTGCGATGTCCTTCCATTCGCCACATTAGGAGCAAAATCCCGCCACCAAGGACTAGTTTTCAGCGTTGCTGTGAGCAAAAATGAGGCACACGACAAATAAGATGTTTGCCGGAGCAGTAACTTAATAGGGACATATGAAATTACCAATTTCCTATAGTGATGGTGGGTAAGCGCGTTCATTAATTAACTGAAAGAAAAGTTAATGGCCATCAAGGTGCGCTTTAGTCAATCTCGTAATCTAACAGGCTCCAAGACGCAACAACACACACACACACGCATATTATTGTTGCCTATATCTTATCGCAACCGAGATGGTTGCAATGTATTTATATATGCTTGCTATCTATCTCTTGATGTCAATTTATACATGTTTTTGTGTCAACATAAATGCATGGGCGGCCTATAAGAAAATCATGTTTTAAAATATTATATGGCAGCATGTACAATATTGTTGTCTATTTCAAACATCAGATGGTAAATTTAAGGTAGATTTAAGCAGTAATAACTTTTCAAATTCATTGGAGCGGTTGTGACGAGGTGTTCAGACATTTAAGTCCATAAAAATCAAAGCGTTTTCAACACTAACTTCTAGTATATGCACGGAAGGAGTTTAGATTACGTGGGACATATTTCCAAGGGTAGCCAATTCAATTAATTAATTGACCAAAAACTCTAATGAAAATCAAGATGCATGTATTGTATGAGAATCTGATGAGAAACATGGTGCAAGACGTGAACATTGTGCAACTTCCATCTTATCGCAAACTAGCTGCTTGCATGCATTTTGTGTGCATATCATCCGTCGACGTCTATTCTCAAGCATTCATTTCCATATGTCAAATGTCGATTTAGACACATAGGGTGCCATTTAATCAAACCATGCACTTCCATATGTCTTTCATGCTCATTCATCTATGGATATGTACGTGATAAATCCTCATAGTAGCGCTAGCTGAATACAAATCTAAATTGCACGAACATTTCTCCTGCCCATAATATGCTGAATTGATGTGCTCACAACGGTCATCACGGACCTCTTGAATAAGGTGGTAAGGGTACTCACTCTAGCACGTCACTAATGCACAGGTGCTTGATGACCCACAAGTATAGGGGATCGCAACAGTCTTCGAGGGAAGTAAAACCCAAATTTATTGATTCGACACAAGGGGAGGTAAAGAATACTTATAAACCTTAACAACTGAGTTGTCAATTCAGCTGCACTGAAAAGCACTAGCAACAGGGGTGATGTGAAAGTAGCGATAATATGAGAGCAGTAGTAACAGTAACACAGCAGCAGTAATAGCAATATGAGAGCAATGGCACGAGAAGATAGTTGATACTACTTCCAATGACATGTAGAACAAGTATATTATGATGAGAGATGGACTGGGGTTCCCAGCGATCTACACTAGTGGTAACTCTCCAATAACAAGTGTTGGGTGAACAAATTACAGTTGGGCAATTGATAGGATTGATAAAGCATTAAGAAAGAACATCAATTCATTAATCATGTAGGCATGTTTTCCGTATATAGTCGTACGTGCTCGCAATGAGAAACTTGCACAACATCTTTTGTCCTACCACGGTGGCAGGGGCCTCAAGGGAAACTACTGGATATTAAGGTACTCCTTTTAATAGAGCAGGAGCAAAGCATTAACACACCGTGAAAACATGTGATCCTCACATCACTACCATCCCCTCCGGTTGTCCCGATTGTCACTTCGGGGCCATTGGTTCCGGACGGTGACATGTGCATACAACTTGTAGATACAATCTAAGCAACAATATAGAGCTTAAATCTAAGATCATGGCACTCGGGCCCTAGTGACAAGCATTAAGCATAACAAGATTGCAGCAACAATAACTTCACAAACTTTATAGATAGACTAATCATAATGTATCATCCATCGGATCCCAACAAACACAACACAGTTACATCAGATGAATCTCAATCATGTGAGGCAGCTCATGAGACCATTGTATTGAAGTACATGGGGAGAGTATACCGACATAGCTACTGCTAGAACCCGTAGTCCATGGGGGAACTACTCACGGAGCATGGCGGAGGCGGTGGCGTTGATGGAGATGGCTTCCGGGGCACTTCCCCGCCCGGGTGCTGCGAGGAGTTCTGTCCCGAATTGGAGTTTCGCGATGGTGGCGCCCGGAGTCTTTCTGGAGTTTCGTCAAGTGGTACTGCGTTTTAGGTCGAAAGGGCTTTTATAGGCGAAGAGGCGGCGCGGGGGGCACTGGGCGCCTCACCTCGGCAGCGGCCTAGGCTGGCCCGCGCCGCCATGTGGTGTGGTGGCCCCCGGCCCCTCTCGACTCTTCTTCGGTGTTCGGAGCCTTCGGAGAAAATAGGAGGTTTGGCGTTGATTTCGTCCAATTCCGAGAATATTGCCCGAACAGCCTTTCGGAACCAAAAAGCAGAACTGGCTTTGTGGCATCTTGTTAATAGGTTAGTTCCGGAAAATGCATGAAATCATCATAAAGTGCAAGCAAAACATGTAAGTATTGTCATAAAACAAGCATGGAACAACAGAAATTATGGATACGTTGGAGACGTATCAGCATCCCCAAGCTTAGTTCCTGCTCGTCCCGAGCAGGTAAACGATAAAAAGAATAATTTCTGTAGTGACATGCTACTTACATAACCTTGATCATACTATTACAAAGCATATGAAATGAATGAAGTGACTCAAGGCAATGATCTATAGTTGCTAACAAGTAGATAACATATAGCAAAACTTTTCATGAAGAGTACTTTCAAGACAAGCATCAAAATTCTTGCATAAGAGTTAACTCATAAAGCAATAGATTCAAAGTAAAGGCATTGATACGCGTAGATGCACACGTCCGTTGGGAACCCCAAGTGGAAGGTATGATGCGTATAGAAGCAAGTTTCCCTCAGTAAGAAACCAAGGTTTATCGAACCAGTAGGAGCCAAGAAGCACGTTGAAGGTTGATGGTCGCGAAATGTGATGCGGCGCAACACCAGGGATTCCGGCGGAACCTGCACAACACAACCAAAGTACTTTGCCCAACGAAGCAGTGAGGTTGTCAATCTCTCCGGCTTGCTGTAACAAAGGATTAAAACGTATCGAGTGGAAGATGTTTGCAAAGAAAACAGTAGAAAACAAGTATTGCATAGATTGTATTTCAGAAAGAGAATTGGACCGGGTCCACAGTTCACTAGAGGTGTCTCTCCCATAAGATAAAGCATGTTGGGTGAACAAATTACAGTCGGGCAATTGACAAATAGAGAGGAGCATAACAATGCACATACATGACATGGTAAATATAGTGAGATTTAATTGGGCATTACGACAAAGTACATAGACCGCCATCCAACTGCATCTATGCCTAAAAAGTCCACCTTCAGGTTATCATCCGAACCCCCTCCAGTATTAAGTTGCAAACAACAGACAATTGCATTAAGTATGGTGCGTAATGTAATCAACAACTACATCCTTAGACATAGCATCAATGTTTTATCCCTAGTGGCACAACACAACACAACCTTAGAACTTTTCTCACTGTCCAGGTATCAATGCAGGCATGAACCCACTATCGAGCATAAATACTCCCTCTTGGAGTTAAGAGTAAAAACTTGGCCAGAGCCTCTACTAATAACGGAGAGCATGCAAGATCTTAAACAACACATATGTAATAACTTGATAATTACCATAGCATAATATTCTCTATCAATCGGATCCCGACAAACACAACATATAGTATTACAGATAGATGATCTTGATCATGTTAGGCAGCTCACAAGATCCAACAATGAAGCACAACAAGGAGAAGACAACCATCTAGCTACTGCTATGGACCCATAGTCCAGGGGTGAACTACTCACTCATCACTCCGGAGCGACCATGGCGGTGTAGAGTCCTCCGGGAGATGAATCCCCTCTGCGGGTGCGGAAATCTCCGAGTCCCCGAGATGGGAGGCGGCGGCTGCGTCTCTGGAAGGTTTTCCGTATCGTGGCTCTCGGTACGGGGTTTGCGACGGAGGCTTTAAGTAGGCGAAGGGCGTCGGGAGGGCGCGAGGGGCCCACACCATAGGTCGCGGCCGGGCCGGCGCGCCCTGGGGGCGCCTCGTGGCCGTTGACTCTTCGGTCTTCTGGAAGCTTCGTGGCAAAATAGGACCCCGGGCGTTGATTTCGTCAATTCCGAGAATATTCCTTACTAGGATTTCTGAAACCAAAAACAGCAGAAAACAGCAACCGCTCTTCGGCATCTTGTTAATAGGTTAGTTCCGTAAAATGCATAAATATGACATATAATGTGCATATAACATGTAGATAACATCAATAATGTGGCATGGAACATAAGAAATTATCGATACGTTGGAGACGTATCAGCATCCCCAAGCTTAGTTCTGCTCGTCCCGAGCAGGTAAAACGATAACAAAGAATTTTCGAAGTGACATGCCATCATAATCTTGATCATACTATTTGTAAAGCATATGTAATGAATGCAGCGATCAAAACAATGGTAATGACATGAGTAAACAAGTGAATCATAAAGCAAAGACTTTTCATGAATAGTACTTCAAGACAAGCATCAATAAGTCTTGCATAAGAGTTAACTCATAAAGCAATAAATCAAAGTAAAGGTATTGAAGCAACACAAAGGAAGATTAAGTTTCAGCGGTTGCTTTCAACTTGTAACATGTATATCTCATGGATATTGTCAACATAGAGTAATATAACAAGTGCAATATGCAAGTATGTAGGAATCAATGCACGTTCACACAAGTGTTTGCTTCTTGAGGTGGAGAGAGATAGGTAAACTGACTCAACATAAAAGTAAAAGAATGGTCCTTCAAAGAGGAAAGCATCGATTGCTATATTTGTGCTAGAGCTTTTATTTTGAAAACATGAAACAATTTTGTCAACGGTAGTAATAAAGCATATGAGTTATGTAAATTATATCTTACAAGTTGCAAGCCTCATGCATAGTGTACTAATAGTGCCCGCACCTTGTCCTAATTAGCTTGGACTACCGGATTATCACCGCAATACATATGCTTTAACCAAGTTTCACAAAGGGGTACCTCTATGCCGCCTGTACAAAGGTCTAAGGAGAAAGCTCGCATTTGGATTTCTCGCTTTTGATTATTCTCAACTTAGACATCCATACCGGGACAACATAGACAACAGATAATGGACTCCTCTTTTAATGCTTTAAGCATTTGACAACAATTAATTCTTTTCTCATTAGAGATTTGAGGATATTTGTCCAAAACTGAAACTTCCACCATGAATCATGGCTTTAGTTAGCGGCCCAATGTTCTTCTCTCACAATATGCATGCTCAAACCATTCAACTCAGTGTAGATCGCCTTACTTCAGACAAGACGAACATGCATAGCAACTCACATGATATTCAACAAAGAGTAATTGATGGCGTCCCCGAACATGGTTATCGCACAACAAGCAACTTAATAAGAGATAAAGTGCATAAGTACATATTCAATACCACAATAGTTTTTAAGGCTATTTTGTCCCATGAGCTATATATTGCAAAGGCGAATGATGGAAATTTAAAGGTAGCACTCAAGCAATTTACTTTGGAATGGCGGAAAATACCATGTAGTAGGTAGATATGGTGGACACAAATGGCATAGTGGTTGGCTCAAGGATTTTGGATGCATGAGAAGTATTCCCTCTCGATACAAGGTTTAGGCTAGCAAGGTTATTTGAAACAAACACAAGGATGAACGGTACAGCAAAACTCACATAAAAGACATATTGAAAACATTATAAGACTACACCGTCTTCCTTGTTGTTCAAAACTCAATACTAGATATTATCTAGACTCTAGAGAAACCAAATATGCAAACCAAATTAGCAAGCTCCAAGTATTTCTTCATTAATGGGTGCAAAGTATATGATGCAAGAGCTTAAACATGAGCACAACAATTGCCAAGTATCACATTACCCAAGACATTTTTAGCATTACTACATGTAGCATTTTCCAATTCCAACCATATAACAATTTAACGAAGAAGAAACTTCGCCATGAACATTATGAGTAACACCTAAGGACATATTTGTCCATATGCAACAGCGGAGCGTGTCTCTCTCCCACACGGTGAATGCTAGGATCCAACTTTATTCAAACAAAACAAAAACAAAAACAAAAACAAACCGACGCTCCAAGCAAAGTGCATAAGATGTGACGGAATAAAAATGTAGTTTCAGGGGAGGAACTGATGATGTTGTCGATGAGGGGATGCCTTGGGCATCCCCAAGTTTAGACGCTTGAGTCTTCTTAATATATGCAGGGTGCACCACCGGGGCATCCCCAAGCTTAGAGCTTTCACTCCTCTTGATCATAGTATATCATACTCCTCTCTTGATCCTTGAAAACTTCCTTCACACCAAACTTCAAGCAAACTCATTAGAGAGTTAGTGCACAATAAAAATGTACATGTTCAGAGGTAACACAATCATTCTTTACACTTCTGGACATTGCATAAAGCTACTGGACATTAATGGATCAAAGAAATTCATCCAACATAGCAAAAGAGGCAATGCGAAATAAAAGGTAGAATCTGTCAAAACAGAACAGTTCGTATTGACGAATTTTTAGATGGCACCAGACTTGCTCAAATGGAAAAACTCAAAACTAACGAAAGTTGCGTACATATCTGAGGATCATGCACGTAAATTGGCATAATTTTCTGAGCTACCTACAGAGAGGTAGACCCAGATTCGTGACAGCAAAGAAATCTGTAACTGCGCAGTAATCCAAATCTAGTACTTACTTTACCATAGAGACTTTTACTTGGCACAAAAACATGATAAGGAGAGGTTGCTACAGTAGTAAACAACTTCCAAGACTCAAATATAAAACAAAGTACTGTAGTAAAAACATGGGTTGTCTCCCATAAGCGCTTTTCTTTAACGCCTTTCAGCTAGGCGCAGAAAGTGTAATCAAGTATTGTCGAGAGATGGTGCATTCTCAGTGGGGTGCGGAGCTTTCTCAACCAAGCATAGTATATTAGATACATAAGTTTTAGCATCTCCCTTTTCATTAGTCTTAGGCGTGCTACTCTCATCAAACAAATTTTCAGGAACAAGCCAAGCATAGTTATTTTCTAGTGCATCATTCATAGCTAGGAGTTTACATGGTATTGGTGCTTTGATCTCCCCACCATCATTAATGTTATTAGTGTACCTTATTCTATCCATGTCCATCTTTTCAAGGAGACCAACAAAATTAGTACGAGAGCCTAGCATATTAAATTTAGCAAAGACCTTTCTAGCCTCTCTCGCTAGACCACCAAATTCTCTAAGAAGGGTTTCTAGAACAAAATCTTTCTTTTCCCCTTCTTCCATATCACCAAGTGTAAGAAACATGTGTTGGATTATAGGATTGAGATTAACAAATTTAGTTTCCAATAGGCGAACTAAAGCAGCAGCAGCAATTTCATAGGTAGGTGCAAGTTCTACCAAGTGTCTATCTTCAAAATTCTCAGTAATACTAACATGATTAAAGAATTCTTCTATATTATTTCTCCCAATGATAGACCCGCGTCCTACCGGTATGTCTTTTGTGGTAAAATTAACAGGAAACATGATGAATCTAGTAAAGTAAATGCAAGTAAACTAATTTTTTTTTTGTGTTTTCGATATAGAGAGCAAGACAGTAAATAAAGTAAAACTACCAACTAATTTTTTTGTGTTTTGTTTAGGTGCAGCAAACAAAGTAGTAAATAAAATAAAGCAAGACAAAAACAAAGTAAAGAGATTGAGAAGTGGAGACTCCCCTTGCAGCGTGTCTTGATCTCCCGACAACGGCGCCAGAAATTTACTGCTGGCGTGCACTTGACGTGGGAGATAGAAATCTTTGTGGTGTAACTTTTCTTCAGGTCCCCGACAACGGCGCCAGAAATTTAGCTTGATACGCGTAAATCACACGTCTGTTGGGAACCCCAAGTGGAAGGTATGATGCGTATAGAAGCAAGTTTCCCTCAGTAAGAAACCAAGGTTTATCGAACCAGTAGGAGCCAAGAAGCACGTTGAAGGTTGATGGTCGGAAATGTGATGCGGCGCAACACGGGATCCGGCGCCAACTAGAACACACACAAAGTACTTTGCCCCAACGAAGCAGTGAGGTTGTCAATCTCACCGCTTGCTGTAACAAAGGATTAAACGTATCGAGTGGAAGATGTTTGCAAAGAAAACGATGAAAACAAGTATTGCAAGATTGTATTTCAAGTAAAAGAATGGACCGGGGTCCACAGTTCACTAGAGGTGTCTCTCCCATAAGATAAAGCATGTTGGGTGAACAAATTACAGTCGGGCAATTGACAAATAGAGAGGAGCATAACAATGCACATACATGACATGGTAAATATAGTGAGATTTAATTGGGCATTACGACAAAGTACATAGACCGCCATCCAACCGCATCTATGCCTAAAAAGTCCACCTTCGAGGTTATCATCCGAACCCTCCGGTATTAAGTTGCAAACAACAGACAATTGCATTAAGTATGGTGCGTAATGTAATCAACAACTACATCCTTAGACATAGCATCAATGTTTTATCCCTAGTGGCAGCAACACAACACAACCTTAGAACTTTCTTCTGTCCCAGGTTCAATGCAGGCATGAACCCACTATCGAGCATAAATACTCCCTCTTGGAGTTAAGAGTAAAAACTTGAGCCTCTACTAATAACGGAGAGCATGCAAGATCTTAAACAACACATATGTAATAACTTGATAATTACCATAGCATAATATTCTCTATCAATCGGATCCCAACAAACACAACATATAGTATTACAGATAGATGATCTTGATCATGTTAGGCAGCTCACAAGATCCAACAATGAAGCACAACAAGGAGAAGACAACCATCTAGCTACTTGCTATGGACCCATAGTCCAGGGTGAACTACTCACTCATCACTCCGGAGGCGACCATGGCGGTGTAGAGTCCTCCGGGAGATGAATCCCCTCTCCGGCAGGTGCCGGAGGCGTCTCTGAGTCCCCGAGATGGGACCGGCGGCGTGCGTCTGGAAGGTTTTCCGTATCGTGGCTCTCGTTGGGGTTTCGCGACGGAGGCTTTAAGTAGGCGGAAGGGCAAGTCGGAGGAGGGCGCGAGGGGCCCACACCATAGGTCGCGCGGCCAGGCCGGGCCGCGCCGCCCTGGGTTTGGGCGCCTCGTGGCCCCACTCGTTGACTCTTCGGTCTTGGAAGCTTCGTGGCAAAATAGGACCACAGGCGTTGATTTCGTCCAATTAGAATATTTCCTTACTAGGATTTAAAAAAAAAAAGCAGCAAGCTGGCTCTTCGGCATCTTGTTAATAGGTTAGTTCAGGAAATGCATAAATATGACATATAATGTGCATATAACATGTAGATATACATCAATAATGTGGCATGGAACATAAGAAATTATCGATACGTTGGAGACGTATCAAGCAACACAAAGGAAGATATAAGTTTCAGCGGATGCTTTCAACTTTCAACATGCATATCTCATGGATATTGTCAACACAAAGTAATATGATGAATGCAAATATGCAGGTATGTAAGAATCAATGCACAGTTAACACAAGTGTTTGCTTCTAAGGTGGGAGGAAGTAGGTAACTGACTCAACATAAAAGTAAAAGAATGGTCCTTCAAAGAGGAAAGCATCAATTGCTATATTTGTGCTAGAGCTTTGGTTTTGAAAACATAAAGAGAGCATAAAAGTAAAGTTTTGAGAGGTGTTTGTTGTTGTCAACGAATGGTAATGGGTACACTAACTACCACCAAACTTTCAGAGCGGCTCCCATGAATTTTTATTTTTGGGTGGCACTCCTTCCAACCTTTCTTTCACAAACCATGGCTAACCGAATCCTCGGGTGCCTGCCAACAATCTCATACCATGAAGGAGTGCCTTTTTATTTTAGTTTTATTATGATGATGACACTCCCCCCAAGCTTACACAAGCCATGGCTAACCGAATCCTTCGGGTGCCTTCCAACAATCACATACCATGGAGGAGTGTCTATTTGAGTTAATTAATTCGGGACTGGGAATCCTTGCCAGCTCTTTTTGCAAAATTATTGGATAGCGGATGTGCCACTAGTCCATATGAGAGTCCGTCAGAAGTAAATGACAAGGTTGAAAGCTAAACACCACATACTTCCTCATGAGCTATAAAACATTAACACAAATTGAGAAGCATTTTGAATTGTTTAAAGGTAGCACTCAAGCAATTTACTTTGGAATGGCAGGAAATACCACATAGTAGGTAGGTATGGTGGACACAATTGGCATAGTGGTTGGCTCAAGGATTTTGGATGCATGAGAAGTATTCCCTCTCGATACAAGGCTTAGGCTAGCAAGGTTGTTTGAAGCAAACACAAGTATGAACCGGTACAGCAAAACTTACATAAGAACATATCGCAAGCATTATAATACTTGTACTGTCTTCCTTGTTGCTCAAACACTTTTACCAGAAAATATCTAGACCTTAAGAGAGATCAATTATGCAAACCAATTTTAACAAGCTTTACGGTAGTTCTCCACTAATAGGTTTAAACTACATGCAAAAACTTATGATCTACTTGAGAGCTCAAAACAATTGCCAAGTATCAAATTATCCAAGACATATGAGGCATTTTCCTTTTCCAACCAAATAAAGATAAGTATTGTAGCTTCCAACTTTTATCATTGAACATTAAAAGTAAAACGAAGAACACATGTGTTCATATGCGGAGCGTGTCTCTCTCCCAAACAAGGATAGCTAGGATCCGATCTTATTCAAACAAAACAAAATGAAAATAAACACACAGACGCTCCAAGCAAAGCACATAAGATGTGACCGAATAAAAATATAGTTTCAATAGAAGAAACCTGATAAGTTGATGAAGAAGGGGATGCCTTGGGCATCCCCAAGCTTAGACGCTTGAGTCTTCTTGAAATATGCAGGGATGAACCACGGGGGCATCCCCAAGCTTAGACTTTTCACTCTTCTTGATCATATATCTCCTCTCTTGACCCTTGAAAACTTCCTTCACACCAAACTTCTCATAAACTTCATTAGAGGGGTTAGTACTCAAAAAATTTGAATCCACCTTGGTCCTGTAGTGGCACATTGCAAGAACTCAATAAAACATTAGCTACAGCCCTCTATGTCTAGAAAACCTCGCTTAAAGTCCACAAGAGACAATGCAAAAAAAAAGAGACAGAATCTGCCAAAACAGAACAGCCAGTAAAGACGAATTTTAATAAAATACTTCCGTTGCTCAAATCAGAAAACTCAAAACTAATGAAAGTTGCGTACATATCTGAGGAACACGCACGTAAATTGGCATAATTTTCTGAGTTTCCTACAGAGAATTAGACCCAGATTCGTGACAGATAGAAATATGTTTCTGCGCAGAAATCCAAATCTAGTATCAACCTTCGATTAGAGGCTTCACTTGGCACAACAAAACACAAAACTAAGATAAGGAGAGGTTGCTACAGTAGTAAACAACTTCCAAGACTCAAATATAAAACAAAGTACTGTAGCAAAATAACACATGGGTTATCTCCCAAGAAGTTCTTTCTTTATAGCTATTAAGATGGGCTCAGCAATGATGCACTCCCAAGAAATAGTATTTGAAGCAAAAGAGAGCATCAAAAAGCAAATTCAAAACACATTTAAGTCTCACATGCTTCCTATGCATAGGAATCTTGTACATAAACAAGTTCATGAAAAGCAAAGTAACAAGCATATGAAGATAGAACAAGTGTAACTTCAACAATTTCAGCATATAGAGAGGTGTATTAGTACCATGAAAATTTCTACAACCATATTTTCCTCTCTCATAATAATTTTCAGTAGCTTCATGAACAAACTCAATAATATAACTATCACATGCAGCATACTTTTCATGATCCACAAACATATAATTTTTATCAAGTTCAAGAATAGTGGATTTAAAACTTTCAAACTTACTTTTATAAATAATATAACAAGGTAGTTGATCAATATCAAGAGATATGGGACTCATAGAATAAGTCAAGAACTCTCCAATCCCATTTCCATTAGTAGTACAATTAATATTATCAAGTAACATAGGACCATCATCTAGAGCTTTATCATAGACATTTGCTAAGCAAAATTCTTTAGTACCATGCATTTCGACATCAGGCACAAACAAAGCATTATCATAAGATTTATCAAAGTAGCATGGATTATCATATATAACAGTAGCGTAATTATTCTCACAAGTTTTACTCATAGGGATAATTTCAAGAGAATCCACAGGAACATAACATTCAACCTCTTTCGGTAAGCATGGAGGACAATCAAATAGTGTAAGAGATAAAGAGTTACTCTCATTAGGAGGTTGGCATGGGTAGCTAATCCATTCTTCCCCCTTTTGTTCGTCGCTCTCCTCTTCTTTTTCATCCAATGAGCTTTCAGGTTCATCAATTTCCTCCTCTTTTTCATCCAATGAGTTTTCAGGTTCATCGATTTCTTCTTCCACAGGTTCCTGCAAATTGTGAGTGCATTCTTGTGCATTAATGAGTCTCTCTTTATAATCAATGATATAAGGATTATTACGAAGCATTCTATGCAACAATTAAGGATAGAAGAGACATAATCTTTAAGGTCCTTACAAACAACACAAGTTTCATAATTCTCAACCATGAAGGATTCGATCTCGGAGGCTCCCATAAACACGACAAATTGTTCTACCTCTTCGAACCCATAATGAATATAGCAATTCCGATTATAGTTCTTAATTAAAATTTCCTCACTAAAGCCACATTGAAATTTAAGATGTTTAGTATCTTTGAATTTATATCATGGCGTTTAAGCAAGATTTTAGCAATTGTATTCACTTTTTCTATCATAGCACTCATTACTTACCAGCTCTTGATTTCCTATAATTATTATAACATTCTATGAGCTCCAAGTAGGTTGTAGGTTCTCCCATAACAGCAGTTTTTAATTTTTAGGTTTTTCAAATTTTTATGGATTTTTGGGTATATGAGACAAATAAAACAAGACAAAAATAAACTAAGAAAAAGTAAACTAAGCACAAATAAACTAGACAAAAGTAAACTAAGCAAAACAAAATAAAACAAAATAAAAACAGAGAGAGAGGTAGAGTGTACTCCCGAGTGAACTTATGAGTAGAGCTATGCCTCCCGGCAACGCGCGGAAAATAGTCTTGATGACCCATAGGTGATCGCAACAGTCTTCGAGGGAAGTAAAACCCAAATTTATTGATTCAACACAGGGGAGGTAAAGAATACTTATAAGCCTTAACAACTGAGTTGTCAATTCAGCTGCACCTGGAAAAGCACTAGCAACAGGGGTGATGTGAAAGTAGCGATATGAGCGATAGTAACGATAACACAACAGCAATAATAGCAATATGAGAGCAATGGCACGAGAAGATAGTTGATACTACTTCCAATGACATGTAGAACAAGTATATTATGAGAGATGGACCGGGGTTCCCAGCGATCTACACTAGTGGTAACTCTCCAATAACAAGTGTTGGGTGAACAAATTACAGTTGGGCAATTGATAGGATTGATAAAGCATTAAGAAAGAACATCAATTCATTAATCATGTAGGCATGTTTTCCGTATATAGTCGTATGTGCTCGCAATGAGAAACTTGCACAACATCTTTTGTCCTACCAGCCGGTGGCAGGGGCCTCAAGGGAAACTACTGGATATTAAGGTACTCCTTTTAATAGAGCATAGCAAAGCATTAACACACCGTGAAAACATGTGATCCTCACATCACTACCATCCCTCCGGTTGTCCCGATTTGTCACTTCGGGGCCATTGGTTCCGGACAGTGACATGTGCATACAACTTGTAGATACAATCTAAGCAATATAGAGCTTAAATCTAAGATCATGGCACTCGGGCCTAGTGACAAGCATTAAGCATAACAAATTGCAGCAACATAACTTCACAAACTTTATAGATAGACTAATCATAATGTATCATCATCTGACGTCGAGAAACCCACAGCAGCGACAGCCAACACGGTAGAGCCGGGAAGAGCCTAGAGCTGCGCCTGAGACCCCTCCGCGACGGCCCGCAATGCTCTTGGTCACACGTCCGATGCGAAGTGAGGGCGTGCCACTGACCTATACCTTCGGAAGGTGTGGATGATGCCTCGCTTAGTTTCCTGCAGGGCACACACGTAAACGTTAAATACGAGCCTCGATCGGCTCTCAGGATCGGCTCAAGGAGCCGATCTACCCATGATTCAACAAGGTGTCCGAATATATGGTGGTCCTGCTTGATCATGGTAAAGCTAATGAGATCTACGACGATGTGGGGTTTTCACCGCATAATCGGATCGTCCTACTCTAGGTTGGGCCTCGCGCCACGCACGGTGATCGTAAGCCAATCCTAAACAAGGCCTAAAAACCAACACGAGGTTGATCCTCGGAACATCTGTCTAGGACCAAACGACACCCTACATGCCGCTGGAACCTCCGCCCCTTTGTAAGGCCTAACTATTGCAGATATTAAACTAATCCTTGTGGAACAAGGAGTAATCGTACGATCAGATCTACTAAACTACGATCAAGCGGGGTGCGCCTACGCTGGGATGGGCGTAAGGGCGGCTAGACATGCAAGGGTTGCACTACGAAAGCATGCAGCATGAAGAACAATGCTAACCCTAACATATCTATGATAACTACGTTGCTCGCCATCAAAGCGCTTCAGTACGAGCAACGCATGAACAACGTGGGGCTTGTCTGCCTAGATCGCAAGATGCGATCTAGGCAGCATGTCGCCCGATAGAAACCCTCGAGACGAAGGAGTTGGCGATGCGCGAGATTGGTTTGTTTGGTGAACGTTGTTGTTTATTCCATAAACCCTAGATACATATTTATAGTCCAGGGGACTTTCTAATGTGGGCGTGCACTAAACCGTGCACGAGATAAACTCTAACTTCTAAACTAAGATGCGATCTAATATGTTACAGATACATGGACAATTTAGCCCAAACTTGGTACAAGGCCGATCCACATATTTCTTCCATGTATATATCCTTCAAGTCCATCTTGATCACGGCCCACCTCTGACTTGGTCAAATCTTGGTGATAACACATCCATCGGATCCCAACAAACACAACACCGATTACATCAGATGAATCTCAATCATGTGAGGCAGCTCATGAGACCATTGTATTGAAGTACATGGGGGAGAGTATACCAACTAGCTACAGCTGAACCCGTAGTCCATGGGGGAACTACTCACGGAGCATGGCGGAGGCGGTGGCGTTGATGGAGATGGCTTCGGGGCCCCGCCCGGCGGTGGGGACAGAGATGTCCCCCGGGTGGAGTTTCGCGATGGTGGCGGCGCCTGGAGTCTTTCGGAGTTTCGTCAAGTGGTACTGCGTTTTTAGGTCGAAAGGGCTTTTATAGGCGAAGAGGCGGCGCGGGGGGCACTGGCCTCACCCTAGGCCGGCGCGCCTAGGCCTGGCCCGCGCCGCCATGTGGTGTGGTGGCCCCTGGCCCCTCTCCGATTCTTGGAGCCTTCGGAGAAAATAGGAGGTTTGGCGTTGATTTCGTCCAATTCCGAATATTGCCCGAACGCCTTGGCAGCCGGTGCGATGAGTTCGAGCGACGACGAAGGGCGATGACGGCGTAGATTAGGATCTACTAGCATAGGCCTAGCAGTAGTAGATGGGTCAATAGACCCTTCTCTTATTCTCCTTTCTTTGAGTACTCGGTCCTCCCTATGTAAGAAATCCTTTTTATTAATGGAGAAGCTTCCCCAATTTGATCTTGCCGATTTCTTTGAACCGCTTCTCAATGAGCCGATAGCCATGTATCGATCCTCCACGACTCGCCCTTCATACCCTTCAACTGATGATTGTCCAACTGGTAGATAATGTGGGATCTTCAGGAGAGCCCCTAAATTTCTTCCGCCAGTTTCAACGACCCTCTTAGTGATCGCCCATCATTTTGTGAAGAAGGTGGCAACGGAAAATCAGCCGATGACATTTCAACTGGCTCTTAAACAGAGTCACCATTAGCCCCTAAGCTGTAATGCAGCACTCAACCGATTCTAACCGAATCGGCTCTCAAAAGCAGCGAACCTTCAGGGTGAGCTGCCCCCCGAGTTTCCTTAGCGCATTCCTCGTGCCTTGCTGGTCCGATTGTTTTCTTTCCTCGACCTGATCTGCACGTCCAGGCTGCTCTTGGCACCGTTCTTGAAGAGAGGATCAGAGCTCTTAAACTGCTCCATTAAAATTTCCCTTCGTGCTCCATTGACCCTCTGAACGTACTCTTGAGTCGATGGCCGTGCATCGGCTTTCATATCCTTAAGTCGATGTCTGCTGCATCGGCTGTGCTCAAAAAATTTCGAATTTTTTAGGCCGATTTGTGTGTCGGCCCACATATATGACAGTATTATCTCATATCCTCGTGTTTTGTCCATCTAGGTGCCCCCCGAGCCGATTCTGTCAAGAGAATTGATGGTATCGGCTCTTCAGGTAGTCCCTGTTGGGTCAAACGTTGAACTCATGCAGAATAGATGGTGAGGATAATTTTGGCCGATTGCTGGAATCGGCCTCCATATTGCTTATTCGGTGAAGGTTTTGTAATGTCCCTTCACAAATTTTCGGGGGGCCGATCGCAAGAATCAGCCTCGCCACGTTTGCTTTTTGACGTGCTCTTGCTACTCGTCCAGGCCGGTAGATAAAACCAGCCCAATCTCTGATTTTATCACGTTGGTGCACTGGCTGTCGTCCTCCTTGATTGCATTGTGTAACCGTGGAGCTCTAGGCTTTGCCGGAAGAACGAGCACCATGTTTGTGCCAGCCGATGTTTCATCATCGGCTTTCCTTTTTGGGACGCCACACTTTCCTTTGGTGACCCTCTTCATCCAGGGTTCGCTGAACTTTGGCGCGGATCGGCCGTGCCTTTCTCAACGTGTGCAGATATAGCCTTTCGGCTTCTTCTAATGCACGTAGTCGCTGAACCCTTCGCTTTTGGGAGCGGCTGAGACCATCAGGGCACCACCTTGGGCGGTGGTATATGTCTTCTTCTTCTTCCTCGTCTTCTAAATCCTCGGGATCTTCCAACCGAGGGGTCTCAGCATGCTTGCTTCGCGGCGGAGGCCCTAAGCGTTGGAACACAGACACGTTGGCTGCCTCCTTCTTCTTTCGGTTGCATTCTGGGCAATTGCCGATCGTTGGCAATCGGCTCATTCTGAATCCCAGCGGTGTCGAAGAAGGGCAATTCAGTGCCTGCCCTCGTCGTCTTACTCCCTTGCCGTTCCCTTGGCATAAGGCTCGTGCTCCTCCTCATCGTGGTCGTGCCGGGTGCCTTCTTCTCTGGCAGACGAGCTCCTTCACCATCATCGCTGAGCTATCGGCGTTGGTCATCGACTCGTATACTTGTTGAGGAGGTGATCGGAGAGAGAGGTCGTTGATATCTTATGTTCTTTACTTCTCCCTCGTGACGTAGCGCTTGCCATCTTGGCGGAGCCGTCGCTTGGAGCGGCTTCCTCCGTGTCTTTGCTCCGAGAGCTGCCCTCATCGTCATCCTTGCCGGCGTGGTGTCGAGACCCTATCATGTTGATCCGAACGAAGATCTGGCGGCAACCTTCCTGGTAAGCATACTCCACCATGTTAACGGTGGGGAAGGGATGTGTGTCGACCTTCATGGCGTGCTTGGTTGAAAATCAGTCGTCCATTCTCTATCGCCCTCTGGATCTGCTGACGCCACACCCTGCAGTTGTTGGTGGTATGGGAGTACGTGTTATGCCACTTGCAGTATGGCTTTCCGTTCAGCTCCTGTACCGTGGGGATCTTGTGGCCTTCGGGCACCTTGATATGCTTCTCCGTGAGCAAGAGATCGAAAATTTGCTCAGTTTTGGTCACGTCGAAGTCGAACCCTCTTGGAGGACCTGGTGGCTTCACCCATTTGCAGGTTCTTGGGCTCTTGCTCGAGTCCACTCAGCCCTGCGACCTCTGTTCTCCGTAGCACCTTCATCTTCGCCCGCGTCAACTACGGTGACCACGCGCTTGAATTTGTCTGGTAGACATCTGGGTGGCGCTGTTCATATGCGGGCTTTCGCACCATGTGCGCTAATGAAGGGTAGTCGCTTGGGAGGCCACGTCCTTGATCGATGATGATAGACCCACCACCGCCAACTGCTTCTTTTTCGTTTACGTGAACCGAATAGCATCGGTTCCTCACGGTCTGAGCGGCGGATATATTCGACCTGTTTCCCGCGCACGCCGTACTTGCGCCAGATCGGCGATGCCAGCCTCGGAAGCTTCGAGTGATATTGCTCATGGAACCGCTCTTCCACTGCTTCCAAGTCGGATTGAGTTTGGTGGCGGCGATGTGTACCACCCGATCCCGTGAGGGACTGTGAAAGAACCTCACACGTAGCGCGTCGACGCTGAGATCATGCCCGGTGTGCCAAATATCGGCTCACATGCTCGATGGAGCTGGAACCGTCGACCTTGAACTTTGTGAAGTCCGGGAGCGATATTTGGGTGGTAGCGGGATCAATTCGTACTCGTTGGGGTACGGCTTGGTATAGCCGATCGTCTTCCTTTTCGGCATCATGCCGAACTGGTCGATCGTACAAATCTGATCCGCGGTGATGGCTGAAGGTGTCGAACCACGAAGATTCGCGGAGTGGCATACTTAACCAGCCATGCTTGTTTTTCCGGTTCGAGCCAACTGCGGGAGCTGGGCTCTGGGTTTCGTCGGGGTGGCGTATTTAGCTAGCCACGTGCGCTCTCGGTCGCCTCCGACGTTCCCCACTGTTGTTCCAGTTCCCGTTGCAACCTGGTTCGAGACTGCCCAGGTACTGCAGTCTGGCACGTATGCGCATGCGTATCCGTGCGGGATCTCCTTGGGCGCGTCATGTAGGAACTGGTAGTCACTTGGGTCACCACCGATCTTGTAGATGACGTAGGCCGATGAGTTCGGCACTTCGGGTGCTGCCAAAGCGAACGGCAGCGGTGGACGGGACTGGAGTAGTAACTCTCCTTGGTGAGTCCCCAGAGCTGGCCACACGGAGAGTGCGATGGCTCATGATTTCCTGGATCACGCGGAAAGCGACGCGCTCCAACGTGTTCACCGGGCTCTCGGAATGGCGGTGCAGCGAATGAGCCACCATGAAGTTGATCTCCTGACGCAGCGACCTGGTGCGTTCTTCTGACGGGGTGGAGAGGTCCACTCCATCGAGCGCGCCTTCAGGTGAGAAACCCTTCCACCTGACACCATGGGAGCGGGTTCGGTGGAAGGAGCCGATGAGGTCGGCTTCGAGGACTGCCTTGATCTCGTCATATTTCTTCTTGAGCTCGCCGTTCAGATCCTCGTAAGTGACCGGAGTGCTTTCGTCCGCCATCTCAGATGTAGATGGCGATGTGGTGGGTGTCGAAGATGTAGATGCTGGTCCCACCGGGCGTGCCAGAATGTGTTGACGTCAGAAACCCACCGGACGCGACAGCCAACACGGTAGAGCCGGGAAGAGCCTAGAGCTGCGGCTGGCCCCCTCGAGCGACGGCCCGCAATGCTCTTGGTCACACGTCCGATGCGAAGTGCAGGCGTGCCACCTGACCTATACCGTCGGGAAGGTGTGGATGATGCCTCGCTTAGTTTCTGCGGGGCACACACGTAAACGTTAAATACGAGCCTCGATCGGCTCTCAGGTTATCCTGTAGATCGGCTCAAGGAGCCGATCTACCCATGATTCAGACGAGGTGTCCGAATATATGGTGGTCCTGCTTGATCATGGTAAAGCTAATGAGATCTACGACGATGTGGGGTTTTCACCGCATAATCGGATCGTCCTACTCTAGGTTGGGCCTCGCGACCACGCACGGTGATCGTAAGCCAATCCTAAACAAGGCCTAAAAACCAACACGAGGTTGATCCTCGGAACATCCTGTTTAGGGCCAACGAACGACACCCTACATGCCGCTGGAACCTCCACCCTAGGAATGGCAACGGGTCTGCCCCCGCGCGGGGACTGCTTTTTCTTCCCCGTCCCCGTGATTGTGAAATTCCCCCGTCCCCATCCCCATTCCCCACGTTGGGGACTATTTTCCCCCGTCCCCATCACCCACCGGGGATAGCAGATCCACGGGTTCCCCACCCCCATCACAAACAGTAGACAAATCATGAAAATATCGCAGAAATTCAAGCTCAAAAATAACTTAATACGTGCAGAGTCACAACACCACACACTGACACACATAAGACATAACGAGTACTTATGTTTGACTCACAGAGTTCACACAACGAGGGTTTGACCGAAGAATGGTTTATATAGACAAAATTTTGGCAACAAATCGCGTGATTACCAGAAGGTAAGCAAACATTAGTGACGGACGTAAATGCGTGTTTAGCTGAAATTAAGCAGGACAAGCTAAATTTGTGGGATATTACCGATACATGCGGGGCTCCGCGGGGTTCGGGTATGGGGACTGCTGGACGCCCCCCGCCCCGCTCTCCCCATCGGGGAGCAAGTCTTGCCGTTAATACGCCCATGGGGATAAATTAGATACCACACCCGACCCCTAATAGAGGAAAACCCCGTCGGGTTTCGGGTAAACGGTCCCCGTTGCCATCCCTACTCCACCCCTTTGTAAGGCCTAACTATTGCAGATATTAAACTAATCCTTGTGGAACAAGGAGTAATAAATGCATCGATCTACTAAACTACGATCAAGCGGGGTGCGCCCTACGCACAGGATGGGCGTAAGGGCGGCTAGACATGCAAGGGTTGCACTACGAAAGCATGCGGCATGAAGAACAATGCTAACCCTAACATATCTATGATAACTATGTTGCTCGCCATCAAAGCGCTTCAGTACGAGCAACGCATGAACAACGTGAGCTTGTCTTTGCCTAGATCGCAAGATGCGATCTAGGCAGCATGTCGCTTACCGATAGAAACCCTCGAGACGAAGGAGTTGGCGATGCGCCGAGATTGGTTTGTTTGGGTTGAACGTTGGTTGTTGTTTATTCCATAAACCCTAGATACATATTTATAGTCCAGGGGACTTTCTAATGTGGGCGTGCACTAACCGTGCACGAGATAAACTCTAACTTCTAAACTAAGATGCGATCTAATATGTTACAGATACATGGACAATTTAGCCCAAACTTGGTACAAGGCCGATCCACATATTTCTTCCATGTATATATCCTTCAAGTCCATCTTGATCACGGCCCACCTCTGACTTGGTCAAATCTTGGTGATAACACATCCATCGGATCCCAACAAACACAACACCGATTACATCAGATGAATCTCAATCATGTGAGGCAGCTCATGAGACCATTGTATTGAAGTACATGGGGAGAGTATACGACATAGCTACGCTAGAACCCGTAGTCCATGGGGAACTACTCACGGAGCATGGCGGAGGCGGTGGCGTTGATGGAGATGGCCGGGGCACTTCCCGCCCCGGCGGTGCCGGGACAGAGAGTTGTCCCCCGAATTGGAGTTTCGCGATGGTGGCGGCGCCCCTGGAGTCTTTCCGGAGTTTCGTCAAGTGGTCTGCGTTTTTAGGTCGAAAGGGCTTTTATAAGCGAAGAGGCGGCGCGGGGGGGCACTGGGCGCCTCACCCTAGGCTGGCGCGCCTAGGCCTGACCGCGCCGCCATGTGGTGTGGTGGCCCCCAGCCCCTCTCCGACTCTTCTTCGTTCTGGAGCCTTCCGGAGAAAATAGGAGGTTTGGCGTTGATTTCGTCCAATTCGAGAATATTGCCCGAACAGCCTTTCGGAACCAAAAAGAAAATAGGAAGGCACTGTGGCATCTTGTTAATAGGTTAGTTCCGGAAAATGCATGAAATCATCATAAAGTGCAAGCAAAACATGTAAGTATTGTCATAAAACAAGCATGGAACAACAGAAATTATGGATACGTCGGGGACGTATCAGTGCTACTTAAGGCAGTGTTGAAGTGCATGAAAGCATTAATAGTATGGTTGTTGCACCATGTGGTGTCACAACATTACTCTTCCTAGTATAGAAGAGAAGAGACCCTTATATTTGCAAACAATGCATGGGACATTTACGGAAGCGAAGGAAGGAGTAGAAAAAGTTTCAGATACATATGTCGCTTACGCCAACCCATTGACACAAGTTACTAGCTAGAATTAGGAAGCATCGAGATTTTTGTCCGGGACCTTAGACACAATGTTTCCTTGGGAACTACATCATGTGCCTAAGGATACTATATGCCACCTAGGCCTTAGCTTACAAGATCACAACAAGGTGGATCCGAGCATGGGACCCTGTTTTCTATTATGTGTCGCCCCACAAATATTGATGTGTTAGATATGATCGCCCTTAGTGATCGATGCCTATTAATTAACTAGCAAAGAAATTCCAGGAAGCGACACTTTCGGAGATGTAGTCTTAGATTTCAACGATGCTTTGCGCACACTTGTCTGTGTAAAATGTTGTCGAGTTTAATGAAAACTGTTTCTATAAAAATGTGTATTTTTGGATTATTTTAAGAAATCCGACCGCCAACCAATACCACAGATTCACTAGGGTGTGATCAAACCACACAAGAGCCCATGGTGACTGTAGAATCACACGTTGACCTGGTTTACACACTATGAGATGTCTTCCACTACGAGAGTAGCACACACACATGTGGTAGTCCTCTCCAAAAAATAGACTCACTTGAATACATTTTTACGATCCTTTAAATTTGTTTGTTAGTGGCACGAGCCGTTCATCTAAACAAGTTGATAATCATATTCCATGTCACCTATATAAGACGGAAATACATAGTATACAATGGACACATCTCTTCAGTTATCTCTAAACGTAATCTTTTTGCGTGCTTTTAAATTATGGATTTGATAAGTTTAAACAAGAAAACGTGTAAGAGAAGACATCTCGTAAAATGAAGATGTTTTGTTTTTTCAACTAAGAGATCTTAGCTACTGCTAGTAAGAAAAGACTAACCTCTTTCCATTTCTCCTCCATCTCACCAATTATCCTACGTGAAAATCATTATTGTGCATGCCCTAATGTTGCTTCACCGTTTTGTTAGAGAAGAAGATTGGTAGCATGAAAAAATAACTTGACACCACAAGGCCATCAACAATCCGACTTTAGTTGGCCCTAAACACTAAACATACTTCTCTACTTGATGAGCCCAGCTAAACAATCTGGTGTATTCTGGCCCGGCCCGGCCCGGATTTTGGCGATCCCATCTGACTTTCTTCTTCCTCTCGCTCCATTCGTGCTCACCACACACCCAGAAACCCCACAGAACCCTACAACCACCTCCGCGCGCCGCCGCTCGCCATGGCTGCCGCTGCCGGCGGGGCAGCCGGCCGCCCGTGGCGCGTGATCCCGCGCCCCGTCCTCGAGACCGTCCTCCACAACCACGCCCTCCACCCGCGGGTGCCGCAGCCGCTGCTCCTCCACGGCCCGCGCGGCGTCGGCAAGTCCACGCTCCTCCTCGACCGCCTCCTCCCCCAGTGGTCCGAGCCCCCGCACTACGCCGCCTTCGTCGACTTCCTCCACCCCGCTCCCACTTCCCCCGCCACCGCGGCGCCGTGGTCTCTCCTCGCCGACCCCACGGCCCCCTCCCTCCCTACCCTCCGCCTCCAGCTCGAGTCGGCGCTCGAGGGACTCACCCGCGCCGCGGTGCTCAAAGGCGCCGTCGGCTCCAAGGACGTGCTCGCCGCGCTCTCCCGGTCCCACGGCCTCCACGCCGCGCTCTCCCGCCTCGCGGGCCCCGGCCGGGGCACCACCTCTGTCCCAGTGCTCTGGGCGAGGGCCGTGCTAGCCGCAACCTCCTCCTCCGCCCGTGGCGAGGACCCCACGTTCCGCATTGGCGAGGGAGAGGCGGCCAACTGCTCCATGGAGGAGACCGCCTACATGCAGGAGGCCATGGCGGCGCTGCGCGTGGCCAAGGAACTTCTCCGGATGCAGGAGGGGTGGAGGAAGGAGGCGTTGCGGGAGATGAATAGGACGGGCCGGTTCTCGCGTCCGCTGGTCAATTCAGCCACGGACTGGCCGTGCCTCCTGCTCGACGTGCTGTCAGGCGCCGCTGAGGTGGATTTCTTCCAGGTAGAGTTTCGTGTGATTTCAGTTTGGTGTGAGGATTCATCATGTGGAAATCGTTGATGCATTATGTACCAGTGACGACATTTTTTTATGTGCAGCCAAAGCTGGTGCTGAACAATGTGGATGTACTTAAGAGGGCGGCGTGTGAGGATGAGACTATGGTTCCTGCAGCAATGTACCATGACAGCTTCATTTGGAGGTTGATCGCACTTGGTGCTAATGAGCAGTGCTTGCCTGTGTTTATGTCGACCTCAGATGGGTAAGAATCTGCCTATATGTTTCTGCATCATATGTTTGGTAAGCCTTGCAATACCTGAACGAGCAGGCTGCATAGAGACTGGGGTGAATGCTAAAATACTCAAACAAACCTTGCACTGGTTGAACACAAATATCTGATCTTGTTATACCATTTTTGGTTTTACCGTGCCTTAGTGCCTTGTACCACTGTCACTCCTATCTTCTGATTACCATAGCATACCCCAAATACCAAGATACAGTTGATCCTTTTATCTAGCTTTATTAGTGATTGTTGGCTCTCCGGGCTGTATTTTTCTGCTTATTACTGCATTAGTGCCAAGAACACTCCACATGTGAACTGATGAAACCATGTTCCTGTTCAAATCTTTGCAGATACTATTCTTCTCAAGCATTTGTTGATTTCGGTTTCCCTAATATCTTCATTTCTCGTGAGGTATGCTTAGTTTACTCTTGGACACTTGTGCTTTTTCCTCCTTTACCAATTTTCTACTTAAGCCACGATTATTTGATACAACAGACGTTTGGCTGGACACAACAAGAAGCTAAACTGCATATGGTTTCTGAGTTCTTCAGTGAAAAGGAGGTAGTAAGATTTTTTACTTACTAATTCCGTCCCGTTTCCCCCTTGTGCAAACCCTGTGCATAATTTCCTTCCCATGTTTATTGAAGTTGTAGTGGAAAGTTGTTGATGAGATTCTTGGGACAAACACACGACACCTATCTGAGATATATATGCTGAAGCAAAAGGCGAGTCGCCCAGAGTAAGTAACATACTCATTTTTCTGTCACGAATCTTGATATGATAGCCTTAGTAATAATATTCTCTGACGGTTTGTGGGTCAGTGTCATCAGTAATTACTATACGCTTGATGTTCTTGTGGATTATATATCATTTTATTGCAACCACCTGCTGTGTGAGCATCTAGCACTGGGTCTGTCCTGTCCATAAAAAGGACAAAATGACCAAGTTTAGATATTTTTACCGTTTGTCACGACTGCTATTAACTTGACTGTTTTAGTAAATCATTTGGATGTTTTGATTTCTAATTTGCCTGCTTGTGGTATGTATTACTCTATTATAGGTTTAATGTTTATATACCCTACATTAGAGGAGTTTGAGGTCTGTAGAAATCAGTTCGTGCCTTCTTATTTGTTTTGAAACTTATATAGTATTTGTTAGCTGATTTATGCTATACAATTAAGTCCTCTTGAGTAGCAGAGTTTCATTATGTTTTCAGTCTTAAACAAATATACTACATATATATGATAAAAGCACCAACCTCAGTTTTATTCTAATTTAATCTCCTTTGCATTGCAGGGTTTTGCATGACACAAACATTGAGGAAATTGTTGACACATACCTGGCACACTTGCAAGTAAGTAAAATTTCAGCCAGAGCTGAGTGATATACGCTATTTGAGAAGAGTGCCACTCCCCTCAGCTTGGATAGCTGTAGTTATTTCCCGTTTCCAAATTTGCTCTTTCATTGAAAACGCGTGCTTTTGCATTCAATATCAGAACTAGGAGAATGCAGTTAAAATAGGAGGGAAAAGAGCATGACTGTTGTTTCATTTCTTCTCACCAGGTATCTGTTGTGAATCCTGCTATGGATACAGCATTGAGTATGGTGCAGAAGTTCGCCTCTGATGTTCGCGAGGGTAAAATACCAGAAAACAGACTGTCTTTTGGTGCACCCTGGAGACATCCACCCAGGACTGACAACCCTGATACGTCATATAAGTGGGCAAAGATTCAACTGATGGATTTTGTCCAATCCTTTGTAAACGCTGAATTTGGGGTAACTATTATGTCCCTTCTGCTAGCCACGCATTTGCACTTTTGCTGTAATAGAAATAAAGATGACATCTTTATCGAAAAAAAGAAATAAAGATGACATGTAATAGGGGAAGTGACAAACTTTCCCTTTTTTCCACTTTCAAGCATACATGGAACATTTTAGCTCGTGTATTATTGGATTTCCAGAGTCTTAAGAGCTTTTCTTTGTGTATTTTACAGTTGAACTACCTAGCAGATGATAGCCTGGAAATATTGGATGATCCTGCAGCAGTGGCTATGATGGAGGTATTTCAATCAATCTCTGTATGGTATTATTACAATCTGCATTGTAAAAAAAAGGTTTGACCATCAGTATTGAAATAATCACCAACATCAACATTACTAATTGATATTAGTAGATCCATCATGATAATAATTTTATAAAGTTACTCATATTTGTTTAAAGCACCATATTTTCATGAAAATAGTCTATAGATGGTCAAAGTGACATCTTGGAGGCACTGTCAATGTCTATATTGGCCTGTACTGTTACTCAGATGGAGTATTGGCGTAATGATATCATGCTTACATGGTTGCTGTTTCTAGGTCGGCCTACTTTATCAACAGAGAGAACCATCCTTTATGCGACCAATCACTCGTGGGATTCAGCGCTGTCTTGCTAGATGGTGCGTTCTTGTACTCCTTGCACGCTGATGTTCTAGCGAATAGTTTGTTTCTGATGAAATTCTTTATTTGATTATGTCTAGGCTTGTTCAGCAGAGATTAGAGTTGAACCTTCAAGAATCAATATCATTCTTATGGCAACGTGCAATACGTGGGCGAAGCTACCGGCACTTGATGAAAGAAATCGGCTACAAGTAACAAGCTATGTAAGAAATTCTCATATATTCACTCCGTTATTTTGAACTTGAAGTGGGACCCTTACATTTCATTTTGTTATGCAGATTATGTCAAGAAAATTCTCTTGTGTCTAGAAGTGATTTGAATGAACCAGGAACCATTTTCAATTCTATGGTGTGGAACTGACTTGTTATTTTGATGGATTTACCCTCTAGTATCCATAAGATTATGTGAAGCACACATATGATTTCACAACCACTGACATGCGAATGTAAGTTAATTCACCTGTCATAAGTTATAACCATTTGCCATGTTTCTTTCAATCAGTAGTAACCTGGTATGAATGGTTCTTATAGATTGGAAGAATTATTCCATATGTTGAGCTTTTGTCTTAGTGGCTTCAACTTGCAGCATTGCATTATTTGGCGTGAAAAGAATAATCCCCTATATAGAAGTTGATTGCCGCAACTATACTTCAAACAGTTTTCTGAAAAATCAAATTAAGTGTAATTGTTATTAATAATAGCAATAAAACAATTGTAGTCTTCTTCCAGCAGGCCCTCCTGTCAAAGAGGCCGGTGTCTGCTGTTTGTGTTCCTGTCGCCCTGGCGATTGTTTGCAGAAATGTCTGCCTCCAAATGTGCACCTTGGGCTCACCCACTCTTCCAGAGTTAGTTTGATTTATTTGCTAGTAACTACGAAATCATGCTGCATCTCCATGTTTTGTTGGTAGTATGGTGCAAAATCAGGAAAGCCTATTGTGTCTCGAATTTTCTTCTCTTATTTCATCAATAACATGTCCCAGAACAAGACACTGGCCTAGCTTTGTGAATGCGTACTTTCTTGTCTTATTTCATCAATAACATGTCCCATATTGCTCCATTTTGGCATTTACATTTTGAGATGTGCACAACAACCAACCCATACTATTTATTTTCATACTGAACCACGGGTAACGTTTTATTCAGTAGCATCTAGTTGCATATTTCTGTAAACTAAATAGTAAAGTGTGCATACAGACATAACCATCACGTGAGTAATGTTTTATTCGTGAGTAATGTTATATTCAGTAGCACCTAGTTGCATACTTCTGCAAACGAAATGGTGAAGTTCGAGCATACAGTACTTAGTAAAGAAAGGAAAGTTCTTTGGTTTACAGTACTTTGATCTTGGCCTGATAATATGTGTACTATCAGAGCCATACTTTAATCCTCAGTTGGTTGAACCTTTTAGTTTTTGTGTAAAATCAAATTAAGTGGGAGTACTAAGGAACAATTGTAGTCTCCTTCCAGCAGGCCCTCCTGTGAAAGAGGCCAACGTGTCTGCTGTTCGGGTTCCTGTCGCCCCGGTGATCATTTCCCAGAAGTGTCTGCCTCCGAATGTGCACCTTGGGCTCACGAACTCCTCCAAAGTTAATTTGATTTATTTGCTAAAAATTACGAAATCAGGCAGCATATCCGTGTTCTGTTGTTGGCAGCATGGTGCAGAATCAGGAAGGCCTATTGTGAATGTGAATATTCAGAGCAAGACACTGGGCTAGCTTTGTGAATGCGTATTCTTCTCTTATTTCATCAGTCAAATTCACATATTGCCCATTTCGGCATTTACATTTTAAGATGCGCACCACAACCCACCCATACTCAACAGTTAGGAATGTTTTATCTGGGAGTAATCTTTTGTTCATTATAGCACCTAGTTGCATACTTCTGCAAACGAAATGGTGAAGTGTGTGCATACAGTACTTTAGTAAAGAAACAAAAAATACGTTGGTTTATAGTACTTTGGTCTTGGCCTGATAATGTGTACTATCAGAGCCATACCTGAATTTTCAGTTGGTTGAACCTTTCCTGCTCTTACTTTTTCAGGATGGCTCAGAAATTTTTCATCATGGTTGCCAGAGGTGGACGTCTTTTTTGTACAATGCTAACAAGGATATCTATTGTGGTAGCACTATGGTTCTTTTTAGGTCTCTTATTTAAGTATTTATACACCATTTTGGATGAGACGTTGCGAACAGAGAATCTCGCTCAAGTAGCAACAGGAGTTGACACAAAACCACTTTTATCGGCAATAAGCTCCGATTTTTCGGGTGGATGTTTTTGTAATTCAGCATGATCAGATTATATACCAGTTAATGCTCTGATACACATAATAATACTGTGACTCATGGCTTGGTAGGACAGCCATGCTCACTATGTTCATCTGTGACCAATATGAATAGGCTTGCATTGCTAATTTGCTTGTCTCTGGAAGTGGCTGGTTTGCTCTTAAATCTTTTGTTGATGAAGGCGGAACAGGAGGCCCCTCTCTCTACCTTACACATTGCAACTAATTAAGCGGTTTGTGGGTGGCATCTGTTCACTACTTGGCATTTGCTCAGAAGATATTAGAAGTGCAAATGTTCTGGAGTAGCTAAGAAACATCGGCAACAACTCCACGAGGACACTCTCTATACCTTGATACATTGTGTCTAGCACTGGTCTTAAAGCACACTTAGGTTATGCTCACTCTCTCGTCGGTGAACGTGAATCTCCTATGGAAAATGATTTAACTCCCCCGGGGGATGGAGCGTTCTCAGCCTCCCCCTTAGTTGCGTGACGCGTGTCCGATCCAAACGTGGGTCCCGCCAGTACACCTTATCCCCACGCATTCTTTCCTCCTCCGCTCGTTCTCCCAGAGATCCATCTCTTTCCAACTACCCGACCTCTCCTCCACACAACGCAGCGAGGCTTGCCGGCCAGCCACCGCCGCCGAGGAACCCATGGCGCCGCCGCTGCTTGCCCTACCGACGACGTTGGTTGACCGCCGCGTTCCGCAACCCATGGCCGGCCGCCACGACCCATGGCCGGCCGCCGCGACCAAAGTCGCCCGCCTCGTCCCATCGCCGGACATCTCCGCGACCAGTGTCGCCCGCCACGCCACCGCAAGCCGCGGCCCATGGCCGGCCGCCGCGCGTCTGGCGCACCCTCGTCCGGGAGCCCACGGGCGTGTCTCTCCCTGCTAGTCCCGGAGCTCGTCGCTGTGCAAAGGCCCTGCCTCTGCTCGACCCGACGTCACGCGCCACACTGTCTGCTCCCGCTCCGGCCGACGGCTCCGCGCCACGCTGTCTGCTCCCGCTCCGGCCGACGGCTCCGCGCCACGCTGTCTGCTCCCGCTCCGGCCGACGGCTCCGCGCCACGCTGTCTGCTCCCGATCCGACCGACAAATCCCCATGGAACAAAGCTTCGTCGCTCCCAACGGAGGTGCTACATACGGCAGCTTAGCACGACTTCAGGAGTTGCTGTTCACGGTGCTGCTACCTTGGGCGTCTGACGTTGCTACGGGTGGAGGCCGGGTTTGCTACCTTACGTGTTCAGTGTTGTTACCGGCGGAGGGCGGCTTTGCTACCTCTAGCGTCTGGGGTTCCGTGTGTCGCTGCCTTTGGGCGGATGGAGTTGCTGCAACCATTGGAACGACGCTGTTGTCGGTTGCAGACGAGGTTTCCGTTGATGTCTCCGGAAACTTGCAACATATGAATATTTTTTTGCTACAACTTTTTTGCGGGTTTGCTACAATTACACAATATATTTGCTACTGGGTTTCCGGCGAGTTCCCTGTTGATGTCTCTGACATTATCCATTTTTGCTACAGTCACACTTTTTTTTGCTACGAGCCGTTCTATGGTTTTGCTATGTTAGTATATATATTATGCTACTAAGTATTTCGGTGATGTATTGGGTGAAGTCTGTTTTGACACAACAACAATGACCTCGCCAGGGACCTTTGTAAAAAATACTATGATGCTTTTTTTTTGCTATAATTGTTTTGTTGTTTTGCTACTTTAGTATAGAAATTTTGCTATGAGGTCTCCGGCGAGTCTCCGGCGAACTCAGCCTTTTTATTTGATTTCATGACTGAACCGTTTTTGCTACAATGTAGCAAAAGCGGGTTATTTTTTGCTGCCGGAGGGTATTTTTTGCTACATTCAGTAAATGCAGATCTGGCCGTTCAAGATGGCTGATCCGACGGCTGGCGACCCGGGGCTGGGAAATCAGATCCCCCGGGGGACGCCCAGCACTTTCCATCTCCTATTAGCCAAGTTCGTCGCGGTGATGGAGCAAGCGCCGAGTGGAGAAGGCCACTTTGGAGTGAGAGCAGCTGCAATATGTAGACTTGAAGACTGAAGAGCGCGAAAATTTACAAATGAAACTTGTATAGCATGGACAAGGATTTATCCAGGTTCGGACCCATGACGCAGGTGACAACCCTACACATTTCCTTGCTGGTAGACAGGTAGAGTACTAGTAACTTTTTCTGTTTCTGCTCCCTTTTATTCTTCTACGGAAGAAACTACATGAATTGCATGGTCTCCAACAAACTGTTTGTCATAATTTAATCCCGTGAAAAATCATACACATTGCGCACACGAGGATTCATCGCAATCGTAGTCTCAAATAGAATCCTGGGGCAATGCTTTCAATCCAATCCGACAAAGCTGTTGGATTATCCTCTCCAGCTTTCCTTCTCGATTTTTCTCGGATGATTTCATATAGAATATCACGTTTCCTCTCCATCGAAAAAAAATGAACAAAGTACTACCTTAGAGCATCTCTAGCAGATCCCTCATATCGGCCTGCAAACGCGGCGGCGGGTCGATATGGGGGTTTCGGCCATTTTTTGAGCCAGACCAGACCCCGCATCGGTGGTCTGGCCCGGATAATGGATCCAGGCCGCAACCCAAACCGCCAAAATACCCGCATATATAGCGGTCGGCGAGGCGGATGGGGGCCAAACCCCATCCGCTCCTCCGCCTCTCCGCTTCCCGCCGGCGTGAAATCGCCGTCCCTCCGGCGAGCAATCGAAGCATCCGCGTGTAGATCGAGCGTCCCCACCTCCCGTCGGCGACGATGGTGGCAGGGCACGGGCGCGGGGGTGGCCAGGTAGGCCGCGGCGGACGCTCCACCGAGCGCGGTGGGAGCTCCACCGGTCCTTCCGCCGGCGAGAGGACGGAGGCGGAGAAGATCAAGTCGGACGCGGTGCGCATCCGCGGTAGCTACCGCTACCGCAAGCACGGTGTCATCACGCCGCCCGCCTTCGCCAAGCGAGAGTCCGACCGCTACCGCCGCGGCCGCGCCTCCTCCCCTTCCGCGGCGTTGTCGTCGTCGAGCTCCCGCCAGCGCCCTTCGGCGGAGTTGGTTGTGAAGATGGAGGAGGACGACGCCGAGCCGCGGCGACTCCCGCAGCCGCAGTTCGCGACCGGGGACTACCTCGACGACGAGCAGCTGAAGCTCGTCCTCCCGCAAATCGGCGTGAACGCGGGTTCGCGCCGAGCGACTTCATCGAGGAGCACGACCTCGACACGGTGGTCGGCCTCGTCTCGCGCTCAAGCCAGCGCGACGCGGACAAGGCCGACGAATGGCGGTGCATCGCGGAGGAGCAGGGTCGGGTGTTCGTCGACCTCGGCAGCGACACGGAGTGACTCGGCCGCTCCGACGCGTCGCCGCCACGGTACAGGGCTCCGTTGAGTATCCGGAGCCGATTTTGCTGTTCTAGGTTGCCGTGGCGGCGGATTTCACCTCGAATGTAGCAAATTCGAGTTCCTTTTGATGTAATGCAGTCGAATGTAGGATCAATGTAATGAATTGCAAATTCAGTCTTCTGCGCGTTTTTTTTTTAAATTTACAGTTCTATATACCGTATCTGAACTACGAGCGTGTTATTTGAACCCCGAATCCGGGTTGGAGTGCCCTGGATACGCAGATTTGGGGTTTGGGGTTTGGCGCTGCTGGTAGAGATGCTCTAGAGAGGAGAAAAAAAAAACTACACATGCATTTCTGGTATTTTCTTTATCTTTCCTCGGGAGAAACAATACAAATTCTATGTTGTCAGCCTAAGTTCCTGTAGCAGTTCAATCTCACAAAACCCTAATATTCCACGTCGCGAAGACATGTTTGGGTTGTACACGAACATCGTTTTCTATCCTATCCAGGAAAGCTCTTGTTTTAATCTTCGCTCGTTTCCACGCTGGAAATTATCCGGATGATTTTTATAGTTTTTCTTTATTCTTTTTCTGTGGGTGGTGCATGAGGTTGTGCGGTGAGAACTCACCGCCAACCAACTCGTTTTCCTTTCCATCGTGACCGTGAGTGTGAAGCCAGCAACGCTCCAAAAACGTTGTGCGGGTGATGGAGACGGGACGAAACGGCCTCTGGTGGCCGCGGAATGCCGGAATCCCCTTCGCTTTCCGCTCGCGGGCAGTCGGCGGCAAAGATCATCCAATTCCAGCAGCACCAAGGACAATCAGCGGCAAGCGCAAGGCAGATGCCAATCACCTTCCTGTTACTACTTTAATCAGTTTCAGTTTTCACAGCCAATCATCTGCTCCCTTTTAGTACTAACAGTATCAACTGTGCATATAACTGTAGATCTTGCTGCATAGCAGTCGCTACTCACTGGCCACTAGTGTGACTGCTGCTAAACTAAACTAAAGTAAACACCGTGTGGCTAGCCGACTCTTGGGCCAAGGGAGGAGGCAGAGTGCTCTTGCTGTAGCTCGCTCGCGATTATGTACGTATGTGGTTTGTGTTGTTTTCGATTAGTTCTACTAGGATATCATGGGGCCGGCCTACGCGCGCGCGGGGATATACAGCGTCGAAATTGTTGTGTTCGATTTCAGAAAAGAATAGTTGCATTCGTGGAGCATCTTCTACTGATTTAGATCATCTCTAGCAGATCTCTCAAATTGGTTAAACCCGGATATTTGCAGTCCGGTTTGAGAATTTGGGGTGTTTTTGTCCAGTCCAGACACCCCAAAGTGGTCAAACCCGTAAATTTTTTTGAGGTTTGTTTGCAAATCAAACCCGCGATTTCTATAGTTGGGGTTTTGAAAGCATTTTTGCAGGCCAACCTGGATACGGTCAATGCTCTCACGACAGCTCGCTCCAACAAAGTTCGCCGATAAACTCGCCGGAGTCTGGCCAAATACCGACGAACTTCCACGTAATTAGACCGGGGATTAGGCAAAATCGAATCGCGCTCGCCGAAATTAGCCGCCGGTTGAATTCGGGCAGAGCCGGTCGAGCAGTGCGGCGAGGATGCTCGGGGCGACCGAGCACGGGGCGTGGGCGTGGCCGGCAGCCGGCGGCGCGGCGTGGGCGTGGCTGGCCTGCAGCCGGCGGGGCGGGCGCGCGCTAGCGCGGCGTGCCGGCGCGGCGCGAGCATGGCCGGCGCGGGGCGGCCGAGCGCGGGCCGATGGCGTGGTGTGGCGGCACGGGGTGGGTTGGAAGAAGAAGAAGGTGGAGTAAAAAAAACTATCACCTAGGTGAAATATTCGGGAATATGATATTTTATAGTTTCTATTTATGGGGTCCATGGAGGCATTTTTCGGCCTCCGAATCGCGAATTTTTCGACCTGCAAATACGTATTTCGGATTTGCGGTTTGAGACTTCTTCTAGTGATGCTCTTATGCAAGCGTGGATGCGGCTGGAATGGAACCGGCTGAAAATATGTAGGGTGCGATAAAATAAAGGATCGAGGATGCGGTCAGTTCTCGGTTCATCTAGAAATCTAGAATTAACTTAATTCTTGGTCAGATGACGTCACTCAATTCTATGTGTAACTAGCAAAAAAAAATGCAACGGAACCATACCTACTGAATCAAGATACAATTCACGACACACAAAGAAAAGTTCAAGCAAGTAAAGTAGGGAAAATGAATGCTCGGATGGAGGTATTTAAATCAAAACAAATACTTGCATACATGATAAAACTCAACAAAATGCTCAACGGTTAACAAAATACTAGGGGTGGTGGTAATATTTACAATTGCTTTTCAGAGCACACCTTCTTTTGCTTATTGCCTGCCTACATTTACGGCTGTACATTATTGCATCACATGGCATCTATGACATATTACTCTTTCTATTTAAGAAGAGAGAAACCAAGTAGCTAGTATCCTTACTAACAAACAAATCATCGAAGGTTTACCGGAGAAGAAACAATGAGTAAAACTAAGTTGGCAACATATCACATACACCAAATTGTGAGCACAGTGTACATAGGAGTTGGAAGCATCAGGATTTTACGACAGTAGGTACCATTCCACTCTCGCGAAGGAACAATCTGGCACCACTGGCTAGCTCATAAGCCGACACTTTCCTAGATCAGAGCGCGGGAGTCACATGTGCTCTCATTCGCCACATTAGCATTGGCACTAGGCCACACAAGATTCACGTTAACTGGGTTGTTTTCTTCCATAGCTGGCTGCCCAAGCTGCAACACAAGCTTCTTTATAGAGTTCATGGTGTTGTGATTCTGACCGAGTTAAGTGTGTTGGGTGTCGTGAAGGTGTTGGGATTAGTTGTCTTGTAATGACTGGTTTTGACAATTACATTAGCACAGTCAACAAACAGTGAACAGTTAGAGGAACATGATAAATCATGTAGAGAATGTGTAAATGCAGCCTTCAGACTTTTCTCTATATGATGATGAGTAGATAAATCATATCAAAATTGGAATTATACACATAAGTCAAAGCAGCTATCACATAATGAGAGCCAAAAAATAGTGGCGTGGCAAATGTTACTCAGGATGAGTATTGAGAGAATAAAACCATGAAGGATATAAATTTAGGGACAACAAAAAATCAATAAAGAATTAGCACCACGTGCAAAATGCAATGTCGTTTCCCCAATAAGGTGAGCCTAAGATCGTGTGCACTATATAATGTCCAAACTGAAAATACATCTGAAGCAACAATGTGGAAAGGACTCACGTGCAGCCATTTTCCTCCGTAGGCATATCATTATCATGTCTGTGACCACCCTTTGTCGTTTCTACGCCCTTACACAAGGGTTAGGATTTTGATATATAAAATTTTGTACTTATAGCAGTATGGGACCAAAATTTCTGAAATCGAGTCAATTTACACCGGGAAAGTTAATAAAAATTGTTTGGATTGGAAGAAATATAATTGTAAAAGGATCAATAAGAGAGTGTGGAGTGAGTAGTAAAACACTTTGAGCTTTTCAATCTACTCTTGACATTTCGATGACCGTCGTTTGAGTCCCAGCTTGCAAATTATTTTCATGAAAATTTATGGATCATAACTTAGGACGCACATGCAAGTGTAAGTAATACAACACACAAAGAAAAGTACAAGTAAAAAAAAGCAGAGATAATGAAATAAATGCTTGGAAGGAGGTATTTAAATCAAGACCAATACTTACATACATAATACTCAAGCAAACGGGCTACTATTATGATAATGTTTTTAATTTTTCTATCTAGTTATACTATGCTTGTAAGGTAAACCTATGGTTTGAGGCTGTTTTTTTTGTAAGGGTGTCACGAAACATCATACTTGCTGGAAATTATCCACAAATGCACAAAATGTTAGTTGGTATGGACTAGTAACACCTTGTACAAGGGGTGGTGATAATGTTTTCTAATGTTTTTTTACAGTAAACGTTATTTTGCTCATTACCTATCGACATTTATATGCGTACATGTGCATTATTGTACCACATGTTGTGACCCATTGCTCTTCCTATTTAAGAGAAAACACCTAAGTAGCTAGTATCCTTACTCACAAACAAAGTATCTATTTTTTACCAAAGAAGAAACAATGAGTATAGCTAAGTTGTAGCTACATGTTACATATACAACACCCTCTACGGTTTCTACATAGGAGTAGGAAGCATCAGGATTTGGCGACATTGGGCATCATAGAGGAATCATCAGGATTTGGCGACATTGGGCTACATGTGAAGCAATTCTTTGCCACTTTGGCAATCAAGAAAGATGAGGAACAAACTTTGGAATGGATGACTGGCTCCACTCACTGCAGTGCCACTATGCGCCAATTTGCTGGTTATCTTGGAGTTCCTGTTGATGGGGGGCGTCGCCTTCATGGACCACAACAAACAGACAAGAATGCTCTTGTGCATCTCTATACCTCAGCAGGAAAGGTTGGTTATACTAGGGGACTGCTTTCCATATACAATCAGCTGCTTCGATTCTTTCGGGCAACCATTTGCCCAAGTGGTGGTAACAATGATGCTCTCCGGGGAGTCCTTGTGAGCCTTATGCACCTCAGCTATAAGTGTGCTCGTGATGGGAATGAGGATCGGACCTACACTATTGATGTCATGGACTTTATCTTCCATGAGATTCATGATGCCATGGTCTCTCGGACCTCCATACCCTATGCTCCCTATATTCAGCTTCTCATCAACAACACTGTGGCTGTGTATGATGTAGACTTGAGTGGGTACCCATTGGTGAAGCACCATGTCAAGAAGGCCTACAAGGTTAAGCCAGTCTCTTCAGCTGTTCCTGCTCCTGACTCTTTCATGGGTGATGCCCGCTCTAGTGGTTTTGCTCCTGCTCGTCATCGTGATGTCCCGGCTATGAGGAAGCAAGTGACCCGGCTTAGTTGGTTCCAGCGCCATATCCTTTGCATGAACATTGAGATCCATAAGGAGAACTATGCAGCTAGCCGAGAGCGTCTGAGATTAAGCATACTCAGGCGGTTATTCTTCACAAGCTCAGTGGTGATCAAGGACCCCCGCCTCAGCCTCCAGCTCACCAGGGTTACAGTGGTTGGCACTCAGCACAGGTTCCATGGAGTGATCTTGATGATTGCCTTCAAAGGTCCAACACCTCTCGCCGCTCTCCGGATGCACCTGACACTGATGAGGAAGAAGAAGAAGAAGAAGAAGAGGAAGTGCCGCAAGAGTCCGATGATGATTATGCCTCCGAGTGATCCCCATGGGGCGAGTAGCATCGCGCTTGTCCCCTTTTTGGCGTCTCGATGCCAAAGGGGGAGAAGCGTTCTATTAGGAACTCTCTCGGGGATTTGCATGGTTTGGGCACAAGCATATGCGTTTACCATTCCTTTATTGCTTGTGTTCCCTCTTATTTGAACTATTTGCTTTGGTCGTGTTCCGTTTAAAACTATGTGTTATGTGGTGTGAGACATTGTTATGGTTTTCGGATTTCTATATGTTGAGATCAAGGATGCTATATTATGTGTGATGTTATATCTCCGTATCTTATATCTACACATGGGTATGATTTCTTGCATCCTATCTCAACTTCATATGTGTCAATGTCCTTTGTTAAGAGCTCATGTTGGATATCTCTTGTGTTGAGGCACCATACTCCTATGTGTTGTGTATTTGTATTCAAATGCAAACTACTTATATGCACACATGTAGGGGGAGTGCCTCTATGTTTTGTCATCATGATTGTCTCTATAAGTGATTCCTTTGCAAATCCGTATATTGTCATCAAACACCAAAAAGGGGGAGATTGAAAGAACATCTCTCACATTATGTTTTGTATGTTTGATGTCAATATATGTGATTCACTAATGTTTGATTAAGTGGTACAGGGATTACATAGTTTCTTATTTGCGTGTGTTGGATTTGGTCGATCTGTCAAAAGGCAACAAGAAAAGTTTGGCCAGGCCGGATAATCCGGGCCGGATATTCTTGAAATATCCGGCCCTGATTTTGGCTAAGTCTTCGAGGCAAAGCAGCTCAGTATGGGGCCGGACATTTGCCCGGATAATGTCCCGGTATTGTACCAGGCCGGATTATCCGGGCCGGATATTTGGAAATATCCGGCCCCCCCGAATTTGGCTAAGGACTGGAAGAAAAGCTTCTCTGGCATAGGGCCGGATATTTGGCCGGATTTTGTCACACTTTTGTCCCGAAGGCCGGATTATCCGGGGGGGGGGGGCGGATTATCCGGCCCTTACTTAGGCCGGATTATCCGGCCCCCCAGAACGGCTCGATTTTGGGAGGGGGTATAAATACCCCCCTTCTCCTACCTTGGTTGCTTGCTCAATCATTCACAAGAAATCTGTCAAGCCTCCTCCATTAGAGCCACCTCAAGAAAGTCAAGATTTGCAAGATCTCCTTCCTCCCCCAACCAAAGCTCTTGATCTTTGGAGATTCGAAGGAGAAGACACCGATCTACATCCTCACCGAAGCGTTCTTCATTTCCCCCTCTCTTGTTTGAGGGATCTCATGCTAGTGTTCCTATTTGGTTCCCTAGTTGATTTGTGTTGATGTATTGTTGTTGATTGTTGTGTTGTAACAGATTTGGGAGCCTCCAATTCGGTTGTGGATGTGTGCCCCAAGAACCTTGTAAAGGCCCGGTTTCCGCCTCGAGGAAATCCCTTAGTGGAAGTGGGCTAGGCCTTCGTGGCGTTGCTAGGAGATCTGAGTGAAGCCTTCGTGGCTGTTGGTTTGGCTTGCGTAGCAACCACACTCCTCCAAACGTAGACGTACCTTCTTGCAAAGGAAGGGAACTACGGGAATCATCTCCGTGTCAACGCGTGCTCCACTCTCGGTTACCTCTATCCCATTCCCTCTCCTATATATTGTGTAGCTATATCTTGCTTAGGTGATAACCTTGTCATATAGGTAAATTCACTTAGTTGCATATCTAGAGAATTTACCTTTGTGTCAAGCCTAAATTGAAAAAGAACTAAAAATTGGTTAGCACCTATTCACCCCCCCTCTAGGTGCGGCATACGATCCTTTCAGACGTGAATAGTGAAAATTGCCAGACTTTGCGACTACACTTATCTATAACAATGAACATAAAACTCGAATCAGAATCAATATACATGTGTGTTAGTATAAACATGTACGGATGTACCTATGTATTGTATGAGAATCTAACAAGAAACATGTGCATAAATGTGAACATTGTGTAGTTTCCATCTTATTGCAAACTAGTTGCTTCCATGCATTTTGTGTTCATATCACCTGCCGACGTCCATCCCTCAAGCATTCACTTTCATATATTCGATGTCGAGTTAGGTGCATAGGTTCCTAGTAAGCAAAGAATGCACTTCCATAGGTTTTCATGCTCATTTATCTATAGGTATACACGGTTAGCATGCCAACTATGCCGCATACATGTACATGATAAATCACTCATAGTAGCCCTAGATGATTACAAATCTAAATTGTACCAGCATTTCCCCTACCCACAATACAGTGGATTAATGTGCTCACAATGTCCATCGTGAACCTCTTGAATGAGGAGGGGTACTCACTCTAGCACGACCTAATGCACATATGCTTCTTAAAGCAATGTTGAAGTGCATGAAAGCATCTATAGTATGGTTGTTGCAGTTGCACCACTTAATGCTACACACTACTCTTCCTACTAAAGAAGAGAAGACACCGTTGTAATCATGAAGAAAACATCTATCACTTACTGGAGTGAAGCAAGGAGTAGAAAAACAAGGTGTAGATGCATATGTCGTGTATGCCACTCCATGTACAAATTACTACCTAGGATTAGGAAGCATCAGGACTTGTGACATGGAATTTGCTTATATTTTTTTCTTGGACATTTCACCGCGCACCTAAGGATATTATATGTCACCTAGGCCGGTCTTATCTTACAAGATCACACCAAGGTGGATCCGAGCATTGGAGACCCACATGTTGCTATGTGTCGCATGTGCCACAAGTATCGACACATTGCGTATAACCGCCCTTAGTGGACATGCCTATCAACTGGTCCTATATTTTATGGTTACTTTCGGAAATCCAAGTGGAAAGCTATACCCTAGACTCACTAGGGATGTGACCAAACCACTAGGGATCATGCGGCCATCGTAGAATGGCAAAAGAACCATGGTTTACACCCTATGAGTATGTCTTTCACTCTCGCTCAAATCACTAGAACTAGAGTAACAAACAATGCTCTCCAATAAGTTATACCCATTTGAATACAATTTACGAGCCTTCAAAAATTTGTTTGTTGGTGGCAGGAGCCATGCATCTAAACAAGTGAGATTATAGGGTTGTCGAATGCATTGTGGACATAGACACTTGCGACTATCTAAGGGCATGCATACTGGTGGATAAAGCCATTTTTCTTATTTATTCCATGTCATCTATATAAGATAAAAACATGATGTACAATGGATCGTCTCTAAAGTTATCCATAACAACTAACGTTTGTATGCTTCTAAAGTATGTAGTTCGAACGTGTGAGTAAGAGAAGACATGAATATTTCTAATCTAAGAGAAGACTAACCTCTTTGTTTTCTCTATCTTCCATCTCATCAGTTATTCCATGTGGCATTGTTAAGATATCATCGTTGTATATGCCGTAGCATTGCTTAGTCACCGATTTATCGGAGAAGAAGATTGGTACCATGAAAAATGGTAGAAGCACAACCCAAAATAAAACTACACACACGGCTGTCAGTCCGTCACCACCGCCACAAGGCCGTCGACAGTCCGGCTTTAGTTGGGCCTGTATTAAGACGACCAAAACATACATCTCTACTTGATGAGCCCAACTAAAGATCTGGTATTTTCCGGCCCGGCCTGGCAGGAACATCACGATCCCATCTGACTTTCTTCTTCCTCGCTCCATTCGTGTGTTCATCCCTACCACACCCGTCGCCCCAGAAACCCCACAGAACCCTACAACCACCTCCGCACGCCGCCGCCGGCGGGGCAGCCGGCCGCCCGTGGCGCGTGATCCCGCGCCCTGTCCTCGAGACCGTCCTCCACAACCACGCCCTCCACCCGCGCGTGCCGCAGCCGCTGCTCCTCCACGGCCCGCGCGGCGTCGGCAAGTCCACGCTCCTCCTCGACCGCCTCCTCCCCCAGTGGTCCGAGCCCCCGCACTACGCCGCCTTCGTCGACTTCCTCCACCCGTCTCCCACTTCCCCCGCCCACGCCCACGCCACCGCGGCGCCGTGGTCTCTCCTTGCCGACTCCACGGCCCCCTCCCTCCCCTCCTTCCGCCTCCAGCTTGAGTTCGCGCTCGAGGAACTCACTCGCACCGCGGTACTATTAGTTGGTAGGGACTACTAACACGTTGTACAAGGGGTGGTGATAATGTTTTCTAATGCTTTTTAGAGTACGTTATTTTGCTCATTACCTATCGACATTTATATGTGTACATGTCATGTGCATTATTACACCACATGTTGTGACCCTTTGCTCTTCCTATTTAAGAGAAAACCTAAGTAGCTAGTATCCTTACTCACAAACAAAGTATCTAAGTTTTACCAAAGAAAAAACAATGAGTATAGCTAAGTTGTAGCTACGTGTTACATATACAACACCATGTATGGTTTCTACATAGGATTAGAAAGCATCAGGATTTGGCCACATTGGGCATCATAGCAGAATCGTGAAGGAACACTCTGGCACCACTGGTTAGCTCGCAAGCCTCACTTTCATGGATCAAAGCATGAGAGTCATATCTTCACACTAAGTGGGATGTCCTTCCATTCGCCACAATAGGAGCAAAATCCTGCCACCAAGACACAATTTTCAGCTTTGATGTGAGCAAAAATGAGGCACGCGACAAATAAGATGTTTGCCGGAGCAGTAATTTAACATGAACATATGAAATTACCAATTTCCTATAGTGATGGCAGGTAAGAGCGTTCATTAATTAACTGAAAGAAAAGTTAATGGACATCGAGGTGCGCTTTAGTCAATCTCGTAATCTAACGGGCTCTAAGACGCAACAACACACACATATTATTGTTGCCTATATCTTATCGCAACCGAGATGGTTGCAATGTATTTATGCTTGCTATCTATCTCTTGATGTCCATTTATGCATGTTTTTGTGTCAACATAAATACATGGGCGGCCTATAAGAAAATCATGTTTTAAAATATTATATGGCAACATGTACAATATTGTTGTATATTTCAAACATCAGATGGTAAATTTCAGGTAGATTTAAGTAGTAATAATTTTTCAAATGCATTGGAGCGGTTGTGACAAGGTGTTCAGACATTTAAGTCCATAAAAATCAAAGCATTTTCAGCACTAACTTCTAGTATATGCACGGAAGGAGTTTAGATTACGTGGGACATGTTTCCAAGGTAGCCAATTCAAGTAATGAAAATCAAGATGCATGTATTGTATGCGAATCTGATGAGAAACATGATGCAAGACATGAACATTGTGCAACTTCCATCTTATCGCAAAGTAGTTGCTTGCATGCATTTTGTGTGCATATCATCCGCCGACATCCATTCTCAAGCATTATTTCCATATGTCAAATGGCAATTTAGACGCATAGGGTGTCATTTAAGCAAATCATGCACTTCCACATGTCTTTTATGCTCAATCATCTATGGATATGTACGTGATAAATCACTCATAGTAGGGCTAGCTGAATACAAATCTAAATTGCACGAGCATTTCTCCTACCCATAATATGGTGAATTGATGTGCTCACAACGGTCATCATGGACCTCTTGAATAAGGTGGTAAGGGTACTCACTCTAGCACGTCACTAATGCACATGTACTAGTTAAGGTAGTGTTGAAGTGCATGAAAGCATTAACAGCATGGCTGTTGCACCATGTGGTGTCACAACATTACTCTTCCTAGTATAGAAGAGAACAGACCCTTATATTTTGCAAACAAAGCATCGGACATTTACAGAAGCGAAGGAAGGAGTAGAAAAAGTTTTAGATACATTTGTCGCTTACTCCAACCCATTGACACAAGTTAATTACTAGCTAGAATTAGGAAGCATCGGGATTTTTGTCCGGGACCTTAGACACAATGTTTCCTTGGGAACTACATCATGCGCCTAAGGATACTCTATGCCACCTAGGCCTTAGCTTACAAGATCACAACAAGGTGGATCCGAGCATGGGACCCTGTTTTCTATTATGTGTCGCCCCACAAATATTGATGTGTTAGATATGATCGCCCTTAGTGATCGATGCCTATTAATTAACTAGCAAAGAAATTCCAGGAAGCGACACTTTCGGAGATGTAGTCTTAGATTTCAACGAAGCATTGCGCACACTTATCCGTGTAAAATGTTGTCAAGTTTAATGAGAACTGTTTCTATAAAAATGAGTGTTTTTGGATTATTTTAACAAATCCGAGTGCCAACCAATACCACAGATTCACTAGGGTTTGATCAAACCACACGAGAGCCCATTGGTGATTACAGAATCAAACGTTGGCCTGGTTTACACACTATGAGATGTCTTCCACTATGAGAGTAGCACACACACATGTGGTAGTCCTCTCAAAAATTTAGACTCACTTGAATACATTTTTATGAGCCTCGTAAATTTGTTTGTTAGTGGCACGAACCCTTCATCTAAACAAGTTGATAACCATATTCCATGTCACCTATATAAGACGGAAATACACAGTATACAATGGACACATCTCTTTGCTTATCTCTAACGCTTAATTTTTGCATGCTTTTAAATTATGGATTTGTTAAGGTCAAACAAGAAAACGTGTGAGTAAGAGAAGACATCTCGTAAAATAAAGATGTTTTGTTTTTTCAACTAAGAGATCTTAGCTACTGCTAGTAAGAAAAGACATCTCTTTCCATTTCTCTTCCATCTCATCAATTATCCTACGTGAAATTGTTAAACTATCATCGTTGTGCATGCCCTAATGATTGCTTCACCGTTTTGTTAGAGACTAGTACAATGCCCGTGCGTTGCCACGGTTAAACAATTTAATAACATGGTTAAAATACAAACGTCACATAGTTATGTCATGGGACGGAGCAATAATTAGAGCAGTGACATCATCATATGCATAGATCAAAAAGACTTCCTAGTAACATCCAAAGATGTAAAACTTGAATGCGCATTGCTACGAGCATCAAGCACATATTGAGTGCTTCCATGCTACCGAACAACAATAATAAGGACGGTTTAAACCATATAAGTGCCCCCTCTGCATAGCTTGGCACGACGGCGGCCTTTAGTTCAGAGCGACTGCATCTCCTCCGCTTTTGCCGCGGCTAGGAGGACATCGACTGCGTCATGAACCCTCTTCTCTTCGGCTCTCCTTCATTCCCGTCGGCGGAGGCAGAGCCTCAGACCTAGTCTTCCCCGAATCCTCAGCTGCGAGCCTCCTCGAGCGGCCCAAGTATGGCATGCTCCCGGATTTGATGGTCAACGACCTTCCTCACCTCGCCCGCCATTGGTCACTGGTATTTTGTCCTTGCCCACAGTGCTCGATTCCGACCTGTCCAATATTTATTTTTTCCTCATTCTGGTCGTTAAATCAGATTGTTAGCTCCAGGTGGCCTAAAGCTAAAAAAACATGTGGCCTTGTTTTTTTTTTAGGAAAAACAGGTGGCCCTGTTACCTCCTAGTGTTCTCGTATTCTTCAACTCTCCAGTTTTTATCTCTCTCCGTCCTCGACCAGCTCCGACCAGCAGCACCGGCGCGACTCCGCCCTTCATAATCAGTCTGCCGGAGGCGCCGAAGTGCAGGCGCGCGTGCGCATCCACTCTAACTACCTTTTGGCTCTCGCGTCCTCGTACTCCGTCGACCAGCCATTGCCCTGAGACTCACGGCGACAATGCCAACATTGCCGACGTCGCTATGGCCGCAACCAAGCTCCGCCAAACAGCGCCGCTGGTTCTCCCGGTCGCATGCTCTGCCAACCCCCGGCCAGCGACGACCACCTGTCGCAGGAACCCCTGCTCCACACCTTCTCTCCAGCCCGGTTCATGATGTAAATTCTCAAAAAAAGAATCTCTTTTTTATTTTTTCTTGTTGTAGGAGGATGGACAGAATTCAAATTTGTTCCGATGATGGGATTAGTGGAGTTGCTTGTCTGTAATTTGAAGCATGGATGCTTGTATATGCAAATTGTCGTAGGAGGATGGACAGAGTGGTGGAGGTTTGCACACTTGTGCTTGATCTACCTCATCCTAAGTATAGCATTATGGACCCATGAACCTGACGCAAGCTGTCTCTGTTGACATTTCTGGTAAGTTCGTGCTTCTCAGGACATGTAAGCTGAATTCACCAGCAAAATTCACTTTTTCCATATGATATTATGAAACTTATACTTAATGATTGCAAGCACATTGCAAACTGATTACTTTAATTTAAGTGAACACACCAATTTCATAATTGCTCTCATAGTTCCTGACATTTTCAAATTAGTTAGTGTATGACTCTGGTATTGTGACTACAAAAATGCTACAAAAATTCTCAGGAGTAGCACTTTATAAATTACGCGTCATGTTGATTGGCTTGCTAGAGGCTGGTTGGTGTTGCTTTAGCCATGGTTGCTGCAGGTGATTTGTAAACTAATATCAGCACTTGAAATGACAGTTGCAGATCATGGTTTGAGACATATACTAATTGGAGGGCTTAGAGCTCTGAACCCATTTTTCTCTATGAAAGCAAGTACGAAGTTAACCCACAGGATAAAGATAACAATTTAATCCATGTCATCGTACATAAATTGGACTTACTTCATGGCATCTTCATCGTTAACACCCAGTATATATTTCATAAGCTTGGAAACTAATTCATTTTTGTTAATCGGCTTCTTGGGCATCTGAGAAGGAGATTTGGTGTCATTGTGTACCTTCGATCCTTGTGATAATTCAGTAGGGGGGGGGGGACAATTCTTGTCCCACATAATGACATCATCTGTATCTTCATTTTTGTCTGGCAGTTCATATTCTGGGTTTCCTTTTAAATTATTCAAAGCACTCATAGTCTAGACATTTTTATCCCTCGTATTAACCGTCTGAGAACCAACAATCCCGTACTATATGCTGGAATTTTTATCCCTCTTACTAACCCTCTAAATCATATGAGAGCAAATTTGTCATACTAAATGGTCAAGCTCCTACCCCTGCTACGGCTTCTGCATTGACATTTTTTGTTTTGAGCAAGCAACGCAACTAAAGATTCAGTGAGCTCATGTTGAAAGACTTTCTGAAAAAAACCAAGGATCCAGATCTTGACAACAACTTGCAAAAGGTTTCACAAACAAAGTTCAGAGTCATCGAAAGACCAAACAACTTGTCCACCGTAAACTGAATTCACATTGTGTATTAGGCATTGTCTACCAGGTCGTCTAATTACCCAAAACCGAAACTGAGATGTAAATACTAACAAAGATGTATGATTAAGCATTGTACTGGAAGGAAACTGAGGCAAGTTTGTAGAAACTGAATGAACCCTGCAATTACAGTGAATTTTTTTTAAGGCAGCAGAACACTTCAAACACTTACTCCATCCTAGAGCAGGCAATATAAAAGGAGTACTACTTTTCCTACCAATGGAGTACTACAGAGGTTTTAATACCAAAGGAGTACTACGTTTTACAAGCCATCCATACCGATGTATATCTGAAAGAGAGGCAGACGACATGATTACCCGCACAAAATTTTCATCTCTGAATTAGTAATTTACTGATCGACGAGTAAATGAATTTTCTTGCGCTACATCTTCATGACAGCAACATTACTTAGTCCATATACAGCGATAACTGTCTACTTCCATGCAGATTACAACAGGTACATCCATTCAGGTACAGGAGATGCAACATAACATGTGCGATTACATACCTGGAACAGCACACATCTCGGATTCTCTGATGGTTCGCACACACCTGGAACTGATATGATGATCCGCACACAGCTCGGATTCTCTGATGGTCCGCACACACCAGAACTCTCGCCCATTTATGCTTGAGGGTCTCCTTTATATGGTTCATATTTTCCGATCTGGGCGATATATGGGGCAACTTCCAATATATGGTAAGTACCAATCCGATACGAAACTCCATGATTTGGGTTGATGAGAATTGAATGATTGATTCGTGAGTGTAGGCAGGAAATCAGACCAACAGGGTAAGGAAAGGAGACATGATGGAAACACATCTAATTCCATGATACTCGTGAGTTTCCTGAAAGACAGCCATGTTGGCACGAAGGAGTTATTCTTGGCGTTTTGTAGGCGTTAGATAACTGAAATTCTGGGTGCCTTTTTTGTGGGCGTTTTGTTGACGCTCTAATTCCATGTTTATTTACCAGCTGAATTTGTGGAGCTTTTGTAGGCGTTACACAACTGAAATTCCGGGTGTTTTTTTTCGGAGAATGTATGGTGGGAGGGCAAAATTGTCTTAACAAAAAAATGCTTGACGAAAACTTTGACCGGAGGAAAAAGAGGAACTTCGTTCTTTTTAAGTAGTAGAGATAGAGATAGATAGAGATAGAGATAAGTAGTAGAGATAGAGAAGAAGATTGGTAGCATGAAAAAAATAACTTGACACCACAAGGCCATGAACAATCCGGCGGGCCTGTAGACAACCTAAACACTAAACATACATCTCCACTTGATGAGCCCAGCTAAAACATTCTGGTATCTTCCGGCCCGGCCCGGCCCGGATTTTCGCGATCCCATCTGACTTTCTTCTTCCTCGCTCCATTCGTGCTCACCACACACGACCAGAAACCCCACAGAACAAGATACATGTATGGTGTTATGTGGGATGTGGGCAATCTGGAAGGCTAGGAATGATCGACGTCATGGAAATATTATCTTACCCCTTATGAAGGCTGTGCATTGGGCTCTTGACATTGCTTATGACCTTTGGAATGCAGGCATCAAGCATGGCTCAGTGAACAAGCCCAAAATCAGAACCTTGTGGCACCCTCCTGATGATGGCTGGACAAAAATAAATGTTGATGGGGCTTTCAGTTCAGGGGAAGGGGCTTCTGGAGCTATTGCGCGTGATCACCGGGGCCTTTTCTTGGCTGCGAAGGCCATCTGGTACCCAAACGCTGCCAATGCCCTCACTATGGAGGCTCATGCTATTCGTGATGGTGTGGTTCTTGCCAGGGATCAGAAGTTTCAGAAGGTGATCATTGAAACTGATTCCCTGGTGCTGTCTAAGGTGCTGAATTCTGGTAACTTCAAGCGTTCAGAGATTGCATCTATTCTATTTGATATTGTGGAGCTTAGCAAGGGTTTTTGTGGGTTCTCTGTTGTTTTCATTCGTAGAGCTGGCAATGTTGCCGCACATATGTGTGCCCAATACTCTGTTAAGGAAAGGCAAAGGTGCATTTGGACTGAATATGCACCTGATTTTATCTGTAATTGCCTTTCCGTTGATTGTAACCCTGTTGCTATGGAATGAAATGCTCCTTAATCGCAAAAAAAAAAAAGAAACCCCACAGAACCCTACAACCACCTCCGCGCGCCGCCGCTCGCCATGGCTGCCGCCGCCGGCGGGGCAGCCGGCCGCCCGTGGCGCGTGATCCCGCGCCCCGTCCTCGAGACCGTCCTCCACAACCACGCCCTCCACCCGCGCGTGCCGCAGCCGCTGCTCCTCCACGGCCCGCGCGGCGTCGGCAAGTCCACGCTCCTCCTCGACCGCCTCCTCCCCCACTGGTCCGAGCCCCCGCACTACGCCGCCTTCGTCGACTTCCTCCACCCCGCCCCCACTTCCACCGCGGCGCCGTGGTCCCTCCTCGCCGACCCCACGGCCCCCTCCCTCCCTACCCTCCGCCTCCAGCTCGAGTCCGCGCTCGAGGGACTCACCCGCGCCGCGGTGCTCAAAGGCGCCGTCGGCTCCAAGGACGTGCTCGCCGCGCTCTCCCGGTCCCACGGCCTCCACGCCGCGCTCTCTCGCCTCGCAGGTCCCGCCGCCGGCCGCGGCCGGGGCACCAGCTCGGTTCCGGCGCTCTGGGCGAGGGCCGTGCTGGCCGCGACCTCCTCCGCGCGCGGCGAGGACCCCACGTTCCGCATTGGCGAGGGAGAGGCGGCCAGCTGCTCCATGGAGGAGACGGCGTACATGCAGGAGGCCATGGCGGCGCTGCGCGTGGCCAAGGAACTTCTCCGGATGCAGGAGGGGTGGCGGAAGGAGGCGTTGCGGGAGATGAATAGGACGGGTCGGTTCTCGCGTCCGCTCGTCAATTCAGCCACCGACTGGCCGTGCCTCCTGCTGGACGTGCTGTCTGGCGCCGCTGAGGTGGATTTCTTCCAGGTAGAGCTTTGTGTGATCTCAGTTTCGTGTGGAAAGCGTTGTTTCATCATACCAGTGATGACATTTTTTTATGTGCAGCCAAAGCTGGTGCTGAACAATGTGGATGTACTTAAGAGGGCGACATGTGAGGATGAGACTATGGTGCCTGCAGCAATGTACCATGACAGCTTCATTTGGAGGTTGATCGCACTTGGTGCTAATGAACAGTGCTTGCCTGTGTTTATGTCGACCTCAGATGGGTAAGAATCTCCCTAAATTGTTCTGCATGATTGGTAAATCTCACATTACCTGAATGAGCAGGATGCATAGAGACAGGGGTGAACGCTATAAGATTTGCAACAAGATTGAAAAATCTTGCATTTGTTGAACATAAACATCTGATCTTTTGTGTTGATTTTCTGTACCATTTTTGGTTTTACCATGCCCTGGTGCCTTGTACCGCTGTCACTCCTATCTTCTGATTACCATGGCATATCCAAAATACCCAAGATACAGTTGCTCCTTTTATCTAGCTTTATTAGTGATAGTTGGCTATCCGGGCTGTATTTTTTTTTCTACTTATTACTGCATTAGTGCCAAGAACACTCCACATGTAAACTGATGAAACCATGTTCCTGTTCAAATCTTTGCAGATACTATTCATCTCAAGCATTTGTTGATTTCGGTTTTCCTAATATCTTCATTTCTCGTGAGGTATGCTTAGTTTACTCTTGGACACTTGTGTTTTTTTCCTCCTTTATCAATTTTTTACTTAAGTCACGATTATTTGATACAACAGACGTTTGGCTGGACACAACAAGAAGCTAAACTGCATATGGTTTCTGAGTTCTTCAGTGAAAAGGAGGTAGTAAGATTTTGTACTTGCTAATTCCGTTCCGTTTTCCCCCTAGTGCAAACCCTGTGCATAATTTCCTTCCCATGTTTATTGAAGTTGTAGTGGAAAGTTGTTGATGAGATTCTTGGGACAAACACACGACACCTATCTGAGATATATATGCTGAAGCAAAAGGCCAGTCGGCCAGAGTAAGTAACATACCCATTTTTCTGTCACGAATGTTGATATGATAGCCTTAGTAATAATATTCTCTGACGTTTTGTGGGTCAGTGTCATCAATAAGTAAAATAATTACTATACGCTTGATGTTCTTGTGGATTATGTATCATTTTGTTGCAACCACCTGCTGTGGGAGCTTCTAGCACTGGGTCTGTCCTATCCATAAAAAGGACAAAATGACCAAGTTTAGATACTTTTATCCTTTGTCACGACTGCTATTAACTCGACTGTTTTAGTAAATCATTTGGATGTTTTGATTTCTAATTTGCCTGCTTGTGGTATGTATTACTCTATTATAGGTTTAATGTGTATATACCCTACATTAGAAGAGTTTGAGGTCTGTAGACCTCAGCTCATGTCTTCTTATTTATTTTGGAACTTATATAGTATTTGCTAGCAGATTTATGCTATACAATTAAGTCCTCTTGAGTAGCAGAGTTTCATTATGTTTTCAGTCTTAAACAAATATACTACACATATATGATTAAAGCACCAACCTCAGTTTGTTCGACACTGCTGTTTGCCCATGCTTAATGCAATTGTTATTCTAATTTGATCTCCTTTGCGTTGCAGGGTTTTGCATGACACAAACATTGAGGAAATTGTTGACACATACCTGGCACACTTGCAAGTAAGTAAAATTTCAGCCAGAGCTGAGACAAGTACCACTCCCCTCAGCTTGGATAGCTGTAGTTATTTCCCGTTTCCAAATTTGCTCTTTCATTGAAAACGCGTGCTTTTGCATTGAATATCAGAACTAGGAGAATGCAGTTAAAATAGGAGGGAAAAGAGCATGATTGTTGTTTCATTTCTTCTCACCAGGTATCTGTTGTGAATCCTGCTATGGATACAGCATTGAGTATGGTGCAGAAGTTTGCCTCTGATGTTCGCGAGGGTAAAATACCAGAAAACAGACTGTCTTTTGGTGCACCCTGGAGACATCCACCCAGGACTGACAACCCTGATACGTCATATAAGTGGGCAAAGATTCAACTGATGGATTTTGTCCAATCCTTTGTAAACGCTGAATTTGGGGTAACTATTATGTCCCTTCTGCTAGCCAGGCATTTGCAGTAATAGAAATAAAGATGGCATGCAATAGGGGAAGTGACAAACTTTCCCTTTTTTCCACTTTCAAGCATACATGGAACATTTTAGCTCATGTATTATTGGATTTCCAGAGTCTTAAGAGTCTTTTCTTTGTGTATTTTACAGTTGAACTACCTAGCAGATGATAGCCTGGAAATATTGGATGATCCTGCAGCAGTGGCTATGATGGAGGTATTTCAATCAATCTCTGTATGGTATTATTACAATCTGCATTGTAAAAAAAAGGTTTGACCATCAATATTGAAATAATCACCAACATCAACATTACTAATTGATATTAGCAGATCCATCATGATAATAATTTTATAATGTTACTCATATTTGTTTAAAGCACCATATTTTCATGAAAATAGTCTATAGAATGGTCAAAGTGACATCTTGGAGGCACTGTCAATGTCTATATTGGCCTGTACTGTTACTCAGATGGAGTATTGGCGTAATGATATCATGCTTACATGGTTGCTGTTTCTAGGTCGGCCTACTTTATCAACAGAGAGAACCATCCTTTATGCGACCAATCACTCGTGGGATTCAGCGCTGTCTTGCTAGATGGTGCGTTCTTGTACTCCTTGCACGTTGATGTTCTAGCGAATAGTTTGTTTCTGATGAAATTCTTTATTTGATTATGTCTAGGCTTGTTCAGCAGAGATTAGAGTTGAACCTTCAAGAATCAATATCATTCTTATGGCAACGTGCAATACGTGGGCGAAGCTACCGGCACTTGATGAAAGAAATCGGCTACAAGTAACAAGCTATGTAAGAAGTTCTCATATATTCACTCCGTTATTTTGAACTTGAAGTGGGACCCTTACATTCCATTTGTTATGCAGATTATGTCAAGAAAATTCTCTTGTGTCTAGAAGTGATTTGAATGAACCAGGAACCATTTTCAATTCTATGGTGTGGAACTGACTTGTTATTTTGATGGATTTACCCTCTAGTATCCATAAGATTATGTGAAGCACACATGTGATTTCACAACCACTGACATGCGAATGTAAGTTAATTCACCTGTCATAAGTTATAACCATTTGCCATGTTTCTTTCAATCAGTAGTAACCTGGTATGAATGGTTCTTATAGATTGGAAGAATTATTCCATATGTTGAGCTTTTGTCTTAGTGGCTTCAACTTGCAGCATTGCATTATTTGGCGTGAAAAGAATAATCCCCTATATAGAAGTTGATTGCCGCAACTATACTTCAAACAGTTTTCTGAAAAATCAAATTAAGTGTAATTATTAATAATAATAGCAATAAAACAATTGTAGTCTTCTTCCAGCAGGCCCTCCTGTCAAAGAGGCCGGTGTCTGCTGTTTGTGTTCCTGTTGCCCTGGTGATTGTTTCGCAGAAATGTCTGCCTCCAAATGTGCACCTTGGGCTCACCCACTCTTCCAGTTAGTTTGATTTATTTGCTAGTAACTACGAAATCAGGCTGCGTCTCCATGTTTTGTTGGTAGTATGGTGCAAAATCAGGAAAGCCTATTGTGTCTCGAATTTGGATACTCAGAACAAGACACTGGCCTAGTTTATGTGAATGCGTATTTTCTTCTCTTATTTCATCAATAACATGTCCCATATTGCTCCATTTTGGCATTTACATTTTGAGATGTGCACAACAACCAACCCATACTATTTATTTTTATACTGAACCACGGGTAACGTTTTATTCAGTAGCATCTAGTTGCATACTTCTGTAAACTAAATAGTAAAGTGTGCATACAGACATAACCATCACGTGAGTAATGTTTTATTCGTGAGTAATGTTATATTCAGTAGCACCTAGTTGCATACTTGTGCAAACGAAATGGTGAAGTGTGAGCATACAGTACTTAGTAAAGAAAGGAAAGTTCTTTGGTTTACAGTACATTGATCTTGGCCTGATAATATGTGTACTATCAGAGCCATACTATGTGTACTATCAGAGCCATACTTTAATCCTCAGTTGGTTGAACCTTTTAGGTTTTGTGTAAAATCAAATTAAGTGGGAGTAATAACTAATAAGGAACAATTGTAGTCTCCTTCCAGCAGGCCCCCCTGTGAAAGAGGCCAACGTGTCTGCTGTTCGGGTTCCTGTCGCCCCGGTGATCATTTCCCAGAAGTGTCTGCCTCCGAATATGCACCTTGGGCTCACGAACTCCTCCAAAGTTAATTTGATTTATTTGCTAAAAACTACGAAATCAGGCAGCATATCCATGTTCTGTTGTTGGTAGCATGGTGCAGAATCAGGAAGGCCTATTGTGAATGTGAATATTCAGAACAAGACACTGGGCTAGCTTTGTGAATGCGTATTCTTCTCTTATTTCATCAGTCAAATGTCACATATTGCCCATTTCGGCATTTACATTTTAAGATGTGCACCACAACCCACCCATACTCAACAGCTAGGAATGTTTTATCTGCGAGTAATCTTTTGCTCATTATAGCACCTAGTTGCATACTTTTGCAAACGAAATGGTGAAGTTTGTGCATACAGTACTTTAGTAAAGAAACAAAAAATACGTTGGTTAATAGTACTTTGGTCTTGGCCTGATAATGTGTAGTTGTGTACTATCAGAGCCATACTTGAATTTTCAGTTGGTTGAACCTTTCCTGCTCTTACTTTTTCAGGATGGCTCAGAAATTTTTCATCATGGTTGCAAGAGGTGGACGTCTTTTTTGTACTATGCTAACAAGTATATCTATTGTGGTAGCACTATGGTTCTTTTTAGGTCTCTTATTTAAGTATTTATACACCATTTTGGATGAGACGTTGCGAACAGAGAATCTCGCTCAAGTAGCAACATGAGTTGACACAAAACCACTTTTATCGTTTACATACTCTGGTAGTAGACAATAAGCTCCGATTTTTTGGGTGGATGTTTTTGTAATTCAGCATGATCAGATTATATACCAGTTCATGCTCTGATACACATAATAATACTGTGACTCATGGCTTGGTAAGACAGCCATTGGCTGGTTTGCTCTTAAATCTTTTGTTGATGAAGGCGGAACAGGAGGCCCCTCTCTCTACCTTATACATTGCGACTAATTAAGTGGTTTGTGGGTGGCATCTGTTCACTACTTGGCATTTGCTCAGAAGATATTAGAAGTGCAAATGTTCTGGAGTAGCTAAGAAACATCGGGAACAACTCCAGGACGACACTCTCTATACCTTGATACATTGTGTCTAGCACGGGTCTTAAAGCACACTTGAGGTTATGCTCACTCTCTTGTCGGTGAACGTGAATCTCCTATTAGCCAAGTTCGTCGAGGTGATGGAGCAAGCGCTGAGTGGATAAGGCCACTTTGGAGTGAGAGCAGCTGCAATATGTAGACATGAAGACTGAAGAGCGCGAAAATTTACAAATGAAACCTGTATAACATGGACAAGGATTTATCCAGGTTCGGACCCATGATGCAGGTGACAACCTTACACATTTCCTTACTGGTAGACAGGTAGAGTACTAGTAACTTTTTCTGTTTCTGCACCCAAAGATATAAGCTGGCCTTTGAGGTTCGAATTCTCAAGTTTAGAACTTTTGTATGTAAATACCACATAAAACCTGAATTTTTTCGATAAAGAAAATATATTAATATCATGAAGATATCAATCACAAAATCTGAATCTTAGAAAACCTGAACCTAAAAACGGGAGAGCCTGCATTGTCTTTTAGCGAGGTATACACTGGCGAAGCAAAAGGTCATTGAACTATTGAATTGGTTGCCTGAAAACTTTGTGTAGACGAGGAAATGGTCTATAGCTTTATTGAAAGAAAAAAAGAGAGATGCAATTAGCTGTTTTCCCCAACTAGCATTTGTCACCCACAAGTTTTCCGTTCATGATCCATGTCCAACACGAATGCATCACAGATGAAATGGTTTGTCCTGATCACACTGCATACTAACAAATGACAATTATTCTCCTCTCCTTATCACAAGCTCACAGCAAGCAAATCCTGATCATTCAGACAGGTCTGCCAGTTGAAGGCAACGGGGCTCCTGACCCGGTGCTTCCTGTTCTCCCAGGAAATGTGGCCAAACTCCCATGTCCCCGCCGACCTCACCTTTCCCTGCGCCACGATGCTGAACTCCACGGTGTAGCTCCGCTTCTCGTTCTTCCCCTTGAACTCCAGCGCCGTTGGCGTCACGCTCATCGCCACGCCCCCCGGCGCTGTGAACGTGACGTTGTACGTCTCCGGCTTCGCCAACACCTTGGTCACCGTCCTCATCAGCGTGCGGACGCCGCCGTTGCTCCCGTCGAACACCACCACGAACGATGGGTACTTGAGGTTGGCCACGCCCCCGGGGATCCCCGACCTCGCGCCGCCGCACCCGGTACTCATCTCCGGCACGAACTGCCGCATCTGCTCCGCCGTGTAGTTGAGGTTGCACAGGAAGTCCTCGTAGTCATGCGTGCCGGCGTCGTACACCAGGCCCGGGTGCATGGCGAGCCGAGGGAGGACGAGCCCGGCACCGGCCGCCAGCGGCGTCGCGTCTATCGTGGCGGCACCGTCGCCGCTGTCGACGATGTCCCTGCCGTTCTTGTCGAGCGGGGCGGCGGTCGTCATCAGCGCCGACCGCACCATGGCCGGCGTCCAGTCGCCGTGCGCTTTCTTGATCAGCGCCGAGGCGCCGGCGACATGCGGGCACGCCATGGACGTCCCGGAGAGGATGTTGAACTCGACCCTCCGCGGGTCAACCTCGGAGCCCGACGGCGGCACGTCGCCCGACCAGGCGGCGAGGATGTTCACGCCCGGCGCGACGACGCGCGTCCGGCTTCAGGATCTCCGGGGCCACCGCGCTGGGGCCCCGCGAAGAGAACCCGGCCACCATCGGCGCCCGGTTCTCGCCGGTGACCGTCTCGCAGGCGAAGGCGAACGACGCCACCGGGTACGGCGTCGACGCCATGTAGTCGTTCAGCTTCTTTTCGGCAGTGCGGCTGATCATAACGACATGACGCCGGGGAGCGTGAAGGTCTCGGCCATGACGTACGGCTGTTAGCTTTTAATCTTGATTATGTATCAGCATGTTTAGATTCATCTGCATGTAGTAGTTGTCGAGCAGGTGAAGCTACACTCCAGCGCGTATACGGCGAGATGCCCAGCTCGTGCGATGCGGGTGCACGGCGTGATGCAGGTGCTGTGCGATGCAGCAGGGCCGTGAGAAGCGGCAGGCGCGTAGAGTTGAGCTGATCCGTTGAGTTGCAGAGTCATGGACGACCAAGTGAATTGGTCTAGTTAGTTGAAGATTGGCAACTCGTTGTGCTAGTCTGACTAGGCAGAGGGTATCCAGGAAGTAGTCAACGTGCTTAAGAGTTAGTTAGTTGCATGCATGAATTAGTCAGTGGGTTAGCCGCATGCTGGAGTGATTCCAGGAAGTGGACAACGTGTCTTAGTGGCTGTAGTGTGAGTATTTATAGTGCACCGAATAAATGAAAGATTGAGGCCGCGAGGGCTGAGCAAAAAACAATGTAGCTCATGAGTTTACCAAGGAAGAGTGTTCCAAGGCAAAGCCTCTGTGCTCTTCTTCTTCCTTGGTCAGTACGTGTGTGTTCTTGCGTGTGTTCCTAAGAAGAGAAACCAAGAGAGATTGTGAGAATGAGAGGAAGAAGAAGAAGATAGGAGTTGAGAGATTTAGCCCCAACAACGGCGTCCCAGAACCGGGTCCTGCCATCCACGTGGTGGGCACACCACCACCTTGCCCATGACCTTGTCGGGCGTCAGGCCATCCTCGTCGCGGGAGCTGTACACGAGCTGGACCGTGCTCGTGCCCTTGGACTTCAAGGCGTACAGGGACTGGCCCGTGAGCACCACACCATTGCCGAGCCTAAGTGTGCCGGGAACACCCGGTCCGTGGTGGCGGCGCCGACGGCGGTCATCCACGGCGCGACGTTGGACACCGAAGACGGCTCGGGATCGGACCGCTGTTGCCACCGGAGTGGACGACGAACACGCCCCTGCGAACGGCGCCGAATGTGGCGACGGCGAGGGGGTTGTCGTAGAAGGCGCCGTGCTTGCGGCTGAGGGAGAGGGAGATGAGATACACGCCGTCGCTCACGGCGGCGTCGATCGCCGCCACGACCGCCGAGTCGGGGCATCCTGCAACCGGAACGCACGCCTTGTACATGGCGATCCCCGCGTTGCGCGCCACGCCGCTCGCCCTCCCGCCCGAGAAGCCGTACAGGTCGGCCCAGGGAACCTCGGCGCCGGCGGCCGTGGACGCCACGTGCGTGCCGTGCCCCATGAAGTCCCTCGGGCTCGGGTCGTTGTAGGCGTGCATGTAGCCCGTCATGTTGATGGTGCAGGACTTGGCGCCGACTAGCTTGTTGTTGCACGATAGGCTGGCGTTGAATCCGTCGGCGTCCACGCACTCGCCCCTCCATGTGGGACGGACGGGGCCGAGGCCGGTGTCGTTGAAGCTGGCACGTTCCAGCCAGATGCCGGAGTCGATGAAGCCGATGATGGTGCCGTCGCCGAACTCCGAGTCCGGCCACGCGCCGAAGTCGTCGTGGAGGCCCATGAACCAGGGCGACCTCGTGGTCTGGGTGTGGTACACGCTGTCCTTGTACCCGCGGGTCACGCCGGGGACGGCCGACATGTGCCGGGCCTCGCCGGAGCTGAGGCGGACGGCGAAGCCGTGCATCACGGTGCCGTAGGCGTAGAGGATGCGGCTGGAGCTTGTGGCCTCCATGCATGGACGTGTATCAGTAATGGAGGGTGGGGAACTTGGGTGGCTTGGCCAGGTGGTTGGTTTGGACGATGAAGGTGTGGTGCGAGCTCGATGGACGATCAGGCATGGGCTGGCAATGGATGTTTTGGGCTCTGGGAGGATGATGGCCGAGTGAGTGGACTGGACAAGGACGAGAACTAGCAGGGAGAAGATGGAGATCATAGCAGCCATTGTTGATGTGTGTGCGTGTGATTGAGCTTGTGGTGGAGGCCGGAATGCATGAGCCTACGTGGTACGGATTTTATAGAGCCTGGCCTTGGTTGGGCAAACTGTGACGCCAATGTACAGCACACAACATGAGATTTTCATCCTGTGTCAAGCATCTCTACAATAGTATAATCTATAAAAAAAAAGACGAGCATGTGCACCATATACCGCCGAGAGAAAATATTTCATCACACATATCCTTTGGAAGTATGCAGCCATTGATATGCTTGTGTTGCCATGTTAAGCTATCATAGTGGCTCAGCTAGTGGATGCTACTCGTGGGTTTCTTTCCTGCACAATTCTCAGCTAGTGGGAGCTAAATGCAGCAGCGAAACAAAACTGAAGGTGCTAGCTAAAATTGATGTTGCCCGAGAACAATTTTGATTTTGGACTGCGCCGAAACGTCAAGACCAAACAAGGAATGAAACGGCCTCCACTCTCCTTTTGTCTCTTCCTAAAATCACCACTTTCTTGTCTCCACACTGATATCCCAATTTTCACTTAACATTCTAACTTGGTATCTGGGATGAAATCAACTGCCTCTCATACTCATAGCGTAACAGCAGTAGTAGCACATGAGAGCAGACAAGGCAGTTTCAGTCCCTAAATACAGACACCAAAAGTATCACTACAGCTCTGGTGAAATTCAGGATGAGATCACGGTCATCCAAAACAGATACCTATGTAAAAAAAGACATGCCAAGATGTAAGCAAGGCACAGTGGGTGTTTAGATGGATTTTTTTTTTGAATGGTTATAGATACAAGCTTTGCATTGTCTTGAGCAATGTGATTGGCCATATTTTACAGCTACAAGGTATCAGAGATGAATCTGCACAGTTATATATGACCATTAATTACCTAGCAGGTTTCTACTTTTGTGTGCTACTTTTGGTTATACTGATCACCATGCATGCTGGGTACTTCCTCCGATCTCTTTTAGTACAACTTTATACGTACTAAATTCGAGTCAACTAAAAAAGATAGAGAAAATATCTAGTATGCTCGTTTTCTAAAATTTAAGAGTACAAGGTAGAGGTCGGAACTGCTACAGCTTGTCTCAAGTACCTCCTAAATGCAACGTGCACGGGGTCAGCAGCACGTCTGTAAATCTGTAATTACGTGCTTGATAGATATTGGCAGATGAAGAGCTTGCTGTACCCAGCAGCCCCGCACAATCACTTTTGGGCTAGCTAAAATTGGGATATATCTCAGGTTATATAAAACCTGGAGATTCTCACCTTTGGGCTGACATTATGGCTACTAAAAAGCATTTTTTTCGATTCGGTTCCTTCTTTATTTGGAATGGGTCTGAGATAAGATTCTGGGAGGATAGATGTTTGTTGTCTAAAATTTAAGAGTACAAGGTAGAGGTCGGAACTGCTGCAGCTTGTCTCAAGTACCTCCTAAATGCAAGGTTCGTGCACGGCGTCAGCAGCACGTCTATAAATCTGTAATTTAGGTCGTTCAGGCGATTGAATTGGTTTGCTTGATAGATATCGGCAGATGAAGAGTTTTGTTGTACCCAGCAGCCCGCACAATAACTTTTGGGCTAGCTAAAATTGGGATATATCTCCGGTTATATGAAAATCTGAAGATTCTTATTTTTGGCTGGCATTATGGCTACTAAAAAGCATATTTTCCCATTCGGTTCCTTCTCCATTCGGAATGGGTCTGAGATAAGATTCTGGGAGGATAGATGGTTGGGTACAACTACTCTTCAAGAACAATATCCGGCTTTGTACAATATTGTTCGACATAAGGGAGATATCTTACAAAAGGTGATGGAAACCTATCCACCCTCTATGTCATTCAAGCGTGATCTCATTGGTCCCAGGCTGGCTTCGTGAGATGAATTGCTAACGAGATTAGCTTCAGTCCAACTAGTTCAGGGGAGCGATGAATTTCGTTGGAATCTTACCAAAAATGGTGTATTATCGGCCAGTTCCATGTATAAAGCCTTAATCATACCTAGTCAACCGGTCGTTAATAATAAATCCATCTGGATGATGAAGATACCGTTGAAAACAAAGGTCTTTGCATGGTATCTTTGTCGGGGTGTGATTCTTACTAAAAATAACCTTGCCAAACGCAATTGGCATGGTTGTACGAAATATGCTTTTTGTCATGAACAAGAGACAATAAAACATCTTTTCTTCAGTTGTCGAGTTGCTAGGTCTATATGATCAATCATTCAGATAGGTTCTACCTTATATCCTCCCAGTAGCGTTGCAAACATTTTTGACAATTGGCTAAACAGGGTTGATGCTTGGTATAAAACGCTTATTAGGATGGGTGCGATTGCTGTTGTGTGGTCGCTTTGGCGTAGACATGACAAAGTTTTTAATGACAAAAAATCTTCTCTTTTGCAGGTTGTTTACCGGCGCTACGGTTTTGCTTCGTTCATGGTCGCCACTCCAACGTTTGGAGGATCGCGACCTTTGTATGGAGGTGTCTACACGATTGGAGAACATGGTGAAAGAGTTTATTTCCCAACATGGATGACAACATAATAGGTGTCTTGAGGCTAATTAGGCTGTACCAACACTATCTAGTGTTTTACATTTTTCGACTTTGAACATATTTATTTGATCCTTTTGATACTTTGAACGGCTGTGTGCATATTAGTTATGCAGAGGCTGGGTGTAATGCTTAAACACCCTTTATAAAAAAAGCAGCCCCACACAATCAGCCGTGAAACACACCTGATCCTAACCTCTTTTTTCTTCCGGGAACAAATTTGATTTTGGACGGCGATGAAACGGCCTTCCAACCCAAATGACGAATGAAACGGCCTGCACTATCTTTTAGTCTCTTCTGAAATATCCAACTTTATTGTCTATATTGGTCGTACACTAATAATTAAAAAACACAATACTCTTAAGAACCACAAGAGACAATTTTGAAGATAAAAACACCTTCACAACAACAAAGAATTTTTTTTTACTTGACAACGGCAGAAAGAACGAATATTAAAAAAAATACTTAGACAAGTTAGAAAATTGGAAACAATTAGGTTAATAGAATTTTCTAATGCTCGACGGGTTTTTTCTTCTTCCTGCAAACCTATAAAATTAAATAGTGAACGACAAGGTGACAGAAAAATAATTACTCTATAACTAACAACATGAAATAAATCCCAAGAGAAAAACTTAGAATTTGAAATTGGAAAATCCCAAGATGATGAATTAGAGAATAAAAAATATTGAAAAATCATGCATTTGCGATGTATGGAATTCACTAAACTTATGCGTGAAAAAAGAAGAGAATTTTCGTAACGATTTTACTAAAGTTTCAATGGATATGAGATAGCCATTGAAAGAGTCAAAATCTGAATTTGGTTTATTCAAATTTCAGAGACTAATTAAATCATTGTAATTAAAATAAACAATTACGACGGTCTTAATATTAATCAGGCTTTTAGCAAATGCTTCATAGTAATTGTGAGAATATTCTCATGATTATGCAACTATTAAGTCGGTGTAGAAATACACAATATTTTAATCAAGTACAGACGATTAATGAGATGCATTGTCATGACTATAATGAAATAAATGAATGTGTAGTTGTGAATTATATTTGAGCCCCGCACTAGCATTCAGAAACTTACTAGAATAATTGGAACAAACCATGGGATGAAGTAAAATTCATTGAATTGTTTCAAAATTTGATTTATTGTTTGCTTAAAAGATTGTCTTGTAGCAACAAAAATATCGAAGATAATTTAAATTATTTCTTGGTTTATCAAAGGAGTTTCATAATCCTTCTATGATTGATAAAGACTTTATCAGGGTATTTTGTAAGCAGTAATTCTGCAAGAATTAAGTTGAAAGACTTTTGGTATACACATAGATTTTTGAAATATCTGAGTGTGAGAAAAAAAACAAATGCTACATGTAGATGTATGTATTTTGGATAAGTACCAAGGTGAAATTCAGCGGAATGAAATAAATGTTCTTTTGTTCATGGATAAAATAATTACAACAAACCAAATAATGATATGAATCATGTAATTCCTAAAATAATGCATCGTTTGACCAAACAATTTTTTTGGAGAGTCCATTCAAAAGGATGCTAATCAAATTATAGATTTATTTAAGGATATGAATTAATAAGCTTGTTTGTTGAAAAAAGTTTCACAAGGGGTTTTGTGTAAATAAGATTATCTTAAATGGAGTGTATGGAAATTACTTATAAATTGCATATAGTGATATTGCAAAGAATAAAGGACACAAAACATTATCAACATATCGTCAAGCAAAGAGATTAACATATGTATCAGCACAGAAGGTTACTTTCATTATATCTTCGAGTTTCCAAAGGAACCATCATGGACGTCCATGTCCCAACATTGGTTATTGATCCGAATGTGTTCCGTATCATGAATGCACATTACCGAACATATTGGGTCACACTCTTAAGGTTGTATGATCCATAGTAGGAGTTCTATATATGGTATGTGGTTGAGAGAAGCGGTTCGGATTGGTTGCTGCAGATTCGGGAACTGTTCTAGGCATTTCATAATTAAGAGAGAAACTACCGGGATCACTTTGACCTAGTCGATGGTGATTAGAGGTAGCATCAGAAGTGTTCTAGGGTTCATCTATAAATGGAATTATTGTTGAAATTGTTTTGATGATAATTCATATAGGGGAAACCTAATTCCGCTGAAGTCCGGAGTGTCCGGAAGTCACCAGATTAAGAGATGGAAGAGTACTGGAAGTAAAGATGTGAAGGCTGAAGAAAATATTCCCTAGAGGCAATAATAAGGTGTATTATTCCATATATTTATTGATTCATAATTTAGTTTATATTTTGTGCTCCAGGTATTATGATGTTGGAGGAAAACCTAATTGGAGATGTGGAATAATAAACACCAAATAAGATATCCCTAGTCACGCTTCCGCAAATGATATGACCGTTAGTTTCTCAAAGACTAAGTATTAGCATTATTAAAAAATCGTTAGACCATGATGCTATTATGAACTAGGATATGATATGGATGTCACGAGTTATTCAAAGATCTCTTTGTAACTAAGTGTTAATAAAGTTGGTCTTCATGCATACCAGATAATATGTCGTAGTGTAATTTTATGTGATCATGATAATTGCTACTCCATCGATGAAGATATACACTGTGGGCATCCACTCATGAATCGTGATGTTCGTCCTTGTCCAGCCGAACACGTGACTAAATTGTTATGTCAAAGAAACATGAGCGGTACAGGCTGAGTGAAGGAGTGGAGGATAACCTAGAGTTTATCAGGCTATGTAAAGTATAGAGAGGCAATGCGACGTGTATCAAAAGTAGTAAGGAATTGGGCCATTGCCGTGCACCTTTCTTTGCCGTGCGGCCTCTTTCGTCGTTGCCGTGAATCGTATCTTTACCGTGCGCTCGTGTCTATCTTTTCCGTGGCCAAGATCTTTGCCGTGCGTTTTTATCTGTGCGCACGGCAAAGAAATCTTTGCCGTGCGGGAACACACGACAAAAAAAGCCTGCACGGCGACGCCTATTTTTTTCCGTAGTGGAAGCTTCACACAATAAAGATCTTTGTGTTATGTGTGTGGATTGATGTGGTTATCAAGCCTTCGACATATCAAGCATTATCAGGAAAGATGTTCCAAACATATCTACATATGTTCAAACCAAAATAGGGGCAAACAAAATCCTTTTGTCTTTGCTGATCTTTGTGGACGGTGGGATGGTTCTGGCTGTCCATTGGCGTGGCTAGCCATGCATCTCCTGTTGTGTACGTACTTTGTGTTGGAATAGGTTTCCGAGTATTTTTTCTCTAAAAAAAAAAGGTTTCCGAGTATTTTCTGTTGTAAATAGGTTTACAAGTCACGCTTCGCCGCAATCGCCGCTCACAACCTATGCCGCCGCCGCAGCTGAAGCCCACCATCCTCCTCCGACGTCGGTTCTTTTCCGAGTCCGTCCACATCACCAAACGACCTTCACCGCCGATCAGCTCTCACGGCCGGCCGAAGAGCACCCAGCAGCCGTGGCACGACGACCCACGGAAGGTCACCGCCGTGCTAGGCCTCGTCGCCGGCGGCGCGTACGGTGCCGCCTACCTCAGGTACAGCACGACGGAGCCCTTCACCGGCCGCACCCACCTGTCCGTCTTGTCTCACAAAGAGGCGCGCGAGCGCGACGAAGCCGAATTCGCCAAGTTCAAGAAGAAGCACGCCGCCAAGATCCTAAGCCCCAGCCATGACGACACCGTCCGCGTCCGCCGCATCGCCCTCGCCATGGTCCGCGCCGCCCACCAGGGCCTCGCCATCAGGCAGCATCACATCGCCAAGGCACATGATCTCACCCACGGTGGGCTAAACTGGATGGATGGGCTGGACTGGGAGGTGATCGTTGTCACTGATCCATCTGGACATGCCGCGGAATGTTTTGCTGGCGCAGGCAAGATCGTGGTCTACCCTGAATTGTTTCGTCACCTCAAGACCGACGATGAGATCGCCGTCACGCTATCGCATGAGGTAAACACGTAACTTCCTAGTAGTACATATAGAAACCGTGGAGTTTAGCTACCAGTTGAATTAGACGTAAAATTTTCGGCCACAAAGGGAATAAAAAAATCTTATAGATTCATCATAAAGAAAGAATAATCTAATTCAGTTTCCATATTGAATTAAAGGATCAGATTATGCATATTGTTTTTGTGCTTTTTCACAAGACATATGTAAAGTAATTGATGTCGGAAAAGTCCGATATGAACCTGGGTGCAGGTGAACCCAGGTTGGAAATGCATTTTCCAAATGTTAAAAAATTCTGAAATAAAATTAACGGGGTACGTACGCATGTTCCATGTGTGCGTAGAAAGTTTTCGTGGAGAAACCACTTTTTATTTCAGAATCAAAAAAAGACAAAATACGTATATCTGCTATATAGCCCTGCAAAATTTCACTTTTTTGCCGAGGCAAAATAAAAGGTTTTTTCGTCACGAAACTCATGTCCAGAGCACATATTTGAGATCACCTTTGGAATCATTTTGTGAATCGATTTTTAAAACATGTTTTTACATCACAAACGGCACTTTTGAAAAAGTGGGTTCACATACACCCATGTTCTATCTATTCACTCTCAATTGATGTCCCCCTTATTTCTTTCTTATATACGTATAGGTTGGACATGTAATTGCGAGGCACTCGTCAGGGATATTCGGCTGGTTATATATGATGATTGAAGATAAGCCCATCTTGATCCTTCTCGTATTGCCCTTCTTGTTACCCTTCCTATTGCCCTCAAAACGAAGGTTATTTATGATTCACATTGTTTATAATTCATGCATGTCGACATGCTATCTCACTATGTGCACGCTATGCAGGGGTGAGTTAGAAGCAGATCATATCGGAATCCTGGTACTTGCTGCTGCCGGAGTTGATCCTACCATAGCCGTTCAGGTCCGGCAAAAGGCAGCCATGGCGAGTGGAGAAGTTTCAACATTGCAAAACCTCCTCACTTACTTCAGGTGGTACCCTTCTAGTAAGAAAAGATGGCAGTTTCTCTCGCAACCTAAGGTACTAGGGGAGGCGTTGGAATCTTTCTATTCTTAATAGGTGATCCCATTTCTATTCACATGCAACCTATCCACCTCATCAAACATCCTTGACCAATCCTAACTTGCCAAGTCATGCAAGCCTTAGAGCAAGTACAATAAGGTACAGTCAGCTGGCTATAAGAAATAAAATATTATAAGTTTGCTTAGTTGGAGGAGAGAGATTAGGAGAGAGAAGAGGAGTGGGCTACTATCTTGTAGCCAGCTCTGTCTCTATGTGAGACTAAAAGGTGGCATGCATTGTAAAAGTACTACACTTTTATAGCTCACTATTGTATATGTTGACTCTAAGTTAGCTATAGATGACATGGCACTTGGCTTATAGCTAGCAGCTGGCTACACTATTGGAATTGCTCTTAGACCATCATTCACCATGCATGCAGCTATGCCACCTAAGCAGACCCACCATATCAGCCATCCCATGCCCACAGCATCGATTTTTTAGGTAAGTCCATATCAGTGCTTTTCAGTCTCGAAAGATCACGTTCGCTTCAGCTGCCCATTCTACAGCCAAGCCCATGAATGTTTCAAATCTCCATTGAATGCACCTTTATCCACCGATCAGCACAACGCTCAGTCTTCCATCTCCCAATCAATGTCCACAACAAACGTGATCTCTTGGCTTCCAGACGAGTCCATTCGATCCGCCTTCCTCGCCACCACGTCCTCTCATCTCCCCCACTAAGGAGTCCATCGGTTGATTTAATCCATCCCGCATGTGTTGATCTGAGATAGTCACGGCAGACAGGCAGATCTACCGCTGCCTTATTGCTACGGGTTTAGTAGGGATCTGCGAGCTGCTCGACATAGGAGCGATCGCCGATCGGCACTACGACGGCAGCAGCAGCAGCGCTGACCGCACGCAGGTACGCATGGCGGGGAAAGATGACCAAGCTCATAGGCCCTCGTGTCTCTTCTCTCTACATGCCCGATATGATTTCCTGAATTCTCACCAACGCTTTCCGGTGGGCAGGTTCTTGGGATCTCTAAACTCCGGCCACTTATGTACATTCTCCCCGTTCCTTTGTGTTTATGCTTGGAAATCATAGTTCTCATTGGATTGTGCTCATATAAATTAACGTGCTTATGTTGCTGCCTTCACATCTATTAATTGATTCTCAGAAATCATTTGGGTTTAGAGGTTGCTATGTTGGTCAGGTACACTGACTATGTTTTGGTCTTTGCGACTTTGCAGCTTTGTTAAGTCCTTCTGTTCCAGTACTAAGTTTCTCTTTTACATTCTTAGGATTAGGACGACGTACCGCCATGTATTTGCAAAAATGATAGATGCGTGTTTTTAGATGGCTACATGTTAATCATAGTTAATGCAACAAATCAATACAAATTCTGCAGGGCCACATATTTTATATCTACTCCAGGAGTAGACACGAAGATGAAGTACCAGGTCATCGAGATGTTTATTTTGTTTACAACCGTATATCAACCCATCTGATGACCTTTAAGGCACCATTGGTCCCATCTCCATTTGTGGTATTGTTCGATCAATCCTAACCATATCAAGCTTGCTCCTTTGGTTGGCTATCATATCCAATGATGATATGGTTGGTAATTAAAATCGAAATTTCCACTCTGCTAGAAAATTTGGTATCTCTTTGCTCAATTCTTATGTGAAGTTTCTATGTTGCACATATACCAAGGATGTAGGCAAATTCCGTACGAATTATATGTTGTTTCCTTTCTATCTGGGTATTTATCATTTTCACATATAAATGTTTCTGACAAAGATTATGGCTGTGTCAAAACATGCTTCTTATGAATAAAACAAAGTTCAGTTATATACATTTTGATTCTAATACATGCTTCATATGAATAAAAGAATTCAGTTATACACATTCTTACAGGGCTTTCCATTGGATTATACTCCTCATTACATTTCCTTTCTTACCTAAATGTACAAACATGAGGTTGCGGTTCTTGGAGTTACCAGACGATTTTACTGGAACGATTTATCATCGATGCTACCAATAAATTGCCACTCTTTATTTTTCTAAACAGAAGACAGTTTTGCCTTGCTGCTCCCTGGTATAAGACCTACTATATTTCATCAAATAATCCACACATGACTTCTTCAACTTACTTGACGCAAGCTATCCACAGCCGTTGGACTGATATTTTGGTTTTGAGGCGTTTCGCTGTTTGTTTCTTGATCCAAGATCATTTTCTCCCACCCACCATTCATTGTGTTTATATTTTATTCAGTTAATTAGTACTATGTGGTCTATGATACTTCTGGGGGGGGGCCTTTATGTTCGCCCACGGGGTATCGTCGAGGACAGGCTCTGAGGGTTTGTACAGTTTGCCAACGTAAGCAGCAGTTTGTGGTCAGCAACTGTAATCATCGAAGAGCTCGATTATCATTATCTTCTGAATTAGTATGGGAAAATGCATGAGCTTGGGTTTTAAATCAATTACCAGATTGTTATTTATGTATGGACAACATACACGAGTTTTCTTCTTCTAACTGAACTACTAGATCGTCAACCGTTGGAGTACAAATGTGAGTAGGACCAAAATTAAATGCACGGTGGCTCTTATTTTCCATTTTTTTGGGCAACTTAAGATCAGCTCGCTAATTCTGTTAACATGAACCTAATTATCTTTCCGGGCATCCGAATTGATGCAACAAGTTTTTTATTTCAACTTCGTAGTAATTTTTCCTTATGGCGTACATTTATCCTCTAAACTATTCGTAAAATACAAAAAGACCCGCAGCAACGTGCGGGGTATCATCTAGTTATACAAACGAGTGACTACTCATGCACAAGATTGATCAATTATGGCATGCATGTTCTTGATACTCAGTAGTACAAACTTGTATTTGTATATACGTAATACAAACTGATACTTGTAGAGATCAATTTTAACAGGAGGCTTCTTTTTTTGTTGTTGAGAATATACAAACTGATACTTGTAGAAAAGCATTAATAGCTGGTAAGTAGTTTCTAAAGAGCGTGGATTCACATTTCGCATGATATTGACACCCGCGACCACTCTGGTCCTTTACTTGCAAACTAACAGAAGCACAAGGTAAACCAAACATACATGCTTTTCACAAACATGACCATGGGCATTATTAAGAAAAAAAAATATGTTTTTCTTTTGTCTTTTGTTCGCAACATATAATGTATGACTAGCCTAAACTCCTACACGGGCACTTTGAACATCTCATCTCAATAACCCATTTTTTGATCCTTTACATTTAAGATCATTGGATTGGTCTGGCGATGCTAGCATGGTTGCCTGCCTAGATCGAGATCCCCATCATATGTGGTTGTCTACTATGTCGACAATTCATTGAAATCTGATCCTCTACTCTCCAGGTACCTTTTTTTCGCCAGAAAGATTTGGATCTTTTACATCACAAGACGTACAAAACACCCCAAACATAATTAAAATTACATCAAGGTCTTTGGACCACCTAACAACCACCACCGTGAGCCATCGACACACTTTTGTCGCCGCTCCCCTACCAAAGCCAACCTGATATTGTTGATGATAGTTGGGAAGTATTCGTGGCTGTGCTCCTAAGGACGCGCCCCAGAACTGAAGGCGTCCCTTGAATTGATCCGAATCTCCTAACACCAAACATATAGCACACGTGGACTGAACGAGATCCACCACTCCATGGAAGCATCGACCAGACTATTTCCCGCCCTCCTCGACACCACCGGCGAGATAGCTGCCGACATGGTGGATGAGGAGGTAGGAATACTTTATTATTTTCTCGAACGACCTCACCATAGCAACCATAACATCGCTGCCTGTTGATTAAACTCTAATTGTAGGGACATTGATACAACGCCGAGCTCAGGTCCGATGTCCCTACCCCCTCCCGCCACCGGAGCGGCAAGCAGAGGAGTCGGGGACCCATCGATTCCCTGTTGGAGACGGATCAAACGGAGCAGATGGCGGCCCTCACGTAGCCACCGCCTCTTTCTTTCTAGCGGTGGAGGACAAACGTTTCGCAAGTATTAGCTCTCTATTCTCGGGGTACTTAAGTGTGCAGATTTTCGTTGAGATCTGTGGTGACACAGTAACAACAAATTTGGCAAGAATTCCAAGACTTATGATCTTGATTTTATTTTCCTCTTTATTCATGGTTTTAATGATTATCAATGATGTTCTCTTTATTAAATTAGTCAAATTGAATTCCCATTTTTTTTTAATTTCAAGTGGGTTTAACAACATGACTCTGCAGTTATTACATTATAGTATGTGAGTGTGGAATGCAGCCAGTAAATTTTTTACAGGTGTGTGGCACAGAGCGGAGGATTAGAGCGCTGTTCCCCCGGGGGAAGGTCAGCGTTGGGGACTGCTGAGCGTCCCCCGGGGGATTAGATTTCTAATCCTCCGGGTGGACAACCCTTAGATTAGCTCGATTGGACCATCCAGATCGTGACATGTGTCACAGTATACCTCAGACCCACTTTTGCTACCATAATGTACCAAAGTAGCAAAAAACGGTTCGTTTGTAGCAAAATCAATCCAATTGTAGCAAAACACGGTTCACCCAAAATACACACAGATCTCGGAGACTCGCCGGAGACCTCGCCGGAGACGATGTAGCAAACATGTTGTACTATTGTAGCAAAACAAATTCTGGTATTGTAGCAAAAACCAATCTCATCGGAGACCTTACAAAAAACTCGCCGGAGATGTCACCGGGAACTCGCCGGAGGCGTCGCCGGAAACCTCACCGGAGACATGGTAGCAAAAAAAATATGCGAAAGTAGCAAAAAAACACAAGAATTGTAGCAGCTTTTTTTTTGCTATTGTAGAAAAAACCGACGACCTCGCTGGAGAACTTATAGGAGAAAATACAGAAGAATTGTAGCAACGATATATAGAACAAAAGTAGCAATTCCAACTTCGCCGGAAAAGTTCGCCAGAAACATCGGAGCAACAATATTATACCAATTGTAGCGGCGCGGCCGACCATGTGTAGCAGCGCCGGCGACCTTTTGTAGCGGCGCCGGCGACCTTTTTTAGCGGCGCAGTCGGCCGTGTGTAGCAGTGCCGACGAACTTGTGTAGCGGCGCGACCGGCAGTGTGTAGCAGCGTCGGCGACCTTTTGTAACGCGACAGCGAGTCAGCGGCGGAGCGGTCGAGCTCGCCCATGGCTGCACAGCGAGCGGCAGCGGCCGCGTCTCCATAGATGCGCGGGCAAAAGCGACGGCGTGCGCGGGTACCGGCAGCTGCTGCGCGAGCAAAAGCGGCGGCGCCGACGCGGGTACCTGGATGGCGAGATGGACGACGGCGCCCCGGTGCCCATCCTCCTTCCCCTTCCATGCGTCTTCCCCACTGGTCAACATCCCCCAGCGCGCCATGGTCTTCTCCACAGCATGCTTGTACATGAGCCCCGGCGGTGGGAGCTCCAGGGCACGGCGGCGGTGCGAATCGAGTGGCGCGCGGCGGCAGCGCGAGCTGCAGGGGCGCGCGGCGGCGAGGTCTCTTGATGTCGCGACGGCGCGATCTGCAGGGCCGGCGGCGCGAGCTGCAGAGGGCGCGGCGGCCGGGCTTGGAGGTAGGTGGGGTGCGGCGGCCGGCGCAGCAGCAAGCTGGGGTTCGGGTGTGGCGGTGGGGAAGCAGGCGGCGCGAGCTGCGGTGCGGTGGTTCCTCTGCTCCGTCCGTAACAAAGAGATAAGAATTGGAGGAAGATGGTGGGTCCCACAGGACACGCGTGTGTGGCACAGAGCGGAGGATTAGAGCGCTGTTCCCCCGGGGGAAGGTCAGCGTTTTCCTACATACAATCTTCTCTACATTGTTTATTGCAGAGTGTCGTGTATTTTCTTTTTGTGACGCTTAGACCAAAAAAAGAAAAAGGAAAAAGAAAAAGAAGAAACTTCCGACAGAGCTACACATCCGGATTCGCTTCGCTGCCCGCCGATCTGCCTCGCCGAGGTCCGACCTCGCCGCCGGCCAGCCACACAACCGCCTTCTCAGCCAAAATGCCAAGCTCCGACTCCCCTCCGACCCAACCTCTCCCTCCCACCCCCAGACCCAGAGTCAGGCACCGCCGCTTCCTCGTCCTCCTCACGGCGCCGTCCCTCCTCGCCGTCGCCGTCGCCATCCTCTTCGCCACCACAACCCCCCTGCCGCGCCTCCTCCACCTTCTCCTCAGGCCCAAGTCTCTCCTTGCCCGACCGCCGGAGCCACCTCCAGCTGCCGACACCTCGGGGCACGCGGGACGCCCGCCATGTGTTCTATGGATGGCCCCGTTCGCGTCCGGCGGCGGCTACTGCTCCGAGGCCTGGTCCTACGTCGCCTCCCTCGAGGGAAACGTGGCCGCCGGGGTCGGTACGAACTACACGCTCTCGATCGCGCACCACGGGGACCTCGAGTCGCCGGAGTTCTGGCACGGCCTGCCCGAGCAGTCCAAGGACCTGGCGCACAGGCTCGCCACCGCGCGGTGCGAGCTCTCCCGGGCCGTCGTCGTGTGCCACAGCGAGCCTGGCGCGTGGTACCCGCCGATGTACCAGTCTCTGCCCTGCCCGCCTACCGGGTACGACGAGCCGGCCTTCGTCATTGGCCGGACGATGTTCGAGACCGACCGTGTCTCGCCGGAGCATGTCAGGCGCTGCAACCAGATGGACGCTGTCTGGGTACCGACGGATTTCCATGTGTCCACATTCGTGAAGAGCGGGGTGGATCCTTCGAAGGTCGTCAAGGTGGTCCAGGCTGTCGATGTCGCGTTCTTTGATCCGGCCAAGAACGTCGCGTTGCCACTTCCAATTGGTTTCTCTGTCATGGATCCTGATGATTCAACAATCGGCACGGAAGACAGTAGCTCCAAGGCCAAAGGCTTTGTGTTTCTTAGTGTGTTCAAATGGGAGCAGAGGAAGGGCTGGGATGTGCTGCTGAGAGCCTTCTTGCAGGAGTTCTCTGGAGCTGATGATGTTGCACTCTACCTACTGACCAATGCCTACCACTCCGACACCGATTTCAGAGGGAAGATCCATAGATTTGTGAAAAGCTCCAGCATTGAGGAGCCAGTGGGAGGATGGGCAGAGGTCCGGGTGGTTGATGAGCATGTCCCACAGTCTGACCTTCCAAGGTTGTACAAGGCCGCGGATGCATTTGTGCTACCTTCCCGTGGCGAGGGATGGGGCAGGCCGGTGGTTGAGGCGATGGCCATGGAACTACCGGTGATTGTGACGAATTGGTCAGGCCCAACGGAATACCTGACTGAAGAGAACGGGTACCCATTGGACGTGGACAGGCTGACTGAGGTCACCGAAGGGCCATTCAGGGGCCATCTCTGCGCTGAGCCATCAGTTGATCATCTGAGAGCTTTGATGAGACATGTCTTTGTTGATCGAGAAGAGGCAAGGAGTAAAGGAAGGAAGGCAAGGGAAGACATGGTCGAGAGGTTTTCGCCAGAGGTTGTGGCAATGATTGTTGCTCATCAGATACAGAAGGTGGTTGCCAGTACGCAGTACTCAGTAGATGGATAGCTGAATTGTGATCATGAATTCGGAAGGAAAGTAGATATCATACACCACACGCATCATGCAGGTATGGTAGGCATGTTAGTCAGTGCTACTTAGGGGTTATGTGTATCAGTTTCTGTAATTGTTGGATAAATGGTGACTGTTGTTGTTTTGCCTTTATGCCATCACTAGTTGAATGATAAGCAATCATGTTATTAATTTTTTACATTATATGGCGTTTTTTTATTAACTTGACACTTGCTGTTATAATAATAATATTGAATGTGACCATTCAGCTCAAGCCCTTGCATGATATTTGTGCATTCCCCTTTTAGTTAGTACATAAATGAAGATCTAGCCAGTTAAAGTTCAGCCCATCCTATCATGGGCCAACAGAAAGAATGTTCAGCTGCTTCTTTCGTAAATAGAGGTTTGATGATGATTCATCAGAACTCATCACTGGAGTAAGACTACATGGAAGAAATCAGAGGCACCCTGAAAGAATGGCTTCAGTCCTGTCCAGTTAAGTTATCTTTTATTGTGCCTACAAGAACAAAAGATGGGAGTAAGAGTACATGGAAGAAAGCAGAGGCACCCTGAAGGAATGGCTTCAGTCCTGTCCAGTTAAGTTATCTTTTGTTGTGCTTACAAGAAACAATAGAAGAGATGGCAGTATGGCTCTCTATTAACCTTGCATGGCAGGTAGTGCCTTGTTTCTTTCCTTCTATATCGTGGCATGCCTCTTGAGTCTAGAGTGACAATTTTTTTTTTTGCTTGAAACTGGAGTTCAGAGCCAGATTGTAGATACTAATTTGTTTTTCTGCACAACCTGATTCTTGCGAAGTTATGAATTCAACCCTTGTATCCGGTGCAGTGATAGCAAGCTGTTCGAAATAGAGCGTAAAACAAAAGAATGTTTAACTCTTACTGGTTTTCCAAGTCTGAAATAGTATGTGCAACTGTAGCTGAATTATTGTAATAAAAATCAATACTCAACTTTTATTTAGAAAATTAGTACTAGAATGCTTAACATTGAACATAACCAAGATGCAGATAACTGTCGTTCTGAATTGTCGCTTCGGGCATGTGGAGATAGTAGTTCAGGAGAAGGGACACACAGTTGTGCACCTTAAATCGTTTCCTTTTGGTTCAGGAGAGCGGATGCAAACTTAAATATGTCTATCCTTTTATGGTTTTTATCATGTCGTTCTCTGCTAGGATGCAGATGCCACAGCTCTATTGTTTAATGTGAATTTCTGACAACCAATGCATTTTCGCTGATGAAACCCCAGTTTGCTTGGTCTTCATGTGAAACTTCTGGCAACTGATTCATATATGAAAATGTAATTTTTTTCTTGATCATTTTACAGCTGTAGATGACAGTTGAAAAAAATTATGGATATTGATTTTACAGCTGCAAAAAGCACCACCCCAAGCACCAATTAGAGATCTTCAATCATCATTGCTCTCACGAGAAATGGTCGAGCAGGGAAGCGCTCGTCCAAAGACCGTCTAGAGCCCTTGCCCAACACTGGAAGCAAAGCAAAGGATCTGCAGCAAGCTGGAGCCTCGCAAGGACGCAGTTGCAGCCAGTGCATAGCTCATGGTTCAAGCAACACACCTTTTCTTTTTGCTATTTTAGTCCAGATGCCCGAGGCACTGATGGATATTCAGAGTAAGAATAATTCTGGTGCAGCAAGAAGGCAGAGGAGGAAGAAAAATATTTGGCTGTCTGTGTACACACTCTGAGGTAACAAAACGTGTGAGAGACATGCAATTTCACACCAAAATTGCATGTGGTTTCAACATGTTTTCATGTTTGAAAACATGACATGTATATGGTAAAAGCATCAACCTCAGTTTGTCTGACACTGCCAAAATGTAACCATGCTTCACGCAACTGTTATTGTAATTCAAATCTCCTTTGCATTGCAGAGTTTTGCATGACACAAAGATTGAGGAAATTACTGACACATACATGGCACACTTGCAAGTAAGTAAATTTCAGTCGGAGCAGAGGCATGTACGCTATTTGAGATACCATTCCCATCAGCTTAAATAAACTGTAGTTATTTCCCGTTTCCAAATCTGCTCTTCATTGAAAACGTGTGCTTCTGCTTTGAATATCAGAGCTAGGAGACCGCAGTTAAAATAGGAGGGAAAAGAGCATGATTGTTGTTTCATTTCTGCTCACCAGGTATCAGTACAATCTGTGTCGTAAAAAAAGAATAGGTTTGAACATCATTGTAGAAAAAATGAGGAGCATCCACATCACTAATTGATTTATCCATCATGAAATATACAGTACTTTTATAATGTGTACATATTTGTTTGAGGCAAAATATCTTTGTAGAAATAGTTTGTTATAATGTCTAAAAGGACCTGGATGGAGTATTTGCTTCATGATATGTTGTTCACATGTTGCTTCTTGCTAGTTGTCCTGCTTTATCAACAGAGAGAACCAGCAACTCGCGGGATTCAGCGTGGTCTTCCTAGATGGTGCGTTCTTGTACTCCTAGCATCGATGCTGATGTTGTAGGAAATGGTTTGTTTCTCCTCGAATACTTTATTTGGTTATGTCTAGCACTACGGGAACAACTCAAGGTGCCGACGGCCAAATGTTGTGCTGACGGCTTTTTATCGGGGCGTCGGAACAAGGCAGGCCGTGAAGAAGGCCGTTGCCACAGGAAAGTTTATGCCGACGGTGGCCATCGGCATAAAAAAAGGCCATCGGCACAGGCTTGGTCAGGCCGTCGGCACATGGGTCTTCGCCGTGACGGTGAGGCGACGCCGTTATATTTTTTTTGCCCTCTAGCCCTACGGCTAGGCCGTCGGCACAAGCCTAGATTTTTTTCCCTCCACGTACCCCACCCCACCCCCCTTTGGTTCGTCTTTTTTAAGTTTCAACTGAATGGCAAAAAATGATTAAAAAAATCAAAATTAAAATCGTTTGAGATGTCCATGTGTTATGTCATCTAGTTGCAAGAGAATTTAACAAAAATGAATTTGGACCTTTTTTGTAAAATTGGGTCATGTATCGGTAAAACGGTTTTTCTGGTTGCATACGAAGTCAGAAAAAAATGTATAATATGAAAAAGTTACATCCGAATTCACCGGGGTTTACCCCGTTTGGCATTTTTCTAGATTCTCTAAAAGTAGGAAGATTTTAGTTTTTGCCAAAAATTAATAATCGCATCCTACATAAAGATTATTATTATTACTTATTCATTGATGTTAATTTAAATAATAGTTTAAAATTCAAAATTATAAAGAGTTGTTTTATCACTGTGTAAGGGTTAATAGGATTGATATGGCAGTATTATCAACAAGGTGTCATTTCTTTTTTGGAAACTCAACAGCAAGGAATGGAGAAGTTAAGCATGCGAGGGTTAAAGTAGTGTGAGGATAGGTGACCAATTGAGAAGTTAGACCATTAATGTAATTTAATTTAAGATTAAATATAGTTAAAGTTAAAAATTATCCATGCGAGAGATTAAGAAAATTCAAATTTTTCTTTTTGAAAAAATTCGAGCTAGAATTCCTAAACAACCGTTAGTTCTATGCCGATGCGGCTTGGCCTGTGCCGACGGTGAGGTGCCGATAGTGGCCATCGACACAGCCTATGCCGACGGTCAAATTGGCATGTGCTGGCGGTTTCTGGCTGTCGGCACCGTGACTTGTTCCGTACTGTAGGCTAGCTTGTTCATCAGAGTTAGAGTTGAACCTTCAAGAACCAGTATCGTTCTTATGGCACGAAAGTACTCGGTGAACACAGGCACCAGCGGCGAAGCCGGCACGAGAGAGGCAGTCGATGCCTCGTCTTGGCTGTAGACCGAGTTCACGGCTGATGGTGCTCCGGGCTCACCTCGGAATAGTGCCCTGTCGGTGGCGCCGGCTACATGTGGCAACCCCCGGAAACAGCCCGTCGACATCATCATCGGCACCACATAATGCTGTGACAGCTTTGGGTGCTTGATGGTGTGCAGTTTCGGCAAGATTGTTAGGCGGCCTCTTGACAAAAAAGACGATGGAAACATCTTCTGTGTTGACTATTGTTGTACTGCTGGAAGAAGACTTCCTTGATGCGAGCGAGCTGTGGGTACAACAATTTTGCTAAACTTCTTCCAGGAGTGCTGAAGGTCCACAGGCGACAAGTATGGGTGTTGAAGGTGAAGGCACGTCGGCCACATCATCTTCAAATGGCTATGGCGACGCTCCCGCGAGCTGCGGCCATGGAGCTAGTCGGCAGCGCGTGGGCGTGACTATTGTACTTGAGGTATAGAGTGAAGACAGGGAGAGAAAGCAATGAGAGGTGCTTCGAGAATCATTTACCATCTTTATAAGCGTCCCTCTTCCCTCTAACGCTGAGAAGACAAACAAAGACTCACACTGAGCTACACATTCGTGCTCGCTGGGTTGCCGAGGACTGAGCTTTGTTCCCAGGTAGCAACACCACCGGTCTCGGCCACCATGGCAGGCTCACCTCCGCCCCAACCTCTTCCTCCAACCCCTAGGCACCTCCTCCTCCTCTTCCTTCTGCTCCTCACGGCGCCCTCCCTCCTCACCGTCTCAAGCAAACGCCCGCCACGCCTCCTCCGCCCCCTCCACATGTTGAATTCTTCCCTTCTCCACCCTCCGGACCGCCACCTGCTCTTCACACCAAATTCTTCCCTTCTCCGCCTGCCGGAGCGCCACCTCCTTTCGAATGCTTCCCTTCTCAACCCACATGAGCGCCACCTCCTTTCGAATTCTTCCCTTCTCCACTCGCCGGAGCGCCACCTCCTTTCAAATTCTTCATTTCTCCACCAGCCGGAGCGCCAACTCCTTTCAAATTCTTCCCTTCTCCAACCGCGAGAGCGTCACCTCCTTTCGAATTCCTCCCTTCTCCATCAACCGGATCGCCACCTGCTCTCGAATTTTTCTTCCCTTCTCCGCACCCCAGATAGCCACCTGCTCTTCACGCCGAATTCTTCCCTTCTCCACCCCCATGATCGACACCTCGGGGAAGAGTTAAGTGTGGATGATACCCCACTGAACGTCGTACATCCACCATGTGTTCTATGGATGGCCCCCTTTGCCTCCGGTGGCGGCTATAGCTCTGAGGCCTGGTCATATGTCGCCTCCCTTGATGGGAGCGACGACAACTTCACGCTATCAATCGCCCACCACGGCGACCTCGAGTCGTCGGAGTTCTGGCACGGCTTGCCCGAGCAGTCCAAGAACTTGGCACACAGGCTCGCTGCAGCGGAATGTGAGCTCTCCCGGGCCATCGTTGTGTGCCACACCGAGCCCGGCTCCTGGTACCCGCCGGTGCAGGGGTCTATAGCGTGCCCTCCTACCGGGTACAGCGAGCCGAAGTTTGTCATTGGTCGGACGATGTTTGAGACTGACCGTGTTTCGCCAGCACATGTCAAACGCTGCAACCAGATGGACGCCATCTGGGTACCGACAGATTTCCACGTGTCCACATTCGTGAAGAGCGGGGTGCATGCCTCCAAGGTCGTCAAGGTGGTGCAGGCTGTGGATGTCGCGTTCTTTGATCCATCCAAGCACGTCGCGCTTCCTCTTCCGATTGGTTTCTCTGCGTTGCCAGATGATGCAGGAAGGAATCATGTTAAACCCAAAGGCCAAGGTTTCGTGTTTCTTAGTGTGTTCAAATGGGAGCAGAGGAAGGGCTGGGATGCGCTGCTGAGAGCCTTCTTGCAGGAGTTCTCTGGAGCTGATGATGCTGCACTCTACCTGCTGATCCATGCATACCAATCTGGCAGTGATTTCGGAGGGAAGATCCATAGATTTGTGAAAAGCTCAGGCATCGAGAAGCCAGTCGGAGGATGGGCAGAAGTCCGGGTGGTTGATGAGCATGTCCCACAGTCTACCCTTCCAAGGTTGTACAAGGCTGCAGATGCATTCGTGCTGCCTTCCCGTGGCGAGGGGTGGGGCAGGCCGGTGGTCGAAGCCATGGCCATGGAGCTGCCGGTGATCGTGACGAACTGGTCAGGCCCAACAGAATACTTGACTGAAGAGAATGGGTACCCACTGGAAGTGGACAGGATGACTGAGGTCACTGAAGGGCCATTTAAGGGCCACCTCTGTGCCGAGCCATCGGTTGATCATCTGAGAGCTTTGATGCGACGTATCTTTGTCGACCGAGAAGAGGCGAGGAGCAAAGGGAGGAAGGCAAGGGAGGACATGGTCGCGAGTTTTTCGCCGGAGGTTGTAGCGAGGATCGTTGCTGATCAGATACAGCAGGCACTCGCCCGTACCTAGTACTTCAAGGGAATGTAGATATCATACACCACACACATATCATGCATCATGGGAAGCTCGTTAGTCATTGCTCCTTGATAGGAGTTATGTGTACCAGTTTCTGCAATGGTGGATAATAATAAATAAATTATTGGTGATTGTTGTTTATGTTACTTTGTGTCGTCATTAGTTGAATGTCAACCAAGCATTTTGGTGGGCTTATGACATCATATATGGTGAGCTCTTTGAATTAACTTACTCTCCATATTTATAAGGAGCATTATGTCAGTAAAACGAAGATCTAGCCAAGTGAAGTTCAACCCTTTACCATGGGCCAGCAGAAGGAAGATTTAAACACCCCTTTTATAAATGGAGCATTGGTAATGATTCATCAGAAATCATCGCTAGAGTAAGAATATATGTAAGAAAGTAGCACTGGTTTTTCGGAAATTCAATTTGGCAAATGGGAGCATATGCTCCTATGACTGGGAAAAAATATTTTGAAATACAGTTTCCGAAAAAATTCATGCTTACATCGATATTCTATGTGCGCACACGAAAAACCAACATCTTTTGTGACTTGTGTAAAAAAGACAAAAAGTGACGTAGACAACCTTTTTTACACTAAAATCTGTCTTTTTATGCATGACACAAAATATGTCGGTTTTCCGTTGAACGACTTTGTGAGCGCATAGAATTTTAAGATGTACGCATTAAATTTTATTCTGATTTTTTCGACATTTCAAAAGTGTATTTAAAACGAAATTTACAAATCGGGAGCATATGCTCCCGCCAAAACACCAACCGCTTCCTCACTGGTTTTCCATGTCTGAATTACTCTGTGCAGCAATTGTAATTGAGTTATTCTAACGAAAAGAGGAATAATCAACTGGAATGATTAACGTTGACATATATAAGCTGCATATAACTGTCTTTTTTGGATCGTCGATAGTGATACGGCGTCGCGTCGACTTACTGTTCCTCTACTGTTAATGCTAAGTTGGATGGTTACGTTGGAATTGGCATTGTTATTTGCACCAAGTTTGACAGTATACGGTGCCTATGTACCGAGCGAAGTACATCCGGTTAGATCATGAATATCAAAGAGAGGAGGTTGAAGCATCAGTAGCTATCACCGAATGGTCTAAGTTTGACAGTAGGTCGCCCCAAGTGGGCGCTGTGGTTATTAGAGCATCCCCACTCGTTGGCGCTCCCCACGCCCAAATCCGGCGATATTTTCGTCCGGATTGGAGGAAGATTTGGCGTGGGAGCGCCGAAGTTCCAGCCGCCCCGGCAGGAAACCCCCAACGTCGACCATTTGACATTTCAAACGAATTTATTAAATTTAACAAGTTCGGCGACCAACAGTACGAAAATTGCTGAAACAAATTCGGCGAAAATAATTGTACAATGTTTAACAAGTGCTGAAACAAATGAAGCACACAATTTCACAATTTTTCAAACAAATTAGACGTTTGGCGTTGGCGTTGTTGGCGTTGCCTCGGAGCCTCCATATGTGCTCCACTAGATCATCTTGCAGCAGCTGATGCATTGTAGAGTCTCGAATCTCCTGACGCATAGCAATGAAGGCGGCCCATGATGGAGGCACCTGGTGATTAGGCTGTGCAAGAGGCCCTCTCTCTCATATGGTGCTTCTTGCTCAGCCAGAGGAACCGGATGCTTTCGCTCATTTTCAATAATCATATTGTGTAGGCACACACAGCAGTTCATCACCTCCCACATCTGATCTTTGGACCAAGTCGAGCGGGGAACCGGACGACAGCAAATCTCTGCTGGAGGACACCAAATGCACGCTCGACGTCCTTTCGGCAAGCTTCTTGTCTCTTCACAAACTCGCTGAGTTTGGGGGTGCTAGGATTCGAGATAGTCTTCACAAATGTTGCCCACTTTGGATAGATACCTGCAAGGTAGTATCCTTTGTTGTAGTGCCGACCATTGATCACATAGTCCACCGGGGAGCATGACCCTCAACAAGCTTGGAAAAGACCGGGGAGCAGTTTAGGACGTTGATGTCATTGTTGGATCCAGGCATACCAAAGAAAGAGTGCCAAATCCAGAGATCATGGGTAGCCAGCTTCAAGTATCACGGTGCAGCCTTTTTGTGACCCTTGTACATTCCCTGCCACGCAAACGGACAGTTCTTCCATTGCCAATGCAGTCAATGCTTCCAAGCATCCCTGGAAAACCTCTAGCTTCATTTGTTGCAAGGATCCTCTCGGTGTCTTCGACAGTGGGTGATCTCAAGTAATAGTCCCCGAACACTGCTATGACGGCCCTGCAGAACCGGTAGAAACAATCAAGGGCGGTGGACTCCGCCATCCGAAGATAGTCATCGCAGTATCACCGGGAGCTCCATACGCCGCATCCTCATTGCCACTGTGCACTTCGCGATGAAAATCCAACCAAACCGTGCAATCCGCCTTGCATCTGAAGTAGGGATCAAAGTGGCGGATGGCATACACAATTTGCAGAAATAACTTTCTGCTCATCCTGAAACGACGCGGAAAACACTCTCACCGTGCAACGGATTGTCGGCGAAGTAGTCGGCGTACAACATGCAGTAGCCCTCCATTCGCTGTCTCGGCTTGCACTTCCGGCGACCTGGTGCCGACCCACCACGTCGACCAGTTGCCAGTCCGGCGTACATGCTTGCCAAGCAACCGAGGATCATCATGTGCTCCTCGTCTTGGGCGGCTGCTGCCATCTCTTGCATCAGCTCGACGAACATCTGCTCCTCCTCTTCGTCCGAGTCCATGAGGCAAATGGACGAACACCTGACGGGCGTGGTCGAGGCAACCCGAGCCGCGGCGGCAGAGCAAAGGCCGGCGGAAGAGCAAGCAGGCCGGCGGAAGAGCAAGCAGACCGGCGGAATATAGGCAGGTGGGGAAGGAGGGGCGGCGGAATCTAGGCAACAAGCCGGCGGGGTGGTGCCGGCGGCGAGAGAGATACGAGGGTGGGGGAGATTTTGAGCGACGTGGCGGTGGGGTTCGTGCGTCGAGTCACCGACAGATCGGGCCCTTCCCCGCTTTTCACTCGTCCGGAGTCCCCGAGCGCTCCCGGGGGCCGGGGATGGCGTGGGATCGCCGGATGAATTAGGCCCAAATCCGGACGAGACCGGGGGCGCGACTGGGCCGATTTACGCCGTCCGGATGTAAAAAACGCTCGCCGGGGGCCTGTTCGGGGGGACGAGCGGAGATGCTCTTACGTATTCTACCTCCCTCGTCCGGTCTATGATCGCAGATCTCCTGCTGGTCCTCGGGAAGTTGGAGCCCCTGTAAAAACCATCTCATAGCATTGCTGGTGTGGCTGCAGGAATCGAAGTAGTAGGGTAGTTGCTTTGAGCATTAGTACGATTAGTGTGCATTTTGTAGCTCCAGCTACATGGATCCCATTTTTCTAAAATTCGAAAATATTATTTTAAAGGTTCAAAAAATTAGGACCAAAAATTCTGTAGGTAGACAATGATTTACTCTACAACTGTGAAAAAAAAAATCAATACAAAAGACTCAGTATTTTGGACTGTGCAAAATTCACAAATCCATGGATTTGAAAACGTAAACAGTGTGGATTTTGAAGCCTCCAACATTTGTCAGAATTTGTCTTTTTCTGTAGCCTCTAATATAACTTATTTCATTCTGAAATTTTGCGCAGTGGTAAAGTACATCATTGGCTACATTCAGTTTTTTTAAAGATTTTTTTGAAATTTTAAATGTTGAATTCGAATTTTGTAAAAAAAAATCAGGATATGTGCAGCTCGGGCTACACTTTGAATTTCCCGCATTAGTACTGCGTATATGTTCTCTCCTCTAGAACATGAGACGACACATGTTTGCGACTATTGACTGCTCACACGAATAATATCTTCGATATTTTGACACTCGTCAACAGCTAATAGAAGCCATACACGCTGGGTTAAAAACTTAAAATAGTGGCATGCATAATCTGTGATAGCAGAAAAATAATAATCTGTGGTGGATATTTTGGTTCTGATTTTCTGCCCTCGCCAAACAGTTTGGGTTGTAGGGCGTCTAATTCATATTTATGTCCAATTCAGGCTGAAAGTTGGTATTCACATGTACTAGTAGATTTTGTTAAAAAAAAAAAACATGTACAGAGTGCCCTGTGCGTTGCTAACCAAAAAAAAAAAATTTACTTATTCAAGCATAGGTATAGTTCGACAGCTAATCTTGCACATTGTTCACCGTAAGCTTGAGGAGATAAATTAATGTACACCACAGCCCACAAGTATCATAATCTCACCAAAATACATAGTTCGGCAACATTTGCATTGTGGGTATTATATTTGAAACACTCCAATGAATACAATTATATGTATACAAAACACTCTGGTGCAACCTTTATTCGAAGTGTTCATCTTAATCAATTACAAAGAATTCTTGTAGCAGCTATGGCGGTATTACATAAAATGATGTATTGAACTAGGGATAACATCTTCATTATGAATAAGACATATCAAACCCAATAGAATATAATGATATAAATTATTTATGTGTCACATGTAAAAATGTTTTGTACAAAATGTCAAAACCCGCATTCTTTGTACTTCTCGGGAACTTACTTCTTCGTCTTCAGATGGTCAACTTTACAGTTTATCAGCTAAACCAAATTACTTATCTTGTAATGAAATCTATTTACATGTTGCTCCAGCGATAATATGAAATTCATGGAGACTGGGCAGCTAGGTGGCACAAGAAACATGACCGTAAATAGTTTCCCCCGTTGCTGCTTTATTTCCTTTCTTTTTTTCTGCAATGTCTACCAATTTTGCTAGCTCTCCTTTTATCTATTTAGATCTATTTTGGCCGATCTTATCTTTCACTACGGGTCTAACACCAAGTAACTGGTTTGTCCATATTGAAAAATTTCCTCCTATTGACATTAAAATAACAACCTTACACTAAAAATATGTATGCCTAAAAAGGAGGCGCTGCAAGATATGTATCAATGGTATATATATTAGTAGTGCGCCACGGGGTATTTTTTCAATTTTTTAATTTGTTTTCCATGTGGAAACCCTAGACCTAGATCTGATGCCAGTTTTTCAATTAGCCCCTCGCGCCGCCGGATGTTTTTGCCATCGGGTCGTCATCGTCGTCGGGAGGTAGGGAGGAGGAGCTAGGGACGGCGGCGTCCTTGGCAGGCTTGGATCATGGCATGGTTGCTCGAAGACGAGCGGAGCAGGGCAACAACGTCCATGGAAGGGGCGAACAAGGTGTGGTCGGTCATAGGAGGACGAGCACCCGAGATAGAGCAGGGCGCCAATGTATGTGGCAAGGGTGGAGCAGGGCATGGTCTGCCGAGGACGAGCCGCCGGGCGGAGCAAGGTGCCAGAGGTACTTGAGGCGGTGTCGCGCGGAGGAGTGATGACCCACAAGTATAGGGGGTGTATCGTAGTACTTTCGATAAATAAGAGTGTCGAACCCAACGAGGAGCGAAGGTGTTGACAAGCGTTTCGATGAAGGTTTCACTGTAAATGCTCACAGACAAGTATTCGGGGGTTTTGATATTGCAGATAAATAAAGTACAAGTAAATAAAATACGAGAGAAATAATTGCAGCGAGTGGCCCAATCCTTTTAGCACAAAGGACAAGCCGGTTTGTTTACTTATAATGACCAAACGTTCCGAGGACACACGGGGATTTTAGTCTAGTGCTTTCGCTACATACGGTGATTAATCTTCATTGTTTTGATAAGTGTTGTGTGGGTGAACCTATGCTAATGCACCGCCCTTCCTAGGACTAATACATACTTGTGATTATACCCCTTGCAAGCATCCGCAACTACAAGAAAGTAATTAAGATAAATCTAACCACAGCCTTAAACTCTGAGATCCTGCGATCCCTCTGCATCGATATACTAGGGGCTTAGGTTTCTGTCACTCAACCCCGCAATTAGCAACCGAATACAAGATGCACTCCCCTAGGCCCATAAATGGTGAAGTGTCGTGTAGTCGACGTTCACACGACACCACTAGAAGAATGACACCACAACTTAAATATCATAACATTGAATATTACTCAACCATAATTCACTACTAGCATTTAGACTTCACCCATGTCCTCAAGAACTAAACGAACTACTCACGAGACATCATATGGAATACAATCAGAGGTGATATGATGATGAATAACAATCTGAACATAAACCTTGGTTCAATGGTTTCACTCAATAGCATCTACAACAAGTATAGAATAACACCGGGAGAGTTTCCCCTATCAAACAATCAAGATCAAACCCAAATCGTTACAGCGGTGACGAGGTGCAGCGGTGGTGATGGCGGTGTAGATGGTGGAGATGATGATGATGATGATGGAGATGATGTCCCGCTCGATGACGATGGCGATGGCGTCGATTTCCCCCTCGGGAGGGAATTTCCCCGGATTCCCGCCGGAGAGCTCTTTTCTCTGGTGTTCTCCGCCCGCGGCTGTAACCCTTCGTGAGGATCCCTCTGTGGCTTAGGTTTCGGGACGAAGGAGTGCGAAGAAAAGGAGGCGAAAAGGGTCGTGGGCCCCCCAGAGCATAGGGTGGCGGCCGGGGCTGGGCGCGCCGCCCTATGTGGTGGGCCCAGTGGCCCCTCTCTTCTCCCCCTTCCGGCTACCTCCGTCATTTGGAAAAATAGGAATTTACGTGAAATTCCCTTCCACGTTGATCTTCGAAATATTGTGTTCCGGTGCTTTTTCCAGCAGAATCCTGGCTCCGGTGCTTGATCCTCCAATGATGATGAAACATGCAAAATAGATGAAATAACATAAGTATTGTGTCCCAATATGAAATATATCAATGAATAACAGCAAATTATGATACAAAATAGTGATGCAAATTGGACGTATCAACTCCCCCAAGCTTAGACCTCGCTTGTCCCCAAGCGAAACTGAGCTCGATAAACAAGACCACACGTTTATGGAGTGAAGAGTCGATAAATAAAATACGGACAAGAAGCATCATATTCATTCACACAAGACATTCTAGTAAACAACTTCCTCATATAACTCATCTTGAAATAAGTAAAGAGAAATCACAAGTAAAGGTGCATAAGAAATCATAATTGGTGATGGCAAACTTTGTTCTTGGTCAGAGAACTACTAACGGATTGTACTTCTAAGCAAAGCTTTCATATTAGAATTTATAGCTGAGCCTTCATATTTAAGCATAACAATCTCTTCATAATCATTGATAACTTCAAAGTCATATTCATTCAGATAAAATTGGTACTAAACAAGAAAGTATAAAAGACATGATCAACTAAATCATAGCATAAATGATTGGTTCACAACAACTCAATTGCTTGCTTGAGATAGAGGAAATAGGTTTACTGACTCAACATAAAAGTAAAAGATAGGCCCTTCGCAGAGGGAAGCAGGGATTAAATCATGTGCTAGAGCTTTTCAAGTTTTGAAATCATATAAAGAGCATAAAAGTAAGATTTTGAGCGGTGTTTGTTGTTGTCAACGAATGGTAGCGGGTACTCTAACCTTGCCAAACGAACCTTCAAAGAGCGGCTCCCATGAGGGACGGTCTCTACCAGCAAGGTAGATCATCCCCTTCTCTTTTGTTTACACATGTATTTTAGTTTTATTATGGGTGACACTCCCCCAACCTTGGCTTTCTCAATCCATGGCTAACCGAATCCTCGGGTGCCTTCCAACATTCACATACCATGGAGGAGTGTCTATTGCAAAATTAAGTTGCTTACGATGAATCAGAGCAAAACATGTGAAGAGAATTATTAATGAAAGTTATTAATTGGGGCTGGGAACCCCGTTGCCAGCTCTTATTGCAAAATTATTGGATAAGCGGATGTGCCACTAGTCCATTGGTGAAAGTCCGCCCAACAAGATTGAAAGATAAAACACCACATACTTCCTCATGAGCTATAAAACATTGACACAAATAAGGAGTAATAGTTTGAATTATTTAAAGGTAGCACATGAAGTATTTACTTGGAATGGCAGAAAATACCATGTAGTAGGTAGGTATGGTGGACACAAATGGCATAGGTTTGGTCTAAGGTTATGGATGTATGAGAAGCATTCCTCTCGATACAGGTCTTTGGCTAGCAAGGTTTGATAGCAAGCATAAAGGTTGAGGGAAACAAACAAATATACATATGATAGAAACAATCATGCATCTTTCTCATAAGCACAAGCAATTTTAACTTAAGAATACTAAGCATAGAGATAATGGAGTAATGTATCTAAGTGTATTTCTCTCTTCTATTAAACATCAGGATGTTGTTGCTATTGACCAATGCTAAGTTTGCCAAAACCAAATAGATTTACTTAATGTTCCCAAAGTGATATCAATACTCATGTCAAGAGTAATCATATAATGGAGATTGCAAACTAAAATAAGGTGTGCAAAAAGTAAATGATAAGACTTCTCATTAATATTCCATAACGATAACTCACACCAACGGATACATAGATAACTAACTAAGAGAGATACTTCCACATTGCATACTATTCTATATGATAACTTCCCTACTCATGATATGACACTACTTGATAGTAAAAGATAAAGGTGGTGGTGATGTGATACCGCGGCACTCCCCCAAGCTTGGAACAAACCAAGGGGATGCCAATACCGATGATGAATTACTCCTTCGGTGATGATGGTGATGGATTCTTCTCGCGCTTCATAAGGATCTCCTTCAGCTTCAGCTTCTCAAGTTTGCAATTCGCACCAAAACTTGAAGAGACTTATCGTTACCCGAGTGTGGCGGTGACGGCCTTGTGCTGGGATTTGAGTAATACTCCAACATTCTGCGAAGTCGCTGATTCTCCTCTGAAGTATCTCCACTTCCCTTCTTAGAGCACGATATTGATCACAAAACTCATCAACCGTATGGCTTCCTCACACAGGGAAAGAGTCGAGGTCAGGCGGCGGAAGAGCTCCCTGCAAGTTATGAAAAAGAACGCAGTGTTAACCGATCCCACCAAGATTGGCTTACTCTTCGTAGTTTCCCACTCTCCTTTGCAGATGCTATCTTCTCCTTCTCTTTATTGATCCTTTCATCCATCTCTTCCTTCCAAAGCCCCTTGTCCTTGTTGTTAGAGACCACGGTGCTTCTAGATCAAAACAAATCAAAACAGCTCGAAACAAAACACGACGAGAAACGATATTACGGACCTCCAGGGTCGGGATTATATAGCAAATATTTTTAAAAGGAAGGTTCAGGTCGAAAACGAGTGGAAACGGGACGCCGAGGTGCCGTCACCATAGGTCGGCGCGGCCGGTGGGGCCGCGCCGGCTGTGGTGACGGGCCCTCGCGTCTTTTCCACTCCGTTTCGATTCCGTAATTTTTCATATTTTCCAAAAACAGCAGAAATAATGTTCGGAAAGGTAAACGCGGACTTTTTATTACCTATACGTTACCTATTCAAAGTCGAGTTGGCGGACTGTCAATTTGTCCTTTGATGAAAGCCTCGGTGTTTCCACTTGAATAATATCAACATCAACATTATAAGAATCTGAGATATAATGCTTGAGTCTTTGTCCATTCACCACTTGTGTGGCATTGCCTTGGAGAGAGCTAATTTTAATTGCTCCTGAACGATACACCTCCTCAACAACATATGGTCCTTCCCACTTCGAGAGTAATTTCCCTGCAAAGAATCTGAGACGAGACCGATACAATAGAACTTGATCTCCAACATTAAATTCTCTTTTAATGATCCTTCTATCATGCCACTTCTTAACTTTTTCTTTAAAGAGTTTAGCATTTTCATAAGCTTCACTTCTCCATTCATCTAGAGAACTTAATTGCAACAACCTCTTATTACCGGCTAATTTAGGATCTTTATTTAATTCTCTAACAGCCCAATAAGCTTTGTGCTCTAGTTCTAAAGGTAAATGACAAGCTTTTCCATAAACCATTTTATAAGGTGACATTCCCATAGGATTTTTATAAGCAGTTCTATAAGCCCATAACGCTTCTTTCAATTTGCTAGGCCAATTCTTTCTAGATTTATTAACAGTCTTACCCAAGATAGCTTTAATCTCTCTATTTGATAATTCTACTTGACCGCTAGTTTGAGGGTGATAAGCAGAAGCAATTCTATGATTAATACCATACTTAGCAAGAGTTTTCTAAAACCTCCATGAATAAAATGAGAACCTCCATCAGTCATAATATATCTAGGTACTCCAAATCTAGGAAATATAATATCTACAAGCATTTTTATAGAGGTCTCACCAGCACTTTTTGTAGGTATAGCTTCTACCCATTTAGTAACATAATCAACGACAAGTATATGAGTGTTACCGTCTGAAGAAGGGAAAGGTCCCATGAAGTCGAATCCCCAACAATCGAATGGTTCAATAACAAGAGTATAATTCATAGGCATTTCATTGCGTCTGGAGATATTACCAACTCTTTGACATTCATCACAAGATAAAATAAATTTCCTTGCATCTTTGAAGAGTGTTGGCCAATAAAAACCTGATTGTAGAACCTTTTGCGCGGTTCTATCTCCAGCGTGATGTCCTCCATAAACACTTCCATGACATTTATTCAATATCTCCTGTTGTTCATATTCAGGAACACATCTTCGCATAATACCATCCACTCCTTCTTTATATAAGTGTGGGTCATCCCAAAAATAATGCCTCAAGTCATAAAAGAATTTCCTCCTTTTGAGCTGAAAAGGTTGGAGGCAAGTACTTGAAACAATAAAGTTAGCATCTGCATACCAAGGGCTCTCTCGCGAGCTCACCTTTATTACAGCCAATTGTTCATTTGGAAAACTATCATTAACAGAACAGGATCATAAGCAATATTTTCCAATCTAGACAAATTATCAGCAACAGGATTATCAGCACCTTTCCTATCTATAATATGTAAATCAAATTCTTGCAAAGAAGTACCCATCTAATAAGCCTTGGCTTAGCATCTTTCTTTGTCATAAGGTATCTAATTGCAGCATGATCAGTATGAATTGTAACTTTTGAATCAACAATATAAGGTCTAAACTTATCACAAGCAAAGACTACGCTAACAATTCTTTTTCAGTTGTAGCATAATTTCTTTGAGCAGCATCAAGAGTCTTACTAGCATAATGAATAACATTTAATTTTTATCTACTCTGTCCAAGAACAGCGCCTACGACAAAATCACTAGCATCACACATAATTTCAAAAGGCAAATTCCAATCGGGAGGTTCAACTAGGAGCAGTTGTTAAGGCTTTCTTTAAAGTTTCAAAAGCTTCCTTACAATCATCATCAAAAACAAAAGGTACATCTTTTTGAAGAAGATTAGTAAGAGGCTTTGAAATTTTAGAGAAATCTTTAATAAATCTCCTATAAAACCCAGCATGACCAAGAACACTACGAATACCTTTAACATCCCTTGGATAGGGCATCTTCTCAATTGCTTCAACTTTAGCTCTATCAACTTCAATACCTCTCTCGAAATTTTATGTCCCAATACAATTCCTTCATTAACCATAAAGTGGCATTTCTCCCAATTAAGAACAAGGTTAGTTTCTTCACATCTCGCAAAACTTTATCGAGGTTTCGCAGGCAATTATCAAAGAATTCCCATAGACAGAAAAATCATCCATGAACACCTCTACAATACTTTCGCAAAAACCATGAAAAATAGCATGCATCTTTGAAAAGTAGCAGGAGCATTACATAAACCAAAAGGCATACGCCTGTAAGCATAAGTTCCATAAGGACAAGTAAAAGTGGTTTTCTCTTGATCTTTAGCTTTAACAATTTGTGAAAACCCGAATAACCATCAAGAAAGCAAAAATGAGTATTTTTAGACAACCTCTCTAACATTTGATCAATAAAGGGTAAAGGGTAATGATCTTTCTTAGTAACTTTATTAACTTTTGAAAATCAATGCACATTCTATAACCTACAACTATTCTTTGAGGAATAAGCTCATCATTATCATTAGGCACAACAGTCATTCCTCCTTTCTTAGGAACACAATGCATGGGCTAACCCATCTACTATCAGCAATAGGATATATAATACCAGCTTCAAGGAGTTTTAATACCTCATTCCTTACCACTTCCTTCATCTTCGGAATTAGACGACGTTGATGTTCAACAACAGGCTTTGCATCTTCTTCCATATTAATAGCATGTTGGCAAATAGAAGGAGAAATCCCTTTCAAATCATCAAGAGTATAGCCAATAGCTCCTCGGTGTTTCTTCAATATTTCCAATAACCTTTCTTCCTCAATCTCTGAAAGCTTAGAACTAATAATAACAGGATATATTTTCTTATCATCAATATGAGCATATTTAAGATTATCAGGTAAAGGCTTTAGATCAAAAACAGGATCTTCCTTCGGTGGCGGTGTTGTACCCAGATCTTCCACCGGTAAATCATGCTTGAGAATAGGTTGGCGACGAAAAATTTCCTCAAGCTCATCTCTTTCCTAAAAGCTTCACTTTCACTATTCTCCAAATGTTGCTGCAAAGGGTTATTAGGAACAAGAACAATAGATGCACATGCTCCATTTTAAAATCATTACTAGGCAAGTCAACTTTATAAGGAGTTTTGGTAAATTTAGAAAAGTTAAATTCATAAGGTTCACCAGCAAATCTAGTCAAAATTTTCTCTTTCTTACAATCTATAATAGCTCCACAAGTATTTAGAAAAGGTCTACCAAAAATGATAGGACAATAATCACTAGCAGCAGAACCAAGTACCAAAAAGTCAGCAGGATATTTAATCTTACCACATAGAACTTCCACATCTCGAACAATACCAATTGGAGAAATAGTTTCTCTATTAGCCAGATGAATAACCACATCAATATCTTCAAGTTCACAAGAACCAATTTCGTGCATAATCTCCGTGTAAAGTTCATAAGGTATAGCACTAACACTCGCACCAATATCACATAAACCATAATAGCAATGATCACCAATTCTAACAGATAGCATAGGAACACTAACTTGTTTGGGTTTATTAGGATGTGAAACAATATTAGAAGCATCTTCACAGAAAATAATATGACCATCCTCCACATTCTCAGTCACAAGATCTTTAACTATTGCAACAGCAGGTTCAATTTTAATTTGTTCTTCAGGTTCTTTAGGTTTCTTTTCACTTTTATTAACGCACTAGATATGACAGAGTCCTTCATTTTAGCAGGGAAAGGAGTTTTTCAATATAAGCTTCGGGAATAACATTATCAACAGTTTCAACCACTACACATTTGTTTAGAGATGAATCAATTTTATCTTTATACGGTTCATGATACTTATCAAAATTCTTCTTAGGCAGTTCATAATGAGAGGCAAAAGCTCTATAAAGATTTGCAACAACTTGGGAATCAAGACCATATGTAGCACTCATATTACGAAATTTATCAGTATCCATAAAAGCTTCAATGCATTTATAATCATAAATTATACGATTCTCTATCTTTGTCATTCTCCCATCCTTCAGTATTTTCTTGGATCCGATCAAGAAGGTCCCTTTTAAACTCTTCTTTGTTGCGTGTAAATGATCCAGAACAAGAAGTATCCAACAAGGTCTTGTCTTGAAAAGAAAGTCTTGCATAGAAATTATCAATAATAACATTACCAGGAAGCTCATGAATGGGGCATTTGAGCATTAAAGACTTCAATCTCCCCAAGCTTGGGCAATACTTTCTCCATCATGAGGCCAGAAATTATATATGCGGTTCCGATCTTTGTGAATTTCACTTGGAGGATAAAATTTGGAATAAAATAAAGGCACAATGTCCTCCCAATCAATAGAATCACCATTCTTCAGCAATTTATACCAGTGCTTTACCAGACAGCGATATAGTGAATAGTTTCTTCCTAACTTCATTCATAGAAATACTGCACATTTGAATAAACCGCATAATTCATGCAAAAGATAAATGATCACGGGATGGACAGTTCCATCCCTTCATAGCGGTTATCCATAACACGTTCAATAATTTTCGTAGGTATTTTATATGGTACTACTTCCTCACCTGGCGCTTCATCCACTACCGTTGCAGTAGTAGTAGATTTCCCAAATAGAAATTGAAGAGAAGATCTCTCCATAATGATTATAAGCGGCAGAAATAAAATCAGCACAAACAGTAAAGGTTTTCCTTACCAATTCCACTTACCAATAGCGCTCCCCACAGCGGCGCAGAAAATAGTCTTGATGACCCACAAGTATAGGGGTGTATCGTAGTACTTTCGATAAATAAGAGTGTCGAACCCAACGAGAGCAGAAGGTGTTGACAAGCGGTTTCGATGAAGGTTTTCTTAAATGCTCACAGACAAGTATTCGGGGTTTTGATATTGCGGATAAATAAAGTACAAGTAAATAAAATACGAGAGAAATAATTGCAGCGAGTGGCCCAATCCTTTAGCACAAAGGACAAGCCGGTTTGTTTACTTATAATGACCAAACGTTCACGAGGACACGGGGATTTTAGTCTAGTGCTTTCGCTACATACACTGATTAATCTTCATTGTTTTGATAAGTGTTGTGTGGGTGAACCTATGCTAATGCACCGCCCTTCCTAGGACTAATACATACTTGTGATTATACCCCTTGCAAGCATCCGCAACTACAAGAAAGTAATTAAGATAAATCTAACCAGCCTTAAACTGAGATCCTGCGATCCCTCTGCATCGATATACTAACGGGGGCTTAGGTTTCTGTCACTCCGGCAACCCGCAATTAGCAACCGAATACAAGATGCACTCCCCTAGGCCCATAAATGGTGAAGTGTCGTGTAGTCGACGTTCACACGACACCACTAGAAGAATGACACCACAACTTAAATATCATAACATTGAATATTACTCAACCATAATTCACTACTAGCATTTAGACTTCACCCATGTCCTCAAGAACTAAACGAACTACTCACGAGACATCATATGGAATACAATCAGAGGTGATATGATGATGAATAACAATCTGAACATAAACCTTGGTTCAATGGTTTCACTCAATAGCATCTACAACAAGTATAGAATAACAGGAGAGTTTCCCCTATCAAACAATCAAGATCAAACCCAAATCGTTACAGCGGTGACGAGGTGCGGTGGTGATGGCGGTGTAGATGGTGGAGATGATGATGATGATGATGGAGATGATGTCCCGCTCGATGACGATGGCGATGGCGTCGATTTCCCCCTCGGAGGAATTTCCCGGCGGATTCACAGAGAGCTCTTTCTCTCTGGTTCTCCCCGAGGCGGCTGTAACCCTTCGTGAGGATCCTCTGTGGCTTAGGTTTTCGAAGGAGTACGCGAAGAAAGGAGGCGAAAGGGTCGTGGCCCCCGAGCATAGGGTGGCGCGGCCGGGGCTGGGCCGCGCCGCCTATGGTCGGCCCACGATGGCCTCTCTTCTCCGGCTACCTCGTCATTTGGAAAAATAGGAATTTACGTGAAATTCCCTTCCACGTTGATCTTCCGAAATATTGTGTTCGACGGTGCTTTTGCAGAATCCGGTGCTTGATCCTCCAATGATGATGAAACATGCAAAATAGATGAAATAACATAAGTATTGTGTCCCAATATGAAATATATCAATGAATAACAGCAAATTATGATACAAAATAGTGATGCAAATTGGACGTATCAAGGAGGCAGGGACGTCTCGCTTTGGTAGAGAAGGGGAAAGAAGGGGAAGTGAGAGGCGTGGGAAGGAGGCTTTCTTCTCCAGCTGAGGAGCGGCAAACTTATATGTGGCCCTACAATAGGTGCGCCATGGGAAAAAATTGATTTTTTTGCATCAAAATCCAAAACCTCAAAAATTCATATTTCCTTTTTGATTTTGAGGAATCTAAAAAATCGGTAAACGGCCAAAGGCCATTGGAATAGGATGTAGCTTTTTATGTTGATATATTTTTATATAATAAATCTTTTTGGAGGTCGTACTCAACTGAAAAAGGCATTTACTCGAAACATTACACCATTTTGCAAAAAGGTTGAAATTGATGTTTGTTAATTTTTCTAATAAATATAACACATAGCACATTGTCATCTCGAAGGATTTTGAAATTTGAAATTTCTAATATTTTCTTTTATTTTTTACAAAACCGGAAAGGCGATCCGCGGGGGAGGGGGTGGTGGACCAAGATGGGGTGCACCATGGGTAGTAGGTTAGTTGTGGCGCACAGCACACCACCCCCCTTTGTCCCCATTTTCCCGTGGAGCACAGACTTATTTGGTGCGCCACAGTAAGGTCATATAGGTGCAGGTGGGCCACGGGTAATTGTTGTGGCGCACCAAAAAATCGGTGTGCCACGGCTAAGGCGTATCTCTATAGGCCTTTTATAGTAGTGAAAAGGACATCACGGATTTATCTAAGTTCGGTTATATATCACTTATATTCGAATTTGGACAAACCTATGACATTCTTTTCCGGACAGAGTACCAATGAATCTGGAAAAATTACACGTGCATATGTCAGTGTCCTAGGTCTAATTGTAAATTTTCATGGAAAAACATCAGCTTTCTGTCTTGTGTGAAAAAAGCTTGTTACTGGTAAAACAATTACCTTGTGAGAACAATTTGTTGCTAACCTTGTGAGATCAACATCTTTGAGATGTTCTTTACTTATCTACTGGTTCTACTTCTATGGCACAATATTGGCATTCAAAATTTGTTCCGGCACCACCATGTGTAATGAAAAATGAAAATCCCAATTCTCAAAAAAAAAATGAAAATCCCAGTGGCTCGTGATCCGCAGCGTGCCACGTGTACGCTCTCTCCCTCCCTCGCGCAGTTCCTCCCGTGCGGCCCAGCCAGCCGTTTTTCCCTTCAAGCGGGGCCCACCTCACCGCCGGCATGTCTCCCCTCGTTCTCCGCACCTCCTCCCCGCCGTACACCGCCGGTGCCATCTGCCGGCGGAGGCGGAAGCGACCAAGGCGTAGTGTGTCGGCGCGTGCCTCGTGGCAGGAGCTGGCGGGGGTGCTGGTGTTCTCCGCCGTCCCCTTCACCGCCGTCAAGGCCCTCGCCGGCAGCCCCCTCGGCGCCCGCCTCCGCCGCCGCCTCGAGGCCAGGAAGGCCTCCGCCGCCGCTGAGGCAGACGCCCTCCGCGCCGCCGCCCGCCAAGCCCGCCGTTCCAGGTACGCACTCTTCCCCCTGACCAAAAACCAAGCAGTTCTTGTCGATTCTCCGCTAGTTTCTGCGAATCAATCAGCTGACGCTCCCGATTCGTTCGGGGAATTTGTTTCTGAAGCTTTTGGTATGGCGGAGCTCGGCCGCGGTGGCTCGGCCCCATCCCGTACGACTACCCGGAGCATCTGGACGGGGAGTTCCCGGGCGATTACGGGTTCGATATCGCAGGTCTGGGCAGGGATCCCGTTGCTTTCGCAAACTACTTTAAGTATGTCACACTGTTGTTCTTCTAATCCTCTGCATTAATATTCTGAGTAAACCAGTATATTGTTCATGATTGATTTATAAAGAGTAGTGGTATATTTAGTATCTGATCCCATCTTGCACATTCCAATTGACATGCTTGCCTGCTCAATGCTAAATGCCGATACTTAGACTTAGGTGTGCCCATATAATCCAGCTTCTTTGTAGGCCTGTAAACAGTTTTATGTATTCAGATAGTTGTCTTGCAACCCTGATCTTCATGGGAGATTGCTCTTTGTTGGGTAGGATGATGACAGTATGCTCTGGTGTTACATGCTTTGGTGCAGGGGTGATCACATGAAGAATATGTGCAAAATACCAATTTCGATATATATTGGTTTGGCTACCGAAAAAACAAATGGCTTAAACTCTTAGAAATGGGAAAACCTTATATTATTTGCCTTCAAAAAAGATGGGATAGCTTTACAGAACGGGTCTTCCTGAACGGAAGATTACACCCTGATCTTAACTTCAAAAAAACTATCAAACATAGGATAATGTTGACCAAGAGCAGTAGTGGAAAATAAAAGTGACGGAGATGCAAGGAAAACAATTATGCCTTCTTCGAGCATATGGATGTTACTACATGACTTACCTGGCAATATTTTCTATGTAGCTCAAAGCAAATGTCATGTCTAACTCCTAATCTTAGAAATCCTTTGGGGTAGCTAACAATAATTCATGTTGTATCTTTCTGAATGTATTCAGTACCATCGGAAACCATATGCAGGAGCAAGATCATTGAAAAGTGTTCCTACATGGAAACCATACTATTTTCAGTACAACACTAAATAAGTGGACGTGCTCCATTTTTCTCATGTTGCTTGTATGTTAGAGTAGAGGTCCTTATCACACAAGGTGCTGGTAGACTAATCTGAAACAAATGATAACAGGCGATCTGCTTTTAGTGTCATTCAGTAAAACGATGTGTATAGTTCAGTGGTAAATATTTCCTTTGTGAAGCTGAACTACAACTATATTATCTCATGAACAATCTTCATTGCAGCTTTGAGATCTTACATTGTCGATGGGCCATGCTTGCTGCTCTTGGTGTTGTTATTCCTGAGCTGCTAGATCTATTCGGGATAGTGCATTTTGTTGAGCCTGTCTGGTGGAAAGTTGGTTATGCAAAACTTCAGGTGAGATATCTACATTTATGTTTTCCATGTCTAGGTTTGTTTAGCACACTGGAGACCATGCCTATAACCACCCTGCATATAACAGAACTTATGATCTGTGCACTCTGAAGACATCCAAGATCATAGTTTCTGTCATGTTATAATCGCAGACTTTTGTTCAGCATCTGTTATCTAGCTAATGGAAGCATGTATCATCTTCATTGCTGTGCAAGTCCCGCAGCTGGAAGGTGTCGTAGCATGACCTGTTTGTGCAGGCATATTGGCATTTGCTTGGAACGCTTCTTTGTTTCTCTGGGATAGAATAGATATGGAATGTACCTGCTGTGCATCAGCTATGTACATGCATGCTGACACAAACAAATAAGTTGTTTGTTAATTATGTACATATTTGACTTTAGCCAATGGGTTAATTTTTTCACAGGGTGATACTCTTGATTACCTTGGGATTCCTGGGTTCCGAATTGCTGGTGGTCAAGGCATCATCGTCATTGCTATCTGTCAAGTCCTTTTGATGGTAATAAACCTGTTATGTATATAATGCTAGTTCCTATACTTTTCGAGTAGTTGATGTATCGAGCAGTGCAAACATTCATGTATTCATCACTTTGAAACTGTAGACAGGACTCCACCTATATCCTGTAACCTCACAAGATTATTCTATTGGTACATCATCCCCTTATTATATCTTATTATAAATGATAACATCCAACATTAGACAAGATCTTCGCGTCATGATTTTTCAGGTTGGGCCAGAATATGCGAGATATTGTGGGATCGAGGCGCTAGAACCCTTGGGAATATACCTTCCCGGGGACTTAAATTACCCAGGTGGAGCACTGTTTGATCCCTTGGGGCTGTCCAAAGACCCTGTTGCGTTTGAAGAACTCAAGGTGAAGGAGATCAAGAACGGTCGTCTGGCAATGGTTGCCTGGCTTGGATTCTACGTCCAGGCAGCTGTAACCGGCAAGGGCCCTGTGCAGAACCTCACTGAACACTTGTCGGATCCACTCCATAACAACATTTTATCTGGTTTTCTTTGAGAAAATTAGACTGCAATATCTTTACTTGTGTACAGCATTTCAGCAGTTTGTAATTACTAGGAAATTACTATAGTGAGCAAGTATTTCTTGCGCACATGTGGCTGTAAGATTTCCGTACGATGCACTTCCAGAAAATCCAGCCTATTATTGTTCAACAATGAGAACCTCATTGAACACTTGTCAGATCCACTCCACAAACTACTTTTATCCTATTTGTTTTAGATATTTTGAGAACCTCATTGAACACTTGTCAGATCCAGTCCACAAACTACTTTTATCCAAAACAAATTGAGATATTTTGACTACAATAGCATTGCTTGTGTACATCACTTGCAATGATCTGTTTCATTACAACTATATTCAGCAAGTATTTATTCCTTAACATCACTGTAAGATTTCCTTAGTCAGTGACATCAAGGCCGAGGCGCGACAATGGGCGGACGCGGGCGCTCGGGGGCTTCGCCAACTCCTCTCCTAGATTAGGTCTTTTGGGTTGAGTTGTATGGCGTGGCTGGACTTTATACATAAATCTTCTTTATCTATCAATGCATCGAAACACAAGGCTTTTGCGTTTTTGCGAAAAATATGCACTATGCACTATACTGCAAATAATTAATCGTGTTGACTGCTAACCATGATAAAACTTAGTTACCAAGACTCAGTTTGTGATAACTATTCTGTTTGAATTTATTTACACATGGCTAAAAAAGCACACATAAGCGTTAGACGACAAAAAGAACGCCAAGCACTGGCGCGCATAAGAACCATGTCTGCTAGACACGAAATGTCTACTTTATCTAGGACAGAGATTTGGTGCTCCTGCTATTTTAGAAAAAATAAAAATCACATTTATGTGTTTCAAAAAAATTAGAATTTTTTTTCATGGTGTAGCCAATGAATTGTCCCACAAACGTGCAAAATTTCAATTTCAAATACAAAAAATTCTGGGCTACACAAAAGTAACAAACGTGTGGATCTGGGTATGCATATTTCAAATCTCCTTTCTTATATAGTCTACAATATAAAGAATTTCATATTAAAATTTTACACGCTTGTAGGTTACGTCATTTATTATGTGTAGATTTATTTTCAGATTTTTTTGAAACAAATATGTATGATTTTCGAATTTTTTTAAACAGCAGGAGCACTGGTGCCCATGAGCCAAATACACTTTTCGCCATATCTACTTCTTGCATCGAGAATATCTTCTAGTCAACACAGTCACGAGGAAAGCCCGCCTACTCTGAATAAACTTCGCATAAACGTCATGTCAATTGCGCCACTAGTACATTTATGCATATTTACCTACGAATTTAATATGCATATATATTAATGGATATATAGTTTTCATCTTAAAATATTTGTTGTTATGTTTGGATAACTCACCTTGAAAAATTGGAGACTCCTACAAGCCTTTCCTCAATGGTTTAACAGAATCCGGTTCAATTCTAGGAAGCTTTTCCATAACTAAATAACAAAATCCATCTAAAAAGTATTAACAGAATTATTAAAGAATTTTTAAAAATCTTAACATTACAAAATGAAGTACACGCAAAAAGTTGTTACAAAATCATGCATATATGCAATAAAAAAATTCCATAAATAAAACATGTCTAAAAATCACAATTAATTAATCCAGAGAAGGTGAAAAGCACATGAATATACGCTTCATTGAACCTGTGGTGGGAGATCTCGGACCACTGAACTTTCTAGGTGCACACTTGAAAGCATGCACATGAGTTAAAAAAAAAAGAGAAATTGTGAAATTGTTGGCACAGCATTCGTTCGCCTGAATGTTTGTTGCCGACTAAATCATGCATGCATTCAAGTCATCTCTATATATATTCATATTTCTAGCTCTGCTCCTCACAACTCGCACATATTATTCTTGTAAGTATTAGAACTTATTCTCATCTTTCATGGATCCTTTTTGTGATGGATGATACGCTTCATAGGTTCACAATACAACCTAGAGATTTACCCACCTACTGTACATCACTGCCATTTATTTATGAAAATGGGCCTAGTGGGCTGCATCACTGCCTCCTGGCGGCGCTCTGTGGACGTGGACCAACGTGGGCGCAGGAATTCATCGAGGAGAGGGTAGTTGCCGATTCGCTGCCTTTATTTGACCAAAGACAAAGAGGAGCTCTGATTCCAGAAAGAAAGGGAGAGTCTTGGAGAGGGGGAGGAAGAAGAAGAAGACACTGGGCAGGGCAGGCAGATCCACGCACGCGCCAGCCCACCATTCCTCGGAACCCTCCTTCAAGCGAGTCCGCAGATCTCTCCCCGCCTTTCCGCCGCGCCGCCGCGCCGTTTCTTGTCGGGGAAAGGTTGTTCCCTCCATGGAGTGCGTCCGCTCCGGGGCTCTTGATCTCCGGTGCCAGGGGAAGGTCTTCGGCTCGGCCACGTGAGTACCGTCTATCGCTCCTCGCCATCCCTCTTGTCCAATTATGTTTCCTCCTCCTTGCTCCGGGTGCGCTCGCCGTTGATCTGGGCGGAGGGGTTTGCCGCGAACTAGATTTCGGGTGCCGTCGCAGTCACGGCAATTTTTTTGATGATCCAGTTGTAAACTAGTGTAAAACGATTTTCTTTCTAGAAATTCGATTCGCCTGCCATGCCATCGTGTAGACAAAGGTCGACACGATGTAAAAAAAAGCGGTGCAATTTCTTTTTTTTTTCTGGATTGAGAGTCCTGTAGCGAATCCTGGAACCAATAATAGACTGTTTGCGTTTGTGAACATCTCCCAGGCGCCACGCATTTCTGCATATTTGCAGAGTAAGGTTCATGTTTGTAGTATCCAAATAACACTGTCTTATTCGAGATGATGTGAAGTGGACACAGACTAGTATCATGGGTGTATTGTGTAGATTAAATAGTTGCCAGTCATAATGGTCTGAAAGAAAATTGATTGCAAAAGTAGAGGGTATGCTTGATCAGTTAAGAAGTTATACTGCTTAAAGAATTGCTCTCTCCGTAGATATGCTTTAAGCGAATTCGCAATAGATTGGTCATACTGTTATTGTCAGATCAATCTAGATTCTGCTAGTTTTTTTAGACGCGCTGAAGCCTACACTCACACGGCATTTACCCTGGAGAAATACAGAGCAACCTTTTGTTTCTGTTCTGTGACTTTCCTGATTGTGCTGCCATTCACAGGGCATGTGGTAAAGCTGGCTGTTCTACGAATCTTGCTGGTTCTGCCAAACAAAACCTGCACGGGAAGGCTAAACATTTGCAGTTGTCAGCAACTGGAACATCCAGCTTGGTTCACAGAGGTCCAGTGCTTAAACATCAGCGCAGTCTTGCTGTGAGATCTGCCGCTGCTGTGGATGCATACACTACTTTTGATGAAAATGTCAAGGGTGTAACTTCGCATGCTGTTGAAGAGAAGGTTGGAGTACTGCTGTTTAATCTTGGTGGCCCGGAGACCCTCAATGATGTTCAACCGTTTTTGTTCAACCTCTTTGCTGATCCAGTAAGTGATTGCGCCACATGCTCATAGTTTTGATTGCCAATGAAAATTCACCTGCTCCTTGTTAATTATGTGTAGCCAATGCTTATTATTTTTGGTAGTTAGGTTTATTTCCTTGGGGACATATTCATTCTAGTAGAGATTAAATTCTCTAGATATAGAGATTTTCTCTTAGGAGGGGTCATGTTATCCCTTATAAGGTTTAGTTGGATGGGGTGGGATTAGACCTCTTCGCTTCGAATTGGAACGCGTTTGAATCCATATCCGTCCATTTGAAGAGATTGAGTCAGACCACAGTGTACCCAAACAAGTTGTATAAGAGAGAGCCATGTATCAATCATGGATTAGATGATATAAAGAATTATTTCTGTAATGTGTAAAGTAAGTTCATCATCGAAGTCTATGGTCTCTTGTGTAGGCCATTCTTCGCACCGTAGATATCCTAATGTGAACCACATAGCCCTATCTGTTTCTTAATTATTTTATAACTTCTGTACTTTTCAGTTCAGTACTTCAACAATGTATCCTCTTGACTTACTTTTTACTACCCAGGATATCATTCGTCTCCCTAGGCTGTTCAGATTTCTCCAAAGACCACTGGCCAAACTTATCTCTACTCTTAGAGCTCCTAAGAGTAAAGAGGCGTATGCTTCAATTGGTGGTGGATCACCTCTGCGGAGAATTACAGACGAGCAGGTAAAAGTTCATTGTCAGATACTCGTTAAACCATGCAACTTCCATCACAGTTACATCTCATTTCAGCTTAGAGGGGAGTTAGTGCATCCCAACTGAATTACTTTAATTTCAGGCAAATGCTTTGAAGATTGCACTAAAAGAGAAGAATTTGGAAGCAGATATATATGTTGGAATGCGGTATTGGTACCCATTCACTGAAGAAGCCTTCGATCAGGTTAAAACTCCTTCCTCATCAATTTAAGTGCCTTTAAATCCTTTATAGTTTCTTGGTTTTTTGTTTAATTATTCATCCATGGTAGTTAATGCATACCATTATTCTAGTTTTGAAATCTTGTTGTAGCCATGCTTTTAATATTCATTTTATATAACTGTATTTTACTTTCTTGAATTTGACTATGAGTTTGGTCATATGCCTTGCAACATTCGTTATCAGTGATAATCCTTTTATAGTTTGGTTTTATCTAATTGATTCCAAGTTTTTAACTGAGGCGTTTCTGGTCTATTACTCTTTGGATTGATGATAGATCAAGAAGGATAAAATTACGAAGCTTGTGGTTCTTCCACTATACCCTCAGTACTCCATATCAACAAGCGGGTCAAGCATCCGCGTTCTCCAAAACATTGTCAAGTATGAAATTGCCCTATCTTATGAAATCTCATCTTTCAGACTATTTAGAACTTAAAATTCTAATACGGCATCATCCGTGCAGGGAAGATGCATTTTTTGCTGGTTTGCCCATTTCCATTATTGAATCATGGTACCAGCGGGAGGGCTATGTGAAATCAATGGCTGACTTAATTGAGAAGGAATTAACAGTTTTTTCGAATCCTGAAGAGGTTTGCACATTTCCTTTCCATGTTTTGCTTCTGATTTCTCTTAAAATTCATATATTTCGTGTAGTTGTTGATCTGTAAGAATACTTGCAGCTTAGCCATTTGATGTGCTGCACATTCTTTTTGGTATAGAAATTTACTTGGACCTGTGGTTTTGTATTTTTACCCATTACAGGCACCTAACTCTGGAGTCTGGGCAGAAATAAGTAATTAAATCATATGATGTGTTTGTATCTAAAATCTCAGCATAACCATTAGCCCACTTTTGAGAGGGTGGTATAATGCATTGTGCTGTCACTGTGCCAGTGCTCATTCAAAATGAGGAAATAACTATGAAATTGTACTAGAGAGTGCATATTGACTGTGCTACTAGCGTACCATGACACTTACTTTTGTGAATACTGAAGTATGCTTGGTACCTTAAAAATGACCTGGAAAGAGAAAGATGCAGTATCCTGGTAAAGTAATCACCAAAATAATACTGGCAGTCTATGAGATCACTGTAACATTCTTAGTAGATACCATTGTACAATATTTTTGGTTAATTGGTTAGATTTTACCGGTAGTAGCTACAATAGGTAGATCTGTGATTGACACATGAAAACTATGTAAGTAGATTTCTCATAAAAGATACTCCTGTGATATTTTATGCTGTGTTATTTCTATAAACTTTTTACTATGAATACTACTGCATATTGAAGAATATGTTGATATCTGAAATGATATATATTTTGTAATTGCAACACAGGCAGTGCCATTTCTTATTGAATAATTAACAAATAGACTGTGATGTCCCTCTAACATTATGTCTCATAATTCGCAGGTTATGATATTCTTCAGCGCCCATGGAGTACCACTTACTTATGTTACGGATGCCGGAGATCCGTACAGAGATCAGATGGAGGACTGTATTGCTTTGATCATGGAGGAATTGAAATCTAGAGGAACATTGAATAACCATACTTTGGCTTACCAGGTACAGCCGTACAGGAACATATAAACACTGATGTTGTTAACCACTGTTTCGAGTTATGAATGCATTTGTTTAGGAAATTCCAAGAATATTTGAGTGATCCTTTGTACTTTGAAACTAGAAACCAAATATTGACCATCTTACCCTACAAATCTACATGGTGGAACATCATACAGTTGTGTTATTTCTCCTTTTACTGAATACCCCCGCATTAACATTTTCGCACATATGGCAGAGTCGTGTGGGACCAATTCAGTGGCTTAAGCCTTATACTGATGAAGTTTTAGTGGAACTTGGTCAGAAGGGTGTAAAGAGTCTCCTTGCTGTTCCAGTAAGGTAATCTGCAAATTTACAATTATACTTTACCACTTTTATGTATCTCTTTCTGGTTATTTGGCTTCTGTATACACCTGAACCACTTTGAAGTGCATATATTAGTTCCAGTATTTTCCTCAAGGATGGTTTTCGATGCACCTTTATCTCTTTCTGGTTATTAGGCCCTCTGTTCACACATGAATCAACTCAACTGCATATATTAGTTTCTGCCTTGTAGTATAATGCCATCATCAATCTCTATGTCCAGCTCCATATCTTCATTTACCTTCAACTTGTTCATCGTGTACATGTGTGCCACATTGTTGTAACTGTCACAATCTTGTCAATCTTAATGGTCCAGTGTACTTATGATTACGATTTTGTTTCATATAAACCACATAGTAATAGAGTGATTGTTGGTCAAAGACTTAATCTTAACGAGTCAAAATATGTCTTACTTTTGGGGGAGGTGGACTATTTTGCATAGTACATTTTACAGGTCAAGATAATGATTATCTGGTATATTCTGTTAGGATCTTTTGATATCTAACTTGATGCTGCATCTTCATGTCATACTCTTTTAATAGCATATTATTGTCTTTCAGTTGCCATACTTTTTTATTTTTTCCCTGCCACTCTTTCAACTATCTCTTACGTCATTTTCTAATATGAATTTCAGCTTTGTGAGTGAGCATATCGAGACACTGGAAGAAATTGACATGGAGTACAGAGAGTTGGCTCTGGAGTCAGGCATTGAGAACTGGGGCAGGGTTCCGGCTCTTGGATGCACCTCTTCCTTCATCTCTGACCTCGCTGATGCTGTTGTTGAAGCCCTTCCCTCTGCTTCTGCGTTGACAACCAGAAAGGTCAAGGATGCGAACTCTGACATGGACATGAGGCAGTACCTGACCAAGATGCTCTTCGGCTCTGTCTTGGCCTTTTTTCTGCTGTTATCGCCAAGACTAGTTTCTGCTTTCCGGAACAGGCTGCAGTGAGTTTCTTCCCTTCAGCAAGCAGTAATGGTGCGTGCAGTTTTTTGATGTGGATGCTCTGGGGTTAGCTATTTTGGTGATTGTAACTAGGAACCATATTATAGATTTAATGTGGAACGATTTTTTATTTATTTCCTGTGGTAACCTGCCATTATAGCAAGAAAGTCTGGGCGAGATAACAGAGAGAGTTTATGGACTTAAAAGTAAGATAGTGTTACTTGACATGTAAATCTTGTCCCCAACAGAGAACAATTTTTTTTTTACATGAACAGAGAACAATTTTAATTACTAATCTAATAAGAAGGTGAAATACCCCATCCTCTTGCTGTCTTTTTTCCACAATTCGTGTGTCAAATTTTGACATTATGCCCTCGTTTGTTAGCTGCTCCAACATCCCTATCTATTGGCCCTTTTCCCTGCAGCTCCAACATACCAAGCTTCTTCTGACAATCCATATGCCCGTGGTCACCATGTTAAGTTGTTTCTGTTACGGGTTTCTACTTGTGAACGGTAAATCAAAGATGCGAATCACCCACGGAATTTTTGGTCTCAATTTCCCCGAGTAGCTCTAGGTTCTAAATGGATGCATCACAATGGACTCCCAACAAAGATAGAGAACACTTTAGATTCCCAGAGGCCATGCACTTATCACTCACAAACAAGATTTGCTAGGGGCAACAAAAAATAAGATCAAAATCCACAACTTAACACCTGTTATTGTTTGTATAGAACATCTAAAGAAAGTGAAGATGCATGCGTTATTTGACGGCAGTAACAAAATAATCTAACATAGAAATAACTGAAAATGAAAGCTTCAACATCAAGAATTTTTCATTTTCATACGAGATGTACAGTATAGTACAAGAGGCTTTGTTTCCTCTGATCTATGAGTTCAAGAACTAGTAGGAAAGACCAACAAAGAACACGATCTAGGGCAACTACAGATCTATGCTGATCATGCACTTGTTGGTTCCTCGTCAGTATCGTCAGAAGCAGGGTAGTATTGGGCGGGCCGCAGTCTTCCCGCCATCTTCCACCTTCCTCAGCTTCGCGCGCTGGTCATCGGACTCTTCGGCGGCGCTCGCCGCCCGCTTCTTCCTCCTCGCCTCCTCGGCGGCGTCATCCGCGGCCGCCATGTCGAGCAGATGCTGCACCTGCTCCATCGCTTCCGCCAGCCCAGGGACTTGCTCCTTGAGAGCCTTGCAGGCCTCGGCGCCCATGCTCTCGAACGTCGCCATGGTCTCCCGTAGATGGTGCCTGCTCGCCGTCGCCAGCAGCCGCGTGATTGAGGGCGCGGGCGGGCGCCCGGACACGAGCGACGCGGCGTGGATGGCGTCCTCCATCCCGACCGGCTCGTGCTCGGCCTTGCGCCGGCGCGCCCTGTCGCTGTCGGCGAGGCCCACCCGCAGGGGCCGGCCGCGGAGGAGGTGACCCTGAAGGTTGCGGCAGGCGCTCTGCGCCGTCGCGTCGTCGGCGTACTCAACGAAGGCGTAGCCCTTGCGCTTGCCGGTGGCGGCGTCGGTGGCGAGGCGCATGGAGAGGACGGGGCCGATGAGCTCGCACGCGCCGCGGGCCTCCTCCTCGCTGGCGTTGAAGGCGATGTTGCCGACGTAGACCGTGCGGCTGCAGCGGCAGTTGGCGGAGGCCACGGCCACGGCGGCGTCGTCCATGGTTGAGTGCGTCGTAGGTGAGTGGGAGCGAGATCGGTGGATGCATTGCTGATCCGAGTTCCAAGTATATATAGCCAGAGCCAGTGGCACGCGATCTCCGTGTACGTACGAACTGGAGTCGGAGTCGGAGTCGAATTGTGCGTGATCATGTTTGGGAAGCGCTCTCGGCTTCGCCTCCGACGCGTGTCCATTCTGCCTCCCAATCCACAAATGATTTACTGTAGCAAAAATCTTTTTCGTATTGTACAGAAATAATTTTTACACAAAATAATAATCCTGCGTAACAAAAAAAAATCTACCACATTTCTCCAGCATTTAATTTGGTTTATTGGTACAAAACGGCTCGGTAAAAACCAAAAGAAAGTAGACATGCAGGAGCGGCCCCTCCACCTCCCACATCGGTTCCCTCTCCTCCGTTGGGCCTCGCCGGTGTCAGGAGGGGTGGAACCCAATCTATGTGTGGAGTTTTTTTAAAATTAAAAGTTGTGTTTTCTCGGGATTTAGTAATTGTTTTTTTATACTTGCCTCAGTGGAGATGGTTTGTCCATAATATGTGATCTTCTGTTACTAGTTTGATAACGAGGTCTCCTTGCCGGCATAAATAATGACGTTGGAAGATTACAATTTTCTAGGTATGAGCTTTTAGATTCTGCTTCACCAGATCGATTTTGGTTTTTTTTTTCTCATGGTTGTTGCGAGGAAAACTGTCCTCCCAATATTTTTTACGGCTGCTACGTCCTCAACAATGGACTCTCGGCTCCCCAGCGACTTCAACAAGGGTAATCTATTGCTTTTCCCTGGTATACTAGTGTTTTACTGTTTCCGATGTTGATTGACTACTTTAATTGATGTGCGTGTGTGCATGCACATAGCATTATTGCGACTCAAGTTAAAATTATGGAAGAAACATTTGTTGTTATTTATAGGTTTTTGTAGTTTGGTATCTGCATTCATCCGCCTCTAGAAAAGTGCAAGATTGTGTTGTAGAAGATGAATAAATTTGAAGACCTCGAAGACCATGTACTATTTGCTATTACTTTAAAAATGTGTGGTATTGATAGTAAAAAAAAAGTCAGGCCACTCCTCAGCGGAGACCTTGTAGCATCATCACCGTATTTTTTTCCACAGTGGGATAAAAATATAACAAACCATTGCAACATTTAGAAAACTCCAATGTAGTAAAACAAGTATGAGTATATAGATAAATCTTGCTCCCCGTAGAAAAATCTCCAACCATGACCCATTCTCGTAGCATAGCCGACCCGGGATGGTAGCAATGTTGAGCACCGTTCGTAGCAGCCCCGACCATCACCTGTAGAAAAACTAGACAACACTTGTAGCATCGCCGACCCGCTGGTCGGTAGCATCACTGGTCTATGTTGGTAACAACACCGAGCAACATTGGTAGCAACCTTGTTGTGCTTTGGTAGCGAATCTAGCAAAACTCGGAGTGGGAGCGAACGAGGGTGCATCGGCGCTGACTGTCGTCCTGGCGTCCGAACAAAAGGGAGCACCGTACCGACGGTGGTGGTCGATGCAAGTGGCTTTCGCACGGAAGAGGCCGAGGCGGAACTCAACAGAGTGGAGCTCGACATGGGGAGGATGAGGACGCAACGACTGCAGGGGAGGAACTCACTATGATTATGCTCTCAAGAGCTCGTTTTGTCAACCGGTGCTCAATCAACCTTGGTATTGCAGCTCCAAAATCCCTATCTATTGGCCGTTTTTCACGTCGTTACACCACAATGGTCACATGATACCAAGCTTCATCCGACAATCCATATGCCCGTGTCCACCATGTTAAATTGTTTCCCTTACGGATTTCTACTAGTGAACGATAAATCGACATATATCTCCGTAACAAATATGTGAATCACCCACAAAATTTTGGTCTCAAATTCCCCGAATAGCTCTAAGTTCTAAATGGATGCATTGAATAAAAACACAATGGAGTCCCAACAAGGATAGAGTACATTCTAGATTTCCATCACTCACAAAACAAGATTTGCTAGGGGAAACGAAAACAAAAAACAAAATCCACAACTTAACACATGTTATTGTTTGTGCAGAATGTGAAGATATTTGACGGCAGTAACAAAAGAATCTAACATAGAAATAACTGAAATGATAGCTTGAACATCAAGAATTTTTCATTTTCATACGATATATACAGTAGTACAAGAGGCTTGCTTCGCCTGACCTATCAGTTCAAGAACTAGTAAGGAAAGACCAACAAAGAACACGATCTAGGGCAACTACAGATCGATGGTGATCATGCACTAGGTGGTTCCTCCGCAGGATCGGTCGTCAGAAGCAGGGTAGTATTGGGCGGGCCGCAGCCTTCCCGCCATCTTCCACCTTCCTCAGCTTCGCGCGCTGATCATCGGACTCTTCGGCGGCGCTCGCCGCTCGCTTCTTCCTCCTCGCCTCCTCGGCGGCGTCATCCGCGGCGGCCATGTCGAGCAGATGCTGCACCTGCTCCATCGCCTCCGCCAGCCCAGGGACCTGCTCCTTGAGAGCCTTGCAGGCCTCAGCACCCATGCTCTCGAACGTCGCCATGGTCTCCCGCAGATGGTGCCTGCTCGCGGTCGCCAGCAGCCGCGTGATGCACGGCGCGGGCGGGCGCCCGGAGACGAGGGACGCGGCGTGGATGGCGTCCTCCAGCCCCACCGGCTCGTGCTCGGCCTTGCGCCGGCGCGCCCGGTCGCTGTCGGCGAGGCCGACCCGCAGGGGCCGGCCGCGGAGGAGGTGACCCTGCAGGTTTCGGCAGGCGCTCTGCGCCGTCGCGTCGTCGGCGTACTCCACGAAGGCGTAGCCCTTGCGCTTGCCGGTGGCGGCGTCGGTGGCGAGGCGCATGGAGAGGACGGGTCCGATCAGCTCGCACGCGCCGCGGGCCTCCTCCTCGGTGGCGTTGAACGCGATGTTGCCGACGTAGACCGTGCGGCTGCAGCGGCAGTTGGCGGAGGCCACGGCCACGGCGGCGTCATCCATGGTTGAGTACGTCGAGACGCGTATGAAGGTCAGTGCGAGGGAGATCGGTGGATGCATTGCTGCTCCTGGTTCCTTCCAAATATATAGAGCCAGCGGCACGCCATCTCCGTGTGCGTACGAACTGGAGTCGGAGTCGAATTGCGCGTCATCATGTTTGGGAAGGGCTCTCGGCGTCGCCTCCGACGCGTGTCACTGGCTAGCAAAATCCACAAATGTTTTACTGTAGCAACAATCTTTTTCGTATATGCTTTATTGTACAGAAAAAAAATGATTACACAAAAGAAAATAGTCCCGCGGGACAAAAATAAATTCTCCCGCATTTCTCCAGCATTTACTTTCTTGGTAGAAAAATGCATCGGTAAAAACAAATACTCCTACAAAAGTTGACAAGCGGGAATGCCCCCTCCACCTCCGACATCAGTTCCCTCTTCTCTGTCCGGCCTCGCCGGTGTTAGGAGGGATGGTACCCGATCTATGTGTAGAGTTTAAAAAAAGATAAAAGTAGTGTTTTCTAGAAATTTGGTAATTGCTTTTTTTGTACATGCCTCGAGGCATGGTTCGTCCATAATAAGTGATCTTTGGCTACTCGTTCGGTGACGAGATATCCTTACCGGCATCGATGGTGACATTGGATTACAATTTCCTAGGTACGAGCCTTCAGATTCTACTTCATCGGATCAGTTTGGAAATTTTCTTATGGTTACCGCGAGGATGATTGTCCTTCCAATATTTTTCACAACTACTACGTCTTTAACAATGGACTCTTGGCTGCCCAGCGATGCCGGCAAATTTATTCTATTGCTTTTCCCTGACATACTAGTGTTTGTATCGTTCTCGATATTGATTGACTACTTTAATGAATGTGCGCGTGCAGGTAGCCTTGGCATTGCGGCTTAAGTCAAAATTATGAAAAAACCTTCGTTGTTATTTATAGGTTTATAGTTTGGTATCTGCATTCACAAGATTGTGTCATAGAAGAAAAATAAATTTGAAGTCCTAGAAGATTTGGTTCTAGACTTTATTTTCTACTAATGGCTATCTCTACCTTGTACTATTTGCTATACTTTAAAAAATGTGTGCTATTGATTGTCAAAAAAAGTTAGACCACTCCTCGGCGGAGACCTTGTAGCATCATCGCAATATTTTTTCCATGGTGGGATGAAAATATAAAAAACTATTGCAACATTTTAAAAACTCCAATGTAGCAAAACAAATATGAGTATATAGATAAATCTTGGTCGCCATAGAAAAATCTCCAACCACGGCCCATTCCGGTAGCATAGCCGACCACGGCTCGTAGCAATGTCGAGCGCCGTTCGTAGCCGCCCCGACCTTCACATGTAGCAAAACTAGACAACACTTCATCATCACCGACCCACTGGTCGGTCGCATCACCGGTCCATGTTGGTAGTGTTAGTGTATGTTCTATGTACGTGTACGGTGTACAGAGTAGTACTCCGACCGTACATGTACCTCCCTTGTACTGCCATGTTAGGGGGTTTTCCCTGCCTATATAACACCCAACCGATGGCCCGAAAGGGCACGCATCGTTCCACACAATTCCACATGGTATCAGAGCGGGTCTCTTCCCGACTCTAGCTGTCGAAACCCTAGACATCCAACGCCGCCGCAGCCAGCCACCGCCGCCTCCTACCGCCGCCGCTCTCTGTCGCCGCCTCGCCAAAACACACAAACCAAACCCTCTGCCGCCGCCGCTCCTTGCCGTCGCCGCAAATCAGACCAAATCAAGCCACCAAACTCACGCCGCCGCCGCTCTCCTAGCCGCCGCCGCGTCCAAACCTACAACCAAAACCTACGCCGCCGCCGCTCTCCTAGCCACCGCCGCGTCCAAACCTACAACCAAAACCTATGCCGCCGCCGCTTTTCAGCCGTCGCCGCGTCTACACGTCATCGCCAGCCATGTCGTCGTCATCCTCCTCGGTGACTAACCTCGCTGCCGCTCTTGGTGCAGCCCCGTCCCAGCTCCTAACACGCGATAATTCCCTCATCTGGAAGGCCTTGGTCATCCCTGCCCTTCAAGGTGCCCATGTCCCGGACCTCTTTGAGGGCACGGAGAAGCCGCCGGAGAAGCTCCTCGAGACAGAAGACGTCAACCACAAGAAGGTCACAATCCCCAATCCAGAGCATGCGGCATGGGTCTCCCGCGACCAACAGGTCCTACGGTGAATCCTCAACGCCTTGTCCCCTGATGTGCTTGTGCACGTTGTTGGCATGGAGTCTTCTGCCGAGGCATGGGCGGCTATCAACGACCATGTCTCCTCCTCGTCCAAGTTCAAGTTCAATAACTCCGCTCGGCCCTCAATGATACTCGTAAGAACGATCTTTCTGCTGAAAAATACTTTGCCAAGATGAAATGTATTGCATCTGAGCTTACTGCAGTTGGAAAACCTCTTGATGAGGGTGATCTTGTCTGGTACATCCTTCGTGGTCTTGGTAGTCACTATAATAATTTGCGCACTGCTAATGCAAATCCTGGCACTACTTTTTCCTTTAACCGGGTTATGAAAGCAGCCACTGGCACCTCCTTTTTCTCAAAAATACGTCTGTTTCTTTCTTTCCACAATTCCCAGCATACCAGGTTGGAGGCTGGGAAGATCTTTTTCCTTTGATCTTTGGAATGGTTGCCCACCATGCCCTTATACCAGTCATGTATGGTGATGTCCTTTCCAATCCAATGCGAGGGTTTAAGAGAGTCAAGGCCAAAAAGACAGGCCATGTGGCCCCAAACCTTAGTACTAAACGGGCACTCCATGAAGAGATGATTGGCCGTTTCGAGATTCCTCCGACAGAGAGGGAAAAAATACTCATTTTCCCATTGTCTCAGAAGCAACTTGTCGTTGTGAGTACCCTGTTTAGCAGCAGTGTCCAGATGAAGAACTTACACCTAGCAGGGGCCCAGCCTTTCCAAATCACTTTGTTGAAATCAGATCCGACCGCTCCCATAAAATGGAGTCTATAGGCCGACTTAGCGGTGTATTCTAGCTTGCTCCCGAATCTCCACACAATATCGTCCGACACGTTTGTGAGATGGATTGATTCAACTAGTTGTGCAAGCCTGATGAGCTGCGGTAGGTGTTGCACATCCAGGTGGTGGCGAAGGTCGATCATCCATTTCTCATTTGCAAGGGCGTCCTTTACCTTTCGGTTTTTCCTAACCGAGATCTTGAATATGTCCGGGGCTACCTCTGCAGGGATGAGATCAAACAACCATCTCTTTGTCCAGAAAATTGCTTTCGTACCATCACCCAAGGAGATTTTTGTTGCTGCTGCAAATAAGGCCTTGTCTTTTCTAGAAGCTGGAATCTTCAGGTGGGCCCAAGGCTTGTTGGGCTTCTTCCACTTCTGCCACAACCACCTTAGTCTGAGCGCAGTGCCAAAGTATTTGATGCAGTGGACCCCCAGGCCGCCCAGTGCTTTGGGCCTGCAGACCTGTTTCCAGCTGACACGACACTTCCCCCCATTACAATTTGCCTCCCCTGCCCACAGCCATGCCCTGCGGCGGCGGTCAAACTCCCTTCTGACCCAAGCTGGCATATCGTTGATCGTCATGAGGTAGACCGGCAGGGAAGAGAGAACTGAGTTCAACATTTCGAGGCGTCTGGCCTTGCGCATTAACCTAGCCTTCCAAGTGGCGAGGTATATGTCAACTTTCTCAAGCAGCGCTTGCCAATCTGCTTTGTTCAGTTTTTTCAGCGCTAGAGGCATCCCAAGGTAATTGCAAGGGAAGGAGCTAATAGGGATGCCAATGGTCATGGCAAGCGTATCGACGTCAATGTCGACACAACTGATTGGCGTGACAGAGCTCTTCTCCCAGTTCGTTACAAGCCCGGTGGCGCGTCCAAAGCCAGCCAGAATGGCGCTGACACCCGTAATGTCAGCTTGAGTGGGATTAATGAATAGTGCGACGTCATCAGCATATAAGGTAGCTCTGAAGGTGCACATCCGGCCTCTAAGCTTGGTAAGGGTTCCAGCCTCAGAGGCGAGATCGAGCAGACGATGCAGCGGCTCCATGGCTAGGTCGAAGAGGAAGGGGGAGAGAGAGTCCCCTTGCCTTAGGCCCCTCCGGTGTTCGATACTTCGGCTAGGAGCCCCATTAATGAGCACCTTCGAAGAGGCAGTCCTGAAGAGGAGTGCAATCCAGTTCCTCCATCTGAGAGGGAACCCCCTAGCTTCTAGCATGTCCAGGATGTAGGTCCATGAGACAGTGTCAAATGCCTTGGCGATGTCCAATTTGAGAAGCAAGGTTGGTGTCTTGGTTTGGTGGAAATGCTTTGCCAGGTTTTGTACATATAGGAAATTATCTTGGATGCTTCGTCCACTGATGAAGGCGCTTTGGCAGGGGGAGACAAGCTCATCCATCCTTGGCTGGAACCTGGAGGCGAGGATCTTGGAGAGCAGCTTTGCAAACACATGAATCAGGCTAATAGGACGGTAGTGTGAAATTTGTGTGGGCGCTTCATTCTTTGGTATGAGCACGTAGAAGGCAGTGTTGAGGCTGTTGAACGATGGGTCGTTAAGGTCGTAGAACTTGTTGAGGGCCCATAGGAGGTCGTCCTTCACCAAATCCCATGAGGTTCTGAAGAAACCCGCGGAGAAACCATCGAGTCCTGGTGCTTTGTCGGTCGGAGTGGCAAAAACTACGGCTTTCAACTCATCCAGGGAGAATGGAGCCTCCAGGCCGGAAAGCCAGGGACTGGCAAGCCAAGTTGGTTCCAAATGAACTGCTCCGAACAAGGCACGTTTGTGCCAATAATTTTGTTCATGTGTGCGGAAATTGCCTCTTCAATTTCGATCGGGGTCGTTGCAATGCCCTCGTCAGTTAAAAGTGACTGGATTCTATTTTCCTGCTTCCTGTGAGAGGCCATGGCGTGAAAGTACTTGGTGTTGGTATCGCCTAGCCGAAGCCATTTGACTCGGGCCCGTTGTCTTGCCTTAACTCTATTAATGACTGCAAGCCCCACTGCGCGAGCCTTCAAGGAGGAGAGCAGCTTCTTTTCATCCACCGTGAGCTGCCTCACTTCTTGTGCCGTGTCCAGGCGCAAAATAATCTCCTCTCCCACCAGCATTTGCTTCTTAATGTCGCCAATGTAGTTCTTGGCCCAGGAGGTAAGACATTTGGCCAATCGCTTGAGCTTATAATCCAACACCGCAAAGTTGTTCGTGAGTGGGCACGGTTCATTCCAAGACTGTTGCACAACTTTCGTGTATCCCTGGAGTAGCGGCAAAAAACTCTCAAAATGGAAGCGGGGCGATGATCTAAACACCAGATCTTGAACCAACAGGAGGGGGCAATGATCAGACATGGAGGAGGATTGGGGGAGAAGCTTTGCCGCTGGGAACATGTCGTCCCACTCGGAGGTGCAGAAGGCTCTGTCAAGGCGCACAAGAGTGGGATCGTCTTTCTCGTTACTCCAAGTGAAGCGTCTGCCAACAAGCTTGATTTCTCTCAAGAAACCGGCGTCGACCGCGGCTTTGAATTTGCGCATCCAACTGCGGTTCACCCTGGGTTTGTTTTTGTCCTCGTCATGAAGGATGAGATTGAAGTCGCCGATAAGCATCCAAGGTACAGAGACTTGGCCATGGATGGCGACCAACTCATTAAGGAAAGCGAGCTTGCGCCCATCATCGGATGGCCCATAGACGGAAGACAGGGTCCATCCTTGGCCAGTTTCGCGATCGATAAGCTGTACAGTGATGGAGAAGTCGCGTACCACCGCATTGGAAGCATTGAACCTAACTTGGCACCAAAAAATCAACACCCCTCCCCTTGTACCATTAGCAGGAAGTTCAGCGAACCCCTGAAGAGCCTGGCCCACAATGTCAGATCTATCATTGCTCGTTAGAGCCCCAATTTTAGACTGCTGAACACAAAGAATCGAATACCTCGAGCTGATCACCAAATCACGCAGCACCGAGCGCCTGGCATGGTCATTGAGCCCTCTTACGTTCCAGTTAAGGAGCTTAAGTTGTGGCGACATGGTCACTAACTCGACAGGGCCGTTCGAAGCATCGGCGAAGCCGGTAACGAAGCGAAGTACAATTCAACAAGCTTAGTAGCATGAGCTGATGGAGGGCCGGCCGGCTACAGGTATGGGCGAGGCCCGGAAACAGCGCTACAACACAGAGAAAAAAGCAGACAAACGAGGATAGTGCGATGGCACCCCCAAACCAGCTAGAGGTAAAGGAATGGGCGTCTGTCGGTGACACAACTACAACAACGATTGTGGTATCCATTGAACAAGGTCGACTCGGATAGATGGCCCTAGACGGCCGCGAGCGCCTCCCTCAGTAGCTCATGGAGATCCTGCTCCGGGAGAACAAAGCCTTGCCGGTGCGCTGCATCAGCAAGTACCGCCAGGCCCTGGACGATGTCCTGTGCAAGAGGGCTCTGAAACAAGCGCAGGTACTGGGCCTGGATGGTGTCGTCGAACTCATCCTCTCGCTGGATCAGCCCGAGCTGCTTGCACGCGCTCGCTTGAGCACGACGAGAGGCCAGCATGGTGGAAGACTTGGTTGTCGGTCGTTCACTTCTTCTAATTGCCGTATCCATGCAAAGAAGGTGGCGTGGGGTCATGCGTTTCTTCTTCGGCTTGCTGTTTGTGGGGAAGCCGAGCAGAGACGGCGATATCATGCCTAGGAGCTTGCTCATAAGAGAGGTCTTGGGGTCCACATGCAGCTGCCCAATGCCCTGAGTAATTCCTTCCATCAAGCCATGGCCGACAAGGTTGGCATCCCTCAACGCACGAAGTGCATTGGACTTGAGCGTTACTTCACAGAGGGCTGCATCATCAAGATCCTCCGATGAAGAATCGGAGTGCTGAGGCGTGGCCGGCCCGGCTGGTGGCGTGGAGAAGATGTCTTGAAGCTGCCATCCAGGTGAGGGGGGCGCGACCGACGCCTGGCAGCTGTGTGCTGCAGCAATCAGCTTCTCCGGGCTCGTCAGGCTGTCACGACGCCATGAGCACCATCCTCCTGGCGTGCCATCTCCCATGGCAAGGTGCGGCTGCGGCAACTCAGATTGATGCTGTTCTGCTGGCGGCATCGGGTCCTCCTTCCACATCTCCTACCACATTTGAATGGAGCTACTATTTGGCACATATTCTGCGGACTGCTCCCCAAAGAAGGCAGCCCAGTGATCGACAGCTTGCTGTTCCGGTGGCTTGTGTAGCGGCGATCGCAGGTGTGGAGGACATAGAGGGTAGTAGGTACGCATCTCATCCGCTTGGACGGTGGCGATGTTAGCAAACCAACGGTCCTCCAAACCCCCGTCGCCCACTCCTGGCTGGGGTCCTGGAAGCTCCTCCCATGGAATGAGGGGAGAAGGAGGTGGCGGGATGCTGGCGGAGAACTGCACCAAGCCGTCCGGGGTGGCTGCGCACACCCTGCACCTCATGACATCAAAGGCCCCAACGTCTTCCATGGGAGGGGACGGCATCGTCAAGGTTGCCGGGTATGCGCAGCCAAGGAAGCCCGGAGGAGGGGAGGGGTGCAGCCCCAGGCTCGTGAGCCAATCGGCGTGCGTGACCTACTTCTGCTTCTACGGTTGATGGCGCGCGGAGGCGACATCACCACCGTTTGGTCGGCCTGCCGCCCTTCAGCCACCATGAGCTGGGCATCAGTTGCACCGACGCTTCTTGAGCGATGGCGAGAGGCGTCCCCGTGACGACGCCGGTCCGGGGAGCGGCTCTGGCAACGGTCATAGTCGTCCTGGCGTTGGTGGCGCCGCTCGGCGCTCCGACGCGAGCCGCCATCATGACCCGTAGCATCTCCGTCGCGGCGATCACCGCGTCTGCTGCCGCCACGCCGGGCATCGCGGCCGTCCTCCCGATCATCGACCCGGCGCCAACTGTGGCTAGACGGACCAAGGCGATAGCAAACCGGTCGGGTGCGCGGCCCAGGCATGCCGTCCTCGATGCCGAAGTGCCAGTCCTTGCAGAAGACTTGGGGCCAGAGTACACCCCGGCGACGGCGGCCCTTATCGATAGGCGAGTAGTCGACGACCTTGTCCAGGTGGATCAGGATCCTGTAGAGCGGGCCGTCACATCCCTCCTCCGCCGGCGTGCCCTCCGGCAGGTCCTGGCGACGCTCCGCCGCGGGTTGAGGATGGAGTGGGGCTTGACCTTGGGGATGAGGTCCGGGTCCAAGCACCAGACCCAGACGAACAGCGCCGCCGTGTTGTCGCGGCGGGAAGAGCGTCGCTCAATCTTGTCGAGCTCGCAGGCGCCGCCGATAGCCGCCTTGATGGTTGGCATGTCCTCCCACGCATTGAGCAGGAGGTTCTCAACGGCCAGCCGACAGTAGAACCGCCAGGTCTGCGGGCGGCCCCGCGTCGTTGGTGACCATGTCGTCAGCGCGAAGGAACCGCGACGCAGCGGGATAGTGCCACGCTCCAGCGCCATGTCTCTCTGCCATGGTTGGTCAAACCTGGCCAGAAAATCGTCCGGGAACAAGGCCGACACGTGGATGTCCTCCCATGGAAACTTCAGCTCCTCTTGCAAGGCCTTGGCGATGGAGCGAGTGCTGATGTTGAGCCTTGGGTCGGAGACGAGGACAGCGAGGTGGGTGCGTCTCATCTCGGTGGCGGCTGCTTCCATCTCCGGCGTGCTCAGGGACGAGCTGTACACCTCTCCGGGCCTGCTCGACGGATGCCCGGGCTCGAGCTCAAGCCGCCTCCTGGGGGAAGGCATGGCCGCAGAGTTTGCTTGCGGTTGTCGATGTGGCGCTGGAGGAAGGGGCTGGGTCGCCGGCGCCGCTCCGGCGGGAGCGGAGCGCTTCGAGAGGCAATCGCGGACACGGTGCCCCGACTTCTTGCAGACCAGGCAGCGCACAGTGCCCTTGCAGTCTCGAACGAAATGTTGGGCGGAGAGGCAGCGGAAGCATCGGCCTTTGAAATGATCCGATTTCGACGCCATCTCTCCTCTTGAAGACCTCTGCATCGGGCCAGCACGCGCAGCTCTTGGAGAGGAAGGATTAACCCGCCTCCACCAGAATTTGGAGCGGACGAGTTGCCACTTTCCTTGGTGATCTTGGGGGTATACCTGAGCATTTCTCGGGCCGAGCCGGGCCTCGGGCCGGGCCGACCAAGGCCCGACGCGGAAAATCTCGGCCCAGGCCCGGCCCGACCATCGGGCCGGAAATCTTGGCCCAAGCCCGGCCCATCATAAGGAAAGCCCGTCGGGCCGCGGGCCTCGGGCCGGGCCGCTTAAATCGCGCAAAATGATGGCACAGGCCCGGCCCATGCTGACCATCAGGCCAAAAAATCTGGCCCAGGCCCGGCCCACAGGCATGGTCGGGTCGGGCTTGGCCCGGAAATTTCGGGCCGGGCCGACCGGGCCGGGCTGCCCATGGCCAGGTATACTTGGGGGATCCGCTGCCTTAAATCCTCCACAGCACGATTTGGGGCAACGATAATGGAGCGCAGCCGAGTGCCCCCAGAACTGACCTGAGCTTGGAGGGGAAGATCCCGGGTTCCGAGCGACGCAGCGGTCCGTGGCCTGTCTCCAGGCTTGACCGGAGGCGGAGGCGGCAGAGGCACAGGGCACGCGTGTGTGCCCGCGCCCGCGCCCAGACCCGCAGCGACCGCAGGGGTAGGAGGCGTGTAGGCCGCAGAGGGAGAGCTTTGTGACCGTACGTCTACGCCTACGCCTTGCCTTCAGAGAGGGAGAAGAGCCGAGACGGCCCCTTCAGTAAGGCAGACATCCACGAGAATCCCAGCCATACGACAGATCCTATCTGCTCGTCTCGCTCTCTCGATCTCTCTCTGTTCAAACGACTTTTGATCAAATTTTTAGAAAAAACTATGACCTACAGTAATATATATATAGATATATCATAAAACATACACTTCGTGACTGAAATTGATTTATGTTATGCATGTTAATAGATTTTTTCTAAAAACTAGAAAAATTGTACACAATTTATTTTCTTAAAAATTAAGCCTTATTTATTGCAACGGTGATAGTACTCTTTTCTTGGAGCCGCATCAAGGCTGATGATCTTTGTGTTTTTGCAATTTCTATTGCGAGGATTTCATAGGGTTGGTCAAATTTAAACTTGTCAGTCCCCACAGGCACACACTCTCTACATACTCATTTGAAATGAATCAATCTTTGATACAATAAATATGAAACGAACATGCAGTATCATCACCACTAAAATTATCACTAGAAATAATAGCATCCTTACAATCACCACCCGCTTTGTTTTTTCGGTTAGTAAGTAGCACTTCTTTTCTTCTTGTTCTGCAGTTTTCAACAATCATCAATATTGTGCTTAGTTTTCTTGCAATACATGCAGAATTTGTCTCGTCCCTTGGACTTTAAGGAGCCTCTGTCAGCCTTTCTATTATCTCTGTTGTTGTTGTTGTCGGTGTTTCTTTGCTCAGGCCTACCTCCGACCTGTAGTGCTTCTACCCTAGATGACGATCCCTCTACCTACACAATAGTTTCATCTTTTTTCCTTTGCTGGAGGGCATCATAAACTTTGGCAATGGTTAGTTAATAAAGATTTAATAATATGTTGTCTCAAAAATTCGTAAATAAATTAATCAATAAGACTAACAATAGAAGAGCGAGATCTTCATCTTCGGAGACTTACCTTCATGGACAACAAGTTAACCAGTAAAAAACGATCTCCCTAGCGATCGCTATGTGATTTATTACGGACGCACCTTCTTGTTATGCGAGAACAACTTCATCTTCACGTTATCTTACTGGTTAGATCCTTTGACATACAGATCAATTCCTATTTGAGCCACATGGCCGCTGCAGCTTTTTGCAGCAGCATTTCCTGCAAAATATTATTGGATAGATGAAGCTAAATCAAAGGTAAAATCTTATGGTATTTTCGCTTTTCTTCATCGGTCCATGTCTTTGCATCAGAATTTCCATATCATTCGAGCGCTTCATCCAAATCAGAAGTTTGGGCGAGAATCGCCCTCATCTTCGCTTGCCCTAGCAAAAACCTTGTGGTGTAGTCCACATGTTGCAGATCAAATCCTAGATTGAAACACGAGCTGTGATACCACTTGCTATAAACACGACAAGAAAATAACGAAGAACGAACAAGAACACACGTAGGGGATAAAGATTTAACGTAGAAAAACCTCTTCAATAATGACAGAAAAAAAACCACGAGCGCCAGCCAGCGAAATTTCACTATATCCGAAGTGTATGCAAACACCGTGGGTTATCTTATAAAATGATGAAGCCTACTCGACAGCTTACAAGATGTACAAATAGGATGATCCGTACTGCGGGGGCCTTTACCCCCTCCCCCCAGGTGGGGTATCTTATGGGCTAACGCCTCCGCTTGAGTTCATCTCAAACCTCCCAATGACTACCATGATAGGTTGTGTTGTGGCCGATGCAGAATGACCTAGGGCAGAGTTTGTGGAACGGTAGCGTTGCTGCAAGAGAGAGAGAGAGGGGCTGATTTTTTTTTCGTTTTGAGATTTAAAATCACAATACTTAGATCCAAACTTATGTTATTTTTGTGCCGCTCAAAATATAAAACATTTCGGATTGATATTTTGTATGTTTATGTGATACATCAATTGCTACTTTTAGAATTTTGTTTCACGATTTTTCTAAAACTTTTAAATATAATTCTTGATTTTTTTAATATTCAGGGAGCACTAGAGCATGGGTGCTAGAAATCTCCACTCGTTAGAGCATCTCCATCGGCAGCCCCGATAGCGGCCCCGATAGTGTTTTGGGGGCCGGCAGCGAAAATGAGCTCACACCGGTGCGTCCCAAACGGCGCCGGCACTTTTTCGAGCCCAATAGAAGCGCCGGCAACCCCGTGTCGGCCCCTTGGCGAAGGGCGCGAATCGGGCACGCCGGCGCCTCGCGGAATGATGGTTTTCGCGGGTGGGGGCGCCTTGTCAGCGAGAGGACACGGCGGTTCGCATCGGAAACGACGCGGAGAGGTTGGTCGTCGGCGTTAATGGCCTCCCCGCGGAAACCCAAGCGGCGAGGGCGGCGACTGGCCACGCGGCGTCCACCTACCTTACCCACGCGCCTTGAATGTGCGTCTGCGCCTCCCTTAAAACCCCAGCGGCGCGCACTTCTCCCTGTTCTCAGCCTTCCAACCCTAGCCACCGGCATCCAACCGCGGTGCAAACCTCCCACACACACCGCCGACGATGGTGCACAACGACGAGGCCGGCGGCAGCGGCGGCTTGCTCCGCTCGTTGCAGCTTAGCCTCGACAAGGCCGACGTACTGTACTGGCACCGCATCCCCGTGCCAGTATAGTACAAACTTCCGCATGGCTGGCACGTCTCCAACGGCGGCTTCGCCGTGTCGCCGTCGCCACCACCAGGACCATAGACGCGGACCCTCGCCAGTGAACGGCGGAGCCTGATGATGCCGGAGGAAAGGAACTTGCCGGACAACGTGGTCGATAGCCTGACCTGGGCACGGCCTTTCAACGACGAGCGTGCCGTCGAGCTCGCGCGGCCGCTTCAACTCTGTCGGCCGCCATGCTTGGTGGTACGACCGCGACGTCGGCACAACCCTTCGCCAGCACGGCTTCCGCCAGCGCGTCCGCGGCAACAGGCAACGGGATCCGCTGTACTTCCCGCAGGCCGGCGGCACCGACTATGCAGAGGGCGCCGGAAAGGACCGCGGCGTCCGGAAGCTCGCACACCGGATCGTCGTCTGCCGTCGCTCGCACGCACTTGGCCGCGCCCGCGCCTCCTTCCAGGGGCGTCGTCATCCGCGACGAGGCGAGGCGCGCGTCCTCTGCTTCGGCCCATCGGACGACGGGGTCAGGCCGCCGCCGCGTCAAGGAGGAGGACGCCGCGACCTCGCCACCACTTCCGCCAGCGAAGAAGAAATGGTGGGAGAAGGAGGCGGAGGCGCATGCGGCCCTCCGTGGTGACGATGACGAGGAGGAATTCCCCGGCCGCTCCGTCGCCGAGGACTACCGGCATATTACGTTGGACCCGCGGCAAGCGGCGGTGTGGTCCGCCAGGGACCACGACGCCAACTTCGTCGACCTCGCCGGACCATCGGAGCTGCCAACGCCAAAGAAGGAGAAGGCCGACGAGGAGGAGGACAACAGCTGGTCCTTCGGGGCATCCAGCGACGACGGCGGTGACTTGGACTTCAGTGCCTTCGATTCCCAGCGCCGCTAGATGTTTTTTTTTAGTTTTTTAGTTTAAATTCGTGTTAAATTTGTACAAATTTCGTTCGAACTTCATATGAATATCATTTTCAAAATTTTGGTTTTAACTTTCAAAATCTATCGGGGCCGCCAGTTTGGAGGCGCCGGTGTGAGAGCAGCATCCCCAAATAGAGAATGCTCTGTCGGTGCCCCCCCCATACTCCGACGGTGAAGATGCTCTTATAGTTGACCCTAAACAACATAGACAAAAGTTGATACTAATTCCCTCCAAATCGCTATCGGGGCCGCTACGAGGCGCGCCGGTGAAGATGCTCTAATTTCCCCTATATACCGCCAATCTCGATCAGATTAAGACGTATCATAAAAAGACATCAAAGAAAAACTGATGTATCGTAAAGAGAAGAGCTAGTATAGTTTCTTTGAAAGATAATAAAGAGAAGAGCTAGGAGAATATGTGACTCGCTTTCATTTCCGGGAATGGTAAGATCAGGCAACGGGGACAAAGCCCATCCTTGCATGCCCACCCTTATATGGAAGCGGGGGTGCTTCCTCGAAATTTCTCGCAACCAAACCCCGGCCGGCCGTCTGCAGGCTGCAGCGGCGCAGTTTCTCCCCTCAAGAAGATTGCTGCTGTAGGGAGAAAAAATGCTACAGTGCGTATCTGCGTACTACTAATATGATGCATCCCAACCCCAAGGAAGCACTGCCACAGCGCCCCCTCCACCACAGCACACCCAGGAAGACATCGCGTTTTCAAAGCTGCTTCGTTTACTTGACATCGCGCGACGACGGCATCACGCGGAATGGAGGGATTGGCATGGAGCTTTCCGGCCGGCGAGCAAGTGTTCTCCGATCCTCTCGACAGCTGCTCATCCTCATCGGTTCTTCCCACCCAGGTAATTGCGCTCTTCTCCTTTCTCATCTCTCAAGAAATCAATTTCCGTGGAGAAGATGGCTGCTTTCTTGTTTCTCTTCTTTGCTTTCTTTTTTTACATCTTCAGTAATGAACTCGGAAGCACCCTGCTTTGGCGGATCGCCTGGGCTTGCTGTTGCTCCTTTTCGAGTCTATTCTCCTGAATCGGAAGCAGGAGAGGATTCTGGGTTCAGCAGATCGAATCGCTCAGCATTATCACCTGCTTCAAAATCATCACTTGCAGAGTTCCCTAATCCGGCCTTTTTTTTTTTACATCCATTGGTTCCCAGGCTTGCTTTGGACCTGCATTCTTCAAAATCAGGAGTTGCAGCCTCTAGCAGTAATCTTCTCCCTAGATTGCAGTGAATGCCACCAATGTCCCAGACCCAGAGTCATCTTGCCGGTCTTCAGACCAATGTTTATTGGCCTGTTCTTGGAGGAATGATCAGCCAGGAGAGAAATGTTCTGCACCGACCACATTTTTCTTCCTCTGCGCCAACTGAGCATATCCGGTGATTGACAGTTACCTCGTGTTATCGAGTTGTTTAGGTGTTTTTCTTTTCTTATCTCTTCTCAATCTTTCTTAAAAAAATGATTTTTTTCTTTTCTATTCTTTAAGAATTCCGTATACCCACAACCATCATAAGACATGACGTGGCATCCACTTGTACAATTTGTCACGCATGAGTGCACTAAACAAATCTAGATGTAAAATTTGCCCTTCTTGCTCATGATTCTTGAGTTATCTGGAAGAAGAGCATAAACAAAACGAAATGTTCAACAACAAAAAACAGTGAAGCAGGTCCACTGATTTCTCCATCTTTCAGTTTAACTGGCTGTGATGTTTGTCTAGCATGGTTCAAAACTTCAAATATGATCCGATATCTTTCTTTCTTCTCAGAAATGACTTTGTTATGGAGCTCGCAGTGATCGCATCAAAATCCTAGTACTAAAGCAACCTTTTGTTTTTATTTTATTTTGATAGCAGACGGATTTTGAGGTTTATTCAGCATGTGAGTATTCGGAAATCCAGAAATTAATGGAAGAACCCCAAGATCAGAGTCATCTGCCTGAATTGTTGGGAAGTACGATGTTTAATTACTTTTGTCCATTCCAAACATTGTAACACAAGCAACCAAATTTATTGATGGTTTTGAATTAGAAACCAATTCCCTTGCAGTTGCATCCAGTCCTACTAGTGATCATGGAGTGACAATACGAACATGCACATATGTGCTGCCGGAGATGAGGAGCCCTATGCTGTACACTGTGCTGCCAGAGGAGGAGGAGGCTTTTGTCACTAATGTCCTTGACCATGAAAGAGGCGGCAAGGAGGAGGATGAAGAGGCGGAGAGGAGAGAGGGAGAAGGATCAACGTGCCCGCTGCCTTGTCCCCGGAGAAGGAGGTCCGCGCTCACCACCGCACCGAGGGATGACGGGAGCCTCACCTCCTCCATAGTAGATCTACTAGGTATGAATTTTGAAGGTGCTAATAGTTATGTTAATTATATCACTTGTTATACACTAAAGTAATTAAATACATATGTTATGTGCTTTAGATCACAGACCAAATAGAGGCAGTGGCGCGAGAGGACCAAGGAAGAGAGGAACATGGAAGAGCGGAACATGGTTTCATAACCATTTTTTGGTAAGAATACGTCTATTATCGGGTAGAAGTTCAACAAAGTATTGTGTTTGCAATGAGTTCTTTTCATATGTATATAGTGCTCTGTATTGTGCACCCTTTGAGCTCAAATTATTTATCTGTCATCCAAAACAAGCTTTGTAACTATTTTTGTTGTTTCAACAGAACGCTCCATGTTTTGGGGGCTTGTGTTCTGCAAGTAAAGGCAAGAAACGTGGACTCAGAAAAAACAACAAACACTGGACACCTGAAGAGGTGAAGTTATTAGTGAATGGTGTATCTGAACTTGGGGTTGGCCACTGGACAGAGTTGAAGGATCAATGGTTTTCAGATTCAGATTCAGGTCCAGTTCGAACGGCGGTGCATCTTAAGGTATAGTAAGTTTGTGATATATTGCATCCCAAACCAAAAGCATTCTTAGATGTTGCTTGACTTGAGCTGCAACCCCTAATCTTTCTCTGTTCATCTTCTACTTATCTGCATTTTTTATAGCAAAAAAGTTCAAATTTACGTTTGGTTAATTTCATGTTACCATTGTCCTAGGTCCTCAACTGATACCAATCCATCATTTTGTTTAATTATTCAGGATAAGTGGAGAAACCTAGTGAAATCCTACGTGTTCAAGCCTACCTCCAAAAAGAAGGTGATATTTCATAAATTTATGAACTCTTTCCGGAGCACCACTGATTTTCATTTCTTAAATTTCAGGGAAGAATTTTGCATCTTCATAAGGAACTTATTAACAAGATCAAGATCGTAGCAGCTAAGTACCCTTATCCAAAATGAAGCTGCACCAGGTTTAAAAAAAATGAAGCTGCACTTTTGCATAATACAAGAACTATTGTTTAGGACTTCTCGTATAGCAGTAACTCAGCAACAAGAGTTCTTCGTTTTTGAATATAGTACAGAAGAGCTTAGGTAATGCGATGTTGGTGTGTACATAGTAGATTGGACCATATGGAGGGAGCAGCTTGTATCTCCTACAAAACTGCCTTGTAAAGTATTATTTTATTAATGTACTGGAGGGAGATCTCCTGCTCCACTTTTATAGTCCAGTGTTAAGTTAACATTCCAAGACAAGAAATGGATCCCCATTTGTGTCAACATGCTTTTAGCGGTGCCTACCTACACATCCTATGTATGTTCGTCTTCTGTATAATGAACAACTGAAAATCTATTCCTACATTACTTTCATCTGGAGTTAAGGATCTCATACTATTTTACTATACAGATCTTATGAAAATAATACAGACTTGATTTGGTGATCCTGTGAAGTATTTTTTATCATCAATATTGCAACTCATTTACTCATTGAAGGAGATCATGTAGTTTTTTCTCGGTGAGACCTCAAATGTCACTGTCTATTACGTTATACTAGTTGTCGTGCTGTGCTTACTGCATATGCATTTGTTTGAGCTGTTAACATACTTAGAGGTTACGAGAGTGAATTTTAGATTTTAATTTCTCAGGGTATTCAGTTTTTGCCGGTGTTTCATTAATGCTACTGAATTTTTTGTTTGAGTAATAATTTATATCTCAAATGCTAGATGTGGAGAACTAAAGCCAAAAATAAAATCATGAATAGACACTGCAAATAATCAACAAAGTGGAGTCGCAGAGCTAAAATCAGAGAGGTGGAACAGTAGAGATTTAGTTGTGCTCCTCAATCTGTCACGGGGTTTTAGTTTCCCTTTGTTTATAAATCCGAAGGACCAATTTGAAGATCCGAGGCGTAAATATTATCTTGCTAATGCGTAGTTTCGTCTTTTCATAATCCGTGAAACCTTCTCATGCCAATCAATTAAATCATTCTCAAATGTGCTAGTAGCATTTCCAGTTAGCTCTGCCATGCTTCGGAGGCATCATTCTCCTGTTATGTGCAGCCACTCTTTACTTTTCTGTGAGTTGATGAACTCAGAGGGGCTTGCTTGTAGATAGATTGGTTTAGATTTTCTTACCAATCTTTGTAGTCTAGTAGAGAATAGCAGCTGGATACAGTACTGTTACGGAAATATGTCAGTGAACTGTGAACATTAGAATATCGGGGCTCATACAGTTAAACTCAAGTAAAATCAGAAGGTGTTACATCTGATCTTCTGAATCCTACATTGCACTACTTATGTCATTGTCGATACTACAGTTCACTGTAGGTTCTTATCTATGGTTCACTATAAGTAGGTTATTAAATAGATGCTACACTTCACTGTAGGTTATTTCTTATCTAGTAAGTATGTTTTCTGGTTATCGCTTTGCCCTCTTAGCTGTAGGAGAACAGTCAAGTAGTCATGTCTTCTGATGATTACTAGTGTTCTAAATTTCCAGAAATATCTGTGTTTTAAAGCATACGGTGTGAAAAAAAAATGACGCATCACATGAGTTTTTTCATGTTAATAACTGAGATGAACCAAGAGCATCTCCACCGGACAGCCCAGTAGCGCCCTTCATATGGTTATGGGGCCTAACCATATTTTTCTGGCTCACACCGGCGCGCCCAATAAAATCGTTGGCATGCCCTTGCCCCCCCCCACCGAGTCGGGTGTGAAACGGGCGCGCTGACGCCTGGCACTACGTCGGTTTCAGGCTGTGGGGCTCCCCTGGCAACGAGAGAAAACCGGCGCATCAGGTTGCGTCGGAAAAACAGGCCGTCATCTTCAATGGACACTTTTCCCGAGGCGTGCCCGTTCACTCCTCGCGGTCGCCAACGCGTCGATGGTAGGGCTCCCCGCACCCGTTAATAGCCTCTCGTCCGACTCTGCCTGTTCCCATCCCTGTCGTCTCCTCTGAAAGCGTAGCCACCGTGAATCCTAGCCTCCGCTGCCCATAGTATCCACCACCATGGCGAACGACTACGAGGTGAAGCGGATTCCATGCTAGAGAGGACCACCCGCGCAACTTCAACCTCGACGAGGCAGCAGTGCTCTTCCGAGCATGTTTCCTGGTGCCGCCATCGACGAGCGACAAGCTCAGCTTCATGCCGGTGGATATGCTATCCCACAAGCGCTGGAGGGTGTGAAGCTCCGCGCCCTCATCGACCAACGACAAGCTTAGCTTCAGGCGGCGTAGCGAAACCAGCCGGCGTGGGCTCAGAACAGCTAGGAGTGGCCGCTCATCCTTCAACGCGAGCGGGAGGCGGAAATCATGCGCTTCGCCGGCCCCGGCACCGTCCGATTCAATAGAGTCGGCCGATGCGCTTGGTGGTATGGGCGTGGCATCGACGCCATGCTTGCCGCGTATGGCTACCTCCTGCGACATGAAGACGACCCTCTCGCCAACCAGTCTACTTCCCGGCGGCGCATTCTAGCTCGTCGCGCTCCGGCACGTCGGCTTCGCAAGGCGGGAGTTCTTAGCGCCCTATCTTCCGTTGAGACGTGGTGGTGGTGTCTTCATCTCCTCAACGCCGACAAAGAGGGAGGTGACACTGAAGAAGGAGGGGCCCATTCACCGCCGTGCAGGCGGCTGTACCTCGGGTGTCGTAGGGCGCCGATCCTCCCGCCACCGTTGCCGCAGCCGGAGAAGAAATGGTGGGAGGCGGGGCTGGAGATGCAGGCGGCCTGCCGTGGCGTCGACGATACAGAGGATGTGTCAGGTCAGCATTTGTTGCTGGCGACATGCGGAGTGGTGGTTGGCGAATGACAGCAACAACGTCGGCGACCTCGATGGGCCTGCTCCGGCACCGGCACCGGTGATAAAGCCGGACGACGATGAGGACTTTGGCTTGGACGATGACGATGACGCCAACATCTTCCTCGACTACAGCGCCTCTGACACCGTCATTAGATTAGGGTCTTTTTCCGTCTTTTATGCAATTCTAAATTTCATAAAATGTGTTATGTGCAATCTCTCCCTAAATTAAGGAGCAGATGTCAATGTTTTCAATAGAGCACTGTCGAATAGCGTTCTCCGTTTTCGCGGGAAACAGAATTGTGCTCGTCTGAGCTATATGGCCTTGCCAGCTAGACATCTCAGTGAACACTATGCACGCAGCAGGGTATACGTACAGAACCTGCAACCTGACACTGCTCGGCAACAGAACAAATGCGTTGATACACTGGGCTTGACCCCAGAGACAAACACGTAAGGCTTTCTTCGTCACTAAGAAATAGTAAAACTCAACCGTCTTGGAGCACTCGCAGTGATTTAGTGTTCTGAGCCGTTGTATCTATCTATCTAAATGCTCTAGATCAACCTAATAATCGCATCTCCTCCAGTTTAGGTAAACTCGTTTTGTTTGTCGATTGACGCTAGACAGACCTGGCCACCGTTCGGTCTGCCGCTCCGCAGGTCGAGTTAGGGTACTCATCTTCACCTAGGCATCGGCAAAAACTACCGCGGCTTTGGGGCCGACCGCCCACACAGACTACCCCAAAAGGGCCTCCCAAAATTAATTCAGCTAGAAAAATGCAAAATAAAAGTTTTCAGACCATAGTGCAAAATCGCCCACGAACCTGACCATGTTCAAATCAAAGTCATAGTGCATGTAAGTTCAGATTCAACGGCCACGAAGCCTGCTACCAAAACACCATCAAATGATTAGCGCATCCTTCAACTAGCAAACGAAGAAACATAGCAAGGGAACATTATGGCATCAAGACATGAGAAGGCTTGAGCCCTTTTTTGATTTTCCTTTTTTTCTTTTTGAAAAGGAAAAAACTGGCTTCTGCATCGTGGTGATGCATATAGCCTTTTATTGAGAATTAGTATTCTTTCTTCAGTATTTATGACATCTCAAGAATCACCTAAAGTCAATACAAGAATCAACCAGCGAAAAAAGGAGAACGACACGAATCGACTAAGCATCTTCTAGTCGACTAATATGCTGCGACCTAGCCACTCTCCTTCCTTCACTAAACTGTCTCAAGGTATCCATGAAATTTGTTGACCCCCACTTTTATAATGCCCCGCCTATGCGATAGCATATTCTCGTTGCGGTTCATGTGCACCTTCGCGTATTTCTCAAAGATCTTGCATTCATTGAACTGATCATAGATTCTCTTTGGATACATTCCTCACTGATATTGGGCGTAATACGGTTGAGGATCCCGACCTTCCACGCGTTGCATAGGCATAAATCCTCGGCTACGCTCCATCAAATGCATTGGCTTCCCTTCTCCTTGACGTAGAGTCGCAGACCATGGTGCTAGTTTCAACATCCAACATCGTTGTGTCCGTGTGCGAGCCACCCACATCCCCCTCATCTCTTTCTTGGGTGGCGCCGTGGCGGCATTGTCCTCGCCGCATGGATCACACCGGCCAAGGTCTTGGCGTCGTCGATCTATGCACATAAACAAAGCACCTAATTGGTACAAGACTTCCAATGAAAATGACTTGAGATTTTAGCGAATTTGTACCTCATCGACGTTGTACTGGCGCCGGGAATTCCATCAAACACGTGGCGAGCATCAATGCCGAACAAGTTGTCGGTCGGCCGACCTTCTTGCGCCGGGGTCATCACCGAAGATGACCGGTACGCGACGCATCTCCGTTGACCCAGAGGAGTGGTTGAGGTCGACACCAAGTCCAGCGCCGCATTGGCTGACATTGTTATCCGCCGTAGGGGTGGTCGTGGTCAGCGAGAAGACGGCGTCCTCGGTATACAGGTCTTGGTGTCGTCGATCTTGGAGGAGGAGAACCATGTCGCGACGAAGCCCTCGTTGAAGTAGGCCGGCGACAAGGACGATGTACTCTGGTCCGTGATGGTGCTCCCTTGTGTCCCCCCGATTCCACCTCGGCTCTCGAAGTACACTGCCTGCATCGGCGCCTCGTGGATCGCCTTCTTCCAGCCCCTCCCCCTCCCCCTCCCCTGACACAGTGATGGCTGTTCTGATCAACAGTGACGATCCTCTTCTGGTTGCACTTCGCCACCCAAACATTGTTGGACATCCTCTCCGGCTGCTTGACCACGTGCTTCTTGTGCACTTCTGCAGCTTTGACGAGCTGTGCCAACGGTTCTCCCCCCTCTCAGGCGGACCGGAGAGAGAGTCCGGCGGGAGAGTGGCGAAGAGGGATGTTTTTGGGGAGAATTGGGAAAGGTATATGATTTCCTTTTTATCGCTGACACGGGGGTTCACACGGCCGATCTAACGTGGCCAAACTAACTAACCATGCTTTATGATTCTAGTTCCGTAGTTTTCTGGATTGTATTCCACCAAACTTCACTATGCCATTTGTATTCCACTATGTTGGCATCTAAATAAAATGCGTCGTAGGGTTTTTTCCCTAAAAAAATATATGGTTCTACACTTCCACTGCATTTCTTGCCTTCAGTTCTACAATTGGCAGCAATTACCGACTTTTGCGATCCGTCTGATTTGCATCCAAGTAAATTTAGGCTTGAAAACATATTCTTCGTGGTCAAACTGCCTGCATGCAGAGCTAGTATTATTTTTATCTAGCCCCACGGTAGCATTTTGTGCTCTATCTCTAGGTCAGTCTACGGTCTACCTAGCTAGGTAGTGGACACTTGAGTGAGAGGAAGACCTACTAGTGTTGCATGAAGTGGCTGCTGCCGTGTGATGACTCGAGTTTAGTAGGCATGACCGATCGAGTGTCGATCGATGGCGTGCCCACCGCGTACCTTCTGTTGTGATTTAGCATGGACGGCACGGATCGGGTGAGTATTTTTTTTAGGAGGGGCCGGAGCTGCTTTCATTGCCACTAGAGAGAAACAAGTACAAGGGTGCAAAAACCTCAAATGTAGCCCGGGGTATACATAGCCTAGTTTTGTTTTTTCCTTTTTCAAACTTCAAATTTCTGGTTTTGAAGTTTCAATTTTTTTTATAAAAAATGTAGATGTAGAGAATGTTGGCAGCCGGCGGAACATACTCGGTGCTACTGGTGGTGGAGCAGCTCACGGGTTGTGTTAGATGTATATATCTATGTATATTGTAGTTTTCCCATATGTTAGGGGGCTTTCTGCATATGTGCACCTGTACATGTACTATATATTGTGGCCTTTGGCCCCTGGTAATACAACAAGCATATTGCCCTAACATGGTATCAGAGCAAATATTGATCCTCTAGTTTCCTCCGGCCGACGTTGCTTGTTCAATCTCCCGTCCGCCCGGCCGATTCCGCACAATTCCTTCCCCGCGCGTGGCGCCCGATTCTGCCTGCCCGATCCGCGCGTGGCCGATCTCTCCGTTCCTCCCCGCGCCGCGTGCTCGCTCCAGCCGCCGCTCCCTGCCCACCAGCCGCCGTCCGATCTGATTTCTCCGCGCGTGTCCCAGCTCCCTGCTCCGCGCGTGGCCGCTGCTCCTTCTGATTCCGCTCCCTGCTCGCCGTGCTGCTCCCTGCTCCGCGCCGTGGTCGCTGCTCCGCGCCGTGGTCGCTGGATCGATCTCCTGCTGGTTTCTCTCCTCTCCCGACGCAGATCTCGATCCCTGCTTCGTGCTGCTTCTCCGGCCCGACGCCCTCCTCTCCCGAATTCGATCCCCGGCTACTTCTCCGATCTCCCGTGCTCCCTGCTTCGTGCTGGTCGCCCGCCTCGATTCTGCTGAGATCGGATCGATCTTTCTTGCCGTACAGTTGACTTCCATCCGAAAAAAGAGCAAAAAAATAAAAAAAAAAAAAAAAAAAAAAAACGATGTCTTCCTTGGGCTATGTTGCGATCCCTCGCTGCCCGGTGATCTTCGATGGCGCGAATTACCCTGATTTCGCTGCATTTATGCGCGTCCACATGCGCGGTCTTCGTCTTTGGGGTGTGCTTTCTGGCGAGGTCTCTGTCCGCCGCGCCCTGTTGCTCCCGGTGCCTGTTGCACCGCACTGCCCTTGCCCCCTGCTACAGGCGGATAAGGATCTTGCCAAGAGTGCTGATGACACTGCTCACGGCTGATTATGACCGGAAGGTCAAGGACCACTCTACTGTTGCGACTTACCGGCAGGATCTGACTGAGTACACTCGGTGGATTGATGAGGATGCTCGTGTTGCTGCTGTTCTCACCTCGGTGTTCCGCCGCAGTATCTTCTGAGTTTATGGGTCTTCCGCTGCTGCTCGGTGGGCTTTTCTTCGTCGCGTTATCAGCCGTCTGGTGATGCTCTTTACCTTTCGTGGTCCGCCAGGAGCATGCCCTTCACAGGGTGATTCTACTATTGATGAGTTCTACACTCGAGTGCTGCTATTTGGCGTCACCTTGATTCTCTCCGTACAGCTGTGTGTGCCACTGTCCCTGCTGTCGACTATGCGCGCGGATCTGGAGTTTCAGCGCGTTTTGAGTTCTTGTCGCGGCTCCGTAAGGAGTTTGAGCCGCGGGGCCCAGCTGCTTGCCGTGGTCGTGTTCCGCTCTACGAGGTACTTGCTGAGCTTCATGTTGAGGAGACTCGTCTTCGTGGTGCTGGTCTTCTTGAGGTTCCCTCTGTTCTTGCTGCTCGTGGCCCTCCTGTGCCGTCTGCTCGTGGACCTCCTATGCCGCCGACTTCGTTGCGGCCTCCGGCACAACCGATACTCCTCCACTCCAGGGTCAGCGTCAGCCCCAGCAGCCTCGTGGTTCGACGTCACCTCCTTGCACCTACTATGGCAGGCCTGGCACACTCTACTTGCTGGCAGAGGGATCCCAGCTTACGCCCGCCGCATCTTACTCGTCGTCAGGCTGGTTCTTCAGGATCTTCTGTTGTTGCGCTATCGATCAGGACATTATCTGTGGTCTTCGTGGTCTGCTCGCTGGTACAGGCTCTTCCTCGGGGTCTAGTTCTGTGCCTGGCTCTTCCGGCACGCGCGACCACCACCTTCCACACGTCGGTACGTCATCCCCGTGGTATCTGGATTGGAGCTTCTTTTCATATGACCTCTGCGTCTTCTATTCTTCTGCTCTTCGCTCTCTTGTTTCGCCTGTTCGTGTTATCACGGCTGATGGTACCTCTCTCCTGTTTCCAGTCGAGGCACCCTTTCTACTACCTCTTTCTCTGTTCCTGATGTTTCTCATATTCCTAGTCTTAAGATGAAACTGTTTTCCGCTATTCACCGATTCTGGTTGTCGCGTCATTCTTGGCGCTGATTCTTGTCAGGACGTCGTACACAGCCCTGGTTGGAGCTGGCCCTCGCAGCCTTGAGTCCCAGCTCTGGGAGTTAGGCGCTTCGCGTTCCTTCTCTGCCACTTCATCGCCAGTTCTCCTGCGGTTCTGCTTCATCACTGGATCTTTTCAGCGGTGGCATCATCGGCTGGGTCATGATGACCCACAAGTATAGGGGGTGTATCGTAGTACTTTCGATAAATAAGAGTGTCGAACCCAACGAGGAGCGAAGGTGTTGACAACGTTTCGATGAAGGATTTGTAAATGCTCACAGACAAGTATTCGGGGGATTTTGATGTAGCGAGATAAATAAAGTACGAGTAAGTAAAATGCGAGAGAAATAATTGCAGCGAGTGGCCCAATCCTTTTTAGCACAAAGGACAAGCCGGTTTGTTTACTTATAATGACCAAACGTTCTTGAGGACACACGGGAATTTTAGTCTAGTGTTTTCGCTTCATGCAGTTGATTAATCTTCATTGTTTTGATAAGTGTTGTGCGGGTGAACCTATGCTAATGCACCGCCCTTCCTAGGACTAATACATACTTGTGATTATATCCCTTGCAAGCATCCGCAAATACAAGAAAGTAATTAAGATAAATCTAACCACTGACCTTAAACTCTGAGATCTGCTATCCCTCCTGCATTATACTAACGGGGTTTAGGTTTCTGTCCAACCCACAATTAGCAAACGAATACAAGATGTACTCCCCTAGGCCCATAAAGGTGAAGTATCATGTAGTCAACGTTCACATGACACCACTAGAAGAGTAACACCACAACTTAAATATCATAACATTGAATATTACTCAACCACAATTCACTACTAACATTTAGACTTCACCCATGTCCTCAAGAACTAAACGAACTACTCACAAGACATCATATGGACCATGATCAGAGGTGATATGATGATGAATAACAATCTGAACATAAACCTTGGTTCAATGGTTTCACTCAATAGCATCAATAACAAGTAGAAATCAATACCGGGAGAGTTTCCCCTATCAAACAATCAAGATCCAACCCTAATTGTTACAGCGGTGATGAGGTGCAGCGGTGGAGATGGCGGTGATGATGATGAAGATGATGGTGATGATGATGGAGATGATGTCCAGCTCGATGACGATGGCGATGGCGTCGATTTCCCCCTCGGGAGGAATTTCCCGGCGGATTCCTGCCCGCCGGAGAGCTCTTTCTCTCTGGTGTCTCTCCGCCCCGCAGAGGCGGCTCTGTCTATTCTCCGTAACTCCCGTGCCTTAGGTTTTCGGGGGGAAGATGAAGGAGAGGAGGCGGAGGGGGCTGGGGCCCCTCCCCACATGGCGGCGTAGCCAGGGCAGGGCCCGCGCCGGCCTATGGGGGGCCCATGGCGGCCCCTCTCGGCCCTCCTTTGGCTCCCTTCTGGAAAAATAGAATTTTCATATAATTTCCGTCAATTGTTGATCTTCCGAAATATGGTGTCCTGACGGTGTTTTTTCCAGCAGAATCTGACTCCGGTGAATAATTCTCCAATGATCATGAAACATGCAAAATAGATGAAATAACATAAGTATCATCTCTAAATATGAAATATATCAATGAATAACAACAAATTATGATATAAAATAGTGATGCAAAATGGACGTATCAACTCCCCCAAGCTTAGACCTCGCGTGTCCCCAAGCGAAACTGAGCTCAATAAACAAGACCACATGTTTATGGAGTGAAGAGTCGATAAATAAAATACGGACAAGAAGCATCATATTGATTCACACAAGACATTCTAGTAAACATTCTCTTCATATAACTCAACTCGAAATAAGTAAAGAGAAATCACAAGTAAAGGTGCATAGGAAATCATAAACGGTTATGGCAAACTTTGTTCTTGGTCAGAGAACTACTAACGGATTGTACTTATCTTCTAAGCAAAGCTTTCATATTAGAATTTATATAGCAGGGCTTTCATCCTCAATCATAACAATCTCCTCATAATCATTGATAACTTTCAAAGTCATATTCATTCAGATAAAATTTGTACTAAACAAGAAAGCATAAAAGACATGATTAACTAGATCATAGCATAAATGGTTGGTTCACAACAACTCATTTGCTTGCTTAAGATAGAAGGACATAGGTTTACTGACTCAACATAACAGTAAAAGATAGGCCCTTCGCAGAGGGAAGCAGAGATTAAATCATGTGCTAGATCTTTTCAAGTTTTGAAATCATATAAAGAGCATAAAAGTAAGATTTTGAGCGGTGTTTGTTGTTGTCAACGAATGGTAGCGGGCACTCTAACTCCCTTGCCAAACAGACCTTCCAAGAGCGGCTCCCATGGAGGACGGCATCTCTACTAAGGTAGATCATCCCTTCTCTTTTGTTTACACATGTATTTTAGTTTTATTATGGATGACACTCCCCCAACCTTTGCTTTCACAAGCTATGGCTAACCGAATCCTCGGGTGCCTTCCAACATTCACATACCATGGAGGAGTGTCTATTGCAAAATTAAGTTGCTTACTGATAAATCGGGGCAAAACATGTGAAGAGAATTATTAATGAAAGTTATTAGTTGGGGCTGGGAATCCCGTTGCCAGCTCTTTTTGCAAAATTATTGGATAAGCGGATGTGCCACTAGTCCATTGGTGAAAGTCCGCCCAACAAGATTGAAAGATAAAACACCACATACTTCCCATGAGCTATAAAACATTGACACAAATAAGGAGTAATATAGTTTGAATTATTTAAAGGTAGCACATGAAGTATTTACTTGGAGTGGCGCAAAATACCACATAGTAGGTAGTTATGGTGGACACAAATGGCATGGGTTTGGTCTAAGGTCATGGATGTATGAGAAGCATTCCCTCTCAATACAGTTCTTTGGCTAGCAAGGTTTGGTAGCAAGCATAAAGGTTGAGGGAAACAAACAAATATACATGTGATAGAAACAATCATGCATCTTTCTCATAAGCACAAGCAATTTTAACTTCAGAATACTAAACTCATTAGCAGAAAGATAATAAAATAATATATCTACATGTATTTCCCTTTTCTATTTAAACATCAAGGTGTTGTTGCTATTGACCAATGCTAAGTTTGCCAAAAATAGATTTGCTTGATGCTCCCAAAGTGATATCAATACTAATGTCAAGAGTGATCATATAATAGAAATTGCAAACTAAAATAAGGTGCGCAAAAAGTAAATGATAAGACTTCTCATTAATATTCCATAACGATAACTCACACCAACGGATACATAGATAACCAACTAAGAGAGATACTTTGCAAACTATTCCATATGATAACTTCCCTACTCATGATATGACACTACTTGATAGTAAAAGATAAAGATAGTGATGATGTGATACCGCGGCACTCTTGAAACAAACCAAGGGGATGCCAATACCGATGATGAATTTACTCCTCCGGTTGCGATGGTGGATTCTTCTCGCGCTTCTTAAAGATCTCCTTCAGCTTCAGCTTCTCAGTTTGACATTTCTTCACTAAAACTCGAAGAGATTCATTGTTATCCGAATGTGGCGGTGGCGGCCTTGTGATGGGGATCGAGTAATATTCCAGCATTCTGCGAAGTCGCTGATTCTCCTCCTGAAGTATCTCCACTTCCCTTCTTAGAGCACGATATTGATCACAAAACTCATCGGTAACTCGTATTGCTTCCTCCACACAAGGGAAAGAGTTGAGGCTAAAGAGCGTAAGAAGGTCTGCAAGTTATGAGAAAAAGAACGCCCAGTGTTAACCGATCCTACCAAGATTGGCTTACTCTCCATGGCTTCCCGCTCTTTTGGCTGATGCTATCTTCTTCTCCCCCTTATTGACCCCTTCATCCATCTCTTCCTCCCAAGGTTCTTTGTCTTTGTTGTTGGAGACCATGGTGCTTCTAGATCAAAAACAGATCCTGGCAGAAAACAGCTCGAAACAAAACACGACGAGAAAACGATATACGGACCTACGGAGATCCGGGGATTATATAGCAAATATTGTTACGACAAAAGGAAGGTTCCAGGCTGAAAACGAGTGGAAACGGGACGCAGGGGCTGTCCCCATAGGCGGCGCGAGGGGTGGGGCCCGCGCCGGCCTATGGTGATGAGCCCTCGCGCGTCTCCTCCACTCCGTCTCGATCTCGTAATTTTTTATATTTTCCAAAAACAGCAGAAATATTGTTCGGAAAGCTAAACGCGGACTTTTTATTACTAAAACTGTTACCTATTCAAAGTCGGACTCTGCAGACTTGTCAATTTGATCTTTGATGAAAGCTTAGAGTCATCACTTGAATAACACCAATATCTTCATTATAAGAATCTCCAAATATAATGCTTGAGTCTTTGTCCATTCACTACTTGTGTGGCGTTACCTTCCAAAGAGCTAATTTTTATTGCTCTGAACGATATACCTCCTCAATAACATATGGTCCTTCCCATTTGAGGAGTAATTTCCCTGCAAAAAATCTGAGACGAGACCGATACAATAGGACTTTATCTCCAACATTAAATTCTCTTTTAATAATTCTTCTATCATGCCACTTCTTAACTTTCTCCTTAAAAAGTTTAGCATTTTCATAAGCTTCACTTCTCCATTCATCTAAAGAACTCAATTGTAGCAACCTCTTCTTACCGGCAAGTTTAAAATCTTTATTAAGTTCTCTTACAGCCCAATAAGCTTTGTGCTCTAGTTCTAAAGGTAAATGACAAGCTTTTCCATAAACCATTTTATAAGGAGACATTCCCATAGGATTTTTATAAGCAGTTCTATAAGCCCACGGTGCTTCCTTTAACTTACTAGCCCAATTCTTTCTAGATTTATTAACAGTCTTTCCCAAGATAGCTTTAATTTCTCTATTTGATAATTCTACTTGCCCAATAGTTTGAGGATGATAAGCTGAAGTAATTCTATGATTAATACCATATTTGGCAAGAGTTTTTCTAAAACCACCATGAATAAAATGAGAACCCCATCAGTCATAATATATCTAGGTACTCCAAATCTAGGAAATATAACATCTACAAGCATTTTTATAGAGGTCTCACCATCAGCACCTTTGTAGGTATAGCTTCTACCCATTTAGTAACATAATCAACGCGACAAGTATAGTAGTGTTACCTTCTGAAGAAGGGAAAGGACCCATGAAGTCGAATCCCCAACAATCAAATGGTTCAATAACAAGAGTATAATTCATAGGCATTTCATTGCGTCTAGAGATATTACCAACTCTTTGACATTCATCACAAGATAAGATAAACTTCCTTGCATCTTTGAAAAGCGTTGGCCAATAAAAACCTGATTGTAGAACCTTTTGTGTGGTTCTATCTCCGGCGTGATGTCCTCCATAAACACTACCATGACATTTACTCAATATCTCTTGTTGTTCATATTCTGGGACACATCTTCTCATAATACCATGTTAGTTTCTTCACATCTCTGCAAAACTTTATCAAGGTTTCGCAAGCAGTTATCAAAAGAATTCCCATAGACAGAAAAATCATCCATGAATACCTCAACAATCTTTTCACAAAATCCATGAAAGATAGCAGGACATGCATCTTTGAAAAGTAGCAGGAGCATTACATAAACTAAAAGGCATACGCCTATAATCATAAGTTCCATAGAGACAAGTGAAAGTGGTTTTCTCTTGATCTTTAGCTCTAACAGCAATTTGTGAAACCCCAGAATATCCATCAAGAAAACAGAAATGAGTATTTTTAGACAACCTTTCTAACATTTGATCAATAAAAGGTAAAGGGTAATGATCTTTCTTAGTAACTTTATTAACTTTTCGAAAATCAATGCACATTCTATACCCTACCACTATTCTTTGAGGAATAAGCTCATCATTATCATTGGGTACAACAGTTATACCTCCTTTCTTAGGAACACAATGCACAGGACTAACCCATCTACTATCAATAGGATATTAATACTGCTTCAAGAAGTTTTAATACCTCATTTCTTACCACATCCTTCATCTTGGGAACTAGACGACGCTGATGTTCAACAACGGGTTTTGCACCATCTTCTATATTGATGGCATGTTGGCAAATAGCGGGAGAAATCCCCTTCAAATCATCAAGAGTTTAGCTGAAAGATCGAGATGTCGCCTAGAGGGGGGGTGATTAGGCAATTACAAACTCTTGCGGATTTGTCTTGTAAGAATGCGGAATTAAACTAATGTTTAATTCACAAGAACAAACCCTAAATATGCTAAGCTCAACTAAGTGTAACAATGGCAACTAGAGCTAAGCAAGATAGGCACAAGATATATGTAGCACAAGTGATAGCAAGATATATGTACTTCAAGCACGATGGCTATCACAAGGAAAGAGAGCTCGGGTATAGAAATAACCGAGGCACGCGGGAGGACGGATGTATTCCCTTGCTTTGCAACAAGGTCGTCACGTTTGGAGGAGTGGAGGTCCCACGAAGGATTCCCGCGCCATGAAGGCTCACCCTATTCTCCGAACCACACCCACGAAGGATAATGGCCCTTTCCTTATGGTTAGCTTTTCCTCCGCTCCGGAGATGGCAAGCTCCACAACCACTTCACAAGCTCCATGAAGGAGAAGCCGGGCCTCTTCACAATCTTCTTGAAGAGATCACGATACGTCTCCAACGTATCGATAATTTCTTATGTTCCATGCTACTTTATTGATGATACCTACATGTTTTATGCACACTTTATGTCATATTCGTGCATTTCTGGAACTAACCTATTAACAAGATGCGAAGTGCCAGTTCTGTTTTCTGCTTTTTGGTTTCAGAAATCCTAGTAACGAAATATTCTCGGAATTGGACGAAATCAACGCCCGGGTTCCTATTTTGCCCGGAAGCATCCACCCGAGAGCCGCCGGAGGGGCCTGTGGGCCCCAGATGATAGGGTGGTGCGGCAGAGGCTGGCCGCGCCACCCTATGGTGTCGTCGCCCCTTCGCCCCTCGCTGCCCTTTCGCCTATATAAAGCCCCTGCGTCGAAAACCCTTACGGAGGAAGCCACGGTACGCGAAACCTTCCGGAGCCGCCGCCATCGAAGCCAAGATGCAGGGGACATGAGTCTCTGTTAAGCCTGCCGGACGGGGAAGTGCCCGGAAGGCTTCTCCATCGACACCGCTGCCATCTCCACCGCCATCTTCATCACCACTGCTCCCATGAAGAGGTAGTTCTCCATCGAGGCTCGGGGCTGTGCGGTAGCTATGTGGTTAATCTCTCTCCTATGTACTTCAATACAATGATCTCATGAGCTGCCTTACATGATTGAGATTCATATGAGTTTGTATCACAATTTATCTATGTGCTACTCTAGTGATGTTATTAAAGTAGTTTTATTCCTCCTGCACGTGTGTAAAGGTGACAGTGTGTGCACCGTGTTAGTACTTGGTTTATGCTATGATCATGATCTCTTGTAGATTGCGAAGTTAACTATTGCTATGATAATATTGATGTGATCTATTCCTCCTACATATGCATGAAGGTGACGGTGTGCATGCTATGCTAGTACTTGGTTTAGTCTTTTGATCTATCTTACACTAAAGGTTACTAAAATAGGAGCATTATTGTGGAGCTTGTTAACTCGGCATTGAGGGTTCGTGTAATCCTACGCAATGTGTTCATCATCCAACAAAAGTGTAGAGTATGCATTTATCTATTCGTTATGTGATCAAAGTTGAGAGTGTCCACTAGTGAAAGTCTATTTCCTAGCCTTGTTCCTAAATACGCTATCGCTGCTTATTCTTTTGTTTTGCTGTTACTACGCATGTTTACTTCTGCAATATTACTACCATCAAGCGCACGCCAAGCTATTTTACGGCGCCATACTACTGCTCATATTCATTCATACCACCTGTATTTCACTATCTCTTCGCCGAACTAGTGCACCTATTAGGTGTGTTGGGGACACAAGAGACTTCTTGTTTTGTGGTTGCAGGGTTGCATGAGAGGGATATCTTTGACCTCTTCCTCCACGAGTTCGATAAACCTTGGGTAATCCAAAGGAAACTTGCTACTGTTCTACAAACCTCTGCTCTTGGAGGCCCAACTTGTCTACAAGAATAGAAGCACCGTAGACATCAAGCACTTTTCTGGCGCCGTTGCCGAGGAAAGGTAAAAGGCACTCATACTCGGTTCCAGGTAACTTTTTGGCACCATTGTGTGTGTGCTCGAAGCTATTTCCTTTAGACTTGCAATTGCGACATTTGGTTTCTTGTTCACACTAGTTAGGCATAATGGACAACAAAGAGCTTTTTATTCTATTTCCTGATTTAAGACATGGATGGTTTGATGCGAAAATTAAAAAACCCATGGAACATATTAATATGAATGCTTTGAACACTATTGTTGCTAATGATATGGAAAATTCTAAGCTTGGGGAAGCTGGCTTTGATGATCATGATATTTTTAGTCCCCCAAGCATTGAGGAGAAAATTTACTTTGATGATACTATACCTCCTATATTTGATGATGAGAATAATAATGATAGCTACTTTGTTGAATTTGCTCCCACTACAATTAATAAGAATGACTATGCTTATGTTGGGAGTAGTAATTATTTATGCATGAGACTCATGATAAGAATGCTTTAAGTGATAGTTATATTGTTGAGTTTGCTCATGATGCTACTGAAAGTTATTATGAGAGAGGAAAATATGGTTGTAAAAATTTTCATGTTACTAAAAGTTATTATGTGCTGAAATTTTTGAAGCTACACTTGTTTTATCTTCCTATGCTTGTTACTTTGCTCTTCATGAACTTGTTTATTTACAAGATTCCTATGCATAGGAAGCATGTTAGACTTAAATGTGTTTTGAATTTGCCTCTTGATGCTCTCTTTTGCTTCAAATACTATTTCTTGCGAGTGCATCATTAAAACTGCTGAGCCCATCTTAATGGCTATAAAGAAAAGAACTTCTTGGGAGATAACCCATGTGTTTTTTTTACTACAGTACTTTGTTTTATATTTGAGTCTTGGAAGTTGTTTACTACTGTAGCAACCTCTCCTTATCATGTTTTTGTGCCAAGTAAAGTTTCTATGTTAAAGTTGATGTTATATTTGGGATCGCTGCGCAGAAACAGCATTGTTGTCTGTCACGAATCTGGGCCTAAGTCTCTGTAGAAAATTCTAAAACATCTGCCAATTTACGAGCGTGATCCTCAGATATATACGCAACTTTCATTAGTTTTGAGTTTTTCCGTTTGAGCAAGTCTGGTGCCATTTTAAATTCGTCTTTACGGACTGTTCTGTTTTGACAGATTCTGCCTTTTATTTCGCATTGCCTCTTTTGCTATATTGGATGAATTTCTTTGATCCATTAATGTCCAGTAGCTTTATGCAATGTCCAGAAGTGTAAAGAATGATTGTGTCACCTCTGAATATGTGAATTATTGATTATGCACTAACCCTCTAATGAGTTTGCTTGAAGTTTGGTGTGAAGGAAGTTTTCAAGGGTCAAGAGAGGAGTATGATATACTATGCTCAAGAGGAGTGAAAGCTCTAAGCTTGGGGATGCCCCGTGGTTCACCCCTGCATATTTTAAGAAGACTCAAGCGTCTAAGCTTGGGATGCCCCCTTCTTCATCGACAACATCATCGGGTTCCTCCCCTGAAACTATATTTTTATTCAGTCACATCTTGTGTTCTTTACTTGGAGCGTCGGTTTGTTTTTGTTTTTGTTTTTGTTTTGTTTGAATAAAATGGATCCTAGCAGTCACTTTGTGGGAGAGAGACACGCTCCGCTGTTGCATATGGACAAATATGTCCTTAGGCTTTACTCATAATGTTCAAGGCGAAGTTTCTTCTTCATTATATTGTTATATGGTTGGAATTGGAAAATGCTACATGTAGTAATTCTAAAATGTCTTGGCTAATGTGATACTTGGCAATTGTTGTGATCATGTTTAAGCTCTTGCATCATATGCTTTGCACCCATTAATGAAGAAATACATAGAGCTTGCTAAAATTTGATTTGCATATTTGGTCTCTCTAAGGTCTAGGTAATATCTAGTATTGAGTTTTGAACAACAAGGAAGACGGTGTAGAGTCTTATAATGTTTACAATATGTCTTTTATGTGAGTTTTGCTGCACTTGTTCATCCTTGAGTTTGCTTCAAATAACCTTGCTAGCCTAAACCTTGTATCGAGAGGAATACTTCTCATGCATCCAAAATCCTTGAGCCAACTACTATGCCATTTGTGTCCACCATACCTACCTACTACATGGTATTTCTCCCATTCCAAAGTAAATTGCTTGAGTGCTACCTTTAAAATTCCATCATTCACCTTTGCAATATATAGCTCATGGGACAAAATAGCCTTAAAAACTATCGTAGTATTGAATATGTACTTATGCACTTTATATTTTATTAAGTTGCTTGTTGTGCGATAACCATGCTTATGGGGAACGCCATCAACTATTGTTGAATATCATGTGAGTTGCTATGCATGTCCGTCTTGTGTGAAGGATCTATCATTTTAGTGGTTGGAGCATGCAAAATTGTTAGAGAAGAACATTGGGCCGCTAACTAAAGCCATGAATCATGGTGGAAGTTTCAGTTTTGGACATATATCCTCAATCTCATATGAGAATAATAATCATTGCTACATGCTTATGCATTTAAGAGGAGTCCATTATTTGTTGTCCATGTTGTCCCGGTATGGATGTCTAAGTTGAGAATAATCAAAAGCGAGAAATCCAAAATGCGAGCATTCTCCTTAGACCTTTGTACAGGCGGCATGGAGGTACCCCTTTGTGACACTTGGTTGAAACATGGCATGCAAAGATCCGGTAGTCCAAGCTAAGTAGGACGAGGTGCGGGCACTATTAGTATACTATGCATGAGGCTTGCAACTTGTAAGATATAATTTACATAACTCATATGCTTTATTACTACCGTTGACAAAATTGTTTCATGTTTTCAAAATAAAAGCTCTAGCACAAATACAGCAATCGATGCTTTCCTCTTGAAGGACCATTCTTTTACTTTTATTGTTGAGTCAGTTTACCTATCTCTCCACCTTAAGAAGCAAACACTTGTGTGAACTGTGCATTGATTCCTACATACTTGCATATTGCACTTGTTATACTACTTTATGTTGACAATATCCATGAGATATACATGTTATAAGTTGAAAGCAACCGCTGAAACTTAATCTTCTTATGTGTTGCTTCAATACCTTTACTTCGATTTATTGCTTTATGAGTTAACTCTTATGCAAGACTTATTGATGCTTGTCTTGAAGTACTATTCATGAAAAGTCTTTGCTATATGATTCACTTGTTTACTCATGTCATTACCTTTGTTTTGATCGCTGCATTCATTACATATGTTTACAATATGATCAAATTTATGATGGCATGTCACTTCAGAAATTATCTTTGTTATCGTTTTACCTCGAGAGAAGAAGCTTGGGGATGCGATATGTCTCCAACGTATCGATAATTTCTTATGTTCCATGCTACTTTATTGATGATACCTACATGTTTTATGCACACTTTATGTCATATTCGTGCATTTTCTGGAACTAACCTATTAACAAGATGCCGAAGTGCGGTTCTGTTTCTGTTGTTTTGGTTTCAGAAATCCTAAACGAAATATTCTCGGAATTGGGCGAAATCAACACCCGGGTTCCTATTTTGCCGGAAGCATCCAGAACAAGAGCCGCAGAGGGGGGCCTGTGGGCCCAGATGATAGGGTGGCGCGGCCGAGGGGGGCCGCGCCACCCTATGGTGTCGTCGCCCCTTCGCCCCTCCGACGCTGCCCTTTCGCCTATATAAAGCCCCTGCGTCGAAAACCCTTACGGAGGAAGCCACGGTACGCGAAACCTTCCAGAGCCGCCGCCATCGCGAAGCCAAGATCTGGGGGACAGGAGTCTACGTTCCGGCACCCTGCCGGACGGGAAGTGCCCCGGAAGGCTTCTCCATCGACACCGCTGCCATCTCCACCGCCATCTTCATCACTGCTGCTCCATGAAGAGGGAGTAGTTCTCCATCGAGGCTCGGGGCTGTACCGGTAGCTATGTGGTTAATCTCTCTCCTATGTACTTCAATACAATGATCTCATGAGCTGCCTTACATGATTGAGATTCATATGAGTTTGTATCACAATTTATCTATGTGCTACTCTAGTGATGTTATTAAAGTAGTTTTATTCCTCCTGCACGTGTGTAAAGGTGACAGTGTGTGCACCGTGTTAGTACTTGGTTTATGCTATGATCATGATCTCTTGTAGATTGCGAAGTTAACTATTGCTATGATAATATTGATGTGATCTATTCCTCCTACATATGCATGAAGGTGACAGTGTGCATGCTATGCTAGTACTTGGTTTAGTCTTTTGATCTATCTTACACTAAAGGTTACTAAAATATGAGCATTATTGTGGAGCTTGTTAACTCCGGCATTGAGGGTTCGTGTAATCCTACGCAATGTGTTCATCATCCAACAAAAGTGTAGAGTATGCATTTATCTATTGTTATGTGATCAAAGTTGAGAGTGTCCACTAGTGAAAGTCTATTCCTAGGCCTTGTTCCTAAATCTTATCGCTGCTTATTCTGTTTTGCTGCGTTACTACTGCATGTTTACTTCCTGCAATATTACTACCATCAACTGCATGATAAGCTATTTACGGCGCCATACTACTGCTCATATTCATTCATACCACTTGTATTTCACTATCTCTTCGCCGAACTAGTGCACCTATTAGGTGTGTTGGGGACACAAGAGACTTCTTGTTTTGTGGTTGCGGGTTGCATGAGAGGGATATCTTTGACCTCTTCCTCCTGAGTTCGATAAACCTTGGGTAATCCACTTAAGGGAAACTTGCTACTGTTCTACAAACCTCTGCTCTTGGAGGCCCAACACTGTCTACAAGAATAGAAGCACCGTGACATCAAGCACCAACCGCCAAGCCAACTAGGAGGTTTCCCTCCAAGAGTAACAAGCTCACGGTATCCCACTCGAAATAATCGTGGTGGAGAGCTCAACACTATGCAATGATGCAAAGCAAGAACACTAGAGGTGTTCAAATCCTTCACTCTCAAATCCCACCCAAAACAACAAATGCTAGGATGAGATTGGAGAGGAAGAACAATGGGGAAAGTCAACAAAAGACTCCAAGATCTAGATCCCAAGAGTTCCCTCACTTAGAGAAGAAATGGATTGGTGGAAGTGTAGATCTAGATCTCCTCTCTTAGATCCCTCAAGAATGAGCAAGAATGGTTGGAGGAATCAAAGGGGAGAGCAAGTTCTTCAAATGCAACAATGGAGGAGAGAGAATGGGAAGAACTAACTTAGCTCAAGGTGGAAGAAGGGTATTTATAGCTAAGAGGGAAAAAGAACCGTTGGAGGAAAAAACAGAGCAAATAGCAAGAAAATCGGGCCAGAAAAACGCCCCGGTGGGCGACCGGTGACGAACTATGGGCTGGGGAGGCCGGTCGGGGTCCGGCCCAGCCGGACCAGCAGCCGGCGGGGCTCGCACCGCGCGGCGGCGCGCAGGCCGGGCAGGAGGCTGGGCTGGCGCGGGGCGGAGAGGCCCCAGCCGGCCGGGAGGCTGGTCGGCCGGGCGGCAGCCCGGCGGCCGGCCGCGGCCGGCCGGGCAGCGAGTCGGTCGGCTGGCCGGGTGGGCCGGCGCCCTGGCCCGGTCCGGTTGGCGCCGGTCTGGCCGGGTGGCGAGCGCATGGCACAGCAGGCCGGGTGGCCGGCTGCCCTCCTCCTATTTTTATTTTTTCCTTTTTATTCTTTTCTTTAATAACTAATGCTCCCGAACACCGATTGACATGAAACCAATTTTGTTGGAAAGATAACGACGAATAGAACCCCAACAAGAAACGGTGAAGACGTCCAAACTCGAAAACGCAATAGAAGATGCATGCGGATTCCGTTTCGATGAACTTGGGCTTGTTGTAAAGCTAGCAACAAGCTCAAGAACCTCACACAGAGAAACACCAAGAAGCAATAGGAATATGCAAAGTATGAAAAGGATTGAGCTCTGATGCGCGTAAATGTACACGTCCGTTGGGAACCCCAAGAGGAAGGTATGATGCACGGTGGCAGTTTTCTCAGAGAAACCAAAGTTTAATCGAACCAGGAGGAGCCAAGAAGCACGTTGAAGGTTGATGGTGGCGAAATGTGATGCGGCGCAACAACAGGGATTCCGGCGCCAACATGGAATCTGCACAACAAAACCAAAGTACTTTGCCCCAGCAGTGAGGTTGTCAATCTCACCGGCTGTATAATCAAAGAAGCGTATCGAGTGGAAGATGATTGTTTGCAAGAAAACAGTAAAGAACAATTGCGATGATTGTAAGATGTAAGAACAGGGGGTCCACAGTTCACTAGAGTGTCTCTCCCATAAGATAAAAAGCATGTTGGGTGAACAAATTACAGTCGGGCAATTGACAAATAGAAGGGCATAACAATGCATATACATGATATGATAAATATAGTGAGATTTAATTGGGCATTACGACAAAGTACATAGACCGCCATCCAACTGCATCTATGCCTAAAAAGTCCACCTTCAGTTATCATCCGAACCCCATTCGGTATTAAGTTGCTAAGCAACAGACAATTGCATTAAGTATGGTGCGTAATGTAATCGACAACTACATCCTTAGACATAGAATCAATGTTTTATCCCTAGTGGCAACGCACATCACAACCTTAGAACTTTGTCACTGTCCAGGTGTCAATGAAGGCATGAACCCACTATCGAGCATAAATACTCCCTCTTGGAGTTAAGAGTACAAACTTGGCCAGAGCCTCTACTAATAACGGAGAGCATGCAAGATCATAAACAACACATAAACAATAGATTGATAATCACCATAACATAGTATTCTCTATCCATCGGATCCCGACAAACACAACATATAGAATTACATATAGATGATCTTGATCATGTTAGGCAGCTCACAAGATCCAACAATGAAGCACAATTAGGAGAAGACGACCATCTAGCTACTGCTATGGACCCATAGTCCGGGGGTGAACTACTCACTCATCACTCCCGGAGCGATCATGGCGATGAAGAGTCCTCCGGGAGATGAATCCCCTCTCGGCGGTGCCGGAGGCGATCTCTGAATCCCGAGATGGGATTCGCGGCGGCGCGTCTGGAAGGTTTTCCGTATCGTGGCTCTCTCTTTGGGTTTCGCGACGGAGGCTTTAAGTAGGCGAAAGGGCAACGTGGGGGGCCACACGAGGGCCCCACACCATAGGTCGGCGGCCGGGGCTGGGCGCCGCCTATGGTGGCGCCTCGTGGCCCCACTTCCTTCCCTCTTCGGTCTTCGGAAGCTCCGTGCAAAAATAGGACCTGGGCGGTGATTTCGTCCAATTCCGAGAATATTTCCTTACTAGGATTTTGAAAAAACAGAAAACAACAACTGGCTCTTCGGCATCTTGTTAATAGGTTAGTTCCAGAAAATGCGTAAATACGACATATAATGTGCATAAAACATGTAGGTATCATCAATAAAGTAGCATGGAACATAAGAAATTATCGATATGTTGGAGACGTATCAAGCTCCCTAAGACGATGCGATCAAGTTACCCAACCGAAAGCCCCTCTTGATAGTGCGGCTATCTATCCTATAATCCGGTCTCCCAACAACCACCTTGAGACCGGTAAAAGGAAAACCTATCAAGGTCATACCTTTGCCTTGCGCATCCCGCTTGATCTTGATGATAACTCTTCAAGCTCTACACAAGCCGGAATGCCTCACTTGATCAATGTTGCTTCGTGAAGACTCACAAATACTCCCCATACACTATGATGGGAAAGCTTCATTGATGCACATCTTCACATGTCCATTATCACCAAATGGACGACAAGCTTCAAGCATGTGATCCACTCAAGATGCTCATCTTGAACTTGCCCAACTCAACCTTGTATCTTCAAACCGATGATCTTGATGCCAATACACAAGGTATATCTTTATCTTCATGGCATCCATACTTGAATCCAACATATGGAGTACAAGTAGTACCTATGGAATATTCCTTCATATAAACTCAATGAAAACATTAGTCCATAGGGGTTGTCATTAATTACCAAAACCACACATAGGGGCAATATACCCTAATAGCCAATAGCTCTTGTTTCTTCAATATTTCCAATAACCTTTCTTCCTCAATATCTGAAAGCTTAGCACTAATAATAACAGGATATGTTTTCTTATCGTCAATATAAGCATACTTAAGATTATCAGGTAATGGTTTCAAATCAAATACATGATCTTCCTTTGGTGGTGGTGTTACACCTAAATCTTCAACCGGTAAGTCATGTTTAAGAATAGGTTGACGATGGAAAATTTCATCAAGCTCATCCCTTTCTTCCCTAAAAACTTCACTCTCACTATTCTCCAAATGTTGCTGCAAAGGATTACTAGGAGCAAGAGCAATAGATGCACACTGTTCAACTCTAAAATCATCATTAGGCAAATCAGCTTTATAAGGAGTTTTGGCAAATTTAGAAGTTAAACTCATAAGATTCACCAGCAAATTTAGTAACAATTTTCTCTTTCTTGCAATCTATAATGGCTCCACAAGTATTAGAAAAGGTCTACCAAAGATAATAGGACAAGACTTACTAGCAGCAGAACCAAGTACCAAAAAGTCAGCAGGATATTTAATCTTACCACATAGAACTTCAACATCTCGAACAATACCAATGGGAGAGATAGTTTCTCTATTAGCTAGCCGAATAACCACATCAATATCTTCAAGTTCACAAGAACCAATTTCATGCATAATTTCCGTGTAGAGCTCATAAGGAATGACACTAATACTTGCACCAATGTCGCATAAACCATAATAGCAATGATCACCAATTCGAACAGAGAGCACAGGAACACTAGCTTTCCTAGACTTATTAGGATGCGAAACAATATTAGAAGCATCTTCACAAAAAATAATATGACCATCTTCCACATTTTCAGTCACAAGATCTTTAACTATTGCACGGCAGGTTCAACCTTTATTTGTTCTTCAGGTTCTATGGGTTTCTTTGCACTTTTATTAACTACACTAGTTATAATAGAATAATCTTTCATCTTAGCAGGGAAAGGAGTTTTTTCAATATAAGCTTCAGGAAGAACATGATCAACAATTTTAATTTCAATACATTTACCTTTAGGTGAATCCGTTTTATCTTTATAAGGTTCATGATACTTATCAAAATTCTTCCTAGGCAATTCAAAGTGAGAGGCAAAGGCTTTATAAATATTTGCAACAACTTGAGAGTCAAGACCATATGTAGCACTTATATTACGATATTCATCGGTATCCATAAAAGTTTCAATGCATTCATAATCATAATTTATACCGACACTCTACCTTTGTCATTCTCCCATCCTTCAGTATTTTCTTGGATTCGATCAAGAAGGTCCCATTTAAACTCTTCTTTATTGCGCGTGAATGAACAAGAAGTATCCAGCAAGGTTTTATCTTGAAAAGACAGTCTTGCATAGAAATTATCAATGATAATATTACAGGAAGCTCATGAATGGGGCATTTGAGCATTAAAGACTTCAATCTCCCCACGCTTGGGCAATACTCTCTCCATCATGAGGCCAGAAATTATATATACGGTTGCGGTCTTTGTGAATTTCACTTGGAGGATAGAATTTAGAATAAAATAGAGGCACAATATCCTTCCAATCAAGAGAACGCCCATCCTTCAGCAGTTTATACCAATGCGCCGCTTTACCAGGATAGCGACATAACAAATAATTTCTTCCTAACTTCATCCATTGAAATAGCACATTTGAATAACCCGCATAATTCATGTAAACGTAAATGATCTCCGGGATGAACAGTTCCATCCCCTTCATAGCGGTTATCCACAACTCGTTCAATAATTTTCATAGGTATTTTATATGGTATTACTTCCTCACCTGGCGCTTCATCCACTACGTTGCAGTAGTAGTACATTTCTCAAATAGAAATTCAGGGAGGATCTCTCCATAATGACTTATAGCAGCAAGCAGAAAAAAATCAGCACGTACGGTAAAAGTTTCCTTACCAATTCCACTTACCAATAGCGCTTCACTCCCCGAGCAACGGCGCGAAAATAGTCTTGATGACCCACAAGTATAGGGGGTGTATCGTAGTACTTTCGATAAATAAGAGTGTCGAACCCAACGAGGAGCAAGGTGTTGACAAGCAGTTTCGATGAAGGATTAAATGCTCACAGACAAGTATTCAGGGGGTTTTGATGTAGCAGATAAATAAAGTACGAGTAAGTAAAATGCGAGAGAAATAATTGCAGCGAGTGGCCCAATCCTTTTAGCACAAAGGACAAGCCGGGAAAGTTTGTTTACTTATAATGACCAAACGTTCTTGAGGACACACGTGGATTTTAGTCTAGTGCTTTCGCTTCATTGATTGATTAATCTTCATTGTTTTGATAAGTGTTGTGTGGGTGAACCTATGCTAATGCGCCCTTCCTAGGACTAATACATACTTGTGATTATATCCCTTGCAAGCATCCGCAAATACAAGAAAGTAATTAAGATAAATCTAACCACAGCCTTAAACTCGAGATCTGCTATCCCTCCTGCACCGATAACGGGGGTTTAGGTTTCTGTCGCTCCGGCAACCCCACAATTAGCAAACGAATACAAGATGTACTCCCCTAGGTCCATAAAGGTAAAGTATCATGTAGTCGACGTTCACATGACACCACTAGAAGAGTAACACCACAACTTAAATATCATAACATTGAATATTACTCAACCACAATTCACTAATAACATTTAGAATTCACCCATGTCCTCAAGAACTAAACGAACTACTCACGAGACATCATATGGAACATGATCAGAGGTGATATGATGATGAATAACAATCTGAACATAAACCTTGGTTCAATGTTTCACTCAATAGCATCAATAACAAGTAGAAATCAATACCGGGAGAGTTTCCCCTATCAAACAATCAAGATCCAACCCTAATTGTTACAGCGGTGACGAGGTGCAGAGGTGGAGATGGCGGTGATGATGATGAAGATGATGGTGATGATGATGGAGATGATGTCCAGCTCGATGACGATGGCGATGGCGTCGATTTCCCCCTCCGGGAGGGATTTCCCCGGTGGATTCCTGCCGGAGCTCTTTTCTCTCTGGTGTCTCTCCGCCCGCGAGGCGGCTCTGTCTATTCTCCGTAACTCCCCGTGCCTTAGGTTTTCAGAAGAAGAAGAGAAGGAGAGGAGGCCCCTCACATGGCGGCGCGGCCAGGGCAGGGCCCGCGCCGGACTATGGGGGCCCATGGCGGCCCCTCTCAGCCCCTCCTTTGGCTCCTTCGTCGGGAAAAATAGGATTTTTCATATAATTTCCGTCAATTGTTGATCTTCCGAAATATGGTGTCCTGACGGTGCTTTTTCCAGCAGAATCCTGACTCCGGTGAATAATTCTCCAATGATCATGAAACATGCAAAATAGATGAAATAACATAAGTATCATCTCTAAATATGAAATATATCAATGAATAACAGCAAATTATGATATAAAATAGTGATGCAAAATGGACGTATCAGTCACCTCTGTGGCTCCCGTTTATCGTCATTAGTTCGTCGTGGTCTTCTGGTGTCTGTCTCAGGAGATGTGTCTTTGCATTCGTGTCAGGGTTGTAGGTTAGGCAAACAGATTCAGCTTCCCTATCCTACTAGTGCGTGTATCTCAGCGACCTTTTGATTTAGTTCATTCGGATGTTTGGGATCCGGCTCCCTTTCCTTCGAAACGATACTTGTTTATTGATGATTTTTCGCGATACACCTGGTTGTTTCTTATGCACTCTCGCAGTGAGGTGCTTTCTATTTATCAGCGTTTTGCAGCTATGGTTCGTACTCGGTATTCCACGCCTATTCGTGTGTTTCGTGACTGCAGGCGAGTATATCTCCCACACGTGCGTGGTGTTCTTCTTGAGCGGGCACCTTGCCCAGTTCTCGTGTCCCGGTGCCCATGCTCAAAATGGTGTCGCCGAGCGTAAGCATCGTCATATTCTTGAGACTACCCGTGCTATGATGATTGCTTCCTCTCTTCCGCCGCATTTCTGGGCTGAGGCTGTCGCTACGTCGACTTACCTCATTAACATTCAGCCTTCTGCTGCCCTTCAAGGTGGCATTCCTCTCGAGCGTCTTTCTGGTTGCTCTCCAGATTACTCGACACTTCGTTTATTTGGTTGCGTTTGCTACGTTCTTCTCCCTCCTCGTGATCGCACCAAGCTGACCGCTCAGTCTGTTGAGTGTGTTTTTCTCGGATACAGTGATGAGCATAAGGGCTATCGCTGTTGGGACCCCGTTGGTCGTCGGATGCGCATCTCTCGTGATGTCACGTTTGATGAGACGCGTCCCTTCTATCCTCGTCCCACCTCGGGTACTTACCGGTGGATGATATCTTTTTCTTCTTTTTCGGATGCCCCCATCTCCTCCCACTCCTAGTCCTGATGCGTCCCCTTCGGCGCCATCATCTCCTTTGTCTAGTCCACCTAGCACTCCTCGTTCTCCGGCTTCGGATCCTTCTGATGTTGTCCCTTCTTCCGCTTCTTCGTCCTCCTTGACCTCCCCTTCACGGCCCCGTCGGCGTCGTGCTCCAGCTCGTTACTCTCCTAGTCAGTATGGTCTCTGTCGTTTGAGCCGACTTCTTATCGGGATGCCGAGCGTCATCCTGAATGGCAGCTTGCCATGGCTAAGGAGATCGCTGCGCTTGAGCGCACCGGCACTTGGGATCTTGTTTCTCCACCTTCTGGTGTTCGTCCTTTCACGTGTAAGTGGGTCTATAAAATTAAGACTCGCTCTGATGGATCTCTTGAGCGCTATAAAGCGCGTCTTGTGGCTCGTGGCTTTTAGCAGGAGCACGACCGTGACTATGATGAGACTTTTGCCCCTGTGGCTCATATGACTACTGTGCGTACCCTTCTTGCCGTTGCTTCTGTTCGCCGCTGGTGTCTCCAGCTTGATGTTCAGAATGCTTTCTTAATGACGAGTTGAGTGAGGAGGTTTACATGCAGCCTCCTCCTGGGTATTCTGTTCCGATGGGATGGTTTGTCGTCTTCAACGTTCTCTCTATGGTCTCAAACAGGCCCCTCGTGCTTGGTTTGAGCGCTTCGCCTCTGTGGTGACTGCTGCTGGTTTCTCTCCTAGTCTTCATGATCCAGCATTTTTCATTCACACTTCTCCTCGTGGACGTACTCTTCTTCTTCTCTATGTTGATGATATGATCATTACTGGTGATGATCCTGAGTATATTGCCTTCGTCAAGGCTCGTCTTCGTGATCAGTTTCTTATGACTGATCTTGGTCCTCTTCGCTATTTTCTTGGCATTGAGGTTTCCTCCATGATGGCTTTTCTATCTCTCGGGAAAAGTACATTCAAGATCTTCTTGCTCGTGCTACTCTTGGGGATGAGCGCACGGTTGATACTCCTATGGAGCTTAATGTTAAGCTTCGTCCTACTGATGGTGATCCTCTTGATCCCACCCGTTATCGCCATCTTGTTGGGAGTCTTGTTTATCTTGCTGTCACTCGTCCTGATATTTCTTATCATGTTCATATTCTGAGTCAGTTTGTCTCATCTCCTACCATTGTTCACTATAGTCATCTCCTCCGTGTTCTTCGTTATCTTCGTGGCACGATCACTCGTCGCCTTTTCTTTCCCTGTTCCAGCTCTCTCCAGCTCCAGTGCTATTCGGATGCTACGTGGGCGAGTGATCCTACGGATCGTCGTTCGCTTTCGCTTCTGTGTGTTTCTTGGTGGTTCGCTTGTTGCTTGGAAGACGAAGAAACAGGTTCAGTTCGAGTGTTGAGGCTGAGTTGCGGGCTATGGCTTTATTGATTGCTGAGGTTACTTGGTTACGGTGGTTGCTTGCAGATTTTGGGGTCTGTTACGACACCCACTCCACTTTTGTCTGACAGTACAAGTGCTATCAGTATTGCACGTGATCCGGTCAAACATGAGCTGACCAAGCATATCAGTGTTGATGCTTTTTACACGCGTGCACAGGTACAGGATGATGTTGTTGCGGTTTATTATGTGCCTTCAGATTTGCAGTTGGCGGATTTCTTTACAAAGGCACAGACTCGAGCGCAGCATGATTTCTTACTCTCCAAACTCAGTGTTGTGGATCCACCATGAGTTTGAGGGGGGGGGTTAGATGTATATATCTGTATATTGTAGTTTCCCCATATGTTAGGGGGCTTTCTGCATATGTGCACCTGTACATGTATATATTGTGGCATTTGCCCCCCTGATAATATAACAAGCATATTGCCCTAACAGGTTGAACGACGGACGTGGAGGAGGCGGCGGGTGCTGGCCCGAGTTCTACAGTGCCCGTGTGAGGGCCTCATCCTGTGTGAGGCCTGCCTGCATGATGTCGGTGGCGTACCGGTGCAGCGGCGGACGCACCCGTCAGTCCACCTCCGACACGAGGATGCCGAGCCTCGTGATCTCATAGGCGGCAGCTTGAACTACTGGCCCTCCTCCATGGCCGTCTGCCACTCATGGGCCGCAGGGTGCGCAGTCACCGAGGAAGCCCGCCTTCCTCCTCGGATCCTTCTCGGTCTCGCGCCAGGTGTGCCATAGATTCGAGTCCACACCGAAAGCAGGATCGGCGCTGAGGTCCGTCAGCAAGTACTGCCGTCTGCAATGGATCTCATCGGCCCTCTCCGGCTCGCGATGAGGCACCAGCGAGACAGGCAGCAGCCGCCAGCCGCCGCCAAGAAGGTGCATGTCCCCCTAGCGCTGGCATGGCGTCTAGTTGTCGTGCATGAGCTGCGCCACGTCGACGGGACGACACCCTGTTCGGTCGCGTCTCCCTCTTGATGCCGTTGCCGGACGCCTTGGAATCGTGCTTCTTCTTTCCCATGGTGATGCGACGGCGCGCGGTGGTGAGGGTGGGAGTGGAGGTGTCGGTGGTGTGGGCAATGACTGAGACGATGTCAGTCTACTTTTAATAGTTGGGAGCGTGCGGAACACGATGCCACGTATGGCCGCGCAGAAGTCGAGCCGTCGCCCGCCAGGCCGATGCGCGTGCAGAAGACGAGGCAACACCATTGATGGCGAAGGCTACGGTGCAAACACGAAAGCGATGCGCTCGAAACAGGCTTCGCGCCCACTGCCAGGCGGGCCCGTGGGAGAAGCGAGCGGTCACGCGGTGCAGCCGTGCAGCGTGTGCCGAGATGCATCAGTGGCACAAATTTCAGCCGCATTTGCGTCTCCGCGGACAGCCCGGTCACAATATATCGGCCGTTGGACCTAGGTGCATGCACATTTTTTGACCGCGCAGTCGCAAACGGTCGCTCCGCGTCCGTCTATGCCGGCCCATCGGAGATGGCCTAATACAAAATTAAAAGAAACCAATGAAACAAAGAAAAAGAGGAGAAGGACCAAGCAAGGGCTTCGCCCATGGCCAGGTAGTAATTTCCGTACCAAAAGTTACTGAAAAGAATTATGATATTACTAGGGCGATCAACTAGTAATATCAACTAAATAAGTTGCGGTCCAAAAATTGCTGCTCAAAAGTTACTGGGCATGCACCGTGCAAAATTAAGTGCCAAAGAATTATGCATCCTTGAAGAGTTACTACCGTAAGGCGTCAAGTAATTAATGACGGACAATTTCTGTTGAAACTTTGTACAGAGGATTTACTATCAAAATATTATCGCTAAAGAATTACTGCTGTGTAATTACCGGAAAATATGTGCAATTCAAGAATTACCATAGGGTAATTACAACCATAGAATTCCCGCTGACTATTGTAGAAGGCTACTGTTAAAAAGTTCCAGTAAAAAAATGTTGCTGAAAATTTACTAGGCATGTACCGTTGAAGAGTAACTTTCGAAAAATTACGCATCGTCAAAAAAATTCCGGACGATAACTAAGGAGTTGTGGTTGAAAAGATACTGCTAAAAAGTTATTGAGCATGCATCGTTGAAAAATAGCATTCGATGAACTATGCACCGTCAAAGAATTACCATAAGACAATTAATGGCGGTGAACTAGTGCCGAAGAATTGTATCGAATATTTATTATCAAGATATTATCACCAAAAAATTATTGTTGGATAACTACCGTCAGAAAAATATAATGAGATGTTGTCAAAGAATTGTTGAGAAAAGTTGTTATTCATGCATAGTCAATTTTTTCCAAGAATTAACATCGTTAAATAATACCGTATAATAATTTCCATTGAAAAATTGATGCTGAAAAATTGTGTCGAAGATTCGCCATCGAAAAATAACGCTGAAAATACTGCCAGGTAAAATGAAGAATTATCTAAAAATTGCCGTAAAAAAATAATGCCATGAGGATTTCCACAAACGCTGAGGGGCCAATATTTTTCTTCAGTCTTAATTTATAGAACAGAATTGAACGGCCACTATGTATATGTGAGGGTATTGTAGATCTTTTTTCTGAGGGAGAGGAGGGTAGTGCAGATGTGAACTTCTACGGTAGAAAACACCTAAGTGAGAGCGCTATTTGGTTCAGCTTTTATCTATGTATCTAATCTACCTATACTGCCACCCTCGATCAGATTAAGACGTACCGTAAAAAGATGTCACTGAAAAAGACGTGTCGTGAAGAGAGAACAGCTAGAAGAATAGGTGACTCACTTTCATTTCCGGGAATGGAGAAATAAGTAAATGGGGACAATGCCCATGCTTGCATGCCACCTCCCATAAGGAAGGAGGTTGCTTCCTCGAAATTTCTCGGGCCAGCCGTCTGCCAAGCCAGTAGCGGTGCAATTTCCCCCTTGAGAAGATCGCTGCTGTAGGAAAAAAATGCTACTCCTACTAGGATGCATCGGAACTTCTGCAACACGACCTTCATATCTCTCACTACTCTCCTCTCGCTATGGTGCTTTGAGAGTCTCCATCGAAATGTTGGGCTCCTCCCAAGCCCCTCTCGTCGAAATAGGCGTGAGGAGGTGGTGAAGGAGTGGCACCGGGGTAGATCTAGTAGTGTAGGATTAGTGGTAGGGCTAGGGTTTGCCTATATGCCATAGTTTCGTGTCATGCCGGAAGGATAACCAAAGTTCTCGCCAGCCAGACCCGATGTTGGCTTCTCCTTCAAGCTCTCGTCGTGGAGCTCCCTCGATCGGAGCCGGTGATAGGGGCAAGATGGAGTTCCACTCCATCAATAAGGTCGTGCTGCTGGTCCCTGTTGCATACTTATACATCCGCAGCGACGAGGCAACTCTTCTCTTTTTGGTCGGCCATGGTGGCGGGAGGAAGGAGAGGAGAGGCTCGGTGGCCGTGCAAGGTGGAGGATGTGTTGGGAGTCGGCGAAGTCTGCAACCGCTGCAACAACTTCGAGGGGACGACGCAAGTTCGTGCTGCTATCTTCGGCCATGGGGTTTGCCCTTCTTCCCTTGAGGTCCTCCGGACGATCTTTCCTGGCTCCAATACATCTGTTCAAGTCCGAGCTTCCCCATGTTGTGTTGTCCCTGGCGGAAGCAAGGATGGCCGTGTCTAGATGCCTATCTTCATCGGCAGCGACCATGTACGCAATCGCGTTTTTGCGATGCTTTTTAAGGTGCTTAGTGTAAAATATGTGAACCTTATTATAATTTTCTATTTTCTCGAGTTCCTTTCTATAAAAATGTACCTACTGCTGTATTAATGTAGATTCCTGCCCCCTTGGCCCGTTCCCGGTTAAAGAAAACTAGGACGCATCGGAGGCCTCAGATAGGGTTAGCTATTCCCACGATAGGGAACTGTTTGAGACGTAGTCAAAGAAGTCAGCATTTATGGTTTTGGGTTAAATATACTCCCTCCATTCCAAAATATAAGGTAAACCTTTTTTCGCACGATCTTTGATGCACAATTTTAACCATTAATTTATACCAATTTATATGGATTTATACTGTATGAATGGTATAGTTGCATTTTTCTTGCAAATCTCTTTCTTTCATATATATAATTATACAAATATGATGGACATGTTATATAAGAATAGATCATGGTCAAATTTGACCAGCGAAAATTAAGGGCATCTTATATTTTAGGATGGAGAGAGTAGTGAATATTGATTGTCTCTGCCTTTTCTTGGACTATTTGGTCTTAATTTTTATTCTGTAAAATAATTGATATTTTACAATGAGATTTGAAGTCTAACTTGTCTATATTTTTTTGAACTCTTGTCTATTTTATTTGAAGAAAAGAGCTTGGGAGAGTTGATACTCATCCAGTGTGCTTCTGACCGGTTGGTTTGCCCCATTTTGACATCCCGAGAAGGGGCTCGCTGGAAAAATGTTGTGATGCGCCCCACACGTAGGAAATAGCGCTACCCTCATGTCTCGTTTGGCCTGGGAGTTTTGGCCGGCTTTTCAGTGTATATTTACAGCGTGATTAGATAAGTGCTCTCAAATTTACTAAACTAGCTGTTTGGCTGAAGAGTATTGGATCGAGTAACACCGAGTATTGGCCCTAAAACTCGTCGGGTTAAAAAGAGATTAAAACACGAGGTGTCATTCGCGTTTTTTACACTCGACGATGCTGCAAATTCACGCGCATGCATGCTAGCGTAGCTGAGTGCAGCTTACTCTGCCCAGCGCACTGTTCACACGGGAACATGCACAATCACGCGGGGCCAGCACATGCATTCACACCATCATGTTCACACGGCCTCACAACATCCTTCAATCAGCTGTTGCACACGCTCTTGTGTCATAGAGATGCCCTTAAAAAGATGGAGATTATTTTATGAAGGTGAATTTCCACCAAAAACTCTTCATAAAACACCTCTTAATACACATAAATACTCTTGCACCAAGCAAAGTCTCAAGGGTGAAAGAAAAAATGACACGGTCAGGCAAACGACGATGACCGTGGCCGCTAGAGCAGCTTCCATCGCCGTCGGCAGCAACACGACGGAGGCCTTCCGCGAGGAGAAAAGAGCTAGGCCGTGAGGGTAGAGCTCATATCTTCGCGTTTTAAACTAAAAACATGTTGCGTGTGATGTTAACAAGGAAACATTGATTAGGCAGTCATTTCTTCCCATCGCGGCATCGCCATATATATGACGAGAACCGTCGCACCTTTATCACCTAGCCGGTGCCCTGTTCAGCAGTTCCTTGTCTATTGAATCGTGTTTGTAGGCAAATATTTCTTGCCATCGGCTTATCATGAGAAATGTCGCACTTACCACCAACGCTACTAACACAAACGATCATATCATGTCAAAACAGACAAACTGGCTAACCACCGCGCACCAGATGGGTAGAAAGAGGTGGTTATGTCACAACAGTTACAAGCTTGATGAAAGGGTGGTTTTGTCGAGACCGATGCATTGACCTCACACCTACAAACATCATCTTAAAACCGGATGCCTCACCAACCCGCCCATCGGCTATCCGGGAGCATAAATCGGTCAAGCAAAGCCTAAACACGCATCGTTGCACACACTCTAGAAGTCGTCGCCACTATCTTCTGCCAACCTATCTTTAGGACATGGGGTCGAGGCATTGACCTTGCCATGCCTTTCATCGATGTCACCATGATGCCAGCCAACGCCACCTCTATGTGCACGCCTATCAGCACACATCCGCGACGACAGCATTTCGCCGAAACTCGTTGTCGTCGATGCGGTAGATACCACATCGCTCTACTTTATATCCCCGTCGATAAACAACAGCTCCAAAAACGATGCCCCTAGGGGGAGACCGACATTGAGCGTCTCCACGGTCCGATCCGGGAGAACCAAATCAAGGGTTTACCCCAAAACAACCTGAGCGAGAGTACTTCATTTGACGATGCCCTTGTATAAGTAAAGGACGCATCAGACATCACCATCGCCAGCCATGACCGGCGTTGGCTCGGTTTTCCCCAGCAGTTGCGCATCTGACTGCTTGATCTACAATGTAGCCATCGAGAGATCCCAACGGACACGCACAAAGAACATCTCGGGCCCAAAAGATCGGGCCCTAGCAATATTGTCGCCACATACACCATGGCTGCAAAGCGGCCTCATAGTCTGCGCCGCCCACCGCATTTGCTGCCCAAAGAGATAGCCACGGCCACCATCCGAGTACACTCTGCCATCACGCCATCCGTCGTGCCACGCGCCAGCCCTAGGTTCGACACTGACATCCACGGGCAAGGGAGTAAGAAGGAGCCCCGCCGCCGCCGGCTTTGCCAAGCCATGCCCTATGGCGACAACGAGGGAGGAGGGGAGAGGGAGGCGCTCTCAGTGGCTAGATCTAGGGGCCCCCCTCAGTGGAACGGGAGCGACAAGAGAGGCTCTCTGGTGAATCATTTTTCTTATCCAATACTAGCTCGAACAACAACTTTATCTATTCTAGCTTAATTTGTGCAGATTACAACTATATTTAAGTGCAAACAAATTTCCCATGACGTTAAGTCTAATTTAAAAGTTAGATGTAATACCGTACAGTCTAAACTGATATATGGTAGCATACGTAAGTTTCATAGAGGTAATGAATGTATAAAATCAAATCACTTGCCAAGTAAGATTAATCAATATAATCAATAATTAGTTTGAAAAGTTCAAAGAAAATATTTAAATGGTATACTATTTTACTGTATTTCTTTGCTCATATAAAGTGTTGTCTTGTCTGAAGTGAAAAGTCAGGCAGTGAGTTGTCACGTAAAGTAATGTCCCATCTCTCACTGAGCGGTCACATCAATCACACTCTATTAAATATTAGATGCCAGTGAAGGGGCAGGCGCATGTCTGCCCGCCGCCACTCCACCGGCTGGCACACCTCCCGCTCCAACATAAAGCTGCTTCGTTTATTTGACATCGCGCGACCAGCAGGCAGAATGGAGAGATGGACAGGGAGCTCTCCGGCCGGCGCGCATGTGTTTTCCGATCATCTGTACAGCTGCTACTCCTCTTCTATCCTGCCGACCCAGGTTATTAAGCTCCTCTGATTTGAAATCAGTTTCCGTGGAGACTCCGCTTTCTCTCTTCTTTCTGTTCTTCTTCTTTGCCTTGTAGCTTTCCGTGGTTCAACCAATCCTAGCGCCAAACTGATGTTCTTCTCTGAAATCATCTCCTGCACACAGTGACAAATCTCCAGTACTGAGCTCCGAAGCAATCTTGTTTTGGCGGATCGCCTAAGCTTGCTACTGTTCCTTTTCGACTATTCTTCTGAACCAGAAGTAGAAGATCATTCTGGGTTCAACAGATCGGATCGTCCAGCCGGCTTTCTTGTTTCAAAATCATCATCTGCATTCCCTAAGCCGGCTTTCTTTTTTTACGTCCATCGATTTCCAGGCTTGCTTTGGATCTGCATTCTTGCTTGGCATAATCCCATACCTACGCTTCTCAAGCAAATGTTTTCCCGGATATCTTCATCGCATCTGGCATTGAGAGATAATATCTGTATTCTTCCTGGTGGCGACAACTGCAGTGGCCGTACTCGTACGTATATTTTGTTCTGCTATTTGAACTGAATGAGGAGTTGCAGCCTGTATATTCCTCATCTTCTCCCTTGATTGCAGTCAATGTTGCCAATGTCCCAGAGTCATCTTGCCGGTCACTTCATACCAAATAATTATTTGCCTGTCTTTGGAAGGAGCCCCTTCTGAATTTCAGTCTTCTTATCGATTGCAATCCGTGGGAACACATTCTGCTTTGGTACTGCATTGCTTATTGCTCAGTCCCGGTGCATAAGGATTTATTTGTACTGCATGAGGAGTTGCAGCCTTTAGCACCCTTGATTACAGTGAATGTCACCAATGTCCTAGACTCATCTTGCCAGTCTTCATACCAACATTTATTTGCCTGTCGTTGGAGGGAGTCCCTTCTGAATTTCAGTCCTATTCTTGATTTAGATAGCTCGCATATGAAATTCATTGCAATATGTGAAACACATTCTGCTAGCTGTTGTACTGCATTGCTTATTGCTTTATTCATCAGTCTCGGTGAGTAAGGATTGACCAGCCAGGTGTATTACCCCCAACCATCATATTGGACACGAGGAGGCACTTGTACAGTATATCATGCATTACTGCACAACACAAATCTAGATGTAAACTTAGCTCCTTTTACTTAAGATTCTGGAGTTGTCTAGAATAAAAACATAAACAAAACGAAAGGTTCAATAAAAAAACATTGAACCAGATCCACTCATTTCTCCATCTTTCAGTTTAACTGAATGTAATATTTGTTGACCTGTCGACTAGCATGGTTCAAATATGATCCAAGTTCTTTTGATCTTCTCAGATATGATTTGGTTATGGAGCTCACAGTGATCTCATCAAAATCCTAATATAGATCAACGTTTTTTATTTTTTCTGTTCTTGATGGCAGACGGAGCTTGAGGTTTATTCAGCATGTGAGTATTCACAAATCCAGCAATTGCTGGAAGAACCCCAAGATGAGAGTCATCTTCCTGAATTGTTGGGAAGTATGATATTTTTTTCCATTCAAAACTTTTTAACACAATCAAACAAATTTATTGATGATTTCAAATTTCAAACCAATTTTTCTTGCAGTTATATCCAGGCCTACTAGTGATTATGTCATGCCATTACAAATGTGTGCATATGTGCCACCGGAGATCAAGAAGGTGAGGGAGAGGAGGAGGCCTACACCGTACACTGTGCTGCCGGAGCAGGAGGAGGCCCCTGCCACCATGGTCCTCGGTGGTGAAATAGGCGGAAAGGAGGAGGATGAAGAGATGGAGGAGGAGAGCAGAGAGGGAGAAGGGTCAATTAAAGTGAGTGGAGCGAGAGGACCAAGGAAGAGAGGAACATGGAAGAGAGGAACATGGTTTCGTAACCATTTTCTGGTAAGAATATGTTTATTATCATGTAGAAGTTCAAGAAAGTATTATGTTTGCAACGAGTTCTTTACATATGTATATAGTGCTCTGTATTGTGCACCCTTTGAGCTCAATTTTTTTATCTGTCATCCAAAAGAAGCCTGGTAACTATTTTTGTTGTTTTAACAGCACGCGCCATGTTTTGGGGGCTTGTGTTCTGCAAGTAAAGGAGAAAAACGTGAGAACGATAAACACTGGACACCTAAAGAGGTGAAGTTATTAGTGGATGGTGTATCTGAACTTGGGGTTGGTTTTCAGATTCAAATTCAGGTCCAGTTCGAACGGCGGTGAATCTTAAGGTATAGTAAGTTTGCACCCCAAAGCAAATGCATTCTTAGATGTTGCTTGGCTTGAGCTGCAACCCCCTACTCTTTTTATCTTCATCTTCTACGTATCTATATTTGGTAGCAAACGATGTTCATTTTTACGTTTGGTGTCCTATGTCCTCAACTGATACCAATTTGTCATTTTGTTTAATCCTTCAGGATAAGTGGAGAAACCTAGTCAAAGCCTACGTGTTTAGGCCTAACTCCAAAAAGAAGGTGATATTTCATAAATTGCTTGAACTCTTTCCGGAGCACAAATAATTTTCATTTCTTAAATTTCAGGGAAAAGATGCACATCTTGATAAGGATCTTATTAACAAGATACAGATGCTAGCAGCTGAGAATTCTTATCCAAAATGAAGCTGCACTTTTGCATAATACAAGAACCACAGTTTGGGGCTTTTGGTGTAGCAGTAACTCAGCAAAAAGAGTTCTCCTTTTAGTACAGAAGATCTTAGGCAACGCGATGTTGGTGTGTACATAGTAGATTGGACCATCTGGAGGGAGCAGCATGTATCTCCTATCCTACCGAACTGCCTTGTAAAGTACTCTTTTATTAATGAACTGGAGATAGATCTCCTGCTCCACTTTTATAGTCTAGTAGTAAGTTAACATTTCAAGACAAGAAATGGATCCCTTTTTGTGTCAACATGGATTTAGCAGTGCCTACCTACACATTCCATGTGTGGCTACCTTTTTAGTCTTCTGTATAATGAAGAACTAAAATTTGATTCCTACATTACTTGCAGAAACACGACCAATGTAACCACCAGGATCTATGGACGATTTTTTTTACACTTTGGATCGATTTCCTAGCTAGGATGGTTCGAAAATTAGACTCTGAGAGGGCAAGCGACTAGGTCATACCACTCTCCGAGAACAACATCTTGCTCTTTACAATATCGTCCATCACAAAAACGTACAATTTTTATGGTTTTGGAAAATTCTCCCCCAAATCTGACGGTCATGCAAGACTATTCGAATCCAGGCTTGTAGCATGGAACATTCTTTTGGGCGGTTGGCAACTGTACAATTGTTGGAAGAGCCTGATGAATTCCGCTAGGATCTACATGAGTACGGAAAATTCTCAGCGGACTCTATGGACAGATCACTTGTTGATTCAGATGTGCCAACTGCTAATTAAAAAAATCTTGAAAATTAAGGTGCCGCTAAAAATTAATTTTTTGTGTGGCATCTTTGCAGATGTGTAATCCTTACCAAGGGTAACCTATTAAAGCGGAATTGGCATAAGAATGAACACTGCAAAATTTGTCTACCTAACGAGATGGTTAAGCACCAATTTTTGATGTCCAAGTTCGCACATTCTATATAGTTAGTCATCCAACTAGCTTCTAACAATTAAAACAGAAATAAATTTTGTTCGGTTAAATGATCAAGTTATAGATGGCTTTACAAAACCTCTACTAGCACGTAATTTTGAAGAGTTCAACCATAATCTAAATTTGATTAAGTTATGATTAAGGAAGGCCATTACAAACAGAAATAAATGTGACATTGGTATACATACATGTACGAGTCGGTATAGCTCTCTTGTAGGCTAGTTCCTCAAAGGACACCATATAAATATAACCCAATGACGCTTGGGCTGACCACCCAGCAAAACATTATTGACATTATTGTCGATTGACATAAATATCTATAGTTATATTGATTTGTTGTCACTAGATACTATATCTATACCTCAATATCTAATAATAAAAACAAAAATGTTTCCCACGTCCTTTGCCATTGAAGTTGAGAGAAATTTACCTAGTAATAAAAGTAAAAGTGTTTCCGTCGTCCGTCATGAAGCTACCTCTAACTTCCCACCAGTTCTACCATCGGTAGGTTGAAAAAACAGATCGATCGCTTGGTGTGGGCCAACACGGTCTAGCGTCCAACGCTGGGAGCTGCCTTCTCGGGCGCATTTGCTAGGTTGCACGTCCTCTAGTCAGGCTCCAGGGAGACAAAAAAAAAATGGCTGATTGGTTGTTGGTCTCCCTCCACGAGCGTGTGCCTTGTGTGGTTCTTAAAGCAGCGTTGGGTCTAGCCCGAGAGAATCGACCGTTTCCAGCGAGCCATCTAAAATAGGAATCTCAAAGCAACACTAGTTGTGCAACTTTCAGGTTGGGGTAAGTGAGTTTGTTCCGCTCACTATCCATAATCTCCTACACCTACTCCATTCTAATCAACACACAACCATGCTTCAGGTCAAAAAAGTTGTAGATAAAAAAGATGTGCGTCGTTGATATGATTCCATTCCTATAATCGGTTTCGAGTTCCGTTATCTGTAAAATATAAATTTTGTGTTCATGTTCAGAAACTTTTTGAGTGAATTTCCTCAAATTTTTCAGACTTGGTCGATGGTTTAAAATTTCCTCTGAGTAACCTCACCATTCCGCACAACTCTTGTGTTGTAAGTTTTTCATTTCGATGGATGTTAATAGATGTAAATAAGTAGATTTGCAACTCGCTAGTATAGTGTATCTTGTACACACGTGGGAGTTTATTTGGGTGTAGTGTAGCGCGTTGCTCAACCTCTCAGTTGCCCCTCCTGACCATCTAATTCATCGGTCCTCAGTTTCTTCATCGATTGTTTTGATGACTGCAATATATCCATGGTGGTTACCGTCGTGGAATTTCTTCATCGATTGTTTTGATGACTGTAATCCATGGTGGTTACTGTCGTGGAATTTCCGTGCGCCGTCATCGTGGAATGGACTAACATCTAGAGAGCATGCCCCAGGAAAACCAAAATGGGTGCAAGATACCAAAGGGGCCTCTAACATTCCCCTGCCACGCATGATTTTCAAGCGATCGGGGCCATCCTACATTCTCCGTTTCACGCACGATTTGCAAGCGATCATGCCAGATGGCAATAAAAAAAATGACTTGAGTCCGAGATTTGGTTGTGTCCGCGGCGGGGCGCGCCACATGTAAACGACGTTTACCGTCGGGCACGTCCCCCGGTGGGCTAGAACGATGCACAATCGGCCTGGCCGGCGAGGTTGCGGAGCGCACAGAGGACCTTCCTGTAGAGGCGATTCCCGGCAAGGTTGAGCTGGTCGATACTGCTGATGGGATCGGGCCGGCCAGCTGGTTCATGCCGTAGGCGTCGATGACGGACGGGATGTCTTCACCACGACACGCTCGACCTATATCTCGCTCGTTGACTATAGGTTGGGTGGGTGCCGACTGGCGTCAGTCGATGAAGCTCGATTACGGACGGCAAGTCCTCCCGGGCCAAGAAAATAAGGAAGCACACTTGACCTGAGTACAGCAGTGCACGCATGGGTGTGCTTGTTCTTGCAATAATCCTAGACCTTAGGATGTTTTGGCTTATGGGGACTTTTACCGACTGACGTATTGTGTTGGTTGAGTTTTGATTCTCTCCGTGAAAACGGGGCCACGTTCTGATTCTGTAGCCTGCTTGGTGTAGTCCGTAAGAAAATTTCATAGATGTTTTCAGTAAGTGTAGCATTAGGACATCTTCAACAGGTAGATCCAAAACGGCAATCCAAACGGTCCGTCTTCGTCTGTTTGGATCGATACGCGGATAGGTTGGTGGTGGCTGTCTCAGCAGGCCGACTTATATTGCCCTCCCCGCCAGCTGTCAAGGATGAAGCTCTTCCTATAATGATGATGGACGCTAATGGCTCGTCGCTGGCTTCACGCATGTCCTATATGATTTCCGCGTTTCCGTTGATTCACGCGCACGGCGGCTCCGGTTTCCCGCTTGCGGTCGGTTGGCGTTTCTCGCCGCGGCTGGAAAACTTCGTGCGCCTAACGGCCATTTCCCGCCCAAGACGCTATAAGAATGCCCGCCGGCGTGACGAGGAGCACCACCCCCATCGACACCGAAAACAAAAAATCGATTGATGCCTCGCCAGAATATCGCCAACTAGAACAACATCAGGGCAATGAGCCTATCTAGCTTCCCTCGGAGGTCCGATGAGGAGGTCGAGATCATGGCCACGGAGATGGCCCGCCAGCAGGCTGACGACGAGGTGGCCGCATTCGAGCACGGAGGCGATGTGGCTCAGCACGCGCTCGTGGAGGTGGTCAAGGCGGCGGCATAGCGGGCTCATTAGGCTCTGGCGGAGGAGGCGGTGGCCAAGGAGGCCGCCGCAGTGGACATGTGTGGTGTATGCCACAAGGTAGCCATGGATCTCTTGGAGACGGTGGCGCGCGACGCTGCCACCATCGTCGTGCAAGAGCATCGCCGCACCACCGCGGCGCGCAAGGAGTCGGCGGAGGTGGTGGCAATCGACACCGCGGTCAATGCGGCACGCATGGATGCGGCGGCGCTGCCACCATCATCGTGCAAGAGCATCGCCGCACCGCCGCGACGCCCATGTAGTTGACGAAGGCGGTGGCGATCGATGTTGCGGCCAATGAGGCACGCATGGATGCGGCGGCGCACGACAAGGCCTACCATGCCGCCGATGCAGAGGAGAAGGGCCGCGTGGCGCAGGCGGCGGCCTTTGCTATGGCTTGGGGGCTCCTGGGCAAGTAGGAGGCGGAGGAGGAGTAGGACCCCTGGCAGGTGCAGAGGACGCACCGCAGGTCCACTACAAGAGACCTTGACCGTCGGGAGCGCAACGAGGAAGCGTCCGCAGCGCGTCAGGCGAGTGCAGCCACGACAACGGCGATGCGCGACGCGGCGCTGGTCGCAGCAGCAGCGGCGGAGTAGGAGAGTAGGAAGCACTGGGCGGCTGAGCTCAACGGCGTCATGGTCCGCCGTGAGGATGAATGCCACCGGGTTGCCGAGTGCAGGACCGACCGCACCGCTCGGCCGCCAAGCAACGCCGCCAGGAAGAAGCCATCTAGGTTACACAGGCGGTCATCGACGGGGACGGACTCGGTGGCGGAGAGTAGAGGTGTAGGGGCCGGCGTACTTACAGCTTCTTTATTATTTATATATTAGATGCGAGCCTTTTTATAATTGGGCTGTTGAACGTAATGAATCATCAACTAGCATAATGTGTCACTTACAAGCTGAGCCCAATAGCCGACGGGCGGACACTCGGGAGCTCTGCGCGCTGTCCGCGAAGACGCATACATTTCTTAAATTTGGTGAACGAGTGTGTCATGGCGGATGAATCGACGCTTTTGGCTCATGCCCCTGAATCGCACCCCTAGAGTGTGCGCGGCCGGTCCGTCTACGCGCGTGGACCTGGTGGACACGATGGCACCATCACCTCCTATCTAATCTGTGACGTGCACGACAAGGAATACTCACTGTAGTCTAGGCTTAGTCGTATCATGTAGGATCTCTATCCCTGTAACCCTATATCCGGATCCTTTATAAGACGGATCCTGGGAGCCCTTGGGACAATAACAGCTCATTGTAATCACACACTTTTGCCTTATAGTGAATTATAGCAACACGTAGGATCTCGCCGCTGTTGCCAGGTCTGAAGCTGGGTAACTCGTGTGACCTCGTCCCGGTGACTCCTCGCCCCATGGCTCCCTCTCTCTCCCCCTCGTGAGGATCCCCTCACCGGAGTACCATCAAATACGCAACGACAGTGGTGAAATCAATAAAAATAGGCGCGTGTGTGCTTGGTAAAATAAAATAAAATCCGACGTCTACTATGAAAAAAAAACTTACCAAAACATGTTGCAAAATGCACTCATGATGGGATGGTAGATTGTTGATATGCTTCTATGTTTTATGGTCCCACTTATTATTAGGAATGGGACGAGAAAGGTTCTGAAAGAAAATAAGCCAACCACCAACCTCTGTAACCGAGAAACATAAATGCAAAATGTGTTCTAAGGCCCTTTGTATATCTTTTCATAGGATATTTTTATGCATCTTTGTGGATATTGTCAATTCGAGGTTTTGGCCTTGAAGTTTATATTTAATACAGTATATGTGTGAAGAAACAAAAGAGAAAGGTCACCTGATTCCAATCATAACATTTGCAAAAATCAGTTGATCCTGATAATGACAATGGATTTCTGAGAGAAAATCAAAGCTTGGACATTGAATTCTTGCTTCCATCCTATTCCCTTTTTCCATTCATGTAGGCTGGAACCAATTTTACGAATAAAACAGAAAGAATATTGCATTCAATTGTCTGAATATGAGCATGCAAAGAGTGTGTCTCTGCTCAATATGTATGTCATCTCCTGTTTTCTTTACTGTCGCATTGGTAGCTTTAAGATTTTGGAGAAAGCTGCAAGGAACATCAAATATTCTTTTAAATGAAGTGGCAGATATATTATATACAAATGTGTAGAGCAATATCAATCTCATTTTGCAGTGTAAACTTATAGAATGCAAATAAAATTAGCCATTGAAATTTGTGCAAGAAATGGGTAAGGTGGAACCATCATTCACGCGTAATTTGTTCATAATATCTCTCCGTCGCAATATTGAAACTATCAGGTGAAAATAGCTGAAACACCCGTGAAAGAATTAACACGAACAGAGTATATATGTCAACGAAAAGATGTGCACAATAATAGTTGCAAGAGGGTCTTAATGGATCTTACAGTAGAATGATGTGGCAAACAGGGGTAGTGATAAATGTCATCTATTTCCTCCATAGGTTCAGGTCTTTTGCCGTCACTCAAGTAGTGGATCTACACTCGTTAGCTTTAACATACTCTTTTGTACACTTTGATAGCCCATACATAGGAAACTGAATGCACAAATGGAATAAGATCAAATATATAAAACCAAGGACCATCTTAAGATCCTCCAATTCTAGCAATTGATATGTGTAAGTCAGCTTACCCACATAAGTGCAAGCATACCAAATTTCTCTACTTGGCTGATCTTGTAAGCTCCTTGTTCCAGTAGGCTTCTAGTAGGCGAGTCTCGTTGATGTTTCTTTCTGAACTTCCATTGACATCACCTAATGATTCTTATAGTTTTCTTTTGAAGGGTCTACTACTCGATTCTGAACTTTTGACAGCGACCATCGTTCTTTGATCCAACAAAATCTTAGGCAATGATCTAAGAGAATATCCATCCACTTAGTTGTGCAAACATGGTTCCCACTTCAGGTAGAAACCAAATTGGTTGGCACAAATTTTGCCGGATCACTTGACCTCTATACTCCCAGATTCGGCGACATGCAAAATGATCTTCCATTGGACCACTTGAGGTGACAAATCTTTGACCATGGATGTCCGCATATCTACCATCTTATTTTGGCAGCAAGAGATTATTTTCAGTACTGGTAGATACAAACACCGTAGGAATCGTTGTTCCAAAAATGCAGAAATCAATGTAAATTAATCAATTGGAGCGGATGCTGAGAAGATGAACAATCTAGGCCAACAAACAGATCCAAACAAAGACATGAAGACCTACCCTGCAGTCCACGCTTAGCAAGAGGAGAACCATCACGGGCAGCTGCCGGGCGAAGAGTAATATCCAGCAGTCCATAATGCCGATGTGGAGCCGAAGGAGACGCTGGCTGGCGGAAGCACCGCATGTACTCATAGTACACTAACCTGCTGAAAAAAAAAATAACCAGATTGGATCATTTTCTCCTTTTATTATCTATAATTCTAGTAGTTGTTTGCCTTCTTGTGGTGCTGATAATGTTCTAGAGATATCTGAAGTTTTGTTCAGTTCTGGCATTGAAACAACTGGCTTCAATTTAGAAAAGGTTATCAGTAAGTCAAGTAATGTAGACTACCTGAATAATTCATCCAGGGAACAGAGTGGCCGGCAGGTTGTCCTTCACCAGCCTGTTGCACAACACAATGACGCTCGAGCAACGGAGATGCGCTAATGACCAGGAAGGAGAGACGCCACCCCCACAGTTCATTGTCTTCCTGCCCGAGCCGAAACCGGCGCTCCACCATCAGCATCAAATCCACTGCGCCCCCTCGCAGCGCCGCCCACCCTTGTCTTCTTGCCGGAGCTGAAAACAGCTGAAAACCGGCGCCCCACCATCCAGCATCAAATCCACTACGCCCCCGCCGCACGATGCAGCAGCCCCGACAGCCGCGCTGGCGTGGCATCAAGGAACTCGGCAGTCACGCGAGCCCCGTCGGCCGACCTCTCCATCCGCGCCGGATAAGCCCTTCCCCTCGACATTGTGTTGTGCTCTGCCATCGCCCTCCTGCGGCGTCTGGCGTGGTGGCCAAGAGCGGAGGAGATGATCAGGAGTGTCCTAGCCCCACCTCATCCCAGTGACCACGGAGAAAATACCGACGGCCTTCTAGCAGGACAGAAAAAGGAGACCGGTCAAAGCGGTGGATTTTCTTTTGGAACATACCAGGATCCATCGAGGAAGAAATAAACACCGCTGTAAAAAGGGCGGGCTACAGTAACCCAAATCAATGAGATTTTAGCAAAAGGGTTCAGCTTTGATATAGGTAGATATATTTGCCCTGTATAAACTAGAGATTGTATAAAGAATATCGTAACACATAAATACAAGATTACCCGGAACGATATCTATGCAAAAATAGAAAGAACCGTGATTTTAGCGATCTGTTAAGGTTGCACGCTTTTACATCTTTGCCCTCTATCTCATGTTTTTTTTTTTTTGAGAGCCCCTCACGATTGATTGTTGGGTATACATATGCCATTGTTTCTCAGAAAATATACTCTGCTATAGACTATAGACGAGGACCAAACAAGGATACCTGGTAAGGTAATTTCTCCATATGGACAAGTGTAGGAACCGCTTCCATAAGTCGATCATACTCTCGGTGCTTCTTCTCACGAGCTTTGCTACCGATGTGCAGTGTAAGTTGCAGATAAACTCACGATCTACCAATTTTGATGATTTACTTGTCTTTCATTACCAACCTTCCAGGGTCTAGCAGTCAAAGCACATAATATCCAATTACTTTTTTACTTCTTCAGAAGTTCTTACGGCTTTTCCAAGTGATTGTGTATTCTTTGTTGTACGAATGTATGAATTACTTCTTAGTTGATAAACAGATACTATTTTGAATACTAATTGCTTTTATATTTCATAGGCAGAATATTGGAAGACATGGAAGTCGTTAAAATTAATATTCCGGGAATGTGTGTCCGTCAAGCGTGTGGCCAGTCGGGTTGCTTCTTCTGCTGTTTACTATAAAGACTAAATGCTATGACACAGTCGATGAGTGCATGACTGATTGTCCCAAGGCTCCTTCCCTAGACCTAGCGGACACGATGGTACCACTGCCCCCTATCTAATCTGATCATATAGTTTTTCAAGGATTGTGGGCCCATGAATATTTTAGATAATAATAAACTCATAAGGTTTGCATTTCATGAGTTCAGAATTATGTTAAATAATAATTGTATACGAACGTGGGTCACTATGATGCCTTCTGGTGTAAGGTAACTCTATTTGAATTGTATTTTTTTTGCCTTGAGTTAAATCTAGACTAACAGATATCTAGATCTCCATCTAAAGTTCTCCATGTTCGAAAATATAAAAAACAGAGACTAAATCATCTCAGCCTTCCAAACAACTCGATCCAATGGTCTATGTTCCTCTTTAGAAATAAACGGATTGGTGCACAATTGATATGTTTTCTAGGGTTTGGGTGACAGAAGCGGCACTCGGGCGATCCGATCGATGATGCGATCTTCTCCTTTCACTTCGATCCCTCCGAAGCTCACCCAGAAATTGAGCTCCGCTCGGGGTGGTTGAGGGAGGGGGGGGGGGCAGTTGCCCCCACCCCTGATACTTATGATATGCACCATATATGCATGTCCGTTGTTTGTATTTACCAATAACTACGTTCATATAATTGTACATTGTTTTTCATTGCTCATTACCAACAAAATATAAAGACGTAGATCCACCACTAACATCAGGGTGCCGCGTTGTATGCTTATTCAGGATAAGTGGAGAAATTTCTCGAAGAAAGGATAAAGGTGATCTCTATTGTGTTTATTGAACTCAATTAAGAGTGTTCCATTTTTATTATGTGTTATCCCCTTTCACCTCTATTTGCAAATACTTATACATTGTAAGCATAAAGATTATATTTATTGTGGTAATGAGCTCACTTATTGTAGAGTAAATGTATCACTCTTTTTCTAGAATTGAGGCTGTGAAATGTTTTTTGCATGTTATTTAAGGAGGTGGTATATTTGGGGATATTTCTTATTAACCTCGCTCTTATTTGAAAATTTTTTTTAGGTGTGCATGCATATTGAGATAAGCAAAGCTATAGCAGAACAATAATAACTAGAGAAATACACAAAACTATGATACAACCATTGGATAGAGCATGAAGGAATAAAAAAAACTGACGTTCTTACGAGCACGTAAAAATTAACACTTCAAGGCTAAAACCGTGAATTGGCAACATCCACAAAGATGCACAAAAATATCCTATGAAAAGATATAAAAAGGTCCTTATAACACATTTTGCCTTTATGTTTCTCGGTTATAGAGGTTGGTGGTTAGCTTATTTTCTTTCAGAACCTTTCTCGTCCCATTCCTAATAATAAGTGGGACCATAAAACATAGAAGCATATCAACAATCTACCATCCCATCATGAGTGCATTTTGCAACATGTTTTGTTAAGTGTTTTTTCATAGGAGACGTCGGATTTTATTTTACTTTACCAAGCACACACACGCCTATTTTTGTTGACTTCACCATTGTCGTTGTGTATTTGATGGTAATCCGGTGAGGGGATCCTCACAGAGGGAGAGAGAGAGAGAGAGAGAGAGAGAGAGAGAGAGAGAGAGAGAGAGAGGAGCCATGGTTGACGAGTCACCGGGACTAGGTCACACGAGTTACCCAGCTTCAGACCTCGTAGCAACGGCGAGATCCTATGTGCTGCTATAATTCACTATAAGGCAAAAGTGTGTTACTACAATGAGTTATGTTGTTCTTTCCCCAAGGACTCCCAGGATCCGGCTTATTATAAAGCATCCGAATCTAGGGTTACAGGGATAGAGATCCTACAGGGTACGATTAAGCCTAGACTACGGTAAGTATTCCTTGTCGTGCACGTCACCAATCCGACTGGCCTTCCCCATGGGCCGGATCTGGTAGCTTGTCTCTGGAACAGATCCCACCTTCTCTGTTTCTGGCAACTGGCTACCTATTTGGGCCATAGGCCTCTCACTACCATCTGTGGGCTACCGGGCTTACCGGAATCAAGAACCTACCATGGTATACCTAGTTGACATATCCATGACAACCACGATCCATAAAGTAAAAAAGGATAAAATTTAAACTAAGAAACTTTCACATTTTTGATGCAAATATATATGTTGACTGGGAGTCATAAAATCTTTCCACGCAAAAAAGCCACGCATCTCAGAGTCATGAGGAAGAGAGAAAATGTGATACCAAATAGAAATGGCTTTTAACAACCACTGCTTGATGACACCGAGGGCATGCCCTCAAAGACAGTGGTCATCGATCAAGGATACAAGGCACCATCCACGTTGCCCAGAACACTATACTCGGACTAGCTTACCTAAGACCATCAAGTAATAATCAACTCTTGAACTCCCTCTCTCTCTCTCCACAAAGATCCTCGCCCTTGTTCTCCGCTAGCTATGAGCACACCACTGGTCTCTAGGAGGAAGTGGAGGCTATGTTCGCATCGCGAATTCGTTCAAAGGTGATGAACCTGAGAAACGTGATTGCCAAACCAAGAAATTAAACATGACAACCCCAGTTTTCTTCTCCAAGATGTCGAGCATTGCCAATAACATGCAACTGTAGGAAATCCGCTAGATATATGATGAGGAGCTCGTCTCCTTCATATTGACTAGTCTCGGCTAGGATTATGACAATTTGGTCAACACAGTTGGCCTCTTAAAGACTCCTCCCTCCATCAACGATTTGTTATCCCAAGTACTATGTCATGATCAATGCCGAGAACTTCTCGGGAACTCCTCCAATGCTAGTTTTGAGTCCTCTGCCAATCCCATCGTGCGCTCTTGCATGTTTTGAGTCCTCTGCCAAATATCGTTGATGGTGTTTTCAAGAAAATGGTGATGATGAGAAGGAGATGCACGCTTACGATGTGGACAATAACTGGTACTGCGATACGGGGGCTAGAAACCACATTACTAGGGAACTCAATAATCTCATGTTTCGTGATAGGTACAAGGGTCGTGACAAGGTGAACACTGCAAGTGGACAAGGTATGCATATTTATAATGGTGGTCATTAAATAGTTCATACCCATGTTCAAAACTTGCATCTTCGAAGTAGCTTGCATGTTCCGATGCATCCAAAAGCCTTGTATATCTGAATCAGTTTCTATAAGATAATTGTGTCACACAGAAAATAATCCATATAGTACGGTGTGTATGTGGTCTTTATCCGCTTATTTCGTACATGGTGTTTCCTAGGAAGAATTATTTTGTTGGTGTGAAGCCATCTCAGGCAAAGTGGCATAGTTGTCCAGGTCATCCGTCGATTGAAATTTTTAAGCAAACTCTCCACAAAAATAAACATTCATTTGTTAGAGATTTCAGCATAGAGTCTATTTCTCATTCCTGCCATCAAGCTAAGAGCCATCGAGTCATTAGTTACCATAGCCTTTGTGAGTGTTTCCACAGTTTCTCTTCAGTTAATCTTTTCTTCCTGCTCCTACTTTTGTTGAGCATCACAATTATTATGTAAGCTATATTTATTACTGTGGCAAGTTCTCATGGATATATCATATCAAAAATAAGTATGGAATTTTTCATGCCTTTATCAATTTCCAAAAACTTGTTGAACATAAACTTGATAGAACAATTCTTAAGGTTCAATTAGATTGGGGAGGAGGATATGTGAACTTAAACTCCTCCTTTAAAAAACAAGGAATCTCACATCATGTCGCATCCCCCCCACCCCACGTGTATATCAAGAAAATGGTTTCGCTGAACGCACACACATATATTTCAGGTAGGTCTAGCTCTTCTTGAAAATGCTTCTATGCCTCTAAAACTGTAGGATAAGGCTAACCCAACCGCCTTGTTTATGGTGTAATAATTTGGGTGCTATGTAGGTGTCAGCAAATCCTTTGTTTCATACCCTCTCCTCTACGAAAGTCCTCTTTTACTCTATTTATGTTCCTATCTCTATCGTTATCTCCCTATTCTCTCTCAATTAAATGAGGGGGTATCTTTTCTCGTTCCAAATTTGAAGTACCTTTTCTTTTGCCCAAAGAAAAACCGACTCCCACATTCCCGCTCGTGTTCCCTGTTCGGAGTATAGCCAAGTGGTAAGGCATTGGTCCGTCATAAAGCTCCTAAGGATGTGTTGATGGACAGGTTGGGCTAGAACACGAATCGAAACATCCCCCAATAGTCCATTTTCTCGGCTTAAAACCGATATGGTAGGGAAGGGCCTTTCATTTCAATGTTATGTCCTATCCCTCTCTTTTTTTGCATCTTGTTCGACTAGCTTGCTTTCCTCATATTGAAATCGTTTGATGGATTCCAATATTACTGGGGTTCTTTCATGTTATGATGATGCTTTTAAGATGATGAAGAAATGTTAATAATGGATTCGTCACTCCATACCTTGAAGCTACAAAGTCCGATGAATGTTGAATATCTCAAACTTTTGTGATCTTTGAATCCAGGCACCACGGACTGGTGGTATTTCCCTTTTCTTATTGGCAGGGCTAAATATATTGAGATAGATTTTCACTATACGAGAAAAGGATTCTAAATAAGAAACTAGAGATTCAGTTTGTTCCGTCAACGGATTAAGTTGGAGATGGATTTACATAACGTCAACTTGACCAAGTTCTAATTGAGGGAGGGTGCTGGCGTGTAGTCAACACGTCCGTTGGGAACCCCAAGAGGAAGGTGTGATGCGCACAACAGTAAGTTTTTCCTCAGTAAGAAACCAAGGTTATCGAACCAGTAGGAGCCAAGAAGCACGTGAAGGTTGTTGGTGGAGGAATGTAGTGCGGCGCAACACCGGTGAAACCGCGCCAACGTGGAACCTGCACAACACAATCAAAGTACTTTGCCCCAACGTAACGTGAGGTTGTCAATCTCACCGGCTTGCTGAAAACAAAGGATTAAACGTATCGAGTGGAAGATGGTGTTTGTTTGCAAAGAAACGAAAAAGGTAGAATGTATTAATGTAAAGAATGGACCGGGGTCCACAGTTCACTAGTGGTGTCTCTCCAATAAGATAACTAACATCTTGGGTGAACAAATTACAGGTGAGCAATTGACAAATAAAGATTCAATACATATCAACGATGATTACTATGTGATTTAATCGGGGCATTACGACAAAGTACATAGACCGCTATCCAGCATGCATCTATGCCTAAATAATCCACCTTCAGGTTATCATCCGAACCCCTTCCGTATTAAGTTACAACAACAGATAATTGCATTAAGTATGGCGCGTAATAAATCAACACCATATTAGCAAAGCATCAATGTTTTATATACGTCCATTTTGCATCACTATTTTATATCATAATTTGCTGTTATTCATTGATATATTTCATATTTAGAGATGATACTTATGTTATTTCTTCTATTTTGCATGTTTCGTGATCATTGGAGAATTATTCACCGGGATTTGCGGAAAAAGCACCGTCGGGACGCCATATTTACGAAGATCAACAATTGACGGAAATTACATGGAAATTCCTATTTTTCCAGAAGACGAAAAGCCAAAAGGGGAGCCGGGAGGAGCCACCATGGCCCCCATAGGCCGGCGCGGACCCCGCCAGGCGCGCCGCCTTGTGGGGAGGGGCCACACCCCTCGCCGCCTCTCCTTCGCGTACTTCTTCATCCCGAAAACCTAAGACCTGAGAGTTACGGAGAATTGAGAGCCGCCTCTGCGTGGCGGAAAAACACAAGAGAGAAAAGAGCCCTCTCAGGAATCTCGGGGAAATTCCCTCGGAGGAAATCACGCCATCGCCATCATCATCGAGCTGGACATCATCTCCATCGCCATCACCATCATCTCCATCATCTACACCTCCATCTCCACCGCTGCATCTCGTCACCGCTCTAACGATTTGGGTTGGATCTTGATTGTTTGATAGGGGAAACTCTCCCGGTGTTGATTACTACTTGTTATTGATGCTATTGAGTGAAACCATTGAACCAAGGTTTATGTTCAGATTGTTATTCATCATCATATCACCTCTGATCATGTTCCATATGATGTCTAGTGAGTAGTTCGTTTAGTTCTCGAGGACATGGGTGAAGTCTAAATGTTAGTAGTGAATTATTGTTGAGTAGTATTCAATGTTATGATATTTAAGTTGTGGTGTTACTCTTCTAGTGGTGTCATGTGAACGTTGACTACATGATACTTCACCTTTATGGGCCTAGGGGAGTGCATCTTGTATTCGTTTGCTAATTGTGGGGTTGCGGGTGACAGCAACCTAAACCCCCGTTAGTATATCGGTGCAAGAGGGATAGCAGGATCTCAGAGTTTAAGGCTGTGGTTAGATTTATCTTAATTACTTTCTTGTATTTGCGGATGCTTGCAAGGGGTATAATCACAAGTATGTATTAATCCTAGGAAGGGCGGTGCATTAGCATAGGTTCACCCACACAACACTTATCAAAACAATGAAGATTAATCAGCCGTATGAAGCGAAAGCACTAGACTAAAATCTCCGTGTGTCCTCAAGAACGTTTGGTCATTATAAGTAAACAAACCGGCTTGTCCTTTGTGCTAAAAAGGATTGGGCCACTTGCTGCAATTATTTCTCTCGCATTTTATGTACTTGTACTTTATTTATCTGCAATATTAAAACCCCCTGAATACTTGTGAGCATTTACGTGAATCCTTCATCGAAGCGCTTGTCAACACCTTTCCTCGTTGGGTTCGACACTCTTATTTATCAAAAGTACTACGATACACCCCCTATACTTGTCGGTCATCAAGATTATTTTCTGGCGCCGTTGCCGGGGAGTGAAGCGCTATTGGTAAGTGGAAGTGGTAAGGAAACTTTTACTGTACGTGCTGATTTTGTTTCTGCTTGCTACTATAAGTCATTATGGAGAGATCCTCCCTTGAATTTCTATTTGGGAAATCTACTACTACTGCAACGGTAGTGGATGAGGCGGTGAGGAAGTAATACCATATAAAATACCTATGAAAATTATTGAACGTGTTGTGGATAACGCTATGAAGGGGATGGCTGTTCATCCTGGAGATCATTGTTTTTACAATTATGCGGGTTATTCAAATGTGCGGGTATTTCAATGGATGAAGTTAGGAAGAAATTATTTGTTATGTCGCTATCTGGTAAAGCGGCGCATTGGTATAAACTGTTGAAGGATGGGCGTTCTCTTGATTGGAAGGATATTGTGCCTGTATTTTACTCTAAATTCTATCCTCCAAGTGAAATTCACAAAGACCGCAACCGTATACACTACAAGAAAAGTTCTGATAGACAACGTCCCAAAATCGTCAACTAAGGGGCATTTTTCGTCGCCTATGGGCCTAACCCGACGATATGGGTTCCGTTCGAAGCTGCGTCGAGCAAAGTCCAACGACGATTTTTCGGTCCGTCGCGCTTGGGCGCCTTTTCGGCCGTTCGGGAAGTGTTTCGGGAGCCCGTTGGCGACGTCATGCAAGCGACGCGTGCGCGCGTTCCGTTAACGTGCGGCCCCGTGGTAGATGGTAGGCACCGAGAGCCTGCGTCTTAGCGGGCGGGCCGGATGACATAGTTTGACCGGTCAACTATATAGTGGGCTGGTCCATTAGTTACGTGGGCCGGGCCTAACCTCTAAGGTTATTGGTCAAAACTTAAATGGGCCGCCCATTTAACATGTGGGGTCCACCTTACATGGGCCGGCCAAGAAGCAAGTGGGCGGAAAAACGTGGGTCCCACTTTCTGTTAAAAGGCCCATTTAGTGTGTGGGGTCCACCGTATAGCAAGTGGGCCGGCCCAACAAGCTAGTGGGCGGGCCAAAAACACAGTGGGTCCCACTTTCAGTTAAAGGGTCGGCCCATTTAGTTTGTGGGGTCCACCATATAGCAAGTGGGTGCCCAACAAATAGTGGTGGGCCAAAACACAGTGGGTCCCACTTTCTGTTAAGGGCGCCCATTTAGTATGTGGGGCCCACCATATAGCAAGTGGGATGGCCCACAAGATAGTGGGGGCCAAAACACGTGGGTCCACATTCTGTTAATGGGGGCCCATTTGGTATGTGGGGTCCACCATATAGAAAGTGGGCGGCCCAACAAGATAGTGGGCGGGCCAAAACACAGGTGGGTCCCTTCCTATTAAAGGGCGGCCCATTTGGTGTGTGGGGTCCACCATATAGAAAGTGGGCCGGCCCAACAAGATAGTGGGCCGGGCCAAAACACAGTGGGTCCCACCTTCCTATTAAAGGGCCATTTACCATGTGGGACCACCATAGAGCAAGTGGGCCGGCCCAATAAGCATGTGGAGCCCATTATCGTGTAACCGGGCCGGCCTACTAAAGAAGTGGGCGGCCCAAAATGAAAGTGGGTCCCACACTACTGTAAGTGGGCCGGCCAATCTGTTGTAGGGCCCTACTTGTTTGACTAGTCAACTTGCATTAAATTTCATGAGCCTAAAATCTGATTTCAATGATACACACAAGTACATACACAAATAAAACAAATAAGAAAATTACAAGGCAATTAATGTGCCCAAATAAAAAAATTACATAGAATCATTGAGGACTTCTATTAGCATCATCAATAACACGTTGACATTTGGCAATCGCCTTGATTGAATCTTGTGTACTCTTTGTCAACATATCAGCTACAGATCTTAAAGCAGCAATACCATGTCTTTTATAAAGTACAGCCTTGAGATATTCTTCCGATGAAAGAAATGGTCTAGGTTGACGGCTATGAGAAGATGCATCGAAGAAAGATCAGAACTTTTTGTGGGCCTTGGTAATGAAGATTGCTTCATCACAACTGCATTCTGATAATAATGCAAAAAGAGTTAAACGATGAACTATGCAAACATTTATTATGCAATGTAGATATAAGATAATAACAAGTTGCATAAATAAGACATGTATGGAACTTGTACTAAGCACAAACTTACATCATAATGTTGCACAGGGTCGCTACAGATCCTTTTTTGGCGACTATCTTCTAATGATGACTGCTTCATTAAAACTGCATTCTGGTAACATTGTAAACATAGTTACAACAATTAACTATTCAAACATGTATTACGCAGCATGTAGCAGAAATAAGCACAAGATAAGATAAGATGCATGTACTAAGCACATACTGGCTCACTGCAGGTCCTTCTCTTGCGTGCACTAGTCGTGGTCAACATGCCTATCATTTTAGGTTCAGCCATCAAGTGAAATGCTAATCCTCCTGCTCCATTGTCCTTAATCTGTGTTTAGATATCACATTTAAGACCAAGTCAGCTGGTTTCAAATAACAAAAAACTTGAGCTGCCAAATGAATAAGCCAATATTTACCAGATATCAGATTAAAACCAACTAGATGTTGCTTTGCATGAGATACGAATTTCAGACATTCAGATTTAGAGTAGGGTAATGCCAAGGTTTTACACATAAAATGGCATTAAGAATGACCAAATGTCAGGTTCAAATCACCCTCGAAGTTTCTCCAAGACAAGCATATCAACATAGTAAAGCATGAATGACATTGCTATGGCAGGGTTCCAAGTGTTAATCTCTTGCATAAGAAACAATGCATATAGGTTATAGATAATAACGGAAGTAAACTGCCAAAATTACCAACCACGAACTCAGATTCCAACCTTACCTAGCGTCCCCGCTGTTAATGTTGGATGTTCTAATAAGTGGTTCGCATGATCAATCCCTAGGAAAAATAACATTGACAAGTCAGTCTACGATAATACAAAGACCAGACATGCACGCAGCAATAACTATATAAGCTAAAGACGAGGTATAAGAGCAAGCAGATTGGAAATGCACATAGCATGATTATAAAAGCAGTGTGAGAATAGCAGACACGAGAAAACAGCTAGCGGTGAGCTAATGACGTGGTATAAGAACAAGCAGATTGGAAATGCCCATAGCACGACTATAAAAGCAGTGCGACAATAGCATGCAGTACAAAAACAGTTGGCAGCAAATGAATGGGTACAAGGCTATAAATATGTGGATGCACACAGGTGTCAGTAGAATGAACAGGATGGTAGCGACCGGATAATGCTTTTGTACTGTACAATATTTAAACAAACTTCATGCGAAGCAACACATCAAGAAATTTAACGGCATATGAGATCTGCAAATAACTACACAAAACATGGCTAAAGAAACACCACGATCTAACGGGCCAGCGTACTAGCCAAGCTGCAGCGGGGTGGACGGGCGGCGGCAACTTGCAGGCAGCGGCGGCGAAGCGGGAGACGATGAATACCAGTAGGTGGAAGCGGCCGGGTGGCAAGGTCGGTGAAGTTGATACAGTGCGCGAGGTAGTCGGTGGCGAGGTCGGCGTGAAGCGGCGTGGTCGGTGGCGAAGCGGCGGGGGGCGGTGGTGGGGATCAAGCACGCTCGGTGGAGGAATGGGGCGAAGCAGATCTAGTACTGTAGAGAGAGAGCTTTGGCGTGTGAGAGTATTTTTGAGCTAATGGGGCGAATGGTTGGTGGGTGGGTGTGGGCTGTGGGGAGGGTTCGGGATCTAGGCAAGATATTTCATTGTTACCGAATGAGCCCTCCATGGTCGGTGGGTTGTAGCTTCCGGACCAGGGTTAAAACTGGTCACGGGATTTTCGAATGGATGCGGCGGGATGATTTGGCGCGTGGCCGAAATTTTCAGTTTCAAGCTACGAGCAGAACGACAAAAATAATGTTCTTCCCCAGGGAGCTCTCATTTCTTCCTCTTCTCTTTCTCTCTCGAGTCTCTCCCACTCCCCGGCTCCTCTCCCCCTTCTCTCCGGCGGCCTCGCCGGCCGGAGACGAGGCCGACTTCTCTCTGTATATTGTACACCCTCCGAACTAAATTAATTGATTCAACTTTCCTTAGACGTGTATGTATCTAGAGTAAAAACATGTGTGGATACATCCATATTTAGATAAGCAAAGTTGAGTCAGCTAATTTGGATCCGAGGGAGTTAGTGTTGTTGTAAGCTTAGATCCAGTGTTTCCCATGAGCAGAATGGCGCAATGGAGTCGGGGATCTCGTCATCGGCTTCAGATCTGGCCTATGGTGAATCTGGCGGATCTTGCCGGCCAAACCCCGATCTGGTGCCATCAATGTGATGGCGCTAACGGTGAGGCTTGCTTTGGTCAGTGCTTCAGATCTGGCCAATGGGGAAGTCAAGCTGCTAAAGTTCACAAGCTCGGGGCATACGACGGCGTCATCCGTCTTGCCGTGCACATCTTGGACTTTCGGCCCTTCTCGGAGCCAATATGCCGTTTGAGGCCCTTCTTCTCCTTCGTCCTGGCGACTACGGCGACACCATCCCAAGTGGTGCGTCCCACGGAGTTCTGGAAAGGATGCGGAGCAGAGATCTGATGTGCGGTCGAGAAGGACTCGATTGATTTTCTTCTATATGTTTTGGGGTCCTTTTTGTAAAGTTGCAGGTTCTATTAGTTATTGTCTAGTACTTTTGGTCCTCTATGTAATTTTTTGGACTAGTTTCCATTGGCACTGATAAACTTGAATTTTGACAAGTTCACGGGAAAAAAATTCCTTTGCACATATGGCCTATCATGTATAAACATTCTTGAGATTTAAACTATATGTAATGTGCCATGCATTAACCCTAAACCATATATATGTAACTAACCCTAGCTGATCAAACCCTACTTAATTAAAACAAATAACCCTAAACTATACGCATGCACTTTATGCGCAAAGGCGCGGGTGCCTCTAATAATGTGTGTGCGCACTCGATCGATGATCCCTAAACCTTATACAACCCTGAAACCCTAATCCCTAATCCCTAAACCCTAAACACCCTAAACACTAAACCCTAGACCCTAAAGCCTAACCCTAACCCTAAACCCTAATTAAACCCTATATATAGGCCAACGACACTTAATTGTGCATCAAGCAGGCCAGGGGTGCCTCGCGGTCCTCTAATTAAATTAAATGTGCCATGCATTAACCCTAAACCATATATATGTAACTAACCATAGCTAATCAACCCTACTTAATGAAAACACATAACCCTAAACTATACTAGCTATAACCCGATCTAATAAAAACATGCTCTATATATAGCAGCTAGCTAGCAAACCGTAGATTAACACCAATTAATATATACATGGCCTATATCGATCATGTTGTATAACATATCCCTGAGATTCATTAATTAATTATATAATTATCGTGATAAATTAATTAACTTTAATTTTGACAAGTTCTCTCGAATGAAAACACATTTGATTAAGTTGCCTCATAATATATATATATAATTAGTGTGCATGCATGGCCTACCATGCATTCGTGCATATATTTTAATGTATATTTGAACATATTCTTGGGGATTTCAATCTCTCTGGTTGCAGCCATACAGAAGGTGGAAAGCCAGGGGAAGCGGAGACGTCGAGGTGGACTGATGGGCTGCAGTGGGCCGGCCCGGTCTTTTATTCACTCCCGCGCCTCCCTGATGACCCACAAGTATAGGGGGTGTATCGTAGTATCTTCGATAAGTAAGAATGTCGATCCCAACGAGGAGCAGAAGGTGTTGGCAGCAGTTTCGATGAAGGATTCACTGTAAATGCTCACAAACAAGTATTCAAGGGGTTTTGATGTAACAGATGAATAAAGTACGAGTAAGTAAAATGCGAGAGAAATGCAGGAGTGGCCCAATCCTTTTTAGCACAAAGGACAAGCCGGTTTGTTTACTTATAATGACCAAACGTTCTTGAGGACACACGGGGATTTTAGTCTAGTGCTTTCGCTTCATGTGGCTAAATAATCTTCATTGTTTTGATAAGTGTTGTGTGGGTGAACCTATGCTAATGCACGCCCTTCCTAGGACTAATACATACTTGTGATTATACCCCTTGCAAGCATCCGCAACTACAAGAAAGTAATTAAGATAAATCTAACCACAGCCTTAAACTCTGAGATCCTGCGATCCCTCTTGCATCGATATACTAACGGGGCTTAGGTTTCTGTCACTCCGGCAACCCCGCAATTAGCAACCGAATACAAGATGCACTCCCCTAGGCCCATAAATGGTGAAGTGTCGTGTAGTCGACGTTCACACGACACCACTAGAAGAATAACACCACAACTTAAATATCATAACATTGAATATTACTCAACCATAATTCACTACTAGCATTTAGACTTCACCCATGTCCTCAAGAACTAAACGAACTACTCACGAGACATCATATGGAATACAATCAGAGGTGATATGATGATGAATAACAATCTGAACATAAACCTTGGTTCAATGGTTTCACTCAATAGCATCAATAACAAGTAGAGAATAATGCGGGAGAGTTTCCCCTATCAAACAATCAAGATCCAACCCAAATTGTTACAGCGGTGACGAGGTGCAGCGGTGGTGATGGCGGTGTAGATGGTGGAGATGATGATGATGATGATGGAGATGATGTCCCGCTCGATGACGATGGCGATGGCGTCGATTTCCCCCTCGGAGGAATTTCCGGCGGATTCCTGCCGGAGAGCTCTTTTCTCTCTGGTGTTCTCCGCCGCGAGGCGGCTGTAACTCTTCGTGAAGTCCTCCCCGTGGCTTAGGTTTCGGGACGAAGGAGTACGCGAAGAAAAGGAGAAAGGGGTTGTGGGGCCCCACACCACGGGGGCGGCCAGGCCATGGGCCGCGCCGGCCGTCTGGGCCCAGGCTCCCCTCTTCTTCCCCTTCGGCTCCCTCGTCATCAAAAATAGGATGTGAAATTTCCTTCCACAGTTGATCTTCCGAAATATTGCGTTCGACGGTGCTTTTTCTAGCAGAATCCTGGCTCGGTGCTTGATCCTCCAATAATGATGAAACATGCAAAATAGATGAAATAACATAAGTAGTGTGTCCCAATATGAAATATATCAATGAATAAACAAATTATGATACAAAATAGTGATGCAAATTGGACGTATCAACTCCCCCAAGCTTAGACCTCGCTTGTCCCCAAGCGAAACTGAGCTCGATAAACAAGACCACATGTTTATGGAGTGAAGAGTCGATAAATAAAATACGGACAAGAAGCATCATATTCATTCACACAAGACATTCTAGTAAACAACTTCCTCATATAACTCATCTTGAAATAAGTAAAGAGAAATCACAAGTAAAGGTGCATAAGGAATCATAATTGGTGATGGCAAACTTTGTTCTTGGTCAGAGAACTACTAGCGGATTGTACTTCTAAGCAAAGCTTTTGTATAAGATTTTATAGCTGAGCTTTCATATTCAAGCATAACAATCTCCTCATAATCATTGATAACTTCGAAGTCATATTCATTCAGATAAAATTGGTACTAAACAAGAAAGTATAAAAGACATGATCAACTGAATCATAGCATAAATGATTGGTTCACAACAACTCAATTGCTTGCTTGAGATAGAGAGAAATAGGTTTACTGACTCAACATAAAAGTAAAAGATAGGCCCTTCGCAGAGGGAAGCAGGGATTAAATCATGTGCTAGAGCTTTTCAAGTTTTGAAATCATATAAAGAGCATAAAAGTAAGATTTTGAGCGGTGTTTGTTGTTGTCAACGAATGGTAGCGGGCACTCTAACCCCCTTGCCAAACGAACCTTCCAAGAGCGGCTCCCATGAGGGACGGCATCTCTACCAGCAAGGTAGATCATCCCCCTTCTCTTTTGTTTACACATGTATTTTAGTTTTATTAAGGATGACACTCCCCCCAACCTTGGCTTTCTCAATCCATGGCTAACCGAATCCTCGGGTGCCTTCCAACATTCACATACCATGGAGGAGTGTCTATTGCAAAATTAAGTTGCTTACTGATAAATCAGAGCAAAACATGTGAAGAGAATTATTAATGAAAGTTATTAATTGGGGCTGGGAACCCCGTTGCCAGCTCTTATTGCAAAATTATTGGATAAGCGGATGTGCCACTAATCCATTGGTGAAAGTCCGCCCAACAAGATTGAAAGATAAAACACCACATACTTCCTCATGAGCTATAAAACATTGACACAAATAAGGAGTAGTATAGTTTGAATTATTTAAAGGTAGCACATGAAGTATTTACTTGGAATGGCAGAAAATACCATGTAGTAGGTAGGTATGGTGGACACAAATGGCATAGGTTTGGTCTAAGGTTATGGATGTATGAGAAGCATCTCCTCTCGATACAGGTCTTTGGCTAGCAAGGTTTGATAGCAAGCATAAAGGTTGAGGGAAACAAGCAAATATACATATGATAGAACAATCATGCATCTTTCTCATAAGCACAAGCAATTTTAACTTCAGAATACTAAACTCATTAGCATAGAGATAATAGAGTAGTATATCTAAGTGTATTTCTCTCTTTTATTTAAACATCAGGGTGTTGTTGCTATTGACCAATGCTAAGTTTGCCAAAACCAAATAGATTTACTTGATGCTCCCAAAGTGATATCAATACTCATGTCAAGGGTGATCATATAATGGAGATTGCAAACTAAAATAAGGTGTGCAAAAAGTAAATGATAAGACTTCTCATTAATATTCCATAACGATAACTCACACCAACGGATACATAGATAACCAACTAAGAGAGATACTTCCACATTGCATACTATTCCTTATGATAACTTCCCTACTCATGATATGATACTACTTGATAGTAAAAGATAAAGGTAGTGATGATGTGATACCGCGGCACTCCCCCAAGCTTGGAACAAACCAAGGGGATGCCAATACCGATGATGAATTACTCCTTCGGTGATGGTGGTGATGGATTCCTCTCAAGCTTCTTAACAAGCTCCTTTAAATCTTCTATCTCATAGGTGAGGTTGCGAATCAGTTCCGAGTTGTGCTCAACGCGGCTCATAATCATGTCAGGTGGTGAATCCCAACTCCTAGAGTTGTTTCCCCATCCTTCAGCTTCAGATTTCATCTCTCCTGCAATGTTAGAACGATCTATATCCCAACCACTTGGCAACACTACCTTGGGGGTCCTTTCAGTTTGACGATCGTAGATTAGATTGCGGTAAGGGTTGTAATTGCTCGGAGAAGATGTCCTTGGAGCCAAGTAATGACGTGGAACCGCTCCTCCGGTAGCGATTCGTGCATTCCTCTTGATGTTGGATGGATTTGATATCACGCCAATACTTGGCGCTGGTGTACTGCGGAGCTTCCTCCACTTCTTCCTCATCCTCACTTGCGTCTTCTTCCTTCAGTTCCGGGTCTTGAATATCTTCCTTCAAAGGTCCCTTGTCCTTGTTGTTGGAGACCATGGTGCTTCTAGATCAAAACAAATCTGGCAGAAAACAGCTCGAAACAAAACACGACGAGAAAACGATATACGGACCTCCAGGGGTCCGGGGGATTATATAGCAAATATTTTTACGACGAAGGAAGGTTCCAGGCCGAAAACGAGTGGAAACGGGACGCCGAGGGGCTGTCACCATAGGTCGGCGCGGCCAGGGTGGGGCCCGCGCCGGCCTATGGTGACGGGCCCTCGCGCGTCTTTTCCACTCCGTTTCGATTCCGTAATTTTCATATTTTCCAAAAACAGCAAAGTATGTTCGGAAAGGTAAACGCGGATTTTTTATACTGTTACCTATTCAAAGTCCAGTTCTGGCGGATGTCAATTTGTCCTTTGATGAAAGCCTCCGGTGTTTCCACTTGAATAATATCAACATCAACATTATAAGAATCACCCGAGATATAATGCTTGAGTCTTTGTCCATTCACCACTTGTGTGGCATTGCCTTGGAGAGAGCTAATTTTAATTGCTCCTGAACGATACACCTCCTCAACAACATATGGTCCTTCCCACTTCGAGAGTAATTTCCCTGCAAAGAATGAGACGAGACCGATACAATAGGACTTTATCCCCAATATTAAACTCTCTTTTGATAATCCTTCTATCATGCCATTTCTTAACTTTTTCTTTAAAGAGTTTAGCATTTCATAAGCTTCACTTCTCCATTCATCTAGAGAACTTAATTGCAACAACCTCTTATTACCGGCCAGCTTCGGATCTTTATTTAGTTCTCTAACAGCCCAATAAGCTTTGTGCTCTAGTTCTAAAGGTAAATGACAAGCTTTTCCATAAACCATTTTATAAGGTGACATTCCCATAGGATTTTTATAAGCAGTTCTATAAGCCCATAGTGCTTCTTTCAATTTGCTAGCCCAATTCTTTCTAGATTTATTAACAGTCTTTCCCAAAATAGCTTTAATCTCTCTATTTGATAATTCTACTTGACCACTAGTTTGAGGGTGATAAGCGGAAGCAATTCTATGATTAATACCATACTTAGCAAGAGTTTTTCTAAAACCTCCATGAATAAAATGAGAACCTCCATCAGTCATAATATATCTAGGTATTCCAAATCTAGGAAATATAACATCTACAAGCATTTTTATAGAGGTCTCACCATCAACACTTTTTGTAGGTATAGCTTCTACCCATTTAGTAACATAATCAACAGCGACAAGTATATGAGTGTTACCTTCTGAAGAAGGGAAAGGACCCATGAAGTCGAATCCCCAACAATCGAATGGTTCAATAACGAGTATAATTCATAGGCATTTCATTGCGTCTAGAGATATTACCAACTCTTTGACATTCATCACAAGATAAGATAAACTTCCTTGCATCTTTGAAAAGTGTTGGCCAATAAAAACCTGATTGTAGAACCTTTTGCGCGGTTCTATCTCCAGCGTGATGTCCTCCATAAACACTACCATGACATTTACTCAATATCTCCTGTTGTTCATATTCAGGAACACATCTTCGCATAATACCATCCACTCCTTCTTTATATAAGTGTGGGTCATCCCAAAAATAATGCCTCAAGTCATAAAAGAATTTCCTCCTTTGCTGAGCTGAAAAGGTTGGAGGCAAATACTTCGAAACAATAAAGTTAGCATAATCTGCATACCAAGGGCTCTCTCGTGAGCTCACCTTTATTACAGCCAATTGTTCATTTGGAAAACTATCATTAACAGGAACAGGATCATAAGAAATATTTTCCAATCTAGACAAATTATCAGCAACAGGATTATCAGCACCTTTCCTATCTATAATATGTAAATCAAATTCTTGCAAAAGAAGTACCCATCTAATAAGCCTTGGCTTAGCATCTTTCTTTGTCATAAGGTATCTAATTGCAGCATGATCAGTATGAATTGTAACTTTTGAATCAACAATATAGGGTCTAAACTTGTCACAAGCAAAGACTACAGCTAACAATTCCTTTTCAGTTGTAGCATAATTTCTTTGAGCAGCATCAAGAGTCTTACTAGCATAATGAATAACATTTAATTTTTTATCTACCCGCTGTCCAAGAACAGCGCCTACAGCAAAATCACTAGCATCACACATAATTTCAAAAGGCAAATTCCAATCAGGAGGTTCGACTACAGGAGCAGTTGTTAAGGCTTTCTTTAGAGTTTCAAAAGCTTCCTTACAATCATCATCAAAAACAAAAGGTACATCTTTTTGAAGAAGATTAGTAAGAGGCTTTGAAATTTTAGAGAAATCTTTAATAAATCTCCTATAAAACCCAGCATGACCAAGAACACTACGAATACCTTTAACATCCCTCGGATATGGCATCTTCTCAATTGCTTCAACTTTAGCTCTATCAACTTCAATACCTCTCTCGGAAATTTTATGTCCCAATACAATTCCTTCATTAACCATAAAGTGGCATTTCTCCCAATTAAGAACAAGGTTAGTTTCTTCACATCTCTGCAAAACTTTATCGAGGTTTCGCAAGCAATTATCAAAAGAATTCCCATAGACAGAAAAATCATCCATGAACACCTCTACAATACTTTCGCAAAAACCATGAAAAATAGCAGACATGCATCTTTGAAAAGTAGCAGGAGCATTACATAAACCAAAAGGCATACGCCTATAAGCATAAGTTCCATAAGGACAAGTAAACGTGGTTTTCTCTTGATCTTTAGCTTTAACAGCAATTTGTGAAAACCCAGAATAACCATCAAGAAAGCAAAAATGAGTATTTTTAGATAACCTTTCTAGCATTTGATCAATAAAGGGTAAAGGGTAATGATCTTTCTTAGTAACTTTATTAACTTTTCGAAAATCAATGCACATTCTATACCCTACAACTATTCTTTGAGGAATAAGCTCATCATTATCATTAGGCACAACAGTCATTCCTCCTTTCTTAGGAACACAATGCACAGGACTAACCCATCTACTATCAGCAATAGGATATATAATACCAGCTTCAAGAAGTTTTAATACCTCGTTCCTTACCACCTCTTTCATCTTCGGAATTAGACGACGTTGATGTTCAACAACAGCTTTGCATCATCTTCCATATTAATAGCATGTTGGCAAATAGAAGGAGAAATCCCTTTCGAATCATCAAGAGTATAGCCAATAGCTCCTCGGTGTTTCTTCAATATTTCCAATAACCTTTCTTCCTCAATCTCTGAAAGCTTAGAACTAATAATAACAGGATATATTTTCTTATCATCAATATGAGCATATTTAAGATTATCAGGTAAAGGCTTTAAATCAAAAACAGGATCTTCCTTTGGTGGCGGTGTTGTACCCAAATCTTCCACCGGTAAATCATGCTTGAGAATAGGTTGGCGAAGAAAAATTTCCTCAATCTCATCTCTTTCTTTCCTAAAAGCTTCACTTTCACTATTCTCCAAATGTTGCAAAGGATTATTAGGAACAAGAACAATAGATGCACACTGCTCCATTTTAAAATCATTACTAGGCAAGTCAGCTTTATAAGGAGTTTTGGTAAATTTAGAAAAGTTAAATTCATAAGGTTCACCAGCAAATCTAGTCAAAATTTTCTCTTTCTTACAATCTATAATAGCTCCACAAGTATTTAGAAAAGGTCTACCAAAAATGATAGGACAATGATCACTAGCAGCAGAACCAAGTACCAAAAAGTCAGCAGGATATTTAATCTTACCACATAGAACTTCCACATCTCGAACAATACCAATTGGAGAAATAGTTTCTCTATTAGCCAGATGAATAACCACATCAATATCTTCAAGTTCACAAGAACCAATTTCGTGCATAATCTCCGTGTAAAGCTCATAAGGAATAGCACTAACGCTTGCACCAATATCACATAAACCATAATAGCAATGATCACCAATTCTAACAGATAGCATAGGAACACTAACTTGTTTGGGTTTATTAGGATGTGAAACAATATTAGAAACATCTTCACAGAAAATAATATGACCATCCTCCACATTTTCAGTCACAAGATCTTTAACTATTGCAACAGCAGGTTCAATTTTAATTTGTTCTTCAGGTTCTTTAGGTTTCTTTTCACTTTTATTAAGCACTAGATATAACAGAGTACTCCTTCATTTTAGCAGGGAAAGGAGTTTTTTCAATATAAGCTTCAGGAATAACATTATCAACAGTTTCAACCACTACACATTTGTTTACAGATGAATCAACTTTATCTTTATACGGTTCATGATACTTATCAAAATTCTTCTTAGGCAGTTCATAATGAGAGGCAAAAGCTTTATAAAGATTTGCAACAACTTGAGAATCAAGACCATATGTAGCACTCATATTACGAAATTTATCAGTATCCATAAAAGTTTCAATGCATTTATAATCATAAATTATACCTGATTCTCTATCTTTGTCGTTCTCCCATCCTTCAGTATTTTCTTGGATCCGATCAAGAAGGTCCCTTTTAAACTCTTCTTTGTTGCGTGTAAATGATCCAGAACAAGAAGTATCCAACAAGGTCTTGTCTTGAAAAGAAAGTCTTGCATAGAAATTATCAATAATAACATTACCAGGAAGCTCATGAATGGGGCATTTGAGCATTAAAGACTTCAATCTCCCCCAAGCTTGGGCAATACTCTCTCCATCATGAGGCCAGAAATTATATATGCGGTTCCGATCTTTGTGAATTTCACTTGGAGGATAAAATTTGGAATAAAATAAAGGCACAATGTCCTCCCAATCAATAGAATCACCATTCTTCAAAAATTTATACCAGTGCGCCGCTTTACCAGACAGCGATATAGTGAATAGTTTCTTCCTAACTTCATTCATAGAAATACCTGCACATTTGAATAACCCGCATAATTCATGCAAAAACAATAAATGATCACCAGGATGGACAGTTCCATCCCCTTCATAGCGGTTATCCATAACACGTTCAATAATTTTCATAGGTATTTTATATGGTACTACTTCCTCACCTGGCGCTTCATCCACTACCGTTGCAGTAGTAGTAGATTTCCCAAATAGAAATTGAAGAGAAGATCTCTCCATAATGACTTATAGCAGCAGGCAGAAATCAGCACAAACAGTAAAGATTTTCCTTACCAATTCCACTTACCAATAGCGCTTCACTCCCCGGCAACGGCGCCAGAAAATAGTCTTGATGACCCACAAGTATAGGGGTGTATCGTAGTATCTTCGATAAGTAAGAATGTCGATCCCAACGAGGAGCAGAAGGTGTTGGCAGCAGATGAAGGATTCACTGTAAATGCTCACAAACAAGTATTCAAGGGGTTTTGATGTAACAGATGAATAAAGTACGAGTAAGTAAAATGCGAGAGAAATAATTGCAGCGAGTGGCCCAATCCTTTTTAGCACAAAGGACAAGCCGGTTTGTTTACTTATAATGACCAAACGTTCTTGAGGACACACGGGGATTTTAGTCTAGTGCTTTCGCTTCATGTGGCTAAATAATCTTCATTGTTTTGATAAGTGTTGTGTGGGTGAACCTATGCTAATGCACCGCCCTTCCTAGGACTAATACATACTTGTGATTATACCCCTTGCAAGCATCCGCAACTACAAGAAAATAATTAAGATAAATCTAACCACAGCCTTAAACTCTGAGATCCTGCGATCCCTCTTGCATCGATATACTAACGGGGGCTTAGGTTTTGTCACTCCGGCAACCCCGCAATTAGCAACCGAATACAAGATGCACTCCCCTAGGCCCATAAATGGTGAAGTGTCGTGTAGTCGACGTTCACACGACACCACTAGAAGAATAACACCACAACTTAAATATCATAACATTGAATATTACTCAACCATAATTCACTACTAGCATTTAGACTTCACCCATGTCCTCAAGAACTAAACGAACTACTCACGAGACATCATATGGAATACAATCAGAGGTGATATGATGATGAATAACAATCTGAACATAAACCTTGGTTCAATGGTTTCACTCAATAGCATCAATAACAAGTAGAGAATAATGCCGGGAGAGTTTCCCCTATCAAACAATCAAGATCCAACCCAAATTGTTACAGCGGTGACGAGGTGCAGCGGTGGTGATGGCGGTGTAGATGGTGGAGATGATGATGATGATGATGGAGATGATGTCCCGCTCGATGACGATGGCGATGGCGTCGATTTCCCCTCCGGGAGGGAATTTCCCCGGCGGATTCCTGCCCGCCGGAGAGCTCTTTTCTCTCTGGTGTTCTCCGCCCCGCAGAGGCGGTTGTAACTCTTCGTGAAGTCCTCCCCGTGGCTTAGGTTTTCGGGACGAAGGAGTACGCGAAGAAAAGGAGGCGAAAGGGGCTGTGGGCCCCCACACCACAGGGTGGCGCGGCCAGGCCATGGGCCGCACCGGCCCGTGGTCTGGGCCCACCTTGGTTCCCCTCTTCTTCCCCTTGGCTCCCTCCGTCATCTGGAAAAATAGGAATTTACGTGAAATTTTCTTCCACAGTTGATCTTCCGAAATATTGCGTTCGACGGTGCTTTTTCCAGAATCTGGCTCCGGTGCTTGATCCTCCAATAATGATGAAACATGCAAAATAGATGAAATAACATAAGTATTGTGTCCCAATATGAAATATATCAATGAATACCAGCAAATTATGATACAAAATAGTGATGCAAATTGGACGTATCACTCCCACAGCGACAGTCCAAGCCTTTATTTGCCACGTCACCGTTCCCCGTTTGGCTTTCGTCTCAGGGTTCAGATTAGACCGGGATTTGTTAGTTCAGGGTGCAAACGACAGGGATTTGGACGTGGGGGTTTGATTCGCCGAACCTCTACGAATTCAAGGTTTAGAATAGACTTTTTCCAAAACTAAACCTCTACGATGTAAGGGTAGTACGGTGGCACGCACACAGTAGTCCACTTACTAGTAGCGATGATCAGAAGGGGAGGCATTTTCTGATGTGAAGATACTATGACATGTGCCCGGGGAGTCGAAACAAGAGGTTGCTCAGTCATAGAATTAATGTGAGCGATGCGTACTAAGCCCATAGTTTTGAATAAATATTACAAGTTGATATGGGTCGAAATCGATAACCTGTCGATCGATAACAAGTTTTTATCAATTCTTTCTTACAAATTGATATTCGGACCCATAGTCTTAAAAACTAATCCGGTCAAGCGATTGTTATCCATTGACAACCAATCTTAGATAATATAAAAATAACTCTCAAAATGCAAGTTAGTTAATTTTAAAGATTATTTCGACAAAAGTTGACAACCAATCATAGATATTGTTCCAATAACGTACCACAAAACTTGACCAGCCTATTGAGCCTTTAAAGGACCAGCGCACCAGAATAACAACCATCGTCAAAGATGACATTCGTAGATTGGAAGAGACTAGCCTGAGACCACACCAACGAACACGAAAACCTAGCTGATCCCTGGAGATCCACCAGGCACAGGACTACACACACACCCTCCGCTAGCACAAGACACGCCGCTGGAGTGAGGATATGGCAGGAGGACTTTAATTGTTCGACTTCAACATGTAGCCACCGTCTCACCCATCCAAAAAAGACATTAAATAACAATCTAAATAAATCTCCAAGGCCAGAAGGCCACCAGAGACAGAGCGACCAACTTCATCACCGGCAAGGGGGAAAACATCCTAGATGGGTGTTGTCATCACCTATCCTAGGCTCCCCACGTACTAGTTAAAATTTTAATATATTGTCAAATGACTTCCACTCTACATTGGAAACATGGTCATGATAAACTTAATCTCTGGTCATGTCACTTAACCGACCTCTGGGTAAGAATCCTACAATATTCTTTTCAAAATCTTTTGAATCAAACAGACCCATAGAGCCCTAAAGGTTTTAGTCCTATGCCAATTAATTGTCATATCCATTAGATTATGTTTGACATCTGGTGAATGATTAACTCCCTCATGAAACAATAATACTACAATGTGTTGGAGTATTTTCTATCCTATTGGTTGTCATCATCCATTAAATTATACTCTCGTTTAATATAATTGTTGCAACTTTATCTAGGTTTGAATATATCTACACACAACATAGATCTATATTCATGCGAGTCTAGATAAATATATGACATGCATTTTAAAACGGAAGGAGTTTTTCACATGTACCGATCTCTGAAAAAAAAAGCACCCCGCCAAAGGCCACCCTGTATCTCACGCGTAGGCGGGTGAGAAAGCCTCCCACTCCTGCGTCCCTCCTCCTCCATCTTCTTCTCTCTCCCGGCTCTCCCAGTCCTCTTCGTCGGAGCGGTGCTGCAAGTGGAGCATGCGGGAGCGGCTCTGCCAGTGAGCGCGGGCAGCCGACCAACAACATAGCGGCTAGCTCTCCGCGAGCGAGCGGAAGCAGCACCATCGGTGGAGCGCGATCTGCCGGACAACAACGCAGCGGCCAGCCCAGTCGCCTCCTGCTCCAATCCCCTTCACCACTTCACCTATTGCTCTTCTCCATGGTTGGAGCTAAGAAAGAGGGGGAGAGGAGGATGGCACCAGTAGTGCCATGGCTTTAGGACACGAAGCTCGATCTGGAGGATCATGCAAGGAAGCTGCAGATCGTTGTGGTGGACCGACATCCGTAGCCCCCTCCATCTTCTTAATCTCTCCTCTGCCTCTCTGCATGGAGGCACGCCTTCTCTCGGTTTTCTTGATGTACCAGTCGTCTCGAGGGAGCCAGGTACGGCTCCTTCCCGTCCCAAGATATTTTCACCCATGTCCATGTGGCTTCACATCGTTCCATTGGTATTTGAGGATGAGTTTGTATGACCTAACTGCTGTTGAGCAGGTCCACTATGGCGGAGGGAGGAAGATGACATGCCTATCAAGGAAGGCCCGACTTAAATGGACGCGGCGCGATCGTTTTGGACCGCAAGGACAAAATATGCGTATGCACCTAGCCACCTAGGCCACTTAGAGCTGATGCATAGTGACTAGTCTATTCGTCCAGACACAAACATGATCCAAATATGCTTCGCGTTTGCATCTACGCGGACCCTGCGCGGTCGCGCCGACCACATTGGCTGTATACGGCCCCGCATTGGCTGTATACGGGACCGTCGAACAATGACAGATATAAGCAAAAAAGTTCCTCATTACTATTGATTAGGAAAAAGATTATCTTTACAAGATCTTTACAGAAATGGTTAGTCGAGTTAACCTAAAACTACGATGGCTGTACATACTCGTCGTCGTGCAGCCTACTATGGTCAGGATTACTAGTAGTCGCACAGGCTACTACTGGCCGCCGGCGCGACCCGATGGGTCGGCGCCATTGTCAGAGCGCATCCGGGCGAGCTCCGCCTTGCGCCATCACTGGCGTTCAATGGCCTCCCGCGGCCCAGCTCCTCCGTGAACTCCTCCATCGCATGGATGGCGGCGCGGTTCGGATCATCCGGGTAAGCGTGGCAAGCCATCTCAACAAGGCGAGCCCAAGTGCGATCGTGCTCGGCCATGGAAGTTTTCTAGGGTTAAGGTGTGCCTTTCTCGCCGTCGGTGTCGACCATATATAGCTGCGGCGGGGCGGGAAACGCTTCCCGCGAGCGAAACAGCAGCGAAGACGCGCCATGCTGGCCGCTCGCGGGAATCATCATCCCCGCGCGGGAAGCGGTAATCGCCAGCGGCAGGGCTCAAAGGGATGTTACCATTACCGACCTTAACGCTGTCAGGGGAAGAAAATATTGTGTCGGCTCGCTAGGCATACCGCCAACGCAAACGAACTCAGAGATCCTGTATAATCGATTTGATGTCCACGAGCCAACACAAACTTTTAGCGTCCGTTTTGCATCAGTTCGTTGGAGATACTCTCAGACCTAATGAGTTGTTGAGTGGAGGTGGCCGATGGGTCGGTAGCGGCCAGGTCGACACCTATATCCCGTCAATGTGCGCCATCGCCCATGTGCCATTGCGACTGTGCGGTCACTCTGCTGTGCCGCACCAGTGACCGTCGGTGCCATTCTCTGCTGCATCACGCGTGCAAATGCCCTCGCCTCTGCTATATGTGATTGCTCCGATTTCAGCTTCGATGAGCGGCCCCTCGAATTTTGCGCTTGCGCATGATCAGCTGCTGAGCGCGCACGATGGCAGAGAGGGTGGCCTGCTACCGCGCCTTGGCTTTGAGTTGGAGGTGGAGGTTGGAGTGCGGCGATGGCGATGGCGATGGCGAGGTGCCTGTGGCTGTGGAGGAGCCAGAGCCGGAGTAACTGGTTCAGCAAGCAGAACCAGGAGGGAGATCTTCAGCCGCAACCTACTGGGCGGTGGGCTGGGCTCCATTGGAGGCCCACAGCAGTGTCGGTTGGGCCATGTGACGTTACCAGGCCAAGCGGTGGAGAAGAGGCACGGCCCACTTTTGTCGGGCCTTGGGCTAACACTAACAGGCGGCTGCACGGCCACCAGCATGCATGGGCAGTGTGGGGTTACATTACCTCTCATTGTGTCGCAGCAGCGTGCCCAGCCGTGAGCGAGGCCAGCGCAGTGTCGACAGCAACACTGAAAAGGAATGTTTCTTTTGCATGTCGTCGAAGCCACTGTTGACGTTTTATTTGCAGGGATGAAGTGCTGTATGATTTCAGAAGGGTGGAGGAGGTGTTTTCTGATGTGAAGATACGTGGACCTCTGCCTGGGGAATCAAAACAAGAGGTTGCTCAGTCATAGAATTAATATAAATATGAGCCATGCGCAGAGTTTAGTACTAGTTCGCAATCAACAACTGTCGTGTGCTCTGAAATCTATTTTCCGAGGATTGATTTAAAAGAGAGAGGGTTTATGCTTGTGTTTAGCTGCAACTTACTTTGCGATAATTTCACCGATCTCACTGACGGTGATACAAATAACAAAAAAAAAATGCAAATTGATATTTGGACGCATAGTTTTAGTAAAATAACTCTTGAGCTGCAAATTAGTTAATTTCAAAGCTGATTTCGGCAAAAGTTGACAACCAATGAAATATATTGCATGTATTCCAGTAACGTATCACAAAACTTGACCAGCCCATGCGGCATTGAGCCCCAAAAGGACCAGAGCAACAACCATCGTTAAAGATGACATCCGTAGATCGGAAGAGACTGACCTGAGACCACACCAACGAGCATGAAAATTGAGCTGATCTTAGGAGATCCGTCAGGCACACGACTCCAGACACCCTCCGCCGACAGAAGGCACGCCACTAGAGCGAGGATATGGAGGGAAGGACCTTAATTATTCCGACTTCAGCATGTAGCCACTGCCTCATCCATCCCAAAAAGACACTAAATACCAATCTAAATAAATAACGACCCCCCCCCCCCCTCGACGAGGGGCCTTGGTCTGCCACACCTTCAAGGCCCGAAGGCCACCAAACACAGAGCGGACCTACGATATCGTCATCAAGGAGCACAAAATCCTAGATGGGTGTTGTGATCGCCTGTCCTAGGCTCCTCACATACATGTAGGGTATTAAGATATTGTCAAATGACTTCCACTCTACATTTGAAACAGGGTAATGATTAAACTTAGTCTCTGATCATGTCATTTAATCGACCTCTAGGTAAGAATCCTACAATATTCTTCTAAAATCTTTCGAATCAAACAGACCCATAGAGCCCTAAAGGTTGCCCCATGCCTTAATTGTGATCATATCCATTAGATTATGTTTGACATTTGGTGAATAACTACATCATGACATAATAATAGTACAATGTGTTGGAGTATTTTCTATCCAATTGGTTGTCATCGTCCTTAAATTATACTATCGTTTTAATATAATTGTCACAACTTTGTCTAAATTCAAATATACCTACACACTAAATAGGTCTACATACATGCAAATCTAGATAAATCTGCGACATGTTGAAATGGAAGGAGTATTTCAAATATAACGATCTCCGAAAAAAGCACTCCGCCAAAGGCCACCCTATATTATTGCCCAACTTTTGACATCTGAAGCTCCTTTAAAATTTCTAACTCGTGATGCATCTTTCTCGGAAAATGTTTTTGGCGGTGGTCTATGTCATTTAAAAAAGTTAAAAAGCATTTTGCAAGCTATCAAAAAATCTGAAAATAATTTGAGAGATTTTTAATGATACATCTCACAATCATACAAAATTGCAACCCGAAATTCTTTTTATTTTGTGCTAGATAATAATGAAAAAAATCTGATATGTTTTGGAGATTTGAAAATGTACTACTCCATACTTAGATCTATATTTTAATCATTTTTCTGTAACTTAGAATATAAAGTATTTGAAATTGATATTTTCCACATTTGTGGATATATCATTGTCTATATGCAAAAAAAATCATAATTTTCCGAAACTCAACCATATGACTTTTTTTTTTTAGAAAAAAGATCATTGGTGCTCGATCATGTGCACCAAATCTCTATTCCATCTTTCTTTGTTTCTTTGAAAGCGGGTGGCAGCAGCGGTTAGTACAGTAACTTTTAACCGAGCAAGCACAGTTCATGCCGTAGCTCTTTTCTTTGTCTGACAGCCAAAGCAAGCCAAACGAGAGTGAAAATAAAAGACGAAAGCTTTGGACGATATAGGTGGGGATGGACCAGAGGGACGTGCTGAGTTGCGACGTGCTGAATGACCGAAGGTATCACTTTCCACAGTTTCACTAGTTTGTGCAAACGAGTAACGTGCTCACTGCTCAGTTGCACCTTTAGCTCAAAATGGTAACCGAAATTATTACTGCTACTTGGAAACCTGTATGGCAGCCTCGTCTGTGACTCTGACACGAGCACATGGCTTTGGCCATCGATAGTTTCTAGGGCGACTTGGTCTGTTCCGCGTGGAGGCCGCAGAGGGAGAGCTTTGTGACCGTCTACGCCTTGTCTTCCGAGAGGGAGAATAGCCGAGACGGCTCCTTCAACAAGCCACCTAGACCGGGGATAGGCATTTGCTCCCGTTATGTGAATCTATATTTCGAAGTATTAAAATATTTTAAAATATATTTTTTATGCACATTTACACATTTTATGTTTGTACATAAGTTTTTTAAAAAAAGTAAAAATTTGGTGGCTCTCTAAAAAAGAATTTTTTTGATTCTATAACACTACTACGTAGAGGATACTTTTTTTTATATTTTTTGTACACGTCAAATTTAAACTTGTCAGTCCCCACACGCACAAACTCTCTACTACTCATTTAAAATGAATCAATCTTTGATACAATAAATATAAAACGGACATGTGGTATCAAGTATTCATTGCTCATCACCAGAAACACATGTAGCAAAAATAACTAAGCATTCACCATCAAAATTATCACTAAAAATAATAGCATCCTTACGATCACCACCCGCTTTGTTTTTTCGGTTGGTAAGTAGAGCTTCTTTTTTTCTTGTTCTGCAGTTTCCAACAATCATCAATATTGTGATTAGTTTTCTTACAATACATGCAGAATTTGTCTCGTCCCTTGAACTTTGAGGAGCCTCTGTCGGCCTTTCTATTATCTCTGTTGTTGTTGACGGTGTTTCTTTGCTCAGGCCTACCTCCGACCTGTAGTGCTTCTATCCTAGATGACGATCCCTCTACCTACACCATAGTTTCGTAAACAAATTAATCAATAAGACTAACAATAGAAGAGCGAGATCTTCATCTTCAGACTTACCTTCATGGACAACAAGTCAACAAGTCAAAAACGATCTCCCTAGAGATCGCTATGTGATTTATCACGGACGCACCTTCTTGTAGCTTATGCGAGAACAACTTCAACTTCATGTTATCTTACTGGTTAGATCATTTGACATAGAGATCAATTCATATTTGAACCACATGGCCGCTGCAACTTTTTGCAGCAGCACTTCCTGCAAAATATTATTGGATAAATGAAGCTGAATCAAAGGTAAAACCTTATGGTCTTTTCGCTTTTCTTCATCGGTCCATGTCTTCGCATCAGAATTTCCATATCATTCGAGCGCTTCATCCAAATCAGAAGTTTGGGTGAGAATCGCCCTCATCTTTGCTTGCCCTAGCAAAAACCTTGTGGTGTAGTCCACCTGCTGCAGATCAAATCCTAGATTGAAACACGAGATCTGATACCACTTGCTATAAACACGACAAGAAAATAATGAAGAACGAACAAGAACACAAGTAGGAGATAAAGATTTAACGTAGAAAAACCTCTTCAATAAAGACAGAAAAAAACCACGAGCGCCAACCAGCAAAACTTCACTATATCCGAACGTGGGTTATCTTATAAAACGATTAAGTCTACCCGACAGCTTACAAGATGTATAAATAGGAGGATCCGTACTGCGGGGCCTTTTACCCCCCTCCCCCAGGTGTCCGTGTGGGGCATCTTATGGGCTAACGCGTCCGCTGGAGTTCAGCCCAAACCTCCCAATGACTACCATGATAGGTTGTGTTGTGGCCGATGCAGAATAACCTAGGGCAGAGTTTGTGGAACGGTAGCGTCGCTGCAAAAGAGAGGGGGCTGATTTTTTTCTTTTTGAGATTTAAAATCACAATACTTAGATCCAAACTTATGTTATTTTTGTGCCGCTAAAAAAATAAAACATTTCGAATTGATATTTTGTATGTTTATGGGATACATCAATTGCTACTTTTAGCATTTTGTTTCATGAATTTTCTAAAACTTGTAAATATAATTCTTGATTTTTTAATATTCAGGGAGCACTAGAGCATGGGTGCTTGAAATCTCCACTCGTTAGAGCATCTCCACCGGCGGCTCCGATAGCGGTCCCGATAGCGTTTTGGGGGCCGGCAGCGAAAATGGGCTCACACCCACGCGCCCTGAACGGCGCCAGCACTTTTTTGAGCCCAATAGAAGCGCCCACAACCCCGTGCCGGCCCCTTGGCGAAGGGCGCGAATCGGGCACGAATCGGATGCGCCGGTGCCTCACGGAACGACGGTTTTCGCTTGTGGGGGCGCCTTGTCAGCAAGAGGACACCGCGGTTCGCATCGAAAATGACGCGGGGAGGTTGGTCGTCGGCGTTAATGGCCCCCCACGCGGAAACCCAAGAGGCGAGGGCGATGACTGGCCACGCGGCGTCCACCTACCTTACCCACGCGTCTTCAATGTGCGTTCGCCGCCTCCCTTAAAACTCCAGCGGCGCGCACTTCTCTCTGTTCCCGGCCTTCCAACCCTAGCCACGTCGTCCAACAGCGGCGCAAACCTCCCACGCACCCCGCCGACGATGGCGCACAACGACGAGGCCGGCGGCAGCGGCGGCGTGCTCCGCTCGTTGCAACTCAGCCTCGACAAGGCCGATGTACTGTACTGGCACCGCACCCCCGTGCCAGTATAGTACAAACTGCCGCACGGCTGGCACGTCTCCAACGGCGGCTTCGCCGCGCCACCGTCGCCACCGCCAGGACCATAGACGCGGGCCCTCGCCAGAGAACGGCGGAGCCTGATGACGCCGGAGGAGAGGAACTTGCCGGACAACGCGGTCGATAGCCCGGCCTGGGCACGACGTTTCGAAGACGAGCGCGCCGTCGAGCTCGCGCGGCTGCTTCAACACCGTCGGCTGCCATGCCTTGTGGTACGACCGCGACGTCGACACAACCCTTCGCCAGCACGGCTTCCGCCAGCGCGTCCGCGGCAACAGGCAACGGGACCCGCTGTACTTCCCGCAGGCCGGTGGGACCGACTCTGCAGAGGGCGCCGGAAAGGACCGCGGCGTCCGGAAGCTCACACACCGGATCGTCGTCTGTCGTCGCTCGCACGCACTCGGCCGCGCCCGTGCCTCCTTCCAGGGGCGTCGTCATCCGCGACGAGGCGAGGCGCGCGTCCTCTGCTCCGGCCTGTCGGACGACGGGGTCAGGCCGTCGCCCCCGCGTCAAGGAGGAGGATGCCGCGACCTCGCCACCACTTCCACCGGCGAAGAAGAAATGGTAGGAGAAGGAGGCGGAGGCGCATGCGGCCCTCAGTGGTGACGACGACGAGGAGGAATTCCCCGGCCTAAAGTTCACGGTCGGCCGCTCCGTCGATGAGGACCACCGGCATATTATGCTGGACCCGTGGCAGGCGGCGGTGTGGTCCATCAGGGACCACGGTGCCAACTTCGTCGACCTCGCCGGACCATCGGAGCTGCCAGCGCCAAAGGAGGAGAAGGCCGACGAGGAGGAGGACGACAACTGGTCCTTCGGGGCATCCAGCGACGACGGCGACGACTTGGACTTCAGCGCCTTCGACTCCCAACGCCGCTAGATGTTTTTTTAGTTTTTAAGTTTACATTCGCGTTAAATTTATACAAATTTCGTTCGAACTTCGTATAAATATCATTTTCAAAAATTTGGTTTTAACTTTCAAAATCTATCGGGGCCGCTAGTTTGGAGGAGCCGGTGTGGGAACAGCATTCCCAAATAGAGGATGCTCTACCGGCGTCTATTTGGGGACCGCCGGTGGAGGTGCTCTTATAGTTGACCCTAAACAACATAGATAAAAGTTCATACTAATTTCCCCCAAATCGCTATCGGGCAGCTATGGAGCGCGCCGGTGGAGATGCTCTAATTTCCCCTATGTACCGCCAATCTCAATCAGATTAAGACGTATCATAAAAAGACATCAAAGAAAAACTGATGTATCGTAAAGAGAAGAGCTAGTATAGTTTCTTTGAAAAATAATAAAGCGAAGAGCTAGGAGAATATAGGTGACTCGGTTTCATTTCCGGGAATGGTAAGATCAGGCAACGGGGACAAAGCCCATCCTTGCATGCCTACCCTTATATGGAAGCGGGGGTGCTTCCTGGAAATTTCTCGCGACCCAACCCCGGCCGGCCGTCTGCAGGCGCAGTTTCCCCCCTCGAGAAGATTGCTGCTGTAGGGAGAAAAATGCTACAGTGCGTATCTGCGTACTACTAATATGATGCATCCCAACCCCAAGGAAGCTCTGCCACAGCACACCAGCAGCACACCAAGGAAGACATCGCGTTTTCAAAGCTGCTTCGTTTACTTGACGTCGCGCGACGACGGCAGCACGCGGAATGGAGGGATTGGCATGGAGCTTTCCGGCCGGCGAGCAAGTGTTATCGGATCCTCTCGACAGCTTCTCATCCTCATCGGTTCTTCCCACCCAGGTAATTGCGCTCTTCTCCTTTCTCATCTCTCAAGAAATCAATTTCCGTGGAGAAGATGGCTGCTTTCTTGTTTCTCTTCTTTGCTTTCTTTTTTTACATCTTCAGTAATGAACTCGGAAGCACCCTGCTTTGGCGGATCGCCTGGGCTTGCTGTTGCTCCTTTTCGAGTCTATTCTCCTGAATCGGAAGCAGGAGAGGATTCTGGGTTCAGCAGATCGAATCGCTCAGCATTATCACCTGCTTCAAAATCATCACTTGCAGAGTTCCCTAATCCGGCCTTTTTTTTTTTACATCCATTGGTTCCCAGGCTTGCTTTGGACCTGCATTCTTCAAAATCAGGAGTTGCAGCCTCTAGCAGTAATCTTCTCCCTAGATTGCAGTGAATGCCACCAATGTCCCAGACCCAGAGTCATCTTGCCGGTCTTCAGACCAATGTTTATTGGCCTGTTCTTGGAGGAATGATCAGCCAGGAGAGAAATGTTCTGCACCGACCACATTTTTCTTCCTCTGCGCCAACTGAGCATATCCGGTGATTGACAGTTACCTCGTGTTATCGAGTTGTTTAGGTGTTTTTCTTTTCTTATCTCTTCTCAATCTTTCTTAAAAAAACTGATTTTTTTCTTTTCTATTCTTTAAGAATTCCGTATACCCACAACCATCATAAGACATGACGTGGCATCCACTTGTACAATTTGTCACGCATGAGTGCACTAAACAAATCTAGACGTAAAATTTGCCCTTCTTGCTCATGATTCTTGAGTTATCTGGAAGAAGAGCATAAACAAAACGAAATGTTCAACAACAAAAAACAGTGAAGCAGGTCCACTGATTTCTCCATCTTTCAGTTTAACTGGCTGTGATGTTTGTCTAGCATGGTTCAAAACTTCAAATATGATCCGATATCTTTCTTTCTTCTCAGAAATGACTTTGTTATGGAGCTCGCAGTGATCGCATCAAAATCCTAGTACTAAAGCAACCTTTTGTTTTTATTTTATTTTGATAGCAGACGGAATTTGAGGTTTATTCAGCATGTGAGTATTCGGAAATCCAGAAATTAATGGAAGAACCCCAAGATGAGAGTCATCTGCCTGAATTGTTGGGAAGTACGATGTTTAATTACTTTTGTCCATTCCAAACATTGTAACACAAGCAACCAAATTTATTGATGGTTTTGAATTAGAAACCAATTCCCTTGCAGTTTCATCCTGTCCTACTAGTGATCATGGAGTGACAATACGAACATGCACATATGTGCCGCCGGAGATGAGGAGCCCTATGCTGTACACTGTGCTGCCAGAGGAGGAGGAGGCTTTTGTCACTAATGTCCTTGACCATGAAAGAGGCGGCAAGGAGGAGGATGAAGAGGCGGAGAGGAGAGAGGGAGAAGGATCAACGTGCCCGCTGCCTTGTCCCCGGAGAAGGAGGTCCGCGCTCACCACCGCACCGAGGGATGACAGGAGCCTCACCTCCTCCATAGTAGATCTACTAGGTATGAATTTTGAAGGTGCTAATAGTTATGTTAAATATATCACTTGTTATACACTAAAGTAATTAAATACATATGTTATGTGCTTTAGATCACAGACCAAATAGAGGCAGTGGCGCGAGAGGACCAAGGAAGAGAGGAACATGGAAGAGCGGAACATGGTTTCATAACCATTTTTTGGTAAGAATACGTCTATTATCGGGTAGAAGTTCAACAAAGTATTGTGTTTGCAATGAGTTCTTTTCATATGTATATAGTGCTCTGTATTGTGCACCCTTTGAGCTCAAATTATTTATCTGTCATCCAGAACAAGCTTTGTAACTATTTTTGTTGTTTCAACAGAACGCACCATGTTTTGGGGGCTTGTGTTCTGCAAGTAAAGGCAAGAAACGTGGACTCAGAGAAAACAACAAACACTGGACACCTGAAGAGGTGAAGTTATTAGTGAATGGTGTATCTGAACTTGGGGTTGGCCACTGGACAGAGTTGAAGGATCAATGGTTTTCACATTCAGATTCAGGTCCAGTTCGAACGGCGGTGCATCTTAAGGTATAGTAAGTTTGTGATATATTGCATCCCAAACCAAAAGCATTCTTAGATGTTGCTTGACTTGAGCTGCAACCCCTAATCTTTCTCTGTTCATCTTCTACTTATCTACATTTTTTATAGCAAAAAAGTTCAAATTTACGTTTGGTTAATTTCATGTTACCATTGTCCTAGGTCCTCAACTGATACCAATCCATCATTTTGTTTAATTCTTCAGGATAAGTGGAGAAACCTAGTGAAATCCTACGTGTTCAAGCCTACCTCCAAAAAGAAGGTGATATTTCATAAATTTTTGAACTCTTTCCGGAGCACCACTGATTTTCATTTCTTAAATTTCAGGGAAGAATTTTGCATCTTGATAAGGAACTTATTAACAAGATCAAGATCGTAGCAGCTAAGTACCCTTATCCAAAATGAAGCTGCACCATGTTTAAAAAAAATGAAGCTGCACTTTTGCATAATACAAGAACTATTGTTTAGGACTTCTCGTATAGCAGTAACTCAGCAACAAGAGTTCTTCGTTTTTGAATATAGTACAGAAGAGCTTAGGTAATGCGATGTTGGTGTGTACATAGTAGATTGGACCATATGGAGGGAGCAGCTTGTATCTCCTACAAAACTGCCTTGTAAAGTATTATTTTATTAATGTACTGGAGGGAGATCTCCTGCTCCACTTTTATAGTCCAGTGTTAAGTTAACATTCAAAGACAAGAAATGGATCCCCATTTGTGTCAACATGCTTTTAGCGGTGCCTACCTACACATCCTATGTATGGTCGTCTTCTGTATAATGAACAACTGAAAATCTATTCCTACATTACTTTCATCTGGAGTTAAGGATCTCATACTATTTTACTATACAGATCTTATGAAAATAATACAGGCTTGATTTGGTGATCCTGTGAAGTATTTTTTATCATCAATATTGCAACTCATTTACTCATTGAAGGAGATCATGTAGTTTTTTTCTCGGTGAGACCTCAAATGTCACTGTCTATTACGTTATACTAGTTGTCGTGCTGTGCTTACTGCATATGCATTTGTTTGAGCTGTTAACATACTTAGAGGTTATGAGAGTGAATTTTAGATTTTAATTTCTCAGGGTATTCAGTTTTTGCCGGTGTTTCATTAATGCTACTGAATTTTTTGTTTGAGCAATAATTTATATCTCAAATGCTAGATGTGGAGAACTAAAGCCAAAAATAAAATCATGAATAGACACTGCAAATAATCAACAAAGTGGAGTCGCAGAGCTAAAATCAGAGAGGTGGAACAGTAGAGATTTAGTTGTGCTCCTCAATCTGTCACGGGGTTTTAGTTTCCCTTTGTTTATAAATCTGAAGGACCAATTTGAAGATCCAAGGCGTAAATATTATCTTGCTAATGCGTAGTTTCGTCTTTTCATAATCCGTGAAACCTTCTCATGCCAATCAATTAAATCATTCTCAAATGTGCTAGTAGCATTTCCAGTTAGCTCTGCCATGCTTCGGAGGCATCATTCTCCTGTTATGTGCAGCCACTCTTTACTTTTCTGTGAGTTGATGAACTCAGAGGAGCTTGCTTGTAGATAGATTGGTTTAGATTTTCTTACCAATCTTTGTAGTCTAGTAGAGAATAGCAGCTGGATACAGTACTGTTATGGAAATATGTCAATGAACTGTGAACATTAGAATATCGGGGCTCATACAGTTAAACTCAAGTAAAATCAGAAGGTGTTACATCTGATCTTCTTTTTCCTGCATTGCACTACTTATGTCATTGTCGATACTACAGTTCACTGTAGGTTCTTATCTATGGTTCACTATAAGTAGGTTATTAAATAGATGCTACACTTCACTGTAGGTTAATTCTTATCTAGTAAGTATGTTTTCTGGTTATCGCTTTGCCCTCTTAGCTGTAGGAGAACAGTCAAGTAGGCATGTCTTCTGATGATTACTAGTGTTCTAAATTTCCAGAAATATCTGTGTTTTAAAGCATACGGTGTGAAAAAAAATGACGCATCACATGAGTTTTTTCATGTTAATAACTGAGATGAACTAAGAGCATCTCCACTGGACAGCCCAGTAGCGTCCTTCATATGGTTATGGGGCCTAACCATATTTTTCTGGCTCACACCGGCGCGCTGACGCCTGGCACTACGTCGGTTTCAGGCTGTGGGGCTTCCCTGGCAGCGAGAGAAAACCGGCGCATCAGGTTGCGTCGGAAAAATAGGCCGTCATCTTCAATGGACACTTTTCCCGAGGCGGTGCCCGTTCACTCCTCGCGGTCGCCAACGCGTCGATGGTAGGGCTCCCTGCACCCGTTAATAGCCTCTCGTCCGACTCCGCCTGTTCCCATCCCTGTCGTCTCCTCTGAAAGCGTAGCCACCGTGAATCCTAGCCACCGTTGCACATAGTATCCACCGCCATGGCGAATGACTACGAGGTGAAGCGGATTCCATGCTAGAGAGGACCGCCCGCGCAACTTCAACCTCGACGAGGCAGCAGTGCTCTTCCAAGCATGTTTCCTGGTGCCGCCATCGACGAGCGACAAGCTCAGCTTCATGCCGGTGGATATGCTATCCCACAAGGGCTGGAGGGTGTGAAGCTTCGCGCCCTCATCGACCAACGACAAGCTTAGCTTCAGGCGGCGTAGCGAAACCAGCCGGCGTGGGCTCAGAACAGCTAGGAGTGGCCGCTCATCCTTCAACGCGAGCGGGAGGCGGAAATCATGCGCTTCGCCGGCCCCGGCACCGTCCGATTCAATAGAGTCGGCCGACGCGCTTGGTGGTATGGGCGTGGCATCGACGCCACGCTTGCCGTGTATGGCTACCTCCTGCGACATGAAGACGACCCTCTCGCCAACCAGTCTACTTCCCGGCGGCGCATTCTAGCTCGTCGCGCTCCGGCTCGTCGGCTCCGCAAGGCGGGAGTACTTAGCGCCCTATCTGCCGTTGAGATGTGGTGGTGGTGTCTTCATCCGCGAAGTGTCGCGCGGTTCTTCCTCAACGCCGGCAAAGAGGGAGGTGGCACTGAAGAAGGAGGGGCCCATTCACCGCCGTGCAGGCGGCTGTACCTCGGGTGTCGTAGGGCGCCGATCCTCCCGCCACCGTGGCCGCAGCCGGAGAAGAAATGGTGGGAGGCGGGGCTGGAGATGCAGGCGGCCTGCCGTGGCGTCGACGGTACAGAGGATGTGTCGGGTCAGCATTTGTTGCTGGCGACATGCGGAGTGGTGGTTGGCGAATGACAGCAACAACGTCGGCGACCTCGATGGGCCTGCTCCGGCACCGGCACCGGTGATAAAGCCGGACGACGATGAGGACTTTGGCTTGGACGATGACGATGACGCCAACATCTTCCTCGACTACAGCGCCTCTGACACCGTCATTAGATTAGGGTCTTTTTCCGTCTTTTATGCAATTCTAAATTTCATAAAATGTGTTATGTGCAATCTCTCCCTAAATTAAGGAGCAGATGTCAACGTCTTCAATAGAGCACTGTCGAATAGCGTTCTCCGTTTTCGCGGGAAAAAGAATTGTGCTCGTGTGACCTATATGGCCTTGCCAGCTAGACATCTCAGTGAACACTATGCACGCAGCGCTGTGGGTCCAAGAGAATTCAGCCTGGAAGAACATCAGCAGCCCACGTATGTCCGTAAGTCGATTCCCGTAACAATTCGTCCGTAGACCCAGCATTATTGAGGAATTAATTATAGCTTACAAGGCTAGAAGCCTACTACACAGGCCGCACTGTTTTTGCATAATGTCCCCAATCGTCAGTCGACGTCTGCCCTCGATCCTCCGAGTCCATCAGGACATAGGCGACCAGTGGACGGCGAACGGCCGGCGGCGTGCTCTGCGTCCCAGCCTTCAGCGGTAAGGCAGAGCATTCACCTTCCACCACCTTCAATCTCAGTCCAAGCCTCCAAGGTACAATGAATAGATACCTTAAGCGGCTGAAACCCTAATTCCCAAATCTCTAATTGGGGTTCGTCGTTGCTGCTTAATTTTTTCTGAATTTTAAAATCCCTTGTACAGGATGTGTTTAGTATAGAATTCTCTTTATTCAATTAGTCTTTGGTACATATACCGATATACGAGCTATTGGTGAGTTTTTTGAAGAGAAATTTGGTGGAAACGAGAAACATTTTTGGCACTTGCCATCAATTAATTTATCATCTTTTGAATGTAGAACTCGTGTTGTTTGTTGCCACGGCTAGATTTTCAGGGATGAAATTTATGAAAATCAATTTGCATAATTGCATCGATAATCATATTAACATTATAACTTATTTATTCATGTCTATGAAAAATAGCTCATCACTTTTTGTTATTGTATGGCATGTCGTTTGTTCTGTGAAATATGTATACTAAGTCTAGTGGAAAAGGATTCCTCTCTTGCTTTTTTTGTTGCCAGATGAAGCATGTTCGCATGATTTTTTCATGCAGATGGTCACCCCTCTTATCTGAAAGATTTTCCTATGATTCAAACTTGGGTGAACAAGCTAAGGATAATGAGATCTAGCCACCAAGCCTTGGTTCTCACTAATGCTATTCAAATACATTATTGCTGTTATTAGATTTTTGGTTTAGTTACATATACGTTGTTTCGAGCCGAAGTATATATATTATATAGTTGTGCACCAGGGTTATTTTTTTCTAGCTTCGCCCCTGCGCAGCAGGGTATACGTACAGAACCTGCAACCTGACACTGCTCGGCAACAGAACAAATGCGTTGATACACTGGGCTTGACCCCAGAGACAAACACGTAAGGCTTTCTTCATCATTAAGAAATATTAGAACTCAACCGTCTTGGAGCACTCGCAGTGATTTTGTGCGAATTTGTATCTATCTATCTAAATGCTCTAGATCAACCTAATAATCGCGTCTCCTACAGTTTAGGTAAACTCGTTTTGTTCGTCGATTGACGCTAGACAGGCCTGGCCACCGTTCGGTCTCCGCTCCGCAGGTCGAGTTAGGGTACTCATCTTCACCTAGGCATCGGCAAAAACTACCGCGGCTTTGGGGCCGACCGCCCACACAGACTACCCCAAAAGGGCCTCCCAAAATTAATTCAGCTAGAAAAATGCAAAATAAAAGTTTTCAAACCATAGTGCAAAATCGCCCACGAACCTGACCATGTTCAAATCAAACTCATAGTGCATGCAAGTTCAGATTCAACGGCCACGAAGCCTGCTACCAAAACACCCTCAAATGATTAGCGCATCCTTCAACTAGCAAACGAAGAAACATTGCAAGGGAACATTATGGCATCAAGACATGAGAAGGCTTGAGCCCTTTTTTGATTTTCCATTTTTTCTTTTTGAAAAGAATAAAACTGGCTTCTGCATCGTGGTGATGCATATAGCCTTTTATTGAGAATTAGTATTCTTTCTTCAGTATTTATTACATCTCAAGAATCACCTAAAGTCAATACAAGAATCAACCAGCAAAAAAATGAGAACAACACGAATCGACTAAGCATCTTCTAGTCGACTAATATGCTGCGAGCCAGCCACTCTCCTTCCTTCACTAAACTGTCTCAAGGTATCCATGAAATTTGTTGACCCCCACTTTTATAATGCCCCGCCTATGCGATAGCATATTCTCGTTGCGGTTCATGTGCACCTTCGCGTATTTCTCAAAGATCTTGCATTCATTGAACCGATCATAGATCATCTTTGGATACATTCCCCACTGATATTGGGCGTAATACGGTTGAGGATCCCGACCTTCCACGCGTTGCATAGGCATAAATCCTCGGCTACGCTCCATCAAATGCATTGGCTTCCCTTCTCCTTGACGTAGAGTCGCAGACCATGGTGCTAGTTTCAACATCCAACATCGTTGTGTCCGTGTGCGAGCCACCCACATCCCCCTCATATCTTTCTTGGGTGGCGCCGTGGCGGCACTGTCCTCGCCGCATGGATCACACCGGCCAAGGTCTTGGCGTCGTCGATCTATGCACATAAACAAAGCACCTAATTGGTACAAGACTTCCAATGAAAACGACTTGAGATTTTAGCGAATTTGTACCTCATCGACGTTGTACTGGCGCCGGGAATTCCATCAAACACGTGGCGGGCATCAATGCCGAACAAGTTGTCGGTCGGCCGACCTTCTTGCGCCGGGGTCATCGCCGAAGATGACCGGTACGCGACGCATCTCCGTTGACCCAGAGGAGTGGTTGAGGTCGACACCAAGTCCAGCGCCGCATTGGCTGACATTGTTATCCGCCGTAGGGGTGGTCGTGGTCAGCGAGAAGACGGCGTCCTCGGTATACAGGTCTTGGTGTCGTCGATCTTGGAGGAGGAGAACCATGTCGCGACGAAGCCCTCGTTGAAGTAGGTCGGCGACAACGATGATGTACTCTGGTCCGTGATGGTGCTCCCTTGTGTCCCCCCTATTCCACCTCGGCTCTCGAAATACACTGCCTACATCGGCGCCTCGTGGATCGCCTTCTTCATGTCCCTCCCCCTCCCCTAACGCAGTGATGGCTGTTTGATCAACAGTGACGATCCTCTTCCGGTTGCACTTCGCCACCCAAACATTATTGGACATCCTCTCCGGCTGCTTGACCACGTGCTTCTTGTGTACTTGTGCAGCTTGACGAGCTGTGGCAACGGCTCTCTCCCCCTTCCTCCCCCTCTCTTTCTCTCTCTCTCAGTCGCATCGGAGAGAGAGAGTCCGGTGGGAGAGTGGCGAAGAGGGATGTTTTTGGGGAGAATTGGGAAAGGTATATGATTTCCTTTTTATCGCTGACATGGGGGTTCACACGGTCGATCTAATGTGGCCAAACTAACTAGCATGCTTATGATTCTAATTCCGTAGTTTTCTGGATTGTATTCCACCAAACTTCATTATGCCATTTGTATTCCACGATGTTGGCATCTAAATAAAATGCGTCGTAGGGTTTTTTCCCTAAAAAAAAATATGGTTCTACACTTCCACTGCATTTCTTGCCTTCAGTTCTACAATTGGCAGCAGTTACAGACTTTTGCGATCCGTCTGATTTGCATCCAAGTAAATTTAGGCTTGAAAACATATTCTTCGTGGTCAAACTGCCTGCATGCAGAGCTAGTAGTATTATTTTTATCTAGCCCCACGGTAGCATTTTGTGCTCTATCTCTAGGTCAGTCTACGGTCTACCTAGCTAGGTAGTGGACACTTGAGTGAGAGGAAGACCTACTAGTGTTGCACGAAGTGGCTGCTGCCGTGTGATGACTCGAGTTTAGTAGGCATGACCGATCGAGTGTCGATCGATGGAGTGCCCACCGCGTACCTCTGTTGTGATTTAGCATGGACGGCACGGATCGGGTGAGTGTTTTTTTTAGGAGGGGCCGGAGCTGCTTTCATTGCCACTAGAGAGAAACAAGTACAAGAGTGCAAAAACCTCAAATGTAGCCCGGGCTATACATAGCCCAGTTTTGTGTTTCCTTTTTCAAACATCAAATTTTTTGGTTTTGAAGTTTCGATTTTTTCTAAAAATGTAGATGTAGAGAATGTTGGAACGTATGCGGAAGGTACGCGGTGCTGCCGGTGGTGGAGCAGCTCACGGGTTGAACGACGGACGTGGAGGCGGCGGCGGGTGCTGGCTCGAGTTCTGCAGCGCCTATGTGAGGGCCTCATCCTGTGTGAGGCCTGCCGGCATGATGTCGGTGGCGTACCGGTGCAGCGGCGGATGCACCGGTCAGTCCACCTCTGACACGAGGATGCCGAGCCTCGTGATCTCGTCGTCGGAAGCTCGAACTTCTGGCCCTCCTCCATGGTCGTCTGCCACTCGTGGGCCGCAGGGCGTGTATTCGCCGAGGAAGCCCGCCTTCCTCCTCGGATCCTTCTCGGTCTCGCGCCAGGTGTGCCATAGAGTCGAGTCCACAACGAAGGAAGGATCGGTGTTGAGGTCCGTTGGCAGGTACTGCCGTCTGCACCGGATCTCGTCGGCCCTCTCCTGCTCGCGATGAGGCACCAGCGAGATACGCAGCTGAGCCGCCAGCCGCTGCCAAGAAGGTGCATGTCCCCCTAGCGCTGGCACGGCATCTAATTGTCGTGCATGAGCCGCGCAAGGTCGATGGGACGGCACCCTCTTCGGTCCCGTCTCCCTTCTTATGCCGTTGCCGGACGCCTTGGAATCGTGCTTCTTCTTTCCCATGGTGATGCGGCGCCGCGCGGTGGTGAGGGTGGGAGTGGTGGTGTCGGTGGTGTGGGCAATGATAGAGACGATGCCGGTCGCCTTTTAAAAGTCGGGCGCGTGCAGGACACGATGCCACGTATGGCGGCGCAGAAGTCCAGCCGCCGCCCACCAGGCTGGTGCGCGTGCAGAAGACGAGGCAACACCATTGATGACGAAGACTGCTGTGCAAACGCGGAAGCGAAGACTGACAAAGCGACGGCCAACGAAGCGGTGCGCTCGAAACAGGCTTCAAACACACTGCCAGGCGGGCCCGTGGGAGAAGCGAGCGGTCACGCGGTGCGGCCGTGCAGCGTGTGCCGAGATGCATCAGTGACACAAATTTCAGCCGCAATTGCGTCTCCCCGGACAGCCCGGTCACAATGCATCGGCCACTGGACCTAGGTGCATGCGCATTTTTCGACCGCGCAGTCGTAAACGGTCGCTCCGCGTTTGTCTACATGGTCCCGTTGGAGATGGCCTAATTTTTTTTTTTGAAAGAAACCAATGAATGAAACAAAGAAAAAGAGGAGAAGGACCAAGCAAGGGCTTCGCCCATGGCCAGTGATGTATACTCCATTCTACATTATCACTCGCGGTGGCTCTAAACAACATGGAAAAAAGTTGATACTGATTTCCCCGAAAAAAGGGAATCAAAGGCTCAAATGAGGCATACTAGGTACTATTGATGAATCAATTAAGCAAGGTAGTACTTCATGAATAAAGAGGCTATAAATAGTGGAGGATTTATGTGTTGGAGAGCATTTATGTACAAAATCCCCAAATATACATCTTCACCCGCAAAATTCCGTCCCCTCCGCCGCTCATTTCTCCCGCCCACCGCTCCATCTCCCATCCAGCCTCTAACCCGAAAACCCTCGCCATCGCGCCATGCCATCTTGTTCATAATGCATTATAGTGTATCTATTTGATGATCCATCTTGTTTCATATCTTGTTGTGCATCATGTATATGATCCAACTTGTTCCATATCTTGTTTTGCATCATGTATTGTTAGATGCTCCAAGTCCTCTACATGTACAAGCACCAACACGAGGACAAAGACTTTCCCTTCATGCATTGCTACAACAAGCTACAAGGTTGCAAGAAATGGGACGACCTCCTCCACACTCTAATGAAGGACGGGGAAGATGGGTCGATCGATTCATCCGGCGCCTCCACCGGGCGCCCCATTGGAACAAGAAGGCCAAGGCTGAGAGGAATGCGGTGCCGGTATTGGCAGCCATGGACGCCTCCCTCGAGAAGATGATCACCTCATTCTCGATGGAGAACAACGAAGCGGCGGATAGGGCCACCGTCGTGTGGAAGGCAATCCTCGACAAGCAAGACATGAAGATCGAGTTGGAGAGGGAGAAGGTGGAGGCGGCGAAGATGGAAACTCATGCCGCTGCCATGAAGCCCACCAACGAAGCGACGCAACTATCGTTGGCCAAGATGTCTCAAGAATCCAAAATCTTGATGGCCGGCATGGAGAAGATGGACCCGTTGGGGCGGGCGTGGCACGAGATGTACCGCGAGCCCATCGGCCAAGAGGTGATGGCGGTGTGAGCTGCGTCGACGTCTACCCCGGCACCCTCCATGTTCATGTCTTCGCCGGCACCCTCCACGTTCATCTCTCCGCCGGCACCGTCGATGTTCATGCCTCCCCCGGCGACCATAGATCCTGTTGCAGTGACGGAGCTGCCGCCGGGGCTCGCCGCCGATCAGGAAGTCGTCGAGGTTGAGCTGCCCGTAACCTCGTTCATCTGATCAGCTAGCTTGGAAGCCGTTTTTTGCGCGGGAGACGATGATTTGGTGGCCGTATGTTGGCCCAAACTTCATATTTGAAAACCTATTCGAATTTGGTGGCCGTGTGTTGGCTCAAACTTTAAATTCGTAAACTTATTTGAATTTCTATGCTTTTGTTTGAGTTTTCAAATTCAAATCATCTATTGGAGCTGTCGTATGGGGTGCGCCGGTATGGGAGCAGCTCCCCTAAATAGAGGATATTGTGCCGACGTGCCTCATACGATAGTGCCGGTGGCCCTAACGACTATTATATATTTGGAGGGCACCGGTGGAGATGCTCTATGGTTAAAGCTACAGTCAACAAATTAATGCTGAAGAGCGCGACTGGGCATGCATCGTCCATAATTGAAAAGTAATCTTCAAATAACTACACACCGTTGAAGAATTTCAGTACGGAAATTAATGAGTTGCCGTAAAATGTTGCTGCTCAAAAGTTACTGGGCATGCACCGTGCAAAATTAAGCAAAGAATTAGCCTGGCCATAGTGGTAAGTATCATGTAGTAGTATCATGCATATTTATCATAGTGGTAAGTATCATGAAGTAGTATCATAGTCTTGCTATATTTATTGTTTTTTAGAATCTCAATGCAAATTTGTACATAAGATTTGTTTGACATTAATTTTTCTCGTGGCATGCGCTATGATACAGTATCCACCTATGTTACTCTAATCTCTTCTCTCCTCCTTAGACTAGTCACAATGCATAGTATCATATAGAAGTATCATGCGTATGATACTACTACATGTTACTATCTTCACAATGCATGGTATCATATACTAGTATCATAATCTTCATGTATTAATTGTTTTGTAGAATCTCAATGCAAATATATGTACAAGATTTACTTGACATTAATTTTTCTAGTAGTATGTGCTATGATACAGTATCTACCTATGATACTAGTACCCTCTCTCTCATCCTTAATTCCACTGCCACATCAGCATTTTGCATGCATGCAATGCATGATACTACCTATGATACTCCCATTGTGGGTAGTCTCATAGTGGGAGTAACATAGCTAGTAACATCACACATCTCAATGCATTTTGGTGACATGGCATGCTAACTAATGAAGAAAGAGAGTGAGGTGGTAACTAGCTATGTTACCATAACATCACACATCTCAAGGCAAGATGAGTCTACAACATAATAAATGATACAATGTATGACACCACATATAAGTTACTACCCACTATGAAGGTAGTAACCTAGACTAGTAACATCCCCATGTTACTAGTCTAAGTTACTCCCCACTATGACCAGCCTTAATTAGCTGCCACATCATCATTTTTGTGGGACCAACATGCATGATACTAGCTATGATAATAGCACTATGGCTAGCCTTATGCATCCTTGAAGAGCTACCGTAAAATAATTAATGACGGACGATTTCTGTTGAAACTTTGTACAGAGGATTTACTATCAAAATAGATTTACTATCAAAATATTACCGCTAAAGAGTAATAAATACAACCATAGAATTCCGGCTGACTATTGTAGAAGGTTACTGTTAAAAAGTTCTAGTAAAAAAATGTTGCTGAAAATTTACTAGGCATGTAAAGTTGAAGAGTAACTTTCGAAAAATTACGCATCGAATTTCTGGACGATAACTAAGGAGTTGTGGTTGAAAGGATACTGCTGAAAAGTTATTGAGCATGCATTGTTGGAAAATAGCATTCGATCAACTACGCACCGTCAAATAATTACCATAAGACAATTAATGGCGGTGAACTAGTGCCGAAGAATTGTATATAATATTTATTATCGAGATATTATCAATTGTTTGGTGACTACCGTCAGAAAAGTATAATGAGATGTTGTCAAAGAATTGTTGAGAAAAGTTGTTATTCATGCATAGTCAATTTTTTCCAAGAATTAACATCGTCAAATAATACCGTATAATAATTTCTTTTGAAAAATTGATGCTGAAAAATTGTGTCGAAGATTCGCCATCGAAAGATAACGCTGAAAATACTGCCAGGTAAAATGAACAATTATCTAAAAATTGCCATAAAAAATTAGTGCCATGAGGATTTCCACAAACGCCGAGGAGCCAATATTTTGCTTCAGTCTTAATTTATACTGTAGAACAGAATTTAACGGCCACTATCTATATGGGAGGGTATTGTAGATCTTTTTTCTGAAGGAGAGGAGGGTAGTGCAGATGCGAACTTCTACAGTAGAAAACACCTAAGTGAGAGAGCTATTTGGTTCATATCTATGTATCTATGTATCTAACCTACCTATACTGCCACCCTCGATCAGATTAAGACGTACCGTAAAAAGATGTCTCTGAAAAAGACCGTGTCGTGAAGAGAGAACAGCTAGGAGAATAGGTGACTCATTTTCATTTCCCGGAATGGAGAAATAAGTAAATGGGAACAATGCCCATGCTTGCATGCCACCTCCCATAAGGAAGGAGGTTGCTTCCGCGAAATTTCTCGGGCCAGCCGTCTGCCAAGCCAGTAGAGGTGCAATTTCCCCCTTGAGAAGATCGCTGCTGTAGGAAAAAAAATGCTACTCCTACTAGGATGCATTGGAACTTCTGCAACACGACCGTTCATTCCTCACTCCTTTCCTCTCGCTACGGTGCTTTGAGAGTCTCCATCGAAATGTTGGGCTCCTCCCAAGCCCCTCTCCTCGAAATAGGCACGAGGAGGTGGTGAAGGAGTGGCACCGGGGTAGATCTAGTAGTAGGATTAGTGGTAGGGCTAGGGTTTGTCTATATGCAGTAGTTTGGTGTCATGCCGGAAGGATAACCACAGTTCTTGCCAGCCAGACCCGATGTTGGCTTCTCCTTCAAGCTCTCGTCGTGGAGCTCCCTCGGTCGGAGCCGGTGACAAGGGCAAGATGGAGTTCCACTCCATCAATAAGGTCATGCTGCTGGTCCCTGTTGCATACTTATACATCGGCGGCGACGAGGCAACTTTTTTTCTTTCTGGTTGGCCATGGTGGCGGGAGGAAGGAGAGGAGAGGCTCGATGTCCGTGCGAGGTGGAGGATGTGTTGGGAGTCGGCGGAGTCTGCAACCACTGCAACAACTTCGAGGTGACGACGTAGGTTCGCGCTGCTACCTTCGGCCATGGGGTTTGCCCTTCTGCCCTTGAGGTCCTTCGGACGATCTTCCGTGGCTTCAATGCGTCTGTGCAAGTCCGAGCTTCCCCAAGTGGTGTTGTCCCTCACGGAAGCAAGGATGGCCGTGTCTAGATGCCTATCTTCATCGGGCGGCGACCATGTACTCAATCGCGTTTTTGCGATGCTTTTTAAGGTGCTTAGTGTAAAATTTGTGAACATTATTATAATTTTCTATTTTCTCGAGTTCCTTTCTACAAAAAAAAAGTACCTACCGCTGTATTAGTAGATTCCTGCCCCTTTGGACCGTCCCGTTAAAAAAAAACTAGGACGCATCGGAACCCTCGGATAGGTTTAGCTATTCCCACGGTAGGGAACTGTCTGAGACGTAGTCAAAGAAGTCAACATTTATGGTTTTGGGTTAAATATACTCCCTCAATTCCAAAATATAAGGTAAACCTTTTTCCGCACGATCTTTGATGCACAATTTTAACGACCAATTTATATGGATTTATAGTGTATGAATGGTATAGTTGCATTTTTCTTGCAAATCTCTTTCTTTCATATATATATATATATATATATATATATATATATATGCAAAATAGTGAGCTACCTCCATGGCTAGCTATGCATGCTCATAGAGCCGTCCGATTCACTATAGAGTGCATGAAATCCTTTGCCGGGAGCACACAATTCCTAACGGAAGCTCCAACGCCGTTGTAGTCAGAGCAGCAGACACATGTCTAGTCCATGCAATTCCCAAAGCCAATCCGACTGCATTTTGTAGTGCTATTTCACATGTTAAAAAGGATGCCAACTTAGTTGCATGACGTCTCCGACCAGCAAATTTACCAAACCATCGTTCCTAGCAAAATATTAGACATCGCACATTTGTGTCTGGTGCGCGCGGTGCTCCTTCTTGTCATTTATATCCTGCTTGATTTATGCAATTATCCCAGCGGAGAAAATTCATTGATTATAATAGATCAGGCAGAGCTCATCGACGAGCAAGGTTAGTTGTTAACGTCCAGTTTTCCAATGATTTTCCAATGCAGCACATTACATTTCCTCTCCGCTATGATTCAAGAAAGTAAACGAGTTTTTTTGTTGTAGGGAATGAGGCCATTCGTGGAGCTTGCGCCGGCGATGGCGGTGGTGTGCTCGCTGGACTTCGATGACTCGCTAGAGGATGCGTCCTTCACCGCTTACCCACGGACGACGTTGATGCGGTTCGAGCCATTGGGGGTGGCCGTGCTGACAACCATGGGGAAGGCGGGCAGCGGCGGTGTCGTGCGATCGGCCTGGTCGCGCTTCGTCTTCAGCATGTCCGATAACACGCTTAAGCCGTGGTATCTCTCCACCATGCCGGCGGCGCCCGTGGCGGGACCGCGCTCCATGGTGCTCTCTTCAAGTCCTTCCTTCGTCGGCGTGTCCCCGCTCACCGCACACTCCTTCTCATTCGCCTCACCAGCCTCGGGCTCCATGTCGCAGCCCGTCCAGCAGCACCGAGGTGGACCCATGGTGCCGACACCGTCCGTCGTCAAGGGACACAAGGCTCCTTCTCCTGCTCCTATGTTGACGCTGCCACCACCGCCGTAGCAGTTCCCGAGGATGCCGCGGTCCTCGCTCCTGCAGTCCCCGTTCATGTTCCGGAAGGACGGGCAGTCTAGCCACGGGGAGAGGGAGCGCGAGTCCTTCATGCTGTTCCTACGCTTCTGCCGCCGGCCCTACGCACCCATCGTGGACGAAGAGTTCTTGCTCCCTACGCAACCATTGTCGATGAAAATCTCTGTGAAATTTGACCGACTCCCATGGTAGCAGACTAGCAGCAGCAACAATTTGCCCATAGGCAGCTTACGTGAATAAATGCGTATATGAACCACGGAACAGACCATGGTTTTACCTCCATTTTTAGACCATGCAACCCAACCACTGATTTTGCAGTTCCGCTAGACAATGAAAATGTCCAGCTAAATGGTCGGTTCAGCTGTAGGTTCAATGGTTCCTACACATGACCACTATTTTGTTCATTTCATTGGTCAAACTAGTTGGTGAGCAATTGCCATTTTTGTGCAGCCAAAATGATGATACAGTTATAATATTGATATATGCTCCTGCTTTGGTAACAAACGGATCAACGCTTGCCATCGATAAAACAGGATGGATTATTACTCGCGCTGCTCAAAGACACTGCCTATGTGTGGCCGTTTTAATTAAGACGGAAGATATATAGGGAGCTTTTCAGCTGTAATTTGCACGGTACAAGGCAGGGGAGCAAGCAGATGCAACATGTCAAAACGAAATGCCAGTGAGAACTGCAGTTTCAAACGCAGTTTCGACAGCAAATACCATGCTCGTTGCTATGTCAGTTTGGTTGTTATAGCTAGCAAGACAACAGCTTTCTAATGCCTCAAAACAACACCATAGTTAGACACAAACCTAGCTGGTGGATCATCTCCTTCCATTCGCAACCTTCAAAAACCAACACATGCAGGTATTTAATATTGAACGAAGTTCCGACTGTATTACCATTCATGTTACAATTACATGTGTACTAAAAGGTGTAGCACAATGTTTTTGCTTTTGAACGACTGTCGTTTTTATGAACTCTCGTATGTATTACGGTTCATATTGCAATTACAGCTAGCAAAACTTGAGCTGCCCAACGTCTCCAAACGGGGAAGTAGCAGCCGTTAAGTTCATTCCATGGCCAGCCATGGGAATCTTGATCCCTTCATTTTTCTGCTCACTATATCTGATGGCCATGAGGGGGTGCATAGCTAGCCATGCGGGTAGCAAATCCGCGTTGATATATATATATATATATATATATATATATATATATATATATATATATATATATATATATATATATATATATATATATATTCTGAGCACTATTCTGCAACCAGTTGCAGAATAATATTCTGAGCACCGACTTGTACTTTCCTGGACACAAGGTTGTACTTCCTGGATAACAGGGTTCAACATTCTGTCGAACTTACCTGAACTTCCTGTTTTCTTCAGAGGTACTGATTATACCTCAAGTTTCTCAACCATTTGTCGGAACTATGCAAATGATATACCGTTGGATAGATAATGAAAAACCGCAACTTTTTCATGTTCACACTTTTCACAGATTTTGCACGGTTTAAAATTAATTTTGAAAATACAAAAACGCTTCTATATGGCCAGAAAACGAACTTTTAGTTCGATTTTCGAATCGCTTATCGAAACTGTGCAAATGATATACCGTTGGAAAGATAATGAAATTGCGCAACTTTTTCATGTTTTAAGTTTTTTCAAAATCCTCACAGTTTTTGAACAATTTTGAAAATACCGAAATTCGGACGTACTCAAAAACGAGCGGAGAGTAATTTGGACAAATTTTTTCAACCGTTTGTCGGAATGATGCAAATGATATGGTGTTGGAAAGCTATGGACTAGGTGCAAATTTCTTATTCGAATTATTTTTTCTAATTCCTTACGGTTTAAGAGAATAACTCGAATTACTGTCCGCCCGTTTTATGTGACGAGCACCGAATGATTTCCCCGCGATTTCCATTCGGAGTATTTAAACAATGGAAATGATATACGGTTGGAAAGGTGTTAAAATGGCGCATCTTTTTTGTATCTACCATTTTTGCCAAATCCGAACGGTTTAAAACTAATTTTAGAAGTTTTGAAATCATGTTTCCGGTATATTTTGTGGGATAACGATTTGAATTTGATGGATTAGATCCATTTATTTGTTGTAAAATGTTGTAGGTAATGAAATTAGACATATACTCTACCATATAAAGCTTTTGGTTACAATGATTGAAGTGGTTGGTGATCAAATCGATGAGATTTGGACAATAGATTTCCGCCCCGTAAAAACAGAGCATTGAACTTCTCTCGACGTGAACTTGTACTTAGCGGGCAATGCGGTTGTACTTCTCGGTGCGGTTTCATGATAGTGTTCAGTAAAACATCTATAATTCTTGTATTTTATTTGGATACTTTGTAGTTCCTGTAATTACCGCTTGTACTTCATGTAGTCTATGCTTGTACTTCTCGAAATCACTGCTCGTACTTCCACGCGGATGATGTAAACTTTTTGTTTTTTCGACATTTGGATTTTGCCGGTTTTCTTATACTTCCTATATTAAGTGTGCGTATTGTTTATGTCGAATGGTTGTACTTCTTGTATTCAAGTATTTGAGCTTCCTCACGGGGTGGTGGTATTGTTTTGTTTTTTCTACATTTAGATTTTGTCGGTTTTCTTGTACTTCCTGTATTAAGTGGGTGTACTGCTTATGTCGAATGGTTGTACTTTTCGTAAACAAGTATTTGAACTTCCTTGTGGGTGGTGGTATTATTTTTTTGTTTCTATATTTAGATTTTGTTGGTTTTCTCGTACTTCCTGTATGAAGTGGGTGTACTGCTTATGTAGAATAGTTGTACTTATCGTACTCAAGTATTTGAACTTCCTCGCGGGTGGTGGTATTATTTTGTTGTTTCTACATGTGGATTTTGTCGATTTTCTTGTACTTCGTACATTAAGTGGGTGTACTGCCTATGTCGAATGGTTGTACTTCTTGGCGTTGTTTCACGAAAGTGTTCAGTAAAGCAACTATCATTTTCTCGTATAGTGTCCGTTTGAGGTCCACGGCCACACAAAATGCTTAGCACAACCACGCGCATCTGAACTTTCCGCAACATGTCCTTGTACTTCTTCGCCTTCGTGGTTGTACTTCCTGGAAATGTTTTGATACTAGTGTGTTTTACAAAAAAATAAGCATGTGTGCTTCGAAATGATAATTTTAGATTGTCCCTATATTCTATTTAAGAGATTATGCAGTTCCCGGATCTTAATATTTGAACTTCACAACGTTGCTTTGTGAACTTATGTGGGGGTATTTTCTTTGAACAATTTTAATTCATGTAATTACCGCTTGTACTTCCTGTGGTCTCCGCCTATACTTCTCGGAATCATTGCTCTTACTTCCTCGCAGATGACATGATTATTTTGGTTTTTCTACATTTGAACTTTGTCGGGTTTCGTGTACTTCCTATATTAAGTGGGTGTATTACTCGAGTCGAATGGTTGTACTTCTCATTGTCAAGTATATGAACTTCCTTACGGGTGATGGGATTATTATTATTTTTTCTATGTAAACTTATCTGGGGGTATTTTCTTTGAACACTTTTAATTCATGTAATTACCGCTTGTACTTCCTGTTGTCTCCGCCTATACTTCTCGAAATATCTGCTCGTACTTTACTCGCATATGACGGTATTATTTTATTTTTTCTACATATGGACTTTGTCGGGTTTTTTGTACTTTCTATATTAAGTGGGTGTATTGCTCGTGTCGAATGGTTGTACTTCTCATTGTCAAGTATATGAACTTCCTCACGGGTGATGGGATTATTATTGTTTTTTATACATTTAGATTTTATCGGTGTTCTTGTACTTCTCAATGTAGACGTCTGTACTTCGTGACAATTATACCACACATACTTCCTGTAGTCACAAATTGTACTTGTCGTAACCACTTCATGTACTTCCCGTGGAATAATATACCGAATGATTTTTATTATTTTTTATACGTATACATGTACTTCTCAAAAACACATCAGCTAGCATCCTCTCCTTGGAGACAAGCAAAAAAACATGTATTGTGTAAGACCAAATAGGTGTACTTCCTAGGCGGAGACTAAATTTACTACCTTGAGCTTCCTTTATTAATTTAGAAACAATTGTATTGTTGAAATCAAACACGTGTGCACTTCCTATGTGGAACATTTGCACATCTTGAATAAAATGTTGTGTGATTCTTTTTTAATTAAGTATTTTAATTTTTCAACCAACTTCTATTTTTTTCAATTTTTTTCCACAATCACATATGTTTCGTTGCTTGTTTTGTCAATTCAGATGTGGATACGATTAACCAACCAAAGATCACATTCATCATTTAGATTTCAAGAACAATTGCACTCTTAGTATGGATGCGTGAACTTTCTAGCATATATGTTCTTCTATTTGATGAACAAGTACTCTACCTTTCAAGAACAATTGCACTCTTAGTATGGATGCGTGAACTTTCTAGCTTAAAAAAATTATCTTGTAACTTTTCACTTCAATTCTTTCCTTTAGATTTTCAAAATAAAATGAAGAGGTGTTGACATAGGAATATCTAGGCAAGTTGGGCCTCCAATTGGGCAAGATTGTGCATCAAGTTCAGCTAGTCTTCCAAAAAATTAATTTGGATGAACTACCTCATGATGAGGTTGGTTGAAAAAAATATCTGTAGTACATTTGATTACTCTGCGCCACGAGCTGAGCATATACATTGTCACAGGCAAGGGTGGACGGAAGATTTGGCATTCTAAGTAGCATCGGGAAAAATAGTAAAATGTGAATTCAATTACATGTTTATCTTATCGTTACTATGTCGTATACATATTTTACTTGTAATTGTTGTGAATATAACATGTTTTTCTACATCTCCACACTACAGGAAGCTGCAAATGAAGCCTTGAGATCATCATATTTCAGTTGTGAGTGTGATTTCTCATTAATATATTTAAACAATTGGATTTATCACGCCCTCCAAATGGTATGTGTTGCCTTGTATCACTATACACTGTTAACACTTAGTCTTTTAACATTGCCTGAGGTTAATACATATGGTGTGGCATTTACTCCGTTATTTTTTATTGATGTGCATAGCTATATAGTAGCCGATCCCATTGTCAAATTTGTCTAGATTCGCCCTTCTGGCCTGAAGCGTGGTGTTAGGCTGTCAGCTGAGGCATTTAGTTGAAGTTGTTTCTTTCCAGACGCTGAGGTGAAGGGCAAATAAATGCAGCACACCCGATGGTTAGACGCGACGCAAAGTTCAGACGTAGGGGCTGAATAAGTTCAGACGTAGGGGCTGAATAAGTTCAGACATTACCTTCATATACAACGGAAAAAAGCAGAGGCCATAAAATTGGTTTGTTCGTCCGGTGGCTTCAAGCTTTCTCCAGTGCCTGCGCTCAAACGATCAGGCAAGTGCTGCCGCGCGTATAGCTGCAGAACGACCGCAAGAAACACATAATTTGGAGTAATGCCAAGCAGGACTTCTGTCGGATGCGACGGCGCGGCGCGTCCATCTCGCGCGCGGCGGAGGAGCATCCAGGGACGCTCGAGGATGGAGGGTGCGGGGGCTGGGTGGAGGTAGACTGGCGGGGACAGGGGCCGGGGCGGCGGCGGGAGGGAGGCGAGGAATCGGCCGTTCCCCCGGCGCTGCGGGCTAGAAGGGGTCTGGGGCGGGCAGCACGGCGGCAGGCGGCGGGAAGGTCTTGCGGCGGCCGACGTGGTGGAGGTGCTCCCGGCGGCGGCGGCGGAGTGACCGCTGCGGTATCACGGCGGCGACGGCAGCCCGGGGCAGCTCGTCCAGAGAGGAATCGTGGCGGGGGAAGAAGGGGCGCGGCCGCCACGGGGTAGAAGTGGCTGCCGGCCTCGGGGAAGAAGGGGGGCGAGCCTGCCATGTGGAAGGAGGGGGTGCAGGCCGCAGGTAGGGGGGACGCCGGCCGCGGAGAAGAAAGGGCCGCGCCGTCCGCGGAGAACGAGGGGCCAGTCCAGCGACGGAGGAAGAAGCTGGCGGCGGGGACTGAGATGGGGAGCCGCGGAGGAGGTAGCTGACGACGCGCGTGGTCGCCGCCGGCTTGCTGTTGGATGAGCGCAGGGGGGATCGTGGGTGATGCGGGAGGTGGGATTTATCTCTGGTGTTTCTCGGCAAGTTATTTTCGCGCCATTTTTTACCGGATCGGGCCTTATAGGGCCGGACGGTGCTCAGAATAATATTCTGAGTGTATATATATATATATATATATATATATATATATATATATATATATATATATATATATATATATATATATATATATATATATATATATATATATAGGTTCTAGAATAGCTATTCTCGAACCCTATTCCCGCTTTAGTTTAACGACTCACCTGCCCGAAAGAAAAACCGCGTCGTCAACCCACCACACGTCCCCACCCTACCCTTGCCTTATCTCCTTCTCCCAAACTTTTCCCCAATCCCGACATTCCCGGCCGGCGGCGCCTCAGCCCCGCGGTGCCCCCCACTCTTTCCTCCGGCGAGCCCCCAGCCTGTTTCTCCGCGCCCCCACCCTGTCCCCTCGCGCGCCCCCACACCGTCTTCTCCGGCTCATCCCCACTGTCCTCCGGCGTGCCGCCCGACCCCAACCCCTCCGGTGCGCCAGACCTTCTTCCTGCCCCGATCCGGCGCCCACCCCCACCTCCTTCCTCCGGATGTGCCGCCCCCGCCCTATTCCTCCCCCGCGAGCCACGACCGCCCCCTTCATCCCCGCCTTTTTCCTTGGCGGTGGCTGATACGCGTAGATGCACACGTCCGTTGGGAACCCCAAGTGGAAGGTATGATGCGTATAGAAGCAAGTTTCCCTCAGTATGAAACCAAGGTTTAATCGAACCAATAGGAGCCAAGAAGCACGTTGAAGGTTGATGGTCGCGAAATGTGATGCGGCAACACCAGGGATTCCGGCGCCAACGTGGAACCTGCACAACACAACCAAAGTACTTTGCCCCAACGAAACAGTGAGGTTGTCAATCTCACCGCTTGCTGTAACAAAGGATTAACCGTATTGTGTGGAAGATGATTGTTTGCAAGAAAACAAGAAAACAAGTATTGCAGTAGATTGTATTTCAGTAAAGAGAATTGGACCGGGGTCCACAGTTCACTAGAGGTGTCTCTCCCATAAGATAAAAGCATGTTGGTTGAACAAATTACAGTCGGGCAATTGACAAATAAAGAGGGCACCGCGATGCACATACATGACATGGTAAATATTGTGAGATTTAATTGGGCATTACGACAAAGTACATAGACCGCCATCCAACTGCATCTATGCCTAAAAAGTCCACCTTCGGTTATCATCCGAACCCCTCCGGTATTAAGTTGCAAACAACAGACAATTGCATTAAGTATGGTGCGTAATGTAATCAATAACTACATCCTCGGACATAGCATCAATGTTTTATCCCTAGTGGCAACAGCACAACACAACCTTAGGGGTTGTCACTCCCCCAGTATCAATGCATGAACCCACTATCGAGCATAAATACTCCCTCTTGGAGTTACTAGCATCAACTTGGCCAGAGCCTCTACTAATAACGGAGAGCATGCAAGATCTTAAACAACACATAAACATCAGATTGATAATTACCATAGCATAGTATTCTCTATCCATCGGATCCCGACAAACACAACATATAGTATTACAGATAGATGATCTTGATCATGTTAGGCAGCTCACAAGATCCAACAATGAAGCACATAAGGAGAAGACAACCATCTAGCTACTGCTATGGACCCATAGTCCAGGGTGAACTACTCACTCATCACTCCGGAGGCGACCATGGCGGTGTAGAGTCCTCCGGGAGATGAATCCTCTCTTCGGCAGGGTGCCGGAGGCGATCTCCGAATCCCGAGATGGGATTGGCGGCGGCGGCGTCTCTGGAAGGTTTTCCGTATCGTGGCTCTCGACTGGGGGTTTCGTCACGGAGGCTTTAAGTAGGCGGAAGGGTAGGTCAAGAGGCGGCACGAGGGCCCCACACCACAGGGCCGCGCGGCCGGGGGGCGCGCCGCCCTAGGGTGTGGCCCCCTCGTGGCTCCTCTTCGTCTCTTCTTCTTCTGGAAGCTTCGTGGCAAAATAGGACCCTGGGCGTTGATTTCGTCCAATTCCGAGAATATTTCCTTACTAGGATTTCTGAAACCAAAAGCAGAAACAAACTGGCTCTTCGCATCTTGTTAATAGGTTAGTTCCGAAAATGCATAAATATGACATATAATGTGCATATAACATGTAGATAACATCAATAATGTGGCATGGAACATAAGAAATTATCGATACGTTGGAGACGTATCAGCATCCCCAAGCTTAGTTCTGCTCGTCCCGAGCAGTAAAACGATAACAAAGATAATTTCTGAAGTGACATGCTACCAACATAATCTTGATCATATAATAATGTAAAGCATGTGAACTGAGATCAAATCACTCAAAGCAAATATCTATATTGATATAAGAGATGATAATGCAAGAGTTAAACAAGCTAGAAGTTTTCATGAACTATTGCTTCAAAGACATGAAACCGCACAAGGTTCATTAAAGATGTGTTAAGTATTCAGCGTAGAAGTTCTATCCTTCATTCCAAGCTTCAAGTAAATTTTCACAACATAAGAAGGATTCAGTCAAGTAAACATAAACATGAACGTCATGAATCAACTGTTTCGAAGTCTACTCAACCGGTGAGCGCAAGCATTTGGTATTAGCACCAGGATGTTATGGCATAAAGAACGTTAATGGGGGTTTGGAAGGCCAATGAGAGAAAGTCTTACAAAGCTGTAAATGATTACTAGACAAGAGGAAGTCTTATAATCGAAGCTATGCAAGGAGTAGTGATTGCCATGCAACGGATGCACATAGAGCTATATGTGTATGAAAGCTCTCCAATGGAACTAGTGGGGGTGCATCCAACTTGGTTGCTCACGAAGACCTAGAGCACTTTTGAGGAGGCTCATCATTGGAATATACAACCCAAGTTCTATAGTGTAAATTCCCCACATAGTTATACTAGTAAAACATGAAAACTCTCTCATATGGAGTGTAGGTGCTAAACATGAGCACAAATGATGACTATGAATATGCAAGTGCTAAAACATGAGCACAAGTGTGGATAAAAGATAGTAATGCTGCCCCCTTTTTCTTTATTCTCTTTTTTCTTTTTCTTTTTCTTTTTCTTTTTTCTTTTTCTTTCTTCTTTTTCTTTTTTTCTTTTCTCTTTTTTTCTTTTTGATGGCCTCCATGGCTCTTTTCACTTTTAGGGGCAACATCCTAATATGACAACACACTTTTTGGTACAAATAACTCATAATGAATAAAACATGAAGTATGAAACTGTATGCCTCTGCCAGTGTAGCAGGATGTGCAATGATCTAGCGTAACATGGGTAAACCACACGTCAGCTGTATAGAATCATGCAAAGCAATATACAAATAATAAATGACAACATGGCATGTAATGTAAAATGGATGTTGCATGGCAATATATCTCGGAACAGCTATGGAAATGCTGTGGTAGGTAGGTATGGTGGCTGTTTTGAGGAGATGTATGGGCTTATGTGCAGGAGAACAAGAGGAAGTCCTCCCACGGGTTTGGATGTACAGGCGAAGTATGCACAATTCTCAATGTGAGCAAAAGGCAATGCACAGTACCGAAGAGGCTAGCAAATATGGATGGTGGAAGTGCCAAAAACCGTAGCTTAACATTAGTCAAAAAGAACTCACAAGCTTATTGCAAACATCTAGCAGGTTCAACATTAAGAACATAATTTAAAATTTTACCGACCTTCAGCACAACTTAGTCATTACGATGAACCTTTAGACATGGAAAGCTATCAAGTCCAACTACGCCTTCAACTATTTAAATAGAGTTTGTAGTACGGCACAAGCTTAAAGACAACAATCCACTACTAATTTTAACTTATTCAACCAACAAGTTTTACCATCTAAATACCTCAAAACATTTGCAAAGAATCAAGTTATCAAAGCTCAATGATCTACAAGATTATGCAAGTGTTTCATTATACCACTACCACATGCAACATTTCCTTAACCAACCGAATAACAATTTAACGAAGAAGAAACTTCGCCATGAACATTATGAGTAAAGCCTAAGGACATATTTGTCCATATGCAACAGCGGAGCGTGTCTCTCTCCCACAAAGTGAATGCTAGGATCCAACTTTATTCAAACAAAACAAAAAACAAAAACAAAAACAAACCGACGCTCCAAGCAAAGTGCATAAGATGTGACAGAATAAAAATGTAGTTTCAGGGGAGGAACCTGATGATGTTGTCGATGAAGAAGGGGATGCCTTGGGCATCCCCAAGCTTAGACGCTTGAGTCTTCTTAGAATATGCAGGGGTGAACCACCGGGGCATCCCCAAGCTTAGAGCTTTCACTCCTCTTGATCATAGTATATCATACTCCTCTCTTGATCCTTGAAAACTTCCTTCACACCAAACTTCAAGCAAACTCATTAGAGAGTTAGTGCACAATAAAAATTATATGTTCAGAGGTGACACAATCATTCTTTACACTTCTGGACATTGCATAAAGCTACTGGACATTAATGGATCAAAGAAATTCATCCAACATAGCAAAAGAGGCAATGCGAAATAAAAGGCAGAATCTGTCAAAACAGAACAGTTCGTAAAGACGAATTTTAAAATGGCACCAGACTTGCTCAAATGGAAAAACTCAAAACTAATAAAAGTTGCGTACATATCTGAGGATCACTCACGTAAATTGGCATAATTTTCTGAGTTACCTACAGAGAATTAGGCCCAGATTCGTGACAGCAAAGAAATCTGTCTCTGCGCAGTAATCCAAATCTAGTATGAACCTTACTATAGAGACTTTACTTGGCACAAAAACATGATAAGGAGAGGTTGCTACAGTAGTAAACAACTTCCAAGACTCAAATATAAAACAAAGTACTGTAGTAAAAAAAACACATGGGTTATCTCCCAATAAGTTCTTTCTTTATAGCCATTAAGATGGGCTCAGCAGTTTTAATGATGCACTCGCAAGAAATAGTATTTGAAGCAAAAGAGAGCATCAAGAGGCAAATTCAAAACACATTTAAGTCTAACATGCTTCCTATGAAAAGGAATCTTGTACACAAATAAATTCATGAAGAGCAAAGTAACAAGATCAGGAAGATAAAACAAGTGTAGTTTCAAAAATTTCAGCACATAGAGAGGTGTTTTAGTAACATGAAAATTTCTACCACCATATTTTCCTCTCTCATAATAACTTTCAGTAGCAACATGAGAAAACTCAACAATATAACTATCACATAAAGCATTCTTACCATGAGTCTCATGCATAAAATTATTACTCTCCACATAGGCATAATCAATTTTATTAGTTGTAGTGGGAGCAAATTCAACAAAGTAGCTACCATTATTATTCTCATCAAGTGTAGGAGGCATAGTATCATCAAAGTAAATTTTCTCCTCAATGCTTGGGGGACTAAAAATATCATGCTCATCAAAGCCAGCTTCCCCAAGCTTAGAATTTTCCATATCATTAGCAACAATGTTATTCAAAGTATTCATGTTAATATGTTCCATGGGTTTTTTAATTTTCGGATCAAACCATCCATGTCTTAAATCAGGAAATAGAATAAGAAGCTCGTTGTTGTCCATTATACAAAACTAGTGTAAACAGGAAACAAAAAGATGCAATTGCAGGATCTAAACATGATAAAGTAAATGCAAGTACTAATTTTTTTGTGTTTTCGATATAGAGAGCAAGACAGTAAATAAAGTAAAACTAGCAACTAATTTTTTTGTGTTTTGTTTAGGTGCAGCAAACAAAGTAGTAAATAAAATAAAGCAAGACAAAAACAAAGTAAAGAGATTGAGAAGTGGAGACTCCCCTTGCAGCGTGTCTTGATCTCCCGGCAACGGCGCCAGAAATTTAGCTTGATACGCGTAGATGCACACGTCCGTTGGGAACCCCAAGTGGAAGGTATGATGCGTATAGAAGCAAGTTTCCTCAGTATGAAACCAAGGTTTAATCGAACCAGTAGGAGCCAAGAAGCACGTTGAAGGTTGATGGTCGCGAAATGTGATGCGCAACACCAGGGATTCCGGCGCCAACGTTGAACCTGCACAACACAACCAAAGTACTTTGCCCCAACGAAATGAGGTTGTCAATCTCACCGGCTTGCTGTAACAAAGGATTAACCGTATTGTGTGGAAGATGATTGTTTGCAAGAAAACAGTAGAAAACAAGTATTGCAGTAGATTGTATTTCAGTAAAGAGAATTGGACCGGGGTCCACAGTTCACTAGAGGTGTCTCTCCCATAAGATAAAAGCATGTTGGGTGAACAAATTACAGTCGGGCAATTGACAAATAAAGAGGGCACCGCGATGCACATACATGACATGGTAAATATTGTGAGATTTAATTGGGCATTACGACAAAGTACATAGACCGCCATCCAACTGCATCTATGCCTAAAAAGTCCACCTTCGGTTATCATCCGAACCCCCTCCGGTATTAAGTTGCAAACAACAGACAATTGCATTAAGTATGGTGCGTAATGTAATCAATAACTACATCCTCGGACATAGCATCAATGTTTTATCCCTAGTGGCAACAGCACAACACAACCTTAGGGTTGTCACACCCCAGTATCAATGCAGGCATGAACCCACTATCGAGCATAAATACTCCCTCTTGGAGTTACTAGCATCAACTTGGCCAGAGCCTCTACTAATAACGGAGAGCATGCAAGATCTTAAACAACACATAAACATCAGATTGATAATTACCATAGCATAGTATTCTCTATCCATCGGATCCCGACAAACACAACATATAGTATTACAGATAGATGATCTTGATCATGTTAGGCAGCTCACAAGATCCAACAATGAAGCACATAAGGAGAAGACAACCATCTAGCTACCGCTATGGACCCATAGTCCAGGGGTGAACTACTCACTCATCACTCCGGAGGCGACCATGGCGGTGTAGAGTCTCCGGGAGATGAATCCCCTCTCCGCAGGTGCCGGAGGCGATCTCCTGAATCCCGAGATGGGATTGGCGGCGGCTGCGTCTCTGGAAGGTTTTCCGTATCGTGGCTCTCTGCGGGGGTTTCGTCACGGAGGCTTTAAGTAGGCGGAAGGGTAGGTCAAGAGGCGGCACGAGGGCCCCACACCACAGGGCCGCGCGGCCAAGGGGGGGGCGCCGCCCTAGGGTGTGGCCCCCTCGTGGCTCCTCTTCGTCTCGTCTTCGGACTTCTGGAAGCTTCGTGGCAAAATAGGACCCTGGGCGTTGATTTCGTCCAATTATTTCCTTACTAGGATTTCTGAAACCAAAAACAGCAAAAACAGCAACTGGCTCTTCGGCATCTTGTTAATAGGTTAGTTCCAGAAAATGCATAAATATGACATATAATGTGCATATAACATGTAGATAACATCAATAATGTGGCATGGAACATAAGAAATTATCGATACGTTAGAGACGTATCAGTGGCCGGAATTCCCGCTTGCCTTCTTCCCGGCGGCGGCCCGACTTCCTGCGTGCCTTCTTCTCGGCGGCAGCGCCGCATCCACGATCTGCCTCCTCCTCGGCGCTGCCCCGCCTTGTTGCTTCGCTCGCGCGTCACCATCTCCACCGCGCGCCCCGTCCTTCCCATTGCCGCCTGCCCCTGTTCCTCCAGCCGTCGTCGGGGGAGAGCGTTGGGAGATGGATGCGACGGGGCCATCGCAGCAGGGTAGCTAGCCACCCGAATCTTGGAGGGGCGCCGCGCCTCCTCCAAGATCTCCGTTCGTCGAGGCCTCTCCAGTATCGCATCCGGCCGGAGAACCCCACAGGTGAGCTCTCGCACAATGTCTCCAACCCGACCAAAAGATGCCTCTGAACTGCACGGGCATGGCCTCCTAGTGTTGGGCTATCTGCGGTTCAGAAACAGAGCACATTAAGTTCAGAGATTTAGTATGTGAATTTCAGAGAGAACAACATATGAACTGCTGCTCTGTGTTATTCTTTTCATACATATTGCCTTTAGCTTTGTATTTTAGCAATGTTACTGTTTGATATAACATTATTCAGCTATGTTACTGTTTTATTTTTGTTATGGAAGTTTGTTTTATCCACTGATTTCGGTTAAAGCACACATAAGAAAGTTGACCATAAAAAACATTGCTGCTATGGATAGAAATCTAGAACAACACATGAAGCAGCAGGTCGCTTCATCAGTGAACAGGTAGCTCACTGAAAACACACAAACATGTGCGGATAAAGAAAATATCGGATAGTACTTGTCAAGATTATTTTGTTTGTTGGTGGAGTTCGCTTCATCTATCGCAGGTGTTCACCTTTTTTAATTGGCAAACATTTGAAAATTCATTCACAAGAAAGAAAAGTTCACATTTTTTACCACGAAGTTCACTACATCAACTTTGGGGATCGCTGCTGTTAGTTCACAAGATTATTTTGTCACAGGGGCAAGTTCAGTTTATATGTTTAGGGAGATCATGTCAGTTTAGATGCACGAAACTTCATGATGCGCGTAGATGTACACGTCCGTTGGGAACCCCAAGAGGAAGGTATGATGCGCACAGCGGCAAGTTTTCCCTCAGAAAGAAACCAAGGTTTATCGAACCAGGAGGAGCCAAGAAGCACGTTGAAGGTTGATGGTCGCGAAATGTAGTGCGGCGCAACACCAGGGATTCCGGCGCCAACTTGGAACCTGCACAACACAAACCAAGTACTTTGTCCCAACGAAACAGTGAGGTTGTCAATCTCACCGGCTTGTTGTAACAAAGGATTAAACGTATCGAGTGGAAGATGTTTGCAAAGAAAACAGTAAAACACAAGTATTGCAGTAGATTGTATTTCAATAAAGAGAATTGGACCGGGGTCCACAGTTCACTAGAGGTGTCTCTCCCATAAGATAAAAGCATGTTGGGTGAACAAATTACAATTGACAAATAGAGAGGGCACCGCGATGCACATACATGACATGGTAAATATAGTGAGATTTAATTGGGCATTACGACAAAGTACATAGACCGCCATCCAACTGCATCTATGCCTAAAAAGTCCACCTTCGGTTATCATCCGAACCCCTCCGGTATTAAGTTGCAAACAACAGACAATTGCATTAAGTATGGTGCGTAATGTAATCAACAACTACATCCTCGGACATAGCATCAATGTTTTATCCCTAGTGGCAACAGCACAACACAACCTTAGAACTTTCTGTCACTGTCCCAGGTATCAATGCATGAACCCACTATCGAGCATAAATACTCCCTCTTGGAGTTAAGAGTAAAAACTTGGCCAGAGCCTCTACTAATAACGGAGAGCATGCAAGATCTTAAACAACACATATGTAATAACTTGATAATTACCATAGCATAGTATTCTCTATCAATCGGATCCCGACAAACACAACATATAGTATTACAGATAGATGATCTTGATCATGTTAGGCAGCTCACAAGATCCAACAATGAAGCACAAAAGGAGAAGACAACCATCTAGCTACTGCTATGGACCCATAGTCCAGGGGTGAACTACTCACTCATCACTCCGGAGGCGACCATGGCGGTGTAGAGTCCTCCGGGAGATGAATCCCTCTCCGGCAGGGTGCCGGAGGCGATCTCCTGAATCCCCGAGATGGGATTGGCGGCGGCTGCGTCTCTGGAAGGTTTTCCGTATCGTGGCTCCTGCACGGGGGTTTCGTCACGGAGGCTTTAAGTAGGCGGAAGGGTAGGTCAAGAGGCGGCACGAGGCCCCACACCACAGGGTCGCGCGGCCAAGGGGGGGCCGCGCCGCCCTATGGTGTGGCCCCCTCGTGGCCCCTCTTCGTCTCATCTTCGGACTTCTGGAAGCTTCGTGGCAAAATAGGACCCTGGGCGTTGATTTCGTCCAATTCCGAGAATATTTCCTTACTAGGATTTCTGAAACCAAAAACAGAAACAAGCAACTGGCTCTTCGGTATCTTGTTAATAGGTTAGTTCCGAAAATGCATAAATATGACATAAAGTGTGCATAAAACATGTAGATAACATCAATAATGTGGCATGGAACATAAGAAATTATCGATACGTTGGAGACGTATCAGCATCCCCAAGCTTAGTTCTGCTCGTCCCGAGCAGGTAAAACGATAACAAAGATAATTTCTGAAGTGACATGCCATCATAATCTTGATCATACTATTTGTAAAGCATATGTAATGAATGCAGCGATCAAAACAATGGTAATGACATGAGTAAACAAGTGAATCATAAAGCAAAGACTGTTCATGAATAGTACTTCAAGACAAGCATCAATAAGTCTTGCATAAGAGTTAACTCATAAAGCAATAATTTAAAGTAGAGGTATTGAAGCAACACAAAGGAAGATGAAGTTTCAGCGGTTGCTTTCAACTTATAACATGTATATCTCATGGATAATTGTCAACATAGAGTAATATAACAAGTGCAATATGCAAGTATGTAGGAATCAATGCACAGTTCACACAAGTGTTTGCTTCTTGAGGTGGAGAAAGATAGGTAAACTGACTCAACATAAAAGTAAAAGAAAGGTCTTTCAAAGAGGAAAGCATCGATTGCTATATTTGTGCTAGAGCTTTTATTTTGAAAACATGAAACAATTTTGTCAACGGTAGTAATAAAGCATATGAGTTATGTAAATTATATCTTACAAGTTGCAAGCCTCATGCATAGTATACTAATAGTGCCCGCACCTTGTCCTACTTAGCTTGGACTACCGGATCATCACAATGCACATGTTTTGACCAAGTGTCACAATGGGGTACCTCCATGCCGCCTGTACAAGGGTCTAAGGAGAAAGTTCGCATTGGATTTCTCGCTTTTGATCATTCTTCAACTTAGACACCCATACCGGGACAACATGAACAACAGATAATGGACTCCTCTTTAATGCATAAGCATGTAGCAACAATTATTATTCTCACTGGAGATTGAGGATATGTGTCCAAAACTGAAACTTCCACCATGATTCATGGCTTTAGTTAGCGGCCCAATGTTCTTCTCTAACAATATGCATGCTTAACCATAAGGTGGTAGATCTCCCTTACTTCAGACAAGACGAACATGCATAGCAACTCACATGATATTCAACAAAGGGTAGTTGATGGCGTCCCCAGAAACATGGTTATCGCACAACAAGCAACTTAATAAGAGATAAAGTGCATAAGTACATATTCAATACCACAATAGTTTTTAAGGCTATTTTGTCCCATGAGCTATATATTGCAAAGGCGAATGATGGAATTTTAAAGGTAGCACTCAAGCAATTTACTTTGGAATGGCGGAAAATACCATGTAGTAGGTAGATATGGTGGACACAAATGGCATAGTGGTTGGCTCAAGGATTTTGGATGCATGAGAAGTATTCCCTCTCGATACAAGGTTTAGGCTAGCAAGGTTATTTGAAACAAACACAAGGATGAACGGCAGCAAAACTCACATAAAAGACATATTGTAAACATTATAAGACTCTACACCGTCTTCCTTGTTATTCAAAACTCAATACTAGATATTATCTAGACTCTAGAGAAACCAAATATGCAAACCAAATTAGCAAGCTCTAAGTATTTCTTCATTAATGGGTGCAAAGTATATGATGCAAGAGCTTACACATGAGCACAACAATTGCCAAGTATCACATTATCCAAGACATTATAGCAATTACTACATGTAGCATTTTCCAATTCCAACCATATAACAATTTAACGAAGAAGAAACTTCGCCTTGAACATTATGAGTAAAGCCTAAGGACATATTTGTCCATATGCAACAGCGGAGCGTGTCTCTCTCCCACAAAGTGAATGCTAGGATACAACTTTATTCAAACAAAACAAAAACAAAAACAAACCGACGCTCCAAGCAAAGTGCATAAGATGTGACGGAATAAAAATGTAGTTTCAGGGGAGGAACCTGATGATGTTGTCGATGAAGAAGGGGATGCCTTGGGCATCCCCAAGCTTAGACGCTTGAGTCTTCTTAGAATATGCAGGGATGAACCACGGGGCATCCCCAAGCTTAGAGCTTTCACTCCTCTTGATCATAGTATATCATACTCCTCTCTTGATCCTTGAAAACTTCCTTCACACCAAACTTCAAGCAAACTCATTAGAGAGTTAGTGCATAATAAAAATTTATATGTTCAGAGGTGACACAATCATTCTTTACACTTCTGGACATTGCATAAAGCTACTGGACATTAATGGATCAAAGAAATTTATCCAACATAGCAAAAGAGGCAATGCGAAATAAAAGGCAGAATCTGTCAAAACAGAACAGTTCGTAAAGACGAATTTTAAGATGGCACCAGACTTGCTCAAATGGAAAAACTCAAAACTAATGAAAGTTGCGTACATATCTGAGGACCACTCACGTAAATTGGCATAATTTTCTGAGTTTCCTACAGAGAATTAGACCCAGATTCGTGACAGCAAAGAAATCTGTCTCTGCGCAGTAATCCAAATCTAGTATGAACCTTACTATAGAGACTTTACTTGGCACAAAAACATGATAAGGAGAGGTTGCTACAGTAGTAAACAACTTCCAAGACTCAAATATAAAACAAAGTACTGTAGTAAAAACAATGGGTTGTCTCCCATAAGCGCTTTTCTTTAACGCCTTTCAGCTAGGCGCAGAAAGTGTAATCAAGTAACATCAAGAGATGAAGCATCAACATCATAATTTGCTCTAATAATAGAGTCATAAGGTAACTTCATTCTTTTTCTAGGGAAGTGTTCCATACCTTTCTTGAGAGGAAATTGATATTTAATATTACCTTCCTTCATATCAATAGTAGCACCAACAGTTCGAAGAAAAGGTCTTCCCAATATAATGGGACAAGATGCATTGCATTCAATATCCAAGACAACAAAATCAACGGGGACAAGGTTATTGTTAACCACAATATGAACATTATCAACTCTCCCCAAAGGTTTCTTTTTAGCATTATCGAGATTAACATCCAAATAACAATTCTTTAATGGTGGCAAGTCAAGCATATCATAGACTTTTTTAGGCATAACAGAAATACTTGCACCAAGATCACATAAAGCATTACAATCAAAATCATTGACCCTCATCTTAATGATGGGCTCCCAACCATCTTCTAACTTTCTAGGAATAGAAGTTTCACGTTTTTTTCTCTTCTCTAGCTTTTATGAGAGCATTTGTAATATGTTTTGTGAAAGCCAAATTTATAGTGCTAGCATTAGGACTTTTAGCAAGTTTTTGCAAGAACTTTATAACTTCAGAGATGTGGCAATCATCAAAATCTAAATCATTATGAGCTACAGCAATGGGATCATCATCCCCAAGGTTGGAAAAAATTTCAGCAGCTTTATCACAAGCAGTTTCAGCAGTTTTAGCAATTTCAGGTTTTGCACGCTTTGCACTAGGAGTAGAAACATTGCCAACACCAATTATTTTACCATTGATAGTAGGAGGTGCAGCAACATGTGAGGAATCAACATTACTAGTGGTGGTAATAGTCCAAACTTTAGCTACATTATTCTCTTTAGCTAGTTTTTCATTTTCTTCTCTATCCCACCTAGCACGTAGTTCAGCCATTAATCTTATATTCTCATTAATTCTAACTTGGATGGCATTTGCTGTAGTAGTAATCTTATTATCAATATCATTATTAGGCATAACTTTCAATTTTAAAAGATCAACATCAGAGGCAAGTCTATCAACTCTAGAAGCAAGAATATCAATTTTATCAAGCTTTTCCTCAACAGATTTGTTAAAAGCAGTTTGTGTACTAATAAATTCTTTAAGCATGGCTTCAAGACCAGGGGGTACACTCCTATTATTGTTGTAAGAATTCCCATAAGAATTACCATAACCATTACTATTAGCAGAAGGATATGGCCTATAGTTATTACTAGAATTGTTCCGATAAGCATTGTTGTTGAAATTATTATTTTTAATGAAATTCACATCAACATTTTCTTCTTGAGCAACCAATGAAGCTAAAGGAACATTATTAGGATCAACATTAGATCTACCATTCACAAGCATAGACATAATCACATCAATTTTATCACTCAAGGAGGAGGATTCTTCAACAGAATTTACCTTCTTACCTTGTGGAGCTCTTTCCGTGTGCCATTCAGAGTAATTTATCATCATATCATCAAGAAGTTTTGTAGCCGCCCCCAATGTGATGGACATAAAGGTACCTCCAGCAGCTGAATCCAATAAATTCCGCGAAGAAAAATTTAGTCCTGCATAGAAGGTTTGGATGATCATCCAAGTAGTCAGTCCATGGGTTGGGCAATTCTTTACCAAAGATTTCATTCTCTCCCAAGCTTGAGCAACATGTTCAGTATCTAATTGCTTAAAATTCATTATGCTACTTCTCAAAGATATAATTTTAGCGGGAGGATAATATCTACCAATAAAAGCATCCTTGCATTTAGTCCATGAATCAATACTATTCTTAGGCAAAGATAGCAACCAATCTTTAGCTCTTCCTCTTAATGAGAAAGGAAACAATTTCAATTTAATAATATCACCATCTACATCCTTGTACTTTTGCATTTCACATAGTTCAACAAAATTATTAAGATGGGCAGCAGCATCATCAGAACTAATACACCAGAAAATTGATCTCTCATGACAAGATTTAGTAAAGCAGGTTTAATTTCAAAGAATTCTGCTGTAGTAGCAGGTGGAGCAATAGGTGTGCATAGGAAATCATTATTATTAGTGGTTGTGAAGTCACACAACTTAGTATTTTCAGGAGTATTCATTTTAGCAACAGTAAATAAAACAAACTAGATAAAGTAAATGCAAGTAACTAATTTTTTTGTGTTTTTGATATAGAGAGCAAGACAGTAAATAAAGTAAAACTAGCAACTAATTTTTTTGTGTTTTGTTTAGGTGCAGCAAACAAAGTAGTAAATAAAATAAAGCAAGACAAAAACAAAGTAAAGAGATTGAGAAGTGGAGACTCCCCTTGCAGCGTGTCTTGATCTCCGGCAACGGCGCCAGAAAAAGTGCTTGATGCGCGTAGATGTACACGTCCGTTGGGAACCCCAAGAGGAAGGTATGATGCGTAAGCAAGTTTTCCCTCGAAAGAAACCAAGGTTTATCGAACCAGAGGAGCCAAGAAGCACGTTGAAGGTTGATGGTCGCGAAATGTAGTGCGGCGCAACACCAGGGATTCCGCCAACTTGGAACCTTCACAACACAAACCAAGTACTTTGTCCCAACGAAATTGAGGTTGTCAATCTCACCGGCTTGCTGTAACAAAGGATTAAACGTATCGAGTGGAAGATGTTTGCAAAGAAAACAGAAAAACAAGTAGATTGTATTATGTAAAGAGAATTGGACCGGGGTCCACAGTTCACTAGAGGTGTCTCTCCCATAAGATAAAAGCATGTTGGGTGAACAAATTACAGTCGAGCAATTGACAAATAGAGAGGGCACCGCGATGCACATACATGACATGGTAAATATAGTGAGATTTAATTGGGCATTACGACAAAGTACATAGACCGCCATCCAACTGCATCTATGCCTAAAAAGCCCACCTTCAGTTATCATCCGAACCCCTCCGTATTAAGTTGCAAACAACAGACAATTGCATTAAGTATGGTGCGTAATGTAATCAACAACTACATCCCTAGACATAGCATCAATGTTTTATCCCTAGTGGCAACAACACAACACAACCTTAGAACTTTCACTGTCCCAGGTTCAATGAGCATGAACCCACTATCGAGCATAAATACTCCCTCTTGGAGTTAAGAGTAAAAACTTGGCCAGAGCCTCTACTAATAACGGAGAGCATGCAAGATCTTAAACAACACATATGTAATAACTTGATAATTACCATAGCATAGTATTCTCTATCAATCGGATCCCGACAAACACAACATATAGTATTACAGATAGATGATCTTGATCATGTTAGGCAGCTCACAAGATCCAACAATGAAGCACAAAAGGAGAAGACAACCATCTAGCTACTGCTATGGACCCATAGTCCAGGGGTGAACTACTCACTCATCACTCCGGAGGCGACCATGGCGGTGTAGAGTCCTCCCGGAGATGAATCCCCTCTCCGCAGGGTGCCGGAGGCGATCTCCTGAATCCCGAGATGGGATTGGCCGCGTCTCTGGAAGGTTTTCCGTATCGTGGCTCTCGGTACTGGGGGTTTCGTCACGGAGGCTTTAAGTAGGCGGAAGGGTAGGTCAAGAGGCGGCACGAGGGCCCCACACCACAGGGTCGCGCGGCCAAGGGGGGGGCCGCGCCGCCCTATGGTGTGGCCCCCTCGTGGCCCCTCTTCGTCTCATCTTCGGACTTCTGGAAGCTTCGTGGCAAAATAGGACCCTGGGCGTTGATTTCGTCCAATTCCGAGAATATTTCCTTACTAGGATTTCTGAAACCAAAAACAGCAGAAAACAACAACTGGCTCTTCGGCATCTTGTTAATAGGTTAGTTCCAGAAAATGCATAAATATGACATAAAGTGTGCATAAAACATGTAGATAACATCAATAATGTGGCATGGAACATAAGAAATTATCGATACGTTGGAGACGTATCACTTCACTCTTAAACTTTCTGAATATGCACGACCCTCACTCTGAAATTCACCCTCATCCATATGCTACTTGCCCGCGTGCCCTTGCATTAAATCGCCGCCGGGCAATTCTCACGAGACTGCCTCCCGCGTGCACACTACAGGCCACGCCGTTCTGCCCCTAAGTTTCCACCCATAGTCACATGAATCTTGGAGAACTGCACTGCTGTTTTGCTCGACCCGTGCTTCTGCTGGTGACGTGAACCAACTGGTGATGTGAAGTGCACTTTGGTTGATTTATGTGCTTGGTTCAGCTGGCACCTATCATCGAGACACAGATGCGGCCGATATTTGATGTCCGCTTATTTTTATATCTGGATAGTGTCCGCTTGTTTTTATATTTGGATACCGTCGAACTTATACTGCTGCTTGTCCCATCCGACCGTTTGTTCTTATAGTGGGTAGTTCCTTTTATATCTTTTGGGAGTTTATTTATCTTTCCCACTGTTTCAGTCTGAAAGCACACCACAAAAATTAAATTCAAACAAAAAATACAAAAGTGCGTCTGCAGCTATGAAGTTTACTTTTATTGTTTTGAGAAGTCCAGTGTGATAAAACTGCAACAGTTCTCCTAGAGGAAAAGAAAATAGGAGTTCACTATTCAGGTTACATCAGTTTGCTATGTAAAATCGCAGAATTAACATTTTTTCTCAGAAAAGTATATAATGTTATATGAAGTTCACTTTGTCCGTGTGAGAATTTCAGTTCATTTACTGGAATTTTAATTCGTCCGCATCAAAAAGTTCATTTGTTAATACTAGACAGTCACATTTTCACTTTGCCTTTTGCTATTTCCATTTTTGTTTTGTATTGATAGAGAATATGGCAAGATGGAAGTTCGTTTTTCTCTTGCCTAGGAGTTCAACTATTCATTTATATGTTGATGTATGTCTGATAACATGTTACTTCTACAATAAAAAAATTCAGGAGGTTCGCTTTTTCCTGTCCTAAAGTTCATTCTCTCAGGAGCATTGCCAGGACGAGTGCAGTATGGGTGAAGTTTATTTATATTTGCTACGGAGAAGTTCACTTATTTTTTCTCGGAAAGTTCACTCTTCTCTCACTACAAGAAAAGTTCTGATAGACAACGTCCCAAAATCGTCAACTAAGGGGCATTTTTCGTCGCCTATGGGCCTAACCCGACGATATGGGTTCTGTTGTGGAAACTGCGTCAGGCAAAGTCCTACGACGATTTTTTCGGTCCGTCGCGCTTGGGCGCCCCACGGAAAATCGGACCGTTGCCCAAGTGTTTCCGGAGCCCGTTGACCGCGACGTCATGCAAACCGACGTGCGACGCCGTTAATCGGCGTTAACGGCGTTCCCGCTGAAACCCCGTGGTAGATGGTAGGCCCACACGAGGCCGCCACATCTTAAGCGGGCCGGCCCATTAAGTTTGCGGGCCGGGCCAGCTGACTTAGTTTGACCGGTCAACTATATAGCTGGGCTGGACCATTAGTTACGTGGGCCGGCCTAACCTCTAAGGTTGACGGTCAAAACTTTAATGGGCCGGCCCACTAAGCATGTGGGTCGGGCCGAATGCACTCTTTTGACCGGTCAGGCAAAAGGGCCGATCCGGCCCATGTGGGTCCCACTTTCAGTATCGGCCGCCCATTTACAAAGTGGGGTCCACATTGAAGCAATGGCCGGCAGAAGTTATTGGGCCGCCCAATTAGCATGTGGGACCCACTTTCCTCGCTACCGGCCCATTTAGTACGTGGGGTCCACATTTGATCAAATGGGCTGGCCCAACAAGCCGGGTCGGCCAAGCACCTATGGGTCCCACTTTCCTGTTAAAGGGCCAGCCATTTAGTGTGTGGGGTCCACCATATAGCAAGTGGGCCGGCCCAACAAGATAGTGGGCGGGCCAAAAACACAGGTGGGTCCCACTTTCCGGTTAAAGGGCTGGCCCATTTAGTATGTGGGGACCACCATATAGTGGGCCGCCCAAGATAGTGGGCCGGCCAAACACGGTGGGTCCCACCTTCCTGTTAAAGGACCGCCCATTTAGTACGTGGGGTCCACCATAGCAAGTGGGCCGGCCCACCAAGATAGTGGGCCAGGCCAAAAGCTCAGGTGGGCCCCACTTTCCTGTCAAAGGGCCGGCCCAATTAGTATGTGGGGACCACCATATAGCAAATGGGCCGGCCCAACAACATAGGGGCCGGCCAAAACACATGTGGGTCCCACTTTCTCTTAAAGGGCACCATTTAGTATGGGTCCACCACAAAATCAATTGGGCTGGCCCAACTAATTAGTGGGCCGGCCCAGTGTGGGTGGGGTCCACCTTAAAGCAAGTGGGCCAGCCCAATTAGAGTGTGGGGTCCACCAAATCAAATGGGCTGGCCCAATAAGTAAGTGGGCCACCCGTTTAGTTGTTGTTTATATGCCGCATAGGCACTTTAGGATTTTGCGGGCAGGCACATATGTGATTTCGCTTATTTGGGCCGTTTAAGGGATGGGAATTCGTGATTTAGATACTGAGAATATTTACGCAGCATTGATTTCTGTCGGATAGCCTCACTTACCACAAGCACCAAAGAAAAAATGCGCGAAAGAACTATAAAAACTAACTAAATATTACATCAGCTGCAAGGCATTGAAAAAATATTACAGAACCCAGAGAAATTGAATGGTAATTAAACCTAGCAATACAATGAAGCGATCCGGCAATCTTTTAAGTTGTCCATGCAGCACCTATATCTGAAACAAAGACATTACAAGTTAAGACAGCAACAATGGAAAGGCAAAGACACTACAATATTGTTTGCCAAAGAATTTGGAACTCATCATTTCGTCGTTATAACAAGATCATTGTAATGCGCACAATAAGCAAACAAAGAGTGCATGCCGCATACCAATAGCCAATATAACAGAGCATGTTAGAATGAAACAGCAGACTTACTACTGTCGAGTCCCATGCAAACCAACATGTTCAGGGAGTACAAAATTGGCATGAACAACATAGTAGCAGGCTATAAATTTTGTAACAACGACTGAGCAAGATGAAGTTATGATGGCTACATCTACAGAGCAGGGAATGTAAACCAAAAATAGAAGTTACGATGGCAAAAGCTAAAGAGGAGGGAATGTGAACCAACATGTGCCAAGTGCAATTACTTCATTTTGGCCGTGAACTAAATAATACTCCTGAACTTATAGTGAAGGGGATGCAAATCAAGATGTTTCGGGATATAAACTTGTAATGAGCAACACATAGAGGATAGTTAATGCTGGAGCTTAGGATGGACCAGATACAGAATATAGTGGGATCACCTGTGAACTTGTATAAGAGGGAATGCAAACCAATATGTTCAGCTTTCCATATGTGAGCGTCATGCCAAGTCAGAGAAACAAGTCAATAATGCAGCTTTTGAAGAACAAGATGGCACGCAAAATTATTATCTAGTAGTATGACAAGTTTATTTGTACTACAGGCTAGATAGCAGAGTGATAGCATGCCAAACTAAGTCCTTACTTTGTTAGCTTACAATGAACTAGATACAAAACAATGGCATCACCTGTAGTACAGGGAATGCAAGCCAACATGTTCATGGAGTAAAAAATTGGCACAAACAACATAGTAGCAGGCCATAATTTTTGTAACAACGACTGAGCAAGATAAAGTTATGATGGCTAGATCTACAGAGCAGGGAATGTAAACCAAATATAGAAGTTACGATGCCAAAAGCTATAGAGCAGGGAATGCGAACCAACATGTGCAATTACTTAAAATTGGCCATGAACTAAATAATAGCAGGATGTTACTATAATACCTATAATTTTTGTAACAACGACTGAGCAAGATAGAAGTTATGATGGCTACATCTACAGAGCAGGGAATGCAAACCAAAATGTTCAATCGCTTAAAGTTAGCAATGAAGTAGAAAATAGCAAGGTGTTACGGTCATAGCTAGGAATGAACTAAAAGAGCTTCAGACAAACAAGCATCTGAACCCAGAACATGGCGCTAAAACAAGGGACTTACATTAGGAGAAGCACTCTGTGGGAGTCACAGCAGATCTTCCTGGGGTTGATAGATCCGGTGATGAAGTACGCTACATGTGCTACTTGGGGTTGGAGAGACGGCCATTACACTTCATGGTTACTCATCTCATCTGCAAAAACGTAACGGCGCGTCGTTAGCACAAACAGGTTCCCCCAAGATTAAACAAGAACTTGCAGGCAAGAAATAGAAAAGCGACAGTAGAAGAGTTTAGATCATGCACGCGTCGGTGAAGCAGATCCGGTTAATGCACAGTGGTGTCGGTGAGCTAGATCCGATGCGGTGGACGACGGATCCGGCGAAGCGGCTCCGGTGGGGTGGACGATACCGCAACGACTGCGGTAGACTGCTGGATGAGTATATGGTTTCGAGGTTCGGCGATGATCCGGTCCGGTTGATGACGGCGTCGATGAAGCGGCTCCGGCAGACAGCCGGATGACGAGGATCGCGAGGGCTCGGGTAGGCCAGGGAAGTCCGGCGGGGATGTTCCGGTGCGGTGGCCGTGGAGGTGGGAGAGAGAGGGACTTGGGAAGTTCCGTGGGTGGTCTCAGAGGAGAGAGTGAGGGAAATGAATTTTTTTCGGGGAGTTTCCGGAGCTAGGGAGGTGGTGATCGAAAAAAATGACGGGTAGACCCCCCACCAACCGACTTATACATGGACATTGTTGTCATCTTTACGAGGGTAGAATGGGAAGTTAGAAGCGTGTGAAATATTTGTATTTTTCGGGCGGGAAGTTTTGCCGCTGGAATGAGATTTCGAATTTGGCCACAGTCCAAGTACTAAGTAATACAAAAATATGAGACCGTACTAGTACGGCCAAATGTCACATCAATTCATCATCACGTTGAAAATCGGTTACCACGATCATAATTATTGGCCGTTGGCACATCAGTTCTCCAACGCTTGATCCAACGGTCAAAGTTCCTTTTTTAAGAGAACGGTCAAAATTCATTGGATTCGCTCGGGAACTGCGCGCGCCAAAACGAGTCTGACGAAGATGTTTCTAGAGTTCTCACGGACGCGCCTTGGCGATACATTGAATGCAAATCTTGCAAGGTCAAAAAAATGCAAATCTTGCAGGATCGTATGTGGCTGCTATGAGCTGAAGTACTCCATGAAACCATGAACATACATGTAGATGGGAATCCCATGTAGACGATCTGAAGAACGACCCGCTGCATCTTTCACAAATCCATCTACATGACATGATAAACTTTAATTAAGAAGCAGCCACGTAACAATTATTGCCCAAAATCTAACGGGTTCGACAATAAGCTGGTAATTCTCTATTATATATAAACACCAAAAAAATATAGCAAGTAAGAAAGGAGTGTCAATGCCACCAGGACTTACAAAAAAAGGGAATTAGCACTTCGTAATCTCTTTGTTTTTACACATACCTTCTGCTCAGGAATCCAGGGCCTAGGGTCACATCAAGTCATAATCAGAAACCAAAGTCGGTTCCCATGTTCTCCAATTCAAAACGCGTACAAAATATTTCAGTGTGTGAAATAATTGTATTCGATAGGCAGGAGGTATATGCTACAGTGTTGAGATTTTGAATTAGACGGTTGTTAAGCTATTGATTATATGGAGTCGAAATTTGGTAGCATACATAAGTATCTTTGTTCACAACTCGCCTGTACAGAAGCAGGAACAGCTGTTGTGTTGCAGCACAACACAAAGGAGAAGCACTGTTCCGTTCATTGCACTCAATACAGCGATGAATGAACCAGACCAGTTGACAAGCTTCTAGACCTGGGCTATATGTAGAAAGCTGGAAATCAATGGATCACAGAAAATCATCAGTGTCAAGCTTTAATGCACTAGCCAACGCGACCAAAAGTCCGAACTTGAGACTATGGGCTCTGATACCATGTCAAGCTTCATCCACGAGCCAACGGAACCACAAGTCAGAACTGATGGAAAGGGCTAGGCAATCCACTTATAATATTAACAATCAGCAGGGTTCCGGTTCAAAAAAATCCACATCACAACAAGGAAACGACCACCAAGATCATAGCAATTGCAGATAAATGCACCTACGAAATATGCTCAGACTAAGGAACCATTTTACAAGACGAAGGTAATGACCTGTCACTGTCCCCGTTCATCTCCAATTATCTAGCAGATACTCTTCTTACTACTTACTAGCATTCCTAACCTGCTCCAGTAGGGCCTCCTTCTGTGCTGCTATCGTTCTAAAATTGTCGACTTCTAGTCTTAGCGCAGCTGATGCAGCTCGTTCTACTTGGAGTTGCTCCTCTAGAACTTGAGCATGCAAATACTTTGACTTGGACATGGACTTGCACTTCAGCAGTCCAGCATTCCGTAAGAAAGTGTTTTTGGCAATGCCTTTCTTTTTTATTGCCATAGAAAATGCCTTCACACATTCTTCATCGGTTTTTTCCAGACCGTTTTTACCGGGTTTTGCCATCTCTAATTTCATATCTTCCTGCAAAAAATTCAGTTCGTACACATGTGTAAACATGATAGTTACTACAGAGAAACTTGCTGATAGTAGATTTATCATGTGTATGACCTACTTTTATTCCTACAGTTTGGCATGTCCGATTCACATCACATGAATTTTAATAAACATATATAATATCATATTGACATGTACTTTACTACTCCTACAAGTTGGGATGTGAGTCGTCACAAAATTTCAATCTTTGAGAAGACTTACAAGAACACTCTGTGCGACTTCTCCAATCACTTCAAGTTTGTTCTTCTGGCATGCTTCAAAAATCTCTGGCAGAGTCATCTCTTTGTTTGGTTCCCTTTTACTTGCATTATGTAACATCTGCATTTTAGTACTACCATTTATAAATCGAATAACGTGGTTGAAATGGAGGATCATAATATAAGCTGCACACTGGTGTATATACTCTGCATGATCTTTTACTAAAATATTTCTAAATAGCAGTATAAAACAACATGTCCTTACTTTTTGCCGAATGTGCACTATAAGGTTACGAGATCCCGTACGGCTAGGTAAAAGTAGTTTACCGCGGTTTTCCTGATTCTGTTTAGCCAAATTCTGCAAAAAGGAGACTAGTGAGACACTGCTATAAATAAGAATCCAAGATGTGATCTGGTCTCAGTCTTACAAATCATACCATATTCTTTGGATCAGACCAGTGCTTCACAAGATCTCCCCACTGTTTGTCAGTCATTTGCTTAAAAGGAGATATAGTTGGAACACTCCCAGTAATCTTTCCAGTGAAGTATTTCTTCTTTAGCCTGCTGCGATACTGGCGCAGACAGTCTGAGAATAGACTGTTGAGAACATGCTTTACTTCCTCTTGGTCCTCATCGAACTCGAACCTTAACTGTTCACAACAATATAAACCGTTGGTGCGATATACATAGAGCCAACAACAAGCTAGAAGGAACGGGACGTGCCAATGTGGTATACTAGTATGAGTAACATTACCAAGAGAAAGATGACTTACGTGTAACCTGTGCACTAATTTTTCAAAATGCGCAGAGGTGTCTACGTGCTCTTTCCATGTTGGGAAGATAGGAATTTCATTCCTGACGAAAATTCCTACATCCGATGCTAATTTACAAGATTCTTCTGGGTCCAGTGGCCTTCTGCCACCTACGATAGATGAAAGGCGAAATCTTGATTCCATCCCAGCAAGCTTAGCTACGAACATTTTCCCTACTGTTGGGCCCCTCGTTTTTCTTGATCGTGGTGCAACTACAAAGTTAAGCATTACATCAAGCTATCAAGGTAGATATATATATATATATATTTATTTATTTATCTATAAAGTATAACTTTATAACGGAGAATGAAACTATTGTTAAGCTTCATGCGCTAGCCAACGCAACCAAAAGTCCGAACTGATGGAAAGGGCTAGGCAATCCACTTATATATCTCAACAATATATATCTCAACACCCCTCCTCACGTGTGACCGGAAGAAGAGAAGAGGAGGTCAACACGTGGAAAGCAGAATAGCACACGTATGAATGATCGTATACGCGGCGGACATAGGGGTGGGTAAATATTGCGAGAACCAGGACTCGAACTCGAGACCCTGGGCTCTGATACCATGTTAAGCTTCATGCACTAGCCAACGCAACCAAAAGTCCGAACTGATGGAAAGGGCTAGGCAATCCACTTATATATCTCAACAATATATATCTCAACAACTATAAGCATTGGAAAATGTACCTTCTTCGGTGTGGGGCTCATCCTCAGGGGAGTTGTCTATGGCAGGACTAATATGGGTCAGTGGGAGATCATCAACAGTTTGTTGATGTTGTGCTAGCAGTGTTTGGCCAGTTGTGGTTGTGTCAGCTGGGACTGGTACAGTGTGTCCTTGGGCAGTATTTCCTACCACAGCTACTGCTGATCCCAATTGTGGCTGAGAAGTTGCCGTGGAAACTGGTTCTGCTGCCAATTGTTGTTGAGAAGTTGCTGTGGAAACTGGTTCTGCTGCCAATTGTGGCTGAGAAGTTGCTGTGGAAACTGGTTCTGCTGCCAATTGTGGCTGAGAAGTTGCTGTGGAAACTGGTTCTGCTGCCGATTGTCGCTGGTTGACTGGATTGGTAACAGGTGGCTGATTCAACCGCTTGGGGTGTTCACCACGTTTTTTTATTTCAGTACTCTTAGCATTTTCGTTATTTTCTTCAACTAGTGCCATGAATCGCTGAGACTGTCTAGTAGCAGAAGCAGGTTTCTTTTTTGGTTGCAGCTGTTCTATCACCGATTCAGGTGCATGTTGAATGGTCTTCCTCTCATTGGTGGTTCCTGCGAAATTCTTACTTGAAGCTGCAGATTCCTAGCACACATAAACGATATTTCAGTCTACAGAAGTCCCATATATGATGATATGCAAATGGGATAGAATGAAGAACAGTAAAGGATGACGTGCATGCTGAAACATATATATGATGCATTAAGGAGACCTAGAGGTGGCATGTGAACATGTTTGGTGGGATTCAGGATACAAGTATACAACACATGGAAGTTGCAACAGATATCTCAAAGTAAAAACACAGAAATCACCTGGTGGGGTTGAGGAGAATGGTCAGGCAAGGCATCTTCCTGAGTCAGCTCTCCAAGAGGCTCAGCAGGATCAAATTGTGAATCATAACATTGTTCTTTATCTTTGGGGAGGGGAAAGGGTTCTTCTCCGATTTTGTTCAGGTTTGCACTAGAGGCAATAGCGTTACAAATGCTTGTGCCCACACGGCTTGCATATCTTCTACATATATTCCGTATCCGTTTCTCTTTTAATTCATTCTTCTGTATTGCAATAATATCTAGCATGCATTACAAAAAAAATGCTAATGAGATGGCGGTGCAAGTAAGCAAAAAAATACTTTTCGAAATCACATGCATAACGAATGCGGCCATATCAACCTTCTTGGAAGTGGGCGCGTGTACGCTTTGGTTTCCTGCCGTGGACCATGGAGGCGCCCATCTCTCCAGTCCGGTGGACGGAAGGAGTAGGGGATTAAGATACGAGAACCCGGCGATGGTGACTGTCGCTGACAAGGCGGCGGTGGAAGTCGGCTACGGAGGAGCTCGTATGGTACAGTGGTCGTCGGTGGGGGTGGGGGAGGTGGAAGCTACTCCGGCTTGCTAAAAAGCAAGGGAGACGGCGGAACGTCGTCGGTCACTACGGTGGCCGATGAGAAGGCAGTAGTGCTGGTGTGGGAGTGGGACAGTGGGCCGGCGCCGGCGTGTGAGATGATCCGGTGGGTCATGCAGGGTGGAAGCGTGAGAGAGAGATGCGGGGTTCGGCGCCGCCGGTGATAGGTCTGAATTGAGCGGTCCGGGGGGATAAGATCGACACTGTACTTATTTCACATCGCTTTGAATTTTGGAAGCGGGGGGGGATTTCGGCGGGAATTTTGGGGCAGAGTTGAAATTATTACTGGTTGGTGGAAAACTGTGGAACCCTAGCCTACGAAATCCCAGGTCTGAAGCTGAGGGACCTTTTGGTGTGGCTTTTTGGCTTTTCGATTTTGGAAGCCAAAAGAATATAATATTTGTTTTTGGCTTCCAAAATCCAAAAGCCAAAAAGGCAAAAAAAAACCACAACAAAAGGGCCCTGAGTATGTTCGGGGTCAAGGGGATATGCTTGTTGGTTCTTGGGTGCATATGATCTCTTTATTTCGAAATTCATCTTCTATACATTTTGAAATGTCAAAAAAGAATAAAACGAAAAATGCATGTGTACTTCTTCGCTTGCTTTATACACATAAAATATTTCAATGGAAAATCGAATAGTAATTTGGGCTATGTAAAAAAGAGTTACTCCGTAAAAAAAATGTGCTAACCATAAGGCTTTTTATGAGACATGTTTTCTCTCTTTTTTTACATCGACCATGAAAAAAACTTGTTTTTTTTACATCAACCATGAAAAATACTTTTTTTACATCGACCATGAAAAATACTAGGAATTTGCTAAGAGCATCCACAACGTGTAGCCAAAAGTGGTTCCATATTTGATTTTTGGCTTTTGGAACTAGTTCCATACATTGTAGAGGTAGTTCCAAAACCAGAAAAACAAGGAACCGGAGCAAGTAGGTGCTCCGATGCCAAATTTCACTTTTGGCATTTGGAACTAGTTCCCTACATTGTGAGAGTAGTTCCATATTGGCTTTATGTGTTGTTTTAGCTTGATGGCGGGACCCACGTTATAAATATTTGGAACCACTACATTGTGGAGCTATTGCTATATTTCACACCAAAGCCAAATTCACCATCGTATCAGATTTGGCAATAGCAACATTGTGGATGCCCTAAAGTTATATTTTCCATCTTGTACACAATTAAAAATATCTTTAAAACAAACAAATCTCTAATGTCTAGGTGTACCATCTCTACTAGTACTAGTATATACTAGTAAATTACACGTGCCTTGCACGTGAGAGCTCTTTTTTTTAGTGAAACAACTTCGACGCAGGATTTTGTGAAGCTTTTTAACTTAATTGGTCAAACATGCGAAGCATGTGCCATTTACTTGTACAACTTTATCGGAAAAAAATTACTTGTACAAGCTAGTTCCCCTAAGTACTACCAGCACATAAGTAAACAAAAGAACCAGGGACATCATCAACTGAAAACAACAATCTATTCATATAGCGGCTCTTGCATCACCCTTTGAAAATCATCTACCTGCAAAGATGAGTGCAGAGTTTCTGCTCGTGCTTTCACCTGTTCCAAGATCGTCCAGTTGATCTCATGGACATCTGCATCAGCCAAAGCGGTAACCAAGTTGCCAGCCACTAGCTTCTGCAGATCAGCAACAGCATGTAGGCCATCTTGAATTGTAGAATTCCATCCTCGGTTCATTTCTTTGTTCCGCCAAGTGGCCACATCCAAGTCCTTTTGAAGACGCCTAATCTTAGCTTCCCCATTGCCACATCCTTCTGTTTTGTTCCTACAAACGTTTGCATCACTGGAACTCTGGACATCTGTGCTACAATGCTGCTTGGCAGGGACATGAGCAGTCACTTGCTTCTGCGATTTGCCATGCATAAAATCAATCAGCAGATTAAAAGGAAATATGTTGGTTGATTCATGTCACCACTTTGAGCAACCCATGAGTTTCTAAACCTTAAATGGAGTCTAAAACATTGCAATAAAAGGGTGGGTGCATCATTTGGATGCAGAGGCCGGGGCGACCCTATTTTCAAGAAAAAATTAGGAAATCTGAAATCTATATCTATATCTCTACCATCTATACCACTCCACTCCAGTTGACAGTTTGATCTCTTTCAGTACATTAGATTATGTCATGTTTAAAACACTATTATAAAATTACCTCCTTAATGTTGAGCTCAGGAGGATCCAGATGTGCTGATCCTAGGCGGCCCCTCAAATGATTGCTTGCTAGAACAATAGGACCAAATCCCGCCTCCTTTCTACCAATGTCTGCATCACTGGCGCGCTCACTGTCTTTGTTAGGAACATGAGCAGTGGCTAGCTGCTGCAAATCAAAGTTCATCAAATCAATCAGCAAACAACACATATGAAATTTGAGCAGTGCGGCTAAATACCTTCTTCAGCAGCTGCCCCACGGAATCGTCCTTTTGGCGGCACATCACACGGGTGAAAAATCTCGGCAACGACTTGGGGTGCGGTGATTTTGTCCCATTCCACAGTATGCCGAGCTTGGCTGCAATTATCTTATTCTGCAAGATATTTTGCCTCCGAGATTCTTCGTAGGCATTCTCGAGGGGAATATCTAGCAGGCATTACAAAAAAAACAGATGCTAATAACAAGCAGTGGAAGCAAGCAATAAACTAGTCTCGGAAATCAAATACATAACAAAAGCTGCCGGACAAAGTGTTCAACCTTGGTCGACTGGGGAGGTGGCGCGTTGGCCGTTCGTTTTGGTTCGGTGGATCATGGTGGCGCTTTGTGTACCGATCTCGCCAGCCGGTAAGATGAACCAGTGAGTCGGGGAAGCAGATCCGACGAAGCGGACGGAGTGTGGTTGACGGCGTCGCTGAGCTGGCTCCGGCGCGGTGGATGTCGGCTACGGATGGAGGACTGAGAGGGAGCGAGACGGACTAGGTGCGAGGTAGGGAGAGAGGCCCTTGCTTGTCCGTGGGTGGGGCTGGATATAGGGGAAATGAAAGCCCTAGAAGATAGCATCCTGCTAATATCCTAGTACAAAACAATTGAACTAGAAAATCCCGCCAATATATGGTGCTGAATTGCGGGCGGCTCATAGCTTGTGCACAAATAAAATGGGAAAATCCAAAAAATGTAGTTCAACAAAAAAAAACTCTAGTGGCAAAGTCGCTAGCTCGCCATGAGAAGATGCACTCCGCCAAAAAAATGTCATGAGAAGCTAGTTTGCTATGGATCTTGCATTAACCCTGCTCGATAAAATGGTGGGCACAAAAGACAAGCTAAATCAAAAATAATGGTGGTAGAAAGATGTAACTCTCAAATGTAAACTCTACTAAACAGGGCCAGCTCAAAAACATGCCTCATATTATTAGTACTTCCTCCGGTCCATATTAACTGCCACTAAAATGGATGTATCTACAAATACATCCATTTGAGTGGCATGTATATGGATAGGAGTAGTAGATCAAGGAGTTGCGAGACAGTGGAGGAAATGAGGTGGGGAGGAGGAGGGTGACGACCAGACCCCCACCTCCACGGCACCGCATAAATAGAAGCTAAAATATGTGAAACAGTGGAGGAAATGAGGTGGAAAGGTCTTCTTTTTAGCCCCAGCGTCACCGCAGATCAGGTGACATGCACCTATTGCATGTCACCGTGTGACATGCGGTTTAAATTCAAATTTGAACACTGCGAACAAATCTGAAAAAAATCATGCATGTTCATAGATATTAAGATAACCCCTAAAAAATTCAAGTCAAAATTCGAAACATACATCGAGAAACAAAAAAGAGAAATCTGTCATGAATAGTTCCCGAATTCAAATCTGAGTTTCTCTGTAGACTATTCACATCTGAGTTTCTCTTTTTTGTTTCTCGATGTATGTTTCGAATTTTGATCTGAAATTTTTAGGGGTTATCTTAATATGAGCTGTGAACGTGCATGATTTTTTTCAGATTTTTTCGCAATGTTTAAATTTGGATTTAGGCCGCATGTCACACGGTGACATGGTGCATGTCACCATGTCACCTCGCTACCGCTCGAGAAATGGAGCCCCTCTCCGCTGGGCTCCATAAAAGCTTCACTGCTCGTGTCAGACTGTTGAAGACACTGGCAAGTGCATGTCAGGGGGACAGAGAATAAATTTCGTCCACGCGTCGGCGCGTGCTGTCTACCCCAAACCCTAAACTCTGTCTTATGAAGTCAAAGCATGCATGAAGAGAAGTGGTTTTTGGTTTCAAACATGGAAATTTCAAAAACCCTCTCAAGAGCTACATTTTGGAGTGACTAATTTTTCATATTCATGATTTAAACTTGTTTAAATGGGCATAAAAATGGGCATAAAATTCAAAATAAATCAAAATAAATGAAAAATCAAGGCACATAGTCTTCTTATGTCATATAGTAAGCATTCAATTAAGTTGATAAACAAGGTCTAGACATACTCAAACCAGAAAAATCATGTATCTACCCCCTAACCCTAAACTCTGTCTTATGAAGTCAAGCATGAAGAGATGTGGTTTTTGGTTTCAAACATGGAAATTCGAAAACCCTCCCAAGAGCTTCATTTTGGAGTGACTAAGAAGCATACATGCTTACTTTTTATATTCATGTTTTAAACTTGTTCAAATCTTGGTCAAACCTAGGATTTGACCAAGATTCAAATGGGCATAAAAATTCAAAAAAATTCAAAAACCAAGGTCTTCTTATGTCATACAAGTAAGCATTCAATTAAGTTGATAAACAAGGTCTAGACGTATTAAACTGAAAAATCATGTATCTACCCCTAACCCTAAACTCTCTCTTATGATGTCAAGCATGCATGGTGAAGAGAAGTGGTTTTTCGTTTCAAACATGGAAATTTAAAAACCCTCCCAAGAGCTTCATTTTGGGGTGACTAAGAAGGATACATGATTACTTTGTCATATTCATGTCTTAAACTTGTTTAAGTCATGGTCAAACCTAGGATTTGACGAAGATTCAAATGGGCATAAGAATTCAAAAAAATCAAAAACCAAAGCACATAGTCTGTGTATGTCATATAGTAAGCATTCAAGTTGATAAACAAGGTCGATCTAGACATATTCAAACCAGAAAAATCATGGAAATTTCAAAAACCTCCCACGAGCTTCATTTTGGAGTGGCTAAGAAGGATCGATGCAGGTTACTTTTCATATTATTCATGTTTTAAACTTGTTTAAATCTTGGTCAAACCTAGGATTTGACCAAGATTCAACAAATGGGGATAAAAAATGAAAACCCAATGCACATAGTCTTCTTATGTCATATAATAAGCATACAATTAAGTTGATAAACAAGGTCTAGACATATTCAAACCAGAAAAATCATGTATGTGGCTACCCCTAACCCTAAACTCTGTCTTATGAAGTCAAGCATGAAGAGATGTGGTTTTTGGTTTCAAACATGGAAATTTCAAAAACCCTTCCAAGAGCTTCATTTTGGAGTGACTGAGAAGCATACATGCATGCTTACCTTTTCATATTCATGTTTTAAACTTGTTCAAATCTTGGTCAAACCTAGGATTTGACCAAGATTCAAATGGGCATAAAAATTCAAATAAAATGAATACCAAGGTCTTCTTATGGCATATAGTATGCGCGCATTCAATTAAGTTGATAAACAAGGTCTAGACATATTAAACCTGAAAAATCATGTATCTACCCCTAACCCTAAACTCTGTCTTATAAAGTCAAGCATGCATGTGAAGATAAGTGGTTTTTGGTTTCAAACATGGAAATTTCAAAAACCCTCTTAATTAAGAGCTTCATTTTGGAGTGACTAAGAAGGATACATATGCTTACTTTTACATATTCATGTTTTAAACTTGTTTAAGTCATGGTCAAACCTAGGATTTGACCAAGATTTAAATGGGCATAAAAATTCAAAATTAAACAAAATCAAAAACCAAAGCAAGTCTTTGCATGTCATATAGTAAGCATTCAAGTTGATAAACAAGGTCTAGACATATTCAAACCATAAAATCATGTATATATCTACCCCTAACCCTAAACTCTATCTTTATGAAGTCAAGCATGCATGAAGAGAAGTGGTTATTTGTTTCAAACATGGAAATTTCAAAAACCCTCCCAAGAGCTACATTTTGGAGTGACTAAGAAGGATAGATGCTTAATTTTTCATATTCATGATTTAAACTTGTTCAAATCTTGGTCAAACCTATGATTTGACCAAGATTCAAATGGGCATCAAAAATCAAAAAATTCAAAAAAATTGAAAAATCAAGGTCTTCTTATGTCATATAGTAAGCATTCAATTAATTAAGTTGATAAACAAGGTCTAGACATATTCAAACAAGGAAAATCATGTATCTACCCCTAACCCTAAACTCTGTCTTATTAAGTCAATCATGAAGAGAAGTGGTTTTGGGTTTCAAACATGGAAATTTCAAGAACCTCCCAAAAGCTTCATTTTAGAGTGTGACTAAGAAGGATCCAGGCTTACCTTTTCATTTTCATGTTCTAAACTTGTTTAAATCCTGGTCAAACCTAGGATTTCACAAAGATTCAAATATATGGGTATAAAATTCAAAAAAATAGAAAAATAAAAACCAAAGCACATAGCATTCTTATGTCATAGAGTAAGCATTCAAGTTGATAAACAAGGTCTAGACATATTCAAACCATAAAAATCATGTATATATCTACCCCTAACCCTAAACTCTGTCTTATGAAGTCAATCATATATGCATGAAGAGAAGTGGTTTTGGGTTTCCTACATGGAAATTTCAAAAACCTCCCAAAAACTTCATTTTAGAGTGACTAAGAACGATACATGCTTCCCTTTTCATTTTCATGTTTTAAACTTGTTTAAATTATCTTGGTCAAATCTAGGATTTGACAAGATTCAAATGGACATCAAAATATAAAAAATCAGAAAAATGAAAAACCAAAGCACATAGTTTTCTTATGTCATATAGTAAGCATTAAAGTTGACAAACAAGTTCTAGACATATTCAAACCAGACAAATCATGTATCTATACCCCCTAACCCCTAAACTCTGTCTTATATATGAAGTCAAGCATGAAGAGAAGTGGTTTTGGGTTTCAAACATGGAAATTTCAAAAACCCTAGGATTTGACAAAGATTCAAATATATGGGCATAAAATTCAAAAAAAAAAAAAATAGAAAAAAATAGAAAAAAGCTTCATTTTAGGGAGACTAAGAAGGATCCATGCTTACCATTTTATTTTCATGTTTTAAACTTGTTTAAATCTTGTTCAAACCTAGGATTTGACCAAGATTCAAATGGGTAGAAAACTAAAAAAGTGAAAAAAATGAAAAACCAAAGTACATAGTCTTCTTATATATGTCATATAGTAAGCATTCAAGTTGTTAAACAAGGTCGATCTAGACATATTCAAACCAGACAAATCATGTATCTATACCCCTAACCCCTAATTAAACTCTGTCTTATGAAGTCAAGCATGAAGAGAAGTGGTTTCGGGTTTCAAACATGGACTAAGAAGGATCATTTTTAAAAACCCCAAAAGCTTCATTAAACCTAGGATTTGACCAATATTCAAATGAGCATAAAATAAGAAATAAAAAAATAAAAAAACGAAAGCACATAATCTTCTTATGTCATATAGTAAGCATTCAAAAGTTCATGAAGAAGGTCTAGACACATTCAAATCAAACAAGTCATCTACCCCTAACCCTACACTGTGTCTTATAAATGAAGTCAAGCATGAAAAGAAGTGTGGTTTTGGGTTTCAAACATGGAAAATTGAAAAACCTCCCAAAAGCTTCATTTTAATTAGAATGACTGATTAATTAAGAAGGATCCATGATTAATTACCTTTTCATTGTCATGTTTTAAACTTGTTTAAATCTTGGTCAAACCTAGGATATATTTGACCAAGATTCAAATGGGCATAAAAATCAGAAAAAATCAAAAGAATGAAAAACCAAAGCATGAAAAGAAGTGTCGTTTTGGGTTTCAAACATGGAAATTTCAAGAACACATCCCAAAAGCTTCATTTTAGAGTGAGTAAGAAGGATCCATGCTTACCTTTTCATTTCATGTAATAGACTTGTTTAAATCATGGTCAACCCTAGGATTAATTTGACCAAGATTCAAGTGGGCAGAAAATTTAAAAAAATAGAAAACTGAAAAACCAAAGTACATAGTCTTCTTATGTACGTCATATAGTAAGCATATTCAAGTTGATAAACAAGGTCTAGACATATTCAAACCATACAAATCATGTATCTACCCCTAACCCTAAACTATGTCTTATGAAGTCAATCATGAAGAGAAGTGGTTTTGGGTTTCAAACATGGGAATTTCAAAAACCCTCCCAAGTGCTACATTTTGGAGTGACTAAGAAGGATAGATTCTTAATTTTTCATATTCATGATTTAAACTTGTTCAAATCTTGGTCAACCCTAGGATTTGACCAAGATTCAAATGGGCATAAAAATTCAAAAAAAAAATGAAAAACCAATGTCTTCTTATGTCATATAGTAAGCATTCAATTAAGTTGATAAACAAGGTCTAGACATATTCAAACCAGGAAAATCATGTATCTACCCCTAACGTACCCCTAAACTATGTCTTATGAAGTCAAGCATGAAGAGAAGTGGTTTTGGGTTTCAAACATGGAAATTTCAAAAACCTCCTAGAAGCTTCATTTTAGAGTGACTAAGAAGGATCCAGCTTACGTTTTCATTTTCATGTTTGAAACTTGTTTAAATCTTGGTCAAACCTAGGATTTGACCAAGATTCAAATGGGCATAAAATTCAAAAAAAATTAGAAAAATGAAAAACAAAAGCACATAGTCTTCTTATGTCATATAGTAAGCATTCAAGTTGATAAACAAGGTTTAGACATATTCAAACCAGACAAATCATATATCTACCCCCTAACCCTAAACTCGGTCTTATGAAGTCTAGCATGAAGAGAAGTCGTTTTGGGTTTCAAACGTTTAAGCCAAAAGCCCCATTTAAAATATTTCAAACTTATTCAAATTTGGTTCAAATTTGAAAGACATACAAGTTATAGCACACATAGTGCATACATGTTCACACATATTGCACTAGATGCTAATTAACCCTATAGTTTGAGGCCATTTGGATGAGGTCGAAAAAATTCTTGGATTAGAAATGGGGTTGTTCGAACCCCGTAGTTGGATTTTTTGAACTTGATCTGTAGTACTGGGCAAAACCCTAGTTTAACCTATTTAATTATAGATTCGTAGGTTGATTTTTCTACATTTTTATTATTACTATGCAGCACATGTGTGTTTGCCCGTCGAGTGAAACTCGGAGGAAGAGGGATCACTCGGAAGGAGAGAAGAAGGGAGAGCATTATGGTGTCTCCCCTTTTTCGGGTGATGATGTTGACTTTTGTGCAGGGTTTGTCAGTGAGCAGGAGGTGCGAGCGAGCGAGCGAGCGAGTCGAGCGAGGCCGAGAATGAGAGAGATTTGTTTTTTTTTTTTTTGTGAGAGGGACAACCGAAGGATCCAGAAGGACCCAGAGACTTCCAATACGCATCCTGATGCGTCTTCTCTTGACAAAGAAAATGGCTGGGAGTTTGCGTACCTATTGCATGTGACTTGTGCTCACTGATGACAGACCTGTTGGTGTAAAAACTCGGTTGATTAGTATAGTGCATTAGAGCAAAGTTTCCTATGGATTCAAGGGTAGGAAATCCAAGTTAACTCATTTACATGACATTATTTTTTCCATTAAGCAAAGTTAACACATCTATCAATTGGTACATTTTGGAGTGACTAAGAAGGATCCAGGCTTACTTATTCGTTTTCACGTGTTAAACTTGTCTAAATCTTGGTCAAACCTAGGATTTGACAGAGATTCAAATGGGCGGAAAATTCAAAAAAAACAGAAAAATGAAAAACCAAAGCACATAGTCTTCTTATGTCATATAGTAAGCATTAAAGTTGATAAACAAGGTCTAGACATATTCAAACAGACAAATCATGTATCTATACCCCCTAACCCCTAAACTATGTCTTATATATGAAGTCAAGCATGAAGAGAAGTGGTTTTGGGTTTCAAACATGGAAATTTCAAAAACCTCCCGAAGCTTCATTTTAGAGTGACTAAGAGGATACACGCTTCACTTTTCATTTTCATGTTTTAAACTTGTTTAAATCTTGGTCAAACCTAGGATTTGACCAAAAGATTCATACATGGAAATTTCAAAAACCTCCAAAAAGTTTCATTTTAGAGTGAGTAAGAAGGATCCATGCTTACCTTTTCATTTTCATGATTTAAACTTGTTTAAATCTTGGTCAAATTAACCTAGGATTTGACCAAGATACAAATGGGTGGGCACAAAATTCAAAAAAATCAGAAAAAATGAAAAACCAAATCACATAGTCTTCTTATGTCATATCGTAAGCGCATTCAAGTTGATAAACAAGGTCTAGATATATCCAAACCAGACAAATCATGTATCTACCCCTAACCCTAAACTTTGTCTTATGAAGTCAAGCATGAAGAGAAGTGGTTTTCGGTTTGAAACATGGAAATTTCAAAACCTCCCAAAAGCTTCATTTTAGAGTGACTAAGAAGGATCCATGCTTACCTTTTCATTTTCATATTTTAAACTTGTTTAAATCTTAATTTGTCAAACCTAGGATCTGACAATTAAAGAGATTCAAATCGGCATTAAATTCAAAAAAAACTCAGAAAAAGGAAAAACAAAAGCATTTAGTCTTCTTATGTCATATAGTAAGCATTCAAGTTGATAAAAAAGGTTTGGACATATTCAAACCAGACAAATAATGTATCTCTACCCCCTAACCCTAAACTTGGTCGATCTTATGAAGTCTAGCATGAAGAGAAGTCGTTTTGGGTTTCAAACATGGAAATTTCAAGAACATCTCAAAAGCTTCTTATGTCATATAGTACTAAGCATTAAAGTTGAGAAACAAGGTCTAGACATATATTCAACCTATGCAAATCATGTATCTACCCCCTAATTAACCCCTAAACTTTGTCTTATATATGTAGTCAAGCATGAAGAGAGGTGGTTTTGGGTTTCAAACATGGAAATTTCAAAAACCTCCCAAAAGCTTCATTTTAGAGTGACTAATTAATAAGAAGGATGTACAGGCTTCCCTTCTCATTTTCATGTTTTAAACTTGTTTAAATCTTGGTCAAACCTAGGATTTGACCAAGATTCTTCAGAAAAAATCAAAAGAATGAAAAACCAAAGCACATAGCATTCTTATGCCATATAGTAAAAGCTAGCATTCAAGATGATAAACAAGGTCTAGACATATTCAAACCAGAAAAATCGTGTATATATATCTACCCCTAACCCTAAACTCTGTCTTATGAAGTCAAGCATGAAAGAGAAGTGGCGGTTTTGGGTTTGAAACATGGAAATTTCAAAAAAAAACTTCATTTTAGGGAGACTAAGAAGGATCCATGCTTACCATTTTATTTTCTAAACTTGTTTAAATCTTGTTCAAACCTAGGATTTGACCAAGATTCAAATGGGTAGAAAATTAAAAAAGTGAAAAAAATGAAAAACCAAAGTACATAGTCTTCTTATGTCATATAGTAAGCATTCAAGTTGTTAAACAAGGTCGATCTAGACATATTCAAACCAGACAAATCATGTATATCTATACCCCTAACCCCTAATTAAACTCTGTCTTATGAAGTCAAGCATGAAGAGAAGTGGTTTCGGGTTTCAAACATGGACTAAGAAGGATCATTTTTAAAAACCCCAAAAGCTTCATTTTAGAGTGCATAAGAAGGATCCAGGCTTACCCTTTCATTTTGATGTTTTAATCTTGTTTAACTCTTGGTTAAACCTAGGATTTGACCAATATTCAAATGAGCATAAAATAAGAAATAAAAAAATAAAAAAACGAAAGCACATAATCTTCTTATGTCATATAGTAAGCATTCAAAAGTTCATGAAGAAGGTCTAGACACATTCAAATCAAACAAGTCATCTACCCCTAACCCTACACTGTGTCTTATAAATGAAGTCAAGCATGAAAAGAAGTGTGGTTTTGGGTTTCAAACATGGAAAATTGAAAAACCTCCCAAAAGCTTCATTTTAATTAGACTGACTGATTAATTAAGAAGGATCCATGATTAATTACCTTTTCATTGTCATGTTTTAAACTTGTTTAATGTTTAAATCTTGGTCAAACCTAGGATATATTTGACCAAGATTCAAATGGGCATAAAAATTTAGAAAAAAATCAAAAGAATGAAAAACCAAAGCATGAAAAGAAGTGTCGTTTTGGGTTTCAAACATGGAAATTTCAAGAACACATCCCAAAAGCTTCATTTTAGAGTGAGTAAGAAGGATCCATGCTTACCTTTTCATTTCATGTAATAGACTTGTTTAAATCATGGTCAACCCTAGGATTAATTTGACCAAGATTCAAGTGGGCAGAAAATTTAAAAAATAGAAAACTGAAAAACCAAAGTACATAGTCTTCTTATGTACGTCATATAGTAAGCATATTCAAGTTGATAAACAAGGTCTAGACATATTCAAACCATACAAATCATGTATCTACCCCTAACCCTAAACTATGTCTTATGAAGTCAATCATGCATGAAGAGAAGTGGTTTTGGGTTTCAAACATGGGAATTTCAAAAACCCTCCCAAGTGCTACATTTTGGAGTGACTAAGAAGGATAGATTCTTAATTTTTCATATTCATGATTTAAACTTGTTCAAATCTTGGTCAACCCTAGGATTTGACCAAGATTCAAATGGGCATAAAAATTCAAAAAAATTTGAAAAACCAATGTCTTCTTATGTCATATAGTAAGCATTCAATTAAGTTGATAAACAAGGTCTAGACATATTCAAACCAGGAAAATCATGTATCTACCCCTAACGTACCCTAAACTATGTCTTATGAAGTCAAGCATGAAGAGAAGTGGTTTTGGGTTTCAAACATGGAAATTTCAAAAACCTCCTAGAAGCTTCATTTTAGAGTGACTAAGAAGGATCCAGGCTTACGTTTTCATTTTCATGTTTGAAACTTGTTTAAATCTTGGTCAAACCTAGGATTTGACCAAGATTCAAATGGGCATAAAATTCAAAAAAATTAGAAAAATGAAAAACAAAAGCACATAGTCTTCTTATGTCATATAGTAAGCATTCAAGTTGATAAACAAGGTTTAGACATATTCAAACCAGACAAATCATATATCTACCCCCTAACCCTAAACTCGGTCTTATGAAGTCTAGCATGAAGAGAAGTCGTTTTGGGTTTCAAACGTTTAAGCCAAAAGCCCCATTTCAAATATTTCAAACTTATTCAAATTTGGTTCAAATTTGAAAGACATACAAGTTATAGCACACATAGTGCATACATGTTCACACATATTGCACTAGATGCTAATTAACCCTATAGTTTGAGGCCATTTGGATGAGGTCGAAAAAATTCTTGGATTAGAAATGGGGTTGTTCGAACCCCGTAGTTGGATTTTTTTGAACTTGATCTGTAGTACTGGGCAAAACCCTAGTTTAACCTATTTAATTATAGATTCGTAGGTTGATTTTTCTACATTTTTATTATTACTATGCAGCACATGTGTGTTTGCCCGTCGAGTGAAACTCGGAGGAAGAGGGATCACTCGGAAGGAGAGAAGAAGGGAGAGCATTATGGTGTCTCCCCTTTTTCGGGTGATGATGTTGACTTTTGTGCAGGGTTTGTCAGTGAGCAGGAGGTGCGAGCGAGCGAGCGAGCGAGTCGAGCGAGGCCGAGAATGAGAGAGATTTGTTTTTTTTTTGTGAGAGGGACAACCGAAGGATCCTGAAGGACCCAGAGACTTCCAATACGCATCCCGATGCGTCTTCTCTTGACAAAGAAAATGGCTGGGAGTTTGCGTACCTATTGCATGTGACCTGTGCTCACTGAAGTGTGGGACCCCACGCATGGGCACCACACGTAAGTGACAGACCTGTTGGTGTAAAAACTCGGTTGATTAGTATAGTGCATTAGAGCAAAGTTTCCTATGGATTCAAGGGTAGGAAATCCAAGTTAACTCATTTACATGACATTATTTTTTCCATTAAGCAAAGTTAACACATCTATCAATTGGTACATTTTGGAGTGACTAAGAAGGATCCAGGCTTACTTATTCGTTTTCACGTGTTAAACTTGTCTAAATCTTGGTCAAACCTAGGATTTGACAGAGATTCAAATGGGCGGAAAATTCAAAAAAACAGAAAAATGAAAAACCAAAGCACATAGTCTTCTTATGTCATATAGTAAGCATTAAAGTTGATAAACAAGGTCTAGACATATTCAAACCAGACAAATCATGTATCTATACCCCTAACCCCTAAACTATGTCTTATATATGAAGTCAAGCATGAAGAGAAGTGGTTTTGGGTTTCAAACATGGAAATTTCAAAAACCTCCCAAGCTTCATTTTAGAGTGACTAAGAGGGATACACGCTTCACTTTTCATTTTCATGTTTTAAACTTGTTTAAATCTTGGTCAAACCTAGGATTTGACCAAAAGATTCATACATGGAAATTTCAAAAACCTCCAAAAAGTTTCATTTTAGAGTGAGTAAGAAGGATCCATGCTTACCTTTTCATTTTCATGATTTAAACTTGTTTAAATCTTGGTCAAATTAACCTAGGATTTGACCAAGATACAAATGGGTGGGCACAAAATTCAAAAAAATCAGAAAAAATGAAAAACCAAATCACATAGTCTTCTTATGTCATATCGTAAGCATTCAAGTTGATAAACAAGGTCTAGATATATCCAAACCAGACAAATCATGTATCTACCCCCTAACCCTAAACTTTGTCTTATGAAGTCAAGCATGAAGAGAAGTGGTTTTCGGTTTGAAACATGGAAATTTCAAAAACCTCCCAAAAGCTTCATTTTAGAGTGACTAAGAAGGATCCATGCTTACCTTTTCATTTTCATATTTTAAACTTGTTTAAATCTTAATTTGTCAAACCTAGGATCTGACAATTAAAGAGATTCAAATCGGCATTAAATTCAAAAAAAACTCAGAAAAAGGAAAAACAAAAGCATTTAGTCTTCTTATGTCATATAGTAAGCATTCAAGTTGATAAAAAAGGTTTGGACATATTCAAACCAGACAAATAATGTATCTCTACCCCTAACCCTAAACTTGGTCGATCTTATGAAGTCTAGCATGAAGAGAAGTCGTTTTGGGTTTCAAACATGGAAATTTCAAGAACATCTCAAAAGCTTCTTATGTCATATAGTACTAAGCATTAAAGTTGAGAAACAAGGTCTAGACATATATTCAACCTATGCAAATCATGTATCTACCCCCTAATTAACCCCTAAACTTTGTCTTATGTAGTCAAGCATGAAGAGAGGTGGTTTTGGGTTTCAAACATGGAAATTTCAAAAACCTCCCAAAAGCTTCATTTTAGAGTGACTAATTAATAAGAAGGATGATACAGGCTTCCCTTCTCATTTTCATGTTTTAAACTTGTTTAAATCTTGGTCAAACCTAGGATTTGACCAAGATTCTTCAGAAAAAATCAAAAGAATGAAAAACCAAAGCACATAGCATTCTTATGCCATATAGTAAGCTAGCATTCAAGATGATAAACAAGGTCTAGACATATTCAAACCAGAAAAATCGTGTATATATATCTACCCCTAACCCTAAACTCTGTCTTATGAAGTCAAGCATGAAAGAGAAGTGGCGGTTTTGGGTTTGAAACATGGAAATTTCAAAAAAAAACTTCATTTTAGGGAGACTAAGAAGGATCCATGCTTACCATTTTATTTTCTAAACTTGTTTAAATCTTGTTCAAACCTAGGATTTGACCAAGATTCAAATGGGTAGAAAATAAAAAAGTGAAAAAAATGAAAAACCAAAGTACATAGTCTTCTTATGTCATATATAGTAAGCATTAAAGTTGATAAACAATGTCTAGACATATTCAAACCAGACAAATCATGTATCTACACCCCTAACCCCTAAACTATGTCTTATGAAGTCAAGCATGAAGAGAAGTGGTTTTGGGTTTCAAACATGGAAATTTCAAAAACCTCCCAAGCTTCATTTTAGAGTGACTAAGAAGGATACATGCTTCGCTTTTCATTTTCATGTTTTAAACTTGTTTAAATCTTGGTCAAACCTAGGACCAAAAGATTCAAACATGGAAATTTCAAAAACCTCCCAAAAGTTTCATTTTAGAGTGAGTAAGAAGGATCCATGCTTACCTTTTCATTTTCATGTTTTAAACTTGTTTAAATCTTGGTCAAACCTAGGATTTGACCAAGATACAAATGGGTGGGCACAAAATTCAAAAAAATCAAAAAATGAAAAACTAAATCACATAGTCTTCTTATGTCATATCGTAAGCATTCAAGTTGATAAACAAGGTCTAGATATATCCAAACCAGACAAATCATGTATCTACCCCTAACCCTAAACTCTGTCTTATGAAGTCAAGCATGAAGAGAAGTGGTTTTGGGTTTGAAACATGGAAATTTCAAAACCTCCCAAAAGCTTCATTTTAGAGTGACTAAGAAGGATCCATGCTTACCTTTTCATTTCATGTAATAGACTTGTTTAAATCATGGCCAACCCTAGGATTAATTTGACCAAGATTCAAGTGGGCAGAAAATTTAAAAAAATAGAAAACTGAAAAACCAAAGTACATAGTCTTCTTATGTACGTCATATAGTAAGCATATTCAAGTTGATAAACAAGGTCTAGACATATTCAAACCATACAAATCATGTATCTACCCCTAACCCTAAACTATGTCTTATGAAGTCAATCATGAAGAGAAGTGGTTTTGGGTTTCAAACATGGGAATTTCAAAAACCCTCCCAAGTGCTACATTTTGGAGTGACTAAGAAGGATAGATTCTTAATTTTTCATATTCATGATTTAAACTTGTTCAAATCTTGGTCAACCCTAGGATTTGACCAAGATTCAAATGGGCATAAAAATTCAAAAAAATTGAAAAAAATTGAAAAAAATTGAAAAACCAATGTCTTCTTATGTCATATAGTAAGCATTCAATTAAGTTGATAAACAAGGTCTAGACATATTCAAACCAGGAAAATCATGTATCTACCCCTAAACCCTAAACTCTGTCTTATGAAGTCAAGCATGAAGAGAAGTGGTTTTGGGTTTCAAACATGGAAATTTCAAAAACCTCCTAGAAGCTTCATTTTAGAGTGACTAAGAAGGATCCAGGCTTACGTTTTCATTTTCATGTTTGAAACTTGTTTAAATCTTGGTCAAACCTAGGATTTGACCAAGATTCAAATGGGCATAAAATTCAAAAAAATTAGAAAAATGAAAAACAAAAGCACATAGTCTTCTTATGTCATATAGTAAGCATTCAAGTTGATAAACAAGGTTTAGACATATTCAAACCAGACAAATCATATATCTACCCCCTAACCCTAAACTCGGTCTTATGAAGTCTAGCATGAAGAGAAGTCGTTTTGGGTTTCAAACGTTTAAGCCAAAAGCCCCATTTCAAATATTTCAAACTTATTCAAATTTGGTTCAAATTTGAAAGACATACAAGTTATAGCACACATAGTGCATACATGTTCACACATATTGCACTAGATGCTAATTAACCCTATAGTTTGAGGCCATTTGGATGAGGTCGAAAAAATTCTTGGATTAGAAATGGGGTTGTTCGAACCCCGTAGTTGGATTTTTTTGAACTTGATCTGTAGTACTGGGCAAAACCCTAGTTTAACCTATTTAATTATAGATTCGTAGGTTGATTTTTCTACATTTTTATTATTACTATGCAGCACATGTGTGTTTGCCCGTCGAGTGAAACTCGGAGGAAGAGGGATCACTCGGAAGGAGAGAAGAAGGGAGAGCATTATGGTGTCTCCCCTTTCGGGTGATGATGTTGACTTTTGTGCAGGGTTTGTCAGTGAGCAGGAGGTGCGAGCGAGCGAACGAGCGAGTCGAGCGAGGCCGAGAATGAGAGAGATTTGTTTTTTTTTGTGAGAGGGACAACCGAAGGATCCTGAAGGACCCAGAGACTTCCAATACGCATCCCGATGCGTCTTCTCTTGACAAAGAAAATGGCTGGGAGTTTGCGTACCTATTGCATGTGACCTGTGCTCACTGAAGTGTGGGACCCCACGCATGGGCACCACACGTAAGTGACAGACCTGTTGGTGTAAAAACTCGGTTGATTAGTATAGTGCATTAGAGCAAAGTTTCCTATGGATTCAAGGGTAGGAAATCCAAGTTAACTCATTTACATGACATTATTTTTTCCATTAAGCAAAGTTAACACATCTATCAATTGGTACATTTTGGAGTGACTAAGAAGGATCCAGGCTTACTTATTCGTTTTCACGTGTTAAACTTGTCTAAATCTTGGTCAAACCTAGGATTTGACAGAGATTCAAATGGGCGGAAAATTCAAAAAAAAAGAAAATGAAAAACCAAAGCACATAGTCTTCTTATGTCATATAGTAAGCATTAAAGTTGATAAACAAGGTCTAGACATATTCAAACCAGACAAATCATGTATCTATACCCCCTAACCCCTAAACTATGTCTTATATATGAAGTCAAGCATGAAGAGAAGTGGTTTTGGGTTTCAAACATGGAAATTTCAAAAACCTCCCAAAGCTTCATTTTAGAGTGACTAAGAGGGATACACGCTTCACTTTTCATTTTCATGTTTTAAACTTGTTTAAATCTTGGTCAAACCTAGGATTTGACCAAAAGATTCATACATGGAAATTTCAAAAACCTCCAAAAAGTTTCATTTTAGAGTGAGTAAGAAGGATCCATGCTTACCTTTTCATTTTCATGATTTAAACTTGTTTAAATCTTGGTCAAATTAACCTAGGATTTGACCAAGATACAAATGGGTGGGCACAAAATTCAAAAAAATCAGAAAAAATGAAAAACCAAATCACATAGTCTTCTTATGTCATATCGTAAGCGCATTCAAGTTGATAAACAAGGTCTAGATATATCCAAACCAGACAAATCATGTATCTACCCCTAACCCTAAACTTTGTCTTATGAAGTCAAGCATGAAGAGAAGTGGTTTCGGTTTGAAACATGGAAATTTCAAAAACCTCCCAAAAGCTTCATTTTAGAGTGACTAAGAAGGATCCATGCTTACCTTTTCATTTTCATATTTTAAACTTGTTTAAATCTTAATTTGTCAAACCTAGGATCTGACAATTAAAGAGATTCAAATCGGCATTAAATTCAAAAAAAACTCAGAAAAAGGAAAAACAAAAGCATTTAGTCTTCTTATGTCATATAGTAAGCATTCAAGTTGATAAAAAAGGTTTGGACATATTCAAACCAGACAAATAATGTATCTCTACCCCCTAACCCTAAACTTGGTCGATCTTATGAAGTCTAGCATGAACAGAAGTCGTTTTGGGTTTCAAACATGGAAATTTCAAGAACATCTCAAAAGCTTCTTATGTCATATAGTACTAAGCATTAAAGTTGAGAAACAAGGTCTAGACATATATTCAACCTATGCAAATCATGTATCTACCCCCTAATTAACCCCTAAACTTTGTCTTATGTAGTCAAGCATGAAGAGAGTGGTTTTGGGTTTCAAACATGGAAATTTCAAAAACCTCCCAAAAGCTTCATTTTAGAGTGACTAATTAATAAGAAGGATGTACAGGCTTCCCTTCTCATTTTCATGTTTTAAACTTGTTTAAATCTTGGTCAAACCTAGGATTTGACCAAGATTCTTCAGAAAAAATCAAAAGAATGAAAAACCAAAGCACATAGCATTCTTATGCCATATAGTAAGCTAGCATTCAAGATGATAAACAAGGTCTAGACATATTCAAACCAGAAAAATCGTGTATATATATCTACCCCTAACCCTAAACTCTGTCTTATGAAGTCAAGCATGAAAGAGAAGTGGTTTTGGGTTTGAAACATGGAAATTTCAAAAAAAACTTCATTTTAGGGAGACTAAGAAGGATCGATGCTTACCATTTTATTTTCTAAACTTGTTTAAATCTTGTTCAAACCTAGGATTTGACCAAGATTCAAATGGGTAGAAAATAAAAAAGTGAAAAAAATGAAAAACCAAAGTACATAGTCTTCTTATGTCATATATAGTAAGCATTAAAGTTGATAAACAATGTCTAGACATATTCAAACCAGACAAATCATGTATCTACACCCCTAACCCCTAAACTATGTCTTATGAAGTCAAGCATGAAGAGAAGTGGTTTTGGGTTTCAAACATGGAAATTTCAAAAACCTCCCAAGCTTCATTTTAGAGTGACTAAGAAGGATACATGCTTTCGCTTTTCATTTTCATGTTTTAAACTTGTTTAAATCTTGGTCGACCTAGGATTGACCAAAAGATTCAAACATGGAAATTTCAAAAACCTCCCAAAAGTTTCATTTTAGAGTGAGTAAGAAGGATCCATGCTTACCTTTTCATTTTCATGTTTTAAACTTGTTTAAATCTTGGTCAAACCTAGGATTTGACCAAGATACAAATGGGTGGGCACAAAATTCAAAAAAATCAAAAAATGAAAAACTAAATCACATAGTCTTCTTATGTCATATCGTAAGCATTCAAGTTGATAAACAAGGTCTAGATATATCCAAACCAGACAAATCATGTATCTACCCCTAACCCTAAACTCTGTCTTATGAAGTCAAGCATGAAGAGAAGTGGTTTTCGGTTTGAAACATGGAAATTTCAAAAACCTCCCAAAAGCTTCATTTTAGAGTGACTAAGAAGGATCCATGCTTACCTTTTCATTTCATGTAATAGACTTGTTTAAATCATGGCCAACCCTAGGATTAATTTGACCAAGATTCAAGTGGGCAGAAAATTTAAAAAAATAGAAAACTGAAAAACCAAAGTACATAGTCTTCTTATGTACGTCATATAGTAAGCATATTCAAGTTGATAAACAAGGTCTAGACATATTCAAACCATACAAATCATGTATCTACCCCTAACCCTAAACTATGTCTTATGAAGTCAATCATGAAGAGAAGTGGTTTTTGGGTTTCAAACATGGGAATTTCAAAAACCCTCCCAAGTGCTACATTTTGGAGTGACTAAGAAGGATAGATTCTTAATTTTTCATATTCATGATTTAAACTTGTTCAAATCTTGGTCAACCCTAGGATTTGACCAAGATTCAAATGGGCATAAAAATTCAAAAAAAAAAAAAATTGAAAAACCAATGTCTTCTTATGTCATATAGTAAGCATTCAATTAAGTTGATAAACAAGGTCTAGACATATTCAAACCAGGAAAATCATGTATCTACCCCTAACCCTAAACTCTGTCTTATGAAGTCAAGCATGAAGAGAAGTGGTTTTGGGTTTCAAACATGGAAATTTCAAAAACCTCCTAGAAGCTTCATTTTAGAGTGACTAAGAAGGATCCAGGCTTACGTTTTCATTTTCATGTTTGAAACTTGTTTAAATCTTGGTCAAACCTAGGATTTGACCAAGATTCAAATGGGCATAAAATTCAAAAAAAATAGAAAAATGAAAAACAAAAGCACATAGTCTTCTTATGTCATATAGTAAGCATTCAAGTTGATAAACAAGGTTTAGACATATTCAAACCAGACAAATCATATATCTACCCCCTAACCCTAAACTCGGTCTTATGAAGTCTAGCATGAAGAGAAGTCGTTTTGGGTTTCAAACGTTTAAGCCAAAAGCCCCATTTCAAATATTTCAAACTTATTCAAATTTGGTTCAAATTTGAAAGACATACAAGTTATAGCACACATAGTGCATACATGTTCACACATACTGCACTAGATGCTAATTAACCCTATAGTTTGAGGCCATTTGGATGAGGTCGAAAAATTCTTGGATTAGAAATGGGGTTGTTCGAACCCCGTAGTTGGATTTTTTGAACTTGATCTGTAGTACTGGGCAAAACCCTAGTTTAACCTATTTAATTATAGATTCGTAGGTTGATTTTTCTACATTTTTATTATTACTATGCAGCACATGTGTGTTTGCCCGTCGAGTGAAACTCGGAGGAAGAGGGATCACTCGGAAGGAGAGAAGAAGGGAGAGCATTATGGTGTCTCCCTTTTTCGGGTGATGATGTTGACTTTTGTGCAGGGTTTGTCAGTGAGCAGGAGGTGCGAGCGAGCGAGCGAGCGAGTCGAGCGAGGCCGAGAATGAGAGAGATTTGTTTTTTTTTGTGAGAGGGACAACCGAAGGATCCTGAAGGACCCAGAGACTTCCAATACGCATCCTGATGCGTCTTCTCTTGACAAAGAAAATGGCTGGGAGTTTGCGTACCTATTGCATGTGACCTGTGCTCACTGAAGTGTGGGACCCCACGCATGGGCACCACACGTAAGTGACAGACCTGTTGGTGTAAAAACTCGGTTGATTAGTATAGTGCATTAGAGCAAAGTTTCCTATGGATTCAAGGGTAGGAAATCCAAGTTAACTCATTTACATGACATTATTTTTTCCATTAAGCAAAGTTAACACATCTATCAATTGGTACATTTTGGAGTGACTAAGAAGGATCCTTACTTATTCGTTTTCACGTGTTAAACTTGTCTAAATCTTGGTCAAACCTAGGATTTGACAGAGATTCAAATGGGCGGAAAATTCAAAAAAACAGAAAAATGAAAAACCAAAGCACATAGTCTTCTTATGTCATATAGTAAGCATTAAAGTTGATAAACAAGGTCTAGACATATTCAAACCAGACAAATCATGTATCTATACCCCTAACCCCTAAACTATGTCTTATATATGAAGTCAAGCATGAAGAGAAGTGGTTTTGGGTTTCAAACATGGAAATTTCAAAACCTCCCAAAAGCTTCATTTTAGAGTGACTAAGAGGGATACACGCTTCACTTTTCATTTTCATGTTTTAAACTTGTTTAAATCTTGGTCAAACCTAGGATTTGACCAAAAGATTCATACATGGAAATTTCAAAAACCTCCCAAAAGTTTCATTTTAGAGTGAGTAAGAAGGATCCATGCTTACCTTTTCATTTTCATGATTTAAACTTGTTTAAATCTTGGTCAAATTAACCTAGGATTTGACCAAGATACAAATGGGTGGGCACAAAATTCAAAAAAATCAGAAAAAATGAAAAACCAAATCACATAGTCTTCTTATGTCATATCGTAAGCATTCAAGTTGATAAACAAGGTCTAGATATATCCAAACCAGACAAATCATGTATCTACCCCTAACCCTAAACTTTGTCTTATGAAGTCAAGCATGAAGAGAAGTGGTTTTCGGTTTGAAACATGGAAATTTCAAAAACCTCCCAAAAGCTTCATTTTAGAGTGACTAAGAAGGATCCATGCTTACCTTTTCATTTTCATATTTTAAACTTGTTTAAATCTTAATTTGTCAAACCTAGGATCTGACAATTAAAGAGATTCAAATCGGAATTAAATTCAAAAAAAAACTCAGAAAAAGGAAAAACAAAAGCATTTAGTCTTCTTATGTCATATAGTAAGCATTCAAGTTGATAAAAAAGGTTTGGACATATTCAAACCAGACAAATAATGTATCTCTACCCCCTAACCCTAAACTTGGTCGATCTTATGAAGTCTAGCATGAACAGAAGTCGTTTTGGATTTCAAACATGGAAATTTCAAGAACATCTCAAAAGCTTCTTATGTCATATAGTACTAAGCATTAAAGTTGAGAAACAAGGTCTAGACATATATTCAACCTATGCAAATCATGTATCTACCCCCTAATTAACCCCTAAACTTTGTCTTATGTAGTCAAGCATGAAGAGAGGTGGTTTTGGGTTTCAAACATGGAAATTTCAAAAACCTCCCAAAAGCTTCATTTTAGAGTGACTAATTAATAAGAAGGATGTACAGGCTTCCCTTCTCATTTTCATGTTTTAAACATGTTTAAATCTTGGTCAAACCTAGGATTTGACCAAGATTCTTCAGAAAAAATCAAAAGAATGAAAAACCAAAGCACATAGCATTCTTATGCCATATAGTAAGAGCTAGCATTCAAGATGATAAACAAGGTCTAGACATATTCAAACCAGAAAAATCGTGTATATATATCTACCCCTAACCCTAAACTCTGTCTTATGAAGTCAAGCATGAAAGAGAAGTGGCGGTTTTGGGTTTGAAACATGGAAATTTCAAAAAAAAACTTCATTTTAGGGAGACTAAGAAGGATCCATGCTTACCATTTTATTTTCTAAACTTGTTTAAATCTTGTTCAAACCTAGGATTTGACCAAGATTCAAATGGGTAGAAAATTAAAAAAGTGAAAAAAAATGAAAAACCAAAGTACATAGTCTTCTTATGTCATATAGTAAGCATTCAAGTTGTTAAACAAGGTCGATCTAGACATATTCAAACCAGACAAATCATGTATCTATACCCCTAACCCCTAATTAAACTCTGTCTTATGAAGTCAAGCATGAAGAGAAGTGGTTTCGGGTTTCAAACATGGACTAAGAAGGATCATTTTTAAAAACCCCAAAAGCTTCATTTTAGAGTGCATAAGAAGGATCCAGGCTTACCCTTTCATTTTGATGTTTTAATCTTGTTTAACTCTTGGTTAAACCTAGGATTTGACCAATATTCAAATGAGCATAAAATAAGAAATAAAAAAATAAAAAACGAAAGCACATAATCTTCTTATGTCATATAGTAAGCATTCAAAAGTTCATGAAGAAGGTCTAGACACATTCAAATCAAACAAGTCATCTACCCCTAACCCTACACTGTGTCTTATAAATGAAGTCAAGCATGAAAATAAGTGTGGTTTTGGGTTTCAAACATGGAAAATTGAAAAACCTCCCAAAAGCTTCATTTTAATTAGAATGACTGATTAATTAAGAAGGATCCATGATTAATTACCTTTTCATTGTCATGTTTTAAACTTGTTTAAATCTTGGTCAAACCTAGGATATATTTGACCAAGATTCAAATGGGCATAAAAATTCAAAAAAATCAAAAAAATGAAAAACCAAAGCATGAAAAGAAGTCGTTTTGGGTTTCAAACATGGAAATTTCAAGAACACATCCCAAAAGCTTCATTTTAGAGTGAGTAAGAAGGATCCATGCTTACCTTTTCATTTCATGTAATAGACTTGTTTAAATCATGGTCAACCCTAGGATTAATTTGACCAAGATTCAAGTGGGCAGAAAATTTAAAAAATAGAAAACTGAAAAACCAAAGTACATAGTCTTCTTATGTACGTCATATAGTAAGCATATTCAAGTTGATAAACAAGGTCTAGACATATTCAAACCATACAAATCATGTATCTACCCCTAACCCTAAACTATGTCTTATGAAGTCAATCATGAAGAGAAGTGGTTTTGGGTTTCAAACATGGGAATTTCAAAAACCCTCCCAAGTGCTACATTTTGGAGTGACTAAGAAGGATAGATTCTTAATTTTTCATATTCATGATTTAAACTTGTTCAAATCTTGGTCAACCCTAGGATTTGACCAAGATTCAAATGGGCATAAAAATTCAAAAAAATCAAAAAAAATTGAAAAACCAATGTCTTCTTATGTCATATAGTAAGCATTCAATTAAGTTGATAAACAAGGTCTAGACATATTCAAACCAGGAAAATCATGTATCTACCCCTAACGTACCCCTAAACTATGTCTTATGAAGTCAAGCATGAAGAGAAGTGGTTTTGGGTTTCAAACATGGAAATTTCAAAAACCTCCTAGAAGCTTCATTTTAGAGTGACTAAGAAGGATCCAGGCTTACGTTTTCATTTTCATGTTTGAAACTTGTTTAAATCTTGGTCAAACCTAGGATTTGACCAAGATTCAAATGGGCATAAAATTCAAAAAAATTAGAAAAATGAAAAACAAAAGCACATAGTCTTCTTATGTCATATAGTAAGCATTCAAGTTGATAAACAAGGTTTAGACATATTCAAACCAGACAAATCATATATCTACCCCTAACCCTAAACTCGGTCTTATGAAGTCTAGCATGAAGAGAAGTCGTTTTGGGTTTCAAACGTTTAAGCCAAAAGCCCCATTTCAAATATTTCAAACTTATTCAAATTTGGTTCAAATTTGAAAGACATACAAGTTATAGCACACATAGTGCATACATGTTCACACATATTGCACTAGATGCTAATTAACCCTATAGTTTGAGGCCATTTGGATGAGGTCGAAAAAATTCTTGGATTAGAAATGGGGTTGTTCGAACCCCGTAGTTGGATTTTTTGAACCTTGATCTGTAGTACTGGGCAAAACCCTAGTTTAACCTATTTAATTATAGATTCGTAGGTTGATTTTTCTACCTTTTTATTATTACGTACTATGCAGCACATGTGTGTTTGCCCGTCGAGTGAAACTCGGAAGAGGGATCACTCGGAAGGAGAGAAGAAGGGAGAGCATTATGGTGTCTCCCCTTTTTCGGGTGATGATGTTGACTTTGTGCAGGGTTTGTCAGTGAGCAGGAGGTGCGAGCGAGCGAGCGAGCGAGTCGAGCGAGGCCGAGAATGAGAGAGATTTGTTTTTTTTTGTGAGAGGGACAACCGAAGGATCCAGAAGGACCCAGAGACTTCCAATACGCATCCTGATGCGTCTTCTCTTGACAAAGAAAATGGCTGGGAGTTTGCGTACCTATTGCATGTGACTGTGCTCACTGAAGTGTGGGACCCCACGCATGGGCACCACACGTAAGTGACAGACCTGTTGGTGTAAAAACTCGGTTGATTAGTATAGTGCATTAGAGCAAAGTTTCCTATGGATTCAAGGGTAGGAAATCCAAGTTAACTCATTTACATGACATTATTTTTTCCATTAAGCAAAGTTAACACATCTATCAATTGGTACATTTTGGAGTGACTAAGAAGGATCCGTACTTATTCGTTTTCACGTGTTAAACTTGTCTAAATCTTGGTCAAACCTAGGATTTGACAGAGATTCAAATGGGCGGAAAATTCAAAAAAAGAAAAATGAAAAACCAAAGCACATAGTCTTCTTATGTCATATAGTAAGCATTAAAGTTGATAAACAAGGTCTAGACATATTCAAACCAGACAAATCATGTATCTATACCCCTAACCCCTAAACTATGTCTTATATATGAAGTCAAGCATGAAGAGAAGTGGTTTTGGGTTTCAAACATGGAAATTTCAAAAACCTCCCAAGCTTCATTTTAGAGTGACTAAGAGGGATACACGCTTCACTTTTCATTTTCATGTTTTAAACTTGTTTAAATCTTGGTCAAACCTAGGATTTGACCAGAAGATTCATACATGGAAATTTCAAAAACCTCCAAAAGTTTCATTTTAGAGTGAGTAAGAAGGATCCATGCTTACCTTTTCATTTTCATGATTTAAACTTGTTTAAATCTTGGTCAAATTAACCTAGGATTTGACCAAGATACAAATGGGTGGGCACAAAATTCAAAAAAATCAGAAAAAATGAAAAACCAAATCACATAGTCTTCTTATGTCATATCGTAAGCGCATTCAAGTTGATAAACAAGGTCTAGATATATCCAAACCAGACAAATCATGTATCTACCCCCTAACCCTAAACTTTGTCTTATGAAGTCAAGCATGAAGAGAAGTGGTTTTCGGTTTGAAACATGGAAATTTCAAAAACCTCCCAAAAGCTTCATTTTAGAGTGACTAAGAAGGATCCATGCTTACCTTTTCATTTTCATATTTTAAACTTGTTTAAATCTTAATTTGTCAAACCTAGGATCTGACAATTAAAGAGATTCAAATCGGAATTAAATTCAAAAAAAACTCAGAAAAAGGAAAAACAAAAGCATTTAGTCTTCTTATGTCATATAGTAAGCATTCAAGTTGATAAAAAAGGTTTGGACATATTCAAACCAGACAAATAATGTATCTCTACCCCCTAACCCTAAACTTGGTCGATCTTATGAAGTCTAGCATGAAGAGAAGTCGTTTTGGGTTTCAAACATGGAAATTTCAAGAACATCTCAAAAGCTTCTTATGTCATATAGTACTAAGCATTAAAGTTGAGAAACAAGGTCTAGACATATTCAACCTATGCAAATTATATATATACCCCCTAATTAACCCCTAAACTTTGTCTTATGTAGTCAAGCATGAAGAGAGGTGGTTTTGGGTTTCAAACATGGAAATTTCAAAAACCTCCAAAAGCTTCATTTTAGAGTGACTAATTAATAAGAAGGATGATACAGGCTTCCCTTCTCATTTTCATGTTTTAAACTTGTTTAAATCTTGGTCAAACCTAGGATTTGACCAAGATTCTTCAGAAAAAATCAAAAGAATGAAAAACCAAAGCACATAGCATTATTCTTATGCCATATAGTAAGCTAGCATTCAAGATGATAAACAAGGTCTAGACATATTCAAACCAGAAAAATCATGTATATATCTACCCCTAACCCTATACTCTGTCTTATGAAGTCAAGCATGAAAGAGAAGTGGCGGTTTTGGGTTTGAAACATGGAAATTTCAAAAACCCCAAAAGCTTCATTTTAGGGAGAATAAGAAGGATCCATGCTTACCATTTTATTTTCATGTTTTAAACTTGTTTAAATCTTGTTCAAACCTAGGATTTGACCAAGCTAGATTCAAATGGGCAGAAAATTAAAAAAATGAAAAAAAGACACCAAAGTACATAGTCTTATTATGTCATATAATAAGCATTCAAGTTGTTAAACAAGGTCGATCTAGACATATTCAAACCAGACAAATCATGTATCTATATACCCCTAACCCCTAATTAAACTCTGTCTTATGAAGTCAAGCATGAAGAGAAGTGGTTTCGGGTTTCAAACATGGACTAAGAAGGATCATTTTAAAAAACCCCCAAAGCTTCATTTTAGAGTGCATAAGAAGGATCCAGGCTTACCCTTTCATTTTAATGTTTTAATCTTGTTTAAATCTTGGTCAAACCTAGGATTTGACCAATATTCAAATGAGCATAAAATAAAAATAAAAAAATAAAAAACGAAAGCACATAATCTTCTTATGTCATATAGTAAGCATTCAAAAGTTGATAAACAAGGTTTGGACATATTCAAACCAGACAAATAATGTATCTACCCCCTAACCCTAAACTCGGTCGATCTTATGAAGTCTAGCATGCATGAAGAGAAGTCGTTTTGGGTTTCAAACATGGAAATTTCAAGAACATCCCAAAAGCTTCTTATGTCATATATATAGTAAGCATTAAAGTTGAGAAACAAGGTCTAGACATATTCAAACTATGCAAATCATGTATCTACCCCGTAACCCCTAAACTTTGTCTTATGTAGTCAAGCATGAAGAGAGGTGGTTTTGGGTTTCAAACATGGAAATTTCAAAAACCTCCCAAAAGCTTCATTTTAGAGTGACTAAGAAGGATGATACAGGCTTCTCTTCCCATTTTCATGTTTTAAACTTGTTTAAATCTTGGTCAAACCTAGGATTTGACCAAGATTCTTCAGAAAAAATCAAAATAATGAAAAACTAAAGCGCACACATAGCATTCTTATGTCATATATATAGTAAGCATTCAAGGTGATAAACAAGGTCTAGACATATTCAAACCAGAAAAATCATGTATATATCTACCCCTAACCCTAAACTCTGTCTTATGAAGTCAAGCATGAAAGAGAAGTGGCGGTTTTGGGTTTGAAACATGGAAATTTCAAAAAACCCCAAAAGCTTCATTTTAGGGAGAATAAGAAGGATCCATGCTTACCATTTTATTTTCATGTTTTAAACTTGTTTAAATCTTGTTCAAACCTAGGATTTGACCAAGATTCAAATGGGAGAAAATTACAAAAAATCAAAAAATGAAAAACCAAAGTTCATAGTCTTCTTATGTCATATAGTAAGCATTCAAGTTGTTAAACAAGGTCTAGACATATTCAAACCGACAAATCATGTATCTATACCCCTAACCCTAATTAAACTCTGTTTATGAAGTCAAGCATGAAGAGAAGTGGTTTCGGGTTTCAAACATGGACTAAGAAGGATCATTTAAAAAAAACCCAAAAGCTTCATTTTAGAGTGCATAAGAAGGATCCAGGCTTACCCTTTCATTTTGATGTTTTAATTTTGTTTAAATCTTGGTCAAACCTAGGATTTGACCAATATTCAAATGAGCATAAAATAAAAAATAAATGAATCAATGAGATATGACCTCATGTTTATTTTCTATAGGATTATTTCCTATAGGATATGTTCCCATGAATCAAACAACTAGCTGGTGTAGGAAAAAATCCCGTAGAATCAAACAACTAGCAATCAAAAATAATTTATCTCTCATTCCTCTGTCGTGCATGTGGGTACACCAATAGCATATACATGTTGGTCCCATCTTAATGCTAAGGTTCAGTTCATCATACATAGTGGGAAACTTCACAAGATAAATGGGACCCAAGTTATGGCGAAAGTTAATATTATTACTATATATATACACACATAGTTTCATTCGATTTGAATTATAGGTTTGTGAGCAAATATATATTTAGTTTGAACTAGTGCTCGAGTACGTAAGAAGCTATTTAATCACAAGCTTCATAGATTTTAAAACAAGGCATCTACATATTACTGGATTTTTTCAAAATTTTCAGAATAGTTTTTTTAGCTTCGAAATAAGAAATAGTTTGGAACGTTGGATCTCAAATGGATGGTAGATGGTGGCACATAGTCACAATGTATCTTGGAAGCATCAAGTCACTGAAGCTCTGTCCGGTTTCCAAACCAAGCTAAGAAAGGCATTGAAAATGAAGTTCTGCTCTAAAACATCTCTCATTCCATTTTGGTGCTCGCGCGGTTGCACGTGTTAAGGTACGTGTCTCTGGCATGTAGAGAACTACGATTATTGGCGAAAAATATATCGAAATGGAAACTGTAAAAAAAACCTCTCTGGTCAACCTGATGTGACGAGACATCACTGCACCAAACGTCGTCGCAAATTTATAGATGGGTGGCGTGCTAGTATACCAACAGTCAAATCGGCGCCCAGTCGCAGCAGCAGCCTAGAGTACTACCTAGTTTTTGCCCCTTGCATGTCTATCATATTCTTCTTCACCCTCCCAGAATCACGCGCACGCGCAGTATCTCGATCCCCACCACGCCGCATCGTTCCGCTCGCCCTCTCCTCCGAAATCCCCAAGCGCGGTTGCATCCGCCATCCACCTAAATCCATCTTCACGTGATGAATTATTCTAGGCTTTGCCGGGGCGGCGGGGAAGGCCACTGGGAGGCTCTCACCGGCGACAACACCGACCTCATCGCTGCGCATCTGGACGTTACCTACACCGTCCGACTTGCCGCATGTTCCAGGGAGCTCTACGACAGGATCAGCAAGGATGAAGGTAAGATGCACCATTGGGGTGAACCCTGCCTGCTGATGCCTCCGCCTGCTTATTGGTTCGATGAACACTGGGATTGGGCGACAGCATCTCGTCTGCATGATACCGTGTACGACCTGGTGCCCCTCGACCATCCTCGCCGTTCTGTCGCCCTGCCGTTCATGCACGACAGAAAATGGCTTGGCGCGAACGGCGACTGGATCGCCGCCGCCGATCATCATGGGTACCAGTGGTGCCTCGTGAACGTCTACACCGAGCGACATATCCCCCTTCCATCCCTACCTGCTTCGAAGATCGATCATAGTAGTTTTTCATATCAACCTGCATACTCTTTTAACTGGGGTCCAGCAATTGATTTGTTGAAGATTGTAATCTGCCAAGTGCCCACAAAAGGTGGGAGGTACGCAGATTACAAGCTCATCGCCTTGTTCGACAAAACGATTTTGATGCCATTGAACTCGGTGGCCACGTTTTTGCGGTGGACGAAACTGACGGCTCCACGTACTTCTGGGACACCGCAAATGGTATTTTTTCAGTCCTTTTGCATTGCATGATACACTGCCTTAACCAATGAAGTTATTAATGAACTACCTTGTTTATATTTTACCTTTCTTAAATGACTTAATGATCACACCCCCTTTTGCTGAATATGAATGAACCGTTGCTTGCAATGAATTAGTAGTACTAATTAGCCACCAACAAACATAGTATGCTCAGTATGTGATTGCATTCCTGAATTAGTAACTCTACGCCAATGCAGAATATGGATGTAATTAACCAGTATCTCAAAAGATAACGTAGCACTATGAAGGCACCCTTTTTGATAACCTTTTACACCCATTGTTTCATATATAACTAATTGATTTTGCCTCCAAAAGGAGGACGAGAGACCCCCGCCATCTGCATCAGAGAGATGCATAAGGACTTTCATAAGTATATGACTTAACGATCACATCCTTTATCTGAATATGAATGAACCGTTGCTTGCAATGAATTAGTACTAGTCAGTCATCAGCAAACATAGTATACTCCGTATGTGAATGCATTCCTGAATTAGTAACTCTATGCAACTGCAGAATATGGATGTAATTAACAAGTATCTCAAATGTTAACGTAGAAACAGAAAAATAGAAGAAAATCGTTTGTAATTACATGCGTAGCTTATATTTTCTAGAGATCGGGGAAAAAGCGTTGATTGGATGTACCTACATGCAGATCAAACAGTTCTTTGTTTATATCGGTGAACAATCTGCAAAATGGTATAATTAATTTTGTGTTTGATACATTATTTCTCCCATTTTCTTGAATAGATTTCAGTTTCCCACAATTATCTTTGATTAGTGATTGTGACGTCCCCTCATTCAAAATAACTCAGGTTATCTTTTTCCTAATTCAATGTTATTTAAGTTTGAGTAAGTTTACGACTAATATCTACAACCTCATATATATATAAGATTTAGCACCTGCAGGCCTAGCAAAGTTAGCTGCCTGTAGTCCCCTGTATAGTTCTTTCTTTTTGCTTTCTCAGTTTTTCGTAGCCTTGCTACAACCCTGTATGCTCTAATATATAATGATGCACGACTAGGCATGTGTTCGAGAAAAGAAAATCTAAATATCTTTTGTAATATATGAGCCTATATTGATGTTTTAGATGTTGGTAGTATAACTTTCGATAAACTTGAACAGACTTAAATCAGTTTAACTTAGCACAACCATATGGCGTACCTTTTTTAGAACGCGAAAATGAGGTAAACAAATACCCTGTGTACCCTTAACTATCAATAGTAGAGAAGAGATTATGAACCTTCAACTCTAAAATGCAAATTCTTCTACTGAATGGATAGCTGCATCTGATACCTATTTTGCAAATGTTACCAGACTTGGGGTTAGCTATAAAAAGGCATTTCTTTCTTGTCAAGCTTAATGCACTACCAACACAACCAAAAGTCCGAACTGATCGCAAGGGCGGCAATTTTAGGATAAATTGCGAAAGCCAGGACTCGAACTCGAGACCCTGGCTCTGACACCATGTCAAGCTTCATCGACTAGCCAACGCAACCAAAAGTCCGAACTGATGGAAAGGTCTAGGCAATCCACTTATACAGTTAAACATTTCTTACCCTTCGGGTGGTCACAGGGAAGCTCTCTAATAGATCACTTAAGACAAAGGGAATTAACTACAACACAGGACTTAAACTTAAGATGATATATATTTGTCAAAATTTGAATCTATCTATATGCTTTCACTATCTAGATACATCTGAATTTGGACAAATCTCAGACACTTTCGGTGGGACAGAGGTAGTATATAACTGTGTATACACTAACTAGTGTCTAGTTTTGGCATCAATAATAACCTAGATGACACAAATGCTAAAACTGCAAGAATGCTCGATGTCAGTCACAGAAACATGATTGCAGTACCACTTTAGTATGTAAACATCAGTCGAAGTAACAGAAAGACTCAAATAGAGTTAGCTACTGAATTCATTCTTATCCTGATGTAGAGTTATTTTCTATATATTATTGAGACGTTTCTGATGCTTAGTTTCCTGTTGGGCTTTTCATCTGGACAAATCATTAGCTGAAATGGGCAGCTACTATTTTTAGATTATATCAACTAAGGCAGCTGTTACTTTTCTCTGTTCTTACTAATTACTGTTCATGAAACTATAGTTCATATTACATGTGTCAAGGTGAGACGATTGCTAAAGTAGAATTATCTGCATTTACTTTGCCGTGCTTTCCCTGAAAATAGTCTGTTGTTTTTGGCTACTAATTCATACGCTCACATCTTCACATGTTAAACATGGATGTACACTAGACCAGCTTAGATGAGGCAATTGTCCACTTTTGCTGGTGTAGCAATTTTAGTATTTCATCTTACACTCAATTACTTCAGGGTAGCCGTCTTTTGTTTTCAGATGTCTTTTAATAGATCAAATTCTGAGAAGGATGCAATTACCTTCCCACGGTCAGTTTCCTACATGGGGTAGCTAGCTGAGCATTTGGCTAAGTATATGAACTCTTACTTTCACAACTGGAGACATGAACCATCAGTATTAGTAGATGGCCTAGCAATTTAACCGATACTGCACAAGATACACACCAAGGAGTGATAACAAATGGCATCACAAAATTGTGTTCTGTAAAAAATAATCCTGAAGTTGTGTTGTGATCTATTTATGAGTTGCAGCAATATGTGCAACGGATTCGTTCTCTACACATCAGGATTAGACAGTTTTGTTAAATTAAATGTTGATCTCTTCACAGTTGAGATTGTTTCAGACTTCCGGATAGCATGATGTTTGATTGCGTTGTCTCAGGGCTTAGGGAAAGTGGGTATGTGCCTAATATCAGCTCCCTTAACGTTGTAAGGGCAGTTTGAGAATCGGTGAGTTTGAGCATCATTTATTCAAAAAAAATCATGCTACAACTGCTAAACTTCACTTCATGTTGTGCCATCATCATTGCTGATGAAAAGCCCATAAATATTTACAACTGCTAAACATTTACTCCATCTCACAGCTTAAGGTGTAAATAAATTGGCGCTAGGATTAAGTAGGGTTGGCGTGCAAATTAGCTTCCATACTTGCCCCTCATAAATCTCTAATAACTCACTCCTTTTACTCCGTATTTCTCTCTCTTCCCTAAAGTAGCCGCATCAGACTCCTCGTTAACTACCATCTCATGCATGCACCATATACAACCAATGAGGCACCGGTTTTAGAGGAGATTGACTGGAGGAGCAGTTAATTCAGCGTGAATACCGTGTGCATGCCATAGCTGGGTCAATCGTCTCCCTGTTTTTAGCAAACGAGAAACGGCTGAGAGGGGCATCTTCGGTAGAAATAGGATAGAGTTCACCCTACGCCTTATGCTTTGATCAAAAATCGAATTTATTTTTACGCCTTAAGCTCTGAGATAGAGGGAGTATATTAGTTAGACACGCCGCGCCGATCATTGCTAGTGCCTTACTATATGACATAAGAAGACCATGTGAAGGAGACATGCATCACCTTTTTTGGTGATGTAACTAGTCGTCCTGTAGCCCTTGTCAAATTCCTCTGATACTGATGGGAGGGCCTGCTCACCCTATACGCTAGTACAGTAGTAGTAGTTGCATTTTTTGGGCTCACACCGGCGAAGGGCGCGAATCGGGCGCGTCGGCGCCTCGCGGCACGACGGTTTTCGCGTGTGGGGCCGCCTTGTCAGCGGGAGGACGCGACTGTTCGCATCAAAGGCGACGCGGGAAGGTTGGTAGTCCCCGGCGTTTAATGGTCTCCCGCGCCTAAACCTAGGCGGCCACGAGGGCAGCGGCCGGACACGCGGCGTGCAGTCGCCTACGCCGCCGTAAATGAGGGTAGTTGCCTACCACCAGCATAAAGTACCTACTACGCCGTCCACCCCCGCGGTGCTATCCTCTCATTTCCACCACCGCTTACGCTCCATTCTCTCCTCTCCACCTCAAAAATGCCGCGCCATCGGAAAACGAGGTTCTGTAGGCTTGGCCTCAAAGTCCGCGCGCAGCCTCCACCACCATCGCAGCCGGAGCCGGAGCCGGAGCCGGAGCCGGAGCCGGAGCCGCAGTCCGACGCGGAGTACAGCTCCGATAACGACGAGGACCCACGGTTGAAGGAGGAGTACAGCGAGCACGACCTCCGGATCTTGGAGGCTTCCCAACGGAAGTTCTGCGAGGACAGGGCTCATCGCCATTATGAGGCGTTCGCCCGCCAGCAAGCGATACTCTTCTTCCGGAAGGAGATTTCTCGGCTAAGGACTGAACCGCTGGGACAGCGCCGCCGGCAAGGTCTTTTGACGGCGTCCGCCATGCTCGACCGCCTGAAGCGCGAACAGTGGCTGCGCCAGTGTTGAAGTGCTGGGTATTCATTTTCAACCTGTGTATTCATTTTGCCAAAATCCTCATGTATTTGCCAAATTTTTCCCTGATTTATGAGGAAATTCTAAGGTTTTGTCAAAATCTTGGGTATTCAGCTGCATACGCAAGAATACCCCTGGGGCCGCCCCTATCGCGAAGCATGGGACCAGAAGCGGGCACGGACGTAGGCTGCATAGGCGAAGAACGAGGACGAGGCAGACCCGTCGCGCGCCCCAACCGACGTCCATTAGATTAGGATTAAGTTTAAGTTTTATTTAGGCCTCCCCAACCGACGGCATCACTTGTGTTCATGTAGTATTATTATGGTGGTGTACTTGTGTTCATGTACTTGCTTCAGACATGTACTGCTGTGTTTGTTGAAGGAGACATGCATCACCCTTTCTTGGTGATGTCTTCCTGTAGCCCTTGTCAAATTAAATTCCTCTGATACTGATGGGAGGGCTTGCTCACCACACACGTCAGGATGAAGTGGAGAGAAACTACTCGTCCCTTGTTGGACACGGACCATTGGAAACTTATTTTCATTATCAATCCTACGTATTATTTTTGTGGCATATATCTTATATTACACCTTGTCAGTGCCCATGATGATGGACTTGGGTGTCTAGGAATAGGAAGGAGGACACTAGCGAATAAACAAACCGGTCAGCCAAACTGGGCAGCCGATGAAAAGTATGATCAAGTGCGAATCGTCGAAATTGCAATACAATAATTTCCGGGGAAAATAATTGTTGATATGAACTTGCAAGTGTGGGCTACCCACAAACTATTTGCAAACACGGGCTATGCATCCACCATGCCATGCTATCTATAGTTCTATTCCTGTTGCTTAGTTTTTTCCCAGTTTTATGAGTTGAAGCTGATATACCGTTCCTACGAAATAGCCAAACTAGATCCAGAGGCATAATGTTCAGATTGTGGGCTTCATAAGTATACCATTTGGGTCCATTTTTGTTGTTGCATTGTTCAGGCAACAAGATCAAGCTTGTAGAGAGCTCATCTTCGAAAAAAAGGGAGCTGCCCTGATGATCAGGCCACCAAACGCCAGTGAGCAGACCCGCCCTGGCAGCTTCTGCAAGTTACTGGATGGGCTCATCCCCAGTGCTTTTAAGCCCTGGTTTGAAGGTTTGTGGCCAGAGACCATCAAGCTGAAGATCTCCACCGATTGCATCTGGGAGGTCGGCCTGAAGGAGGAAGATGGCAAGATTGTTATGGACGCACGCTGGTCAGCGTTTGTCAAAGCACATGACTTGAAGATAGGATACTTCACAGTATTCAAGAGGATTGACACCAGATCCTTGAAGGTGCTCGTATTTGATCACGAAAACTGCGAGAAGGTCATCAAGTGTAAAGGCAATCATGCACCACTGGAGGAACAATATGGATCACAGCTCAAATAAGGTGGTGCATGTTCGGTTCTAATTACCACTTTTTTGTAGAGAGGTGGTCAATAAGTATATTTACCACTCTCTTCGATGATGCATTTGTGGTCAACATGATGGTACTCTTATATACTATGTGCGTGGCTCCTCCACACACAATGTTATGTTAAACATGAAGGCTCAATCTGTACTCAATGTCTCTAGTTACATTAGTTAATGCTTGTGTTGGCTGTATTGTGAAGAACACATGCTGTTCAGTTGTCTGGTGAAGTCAAAATGCTGCATTTGGTTCCTCGCAAACGTATGCATGCACCAACAAACTCCCCTTCCATAGTTTTCCAAGAAATAGCAAACCTCCTGCTGACAAGCATATTAGGCGCAAATGTGCAACCTTCAGTAACGATCAGGCTTCCAGCACTGCCCCATGTAACCAGACATTTTTTGTGTGTGAGGCTAACCTTACCAATAGAAAAAAAGTACAACTTCCCCCGCTTGGGCCAAAATTTCCCCTTTTGGGTTGCCGTCTACATGGTAATTGATGTGGGCCTACTTACTCGGACTATAATGCCCAATAACTACAAACGGGCAACTCAAACACTTTCGGCCCCTTTTCTAATGCAACACGGATACTATGATTCACCACAAAAAAACAGGGACATTCTACGTACAAGTTGTTTTTAAAGTGATCAAATATCAGGAGCCAAAAATAATTCAAGAAAAGAAACTTGAGTGTACATAGAGGATGACATGCGGGTCCCATTTAGCAGCAGCGGTATCACCGTTTGAGAGGCTGCACGGGATCGAAAGAAAAAGGCAAGTGACCAAATACGAGGTGCCAAAAAATCCAAGAAAAGAAAGTTTTATAGTACATAGAGGATGACATGCGGGTCCCATGAGCCAGCAGGTTCCTCAACGTTTCAAAGGTGGCATGAGATCGAAAGAAAAAGGCAAGTGACCAAAAATCAGGGGGTAAAAAAAAATCCAAGAAAAGAAACTTTATTGTACATAGAGGATGAAATGCGGGTCCCATGAGGCAGCTACTTACTCAACGTTTCAGAGGCGGCATGAGATCGAAAGAAAAAGGAAAGTGACCAAATATCAGGAGCAAAAAATAATCCAAGAAAAGAAACTTTTATTGTACATAGAGGATGACATGTGAGTCCCATTTTGCAGCAGCGGTCTCAACGTTTCAAAGGCGGCATGAGATCGAAAGAAAAATGCAAGTGCCAAAACATCAGTAGCAAAAAATAATCCAAGAAAAGAAACTTTATTGTACATAGAGTATGACATGCGGGTCCCATTTTTCAGCAGTGGTCTTAACGTTTCCAAGGGGCACGGGATCGAAATAAAAAGGAAGTGACCAAATATCAGGAGCCAAAAATAATCCAAGAAAAGAGACTTTATTGTACATAGAGGATGACATGCGGGTCCCATTTTGCAGCGGTCTCTACGTTTCCAAGGCGGCACGGGATCAAAAGAAAAAGGAAGTAGCCAGAAATCAGGGGTAAAAATAATTCCAAGAAAGGAAACTTTTATTCAACATAGAGGATGACTTGCGGGACCCACGAGCCAGCAGCTTCCTCAACGTTTCAGAAGCGGCATGATACCGAAAGAAAAAGGCAAGTGACAAATATCAGGTCCCAAAAATAATCCAAGAAAAAACGTTTATGTACATAGAGGATGACATGCGGGTCCCATTTTGCAGCAGCGTTCTCAACGTTTCAAAGTTGGCATGAGATCGAAAGAAAAAGGCAAGTGACAAATATCAGGAGCCAAAAATAATCGACGAAAGAAACTTTTATTGTGCATAGAGGATGACATGCGGGTCCCATCATGCAGCAGCGGTCTCGACGTTGCCAAGGCGGCATAGGACCAAAAGAAAAAGGAAGTAGGCAGAAATTAGGGGGTCAAAAATAAACTCCAAAAAAAGAAAGTTGATTGTACATAGAGGATGACATGCGGGTCCCATGAGTCAGCAGCTTACTCAACGTTTCCAAGGCAGCAGGGGATCAAAAGAAAATCAGAGGGTGAAAAAATCCAAGAAAAGAAAGTTTTATAGTACATAGAGGATGACATGCGGGTCCCATGAGCCAGCAGGTTCCTCAACGTTTCAAAGGTGGCATGAGATCGAAAGAAAAAGGCAAGTGACCAAATATCAGGAGCCAAAAATAATAATCCAAGAAAAGTAATTTTTATTGTACATAGAGGATGACATGTGGGTCCCATTTTGCCGCAGCGGTCTCAGTGTTTCGAAGTCGGCATAAGATGGAAAGAAAAAGGCAAGTGACAAATATCAGGAGCCAAAAATAATCCAAGAAAAGAAATATTGTACATAGAGGATGACATGCGGGTCCCATTTAGCAGCAGAGTTCTCAACGTTTCCAATGCGGCACAGGACCAAAAAAAAAGGAAGTAGCCAGAAATCAGGGGGTCAAAAAATCCAAGAAAAGAAAGGTTTCAATTGGGCTGCATCTGGCCGTCTGGGCCTTCGAACTATCCTGGACGCCTTTGGACTCGTACAGTTTCAGCCCACTCCAAAACAGGAAAGTCCTATGCTTCGCAAAACAAAAAACAAGGAGATTCAACATATAAGTTTGTTTATTTAAAAATAAAGAATTTTTTCCGTTTGCAATAGCTCAGAGCGAAATACACTGTTTATTGTCTGCAAAATAATCAAGATATCACATGTTTTTGTATGGGGAGGCTGACATCGGGGACCCATGAGCCAGCAGCGTTGTCAACGTTTTAAAGACGGCAGAGGATCGAAAGAAAAAATAAACCAAAAATCAGTTGGTAAAAAAATAAAAAAATAAACATTTATCGTTGAGAGGATGACATGCGGGACCCATGAGGCAGCAGCATCCTCAACGATTCCAAGGCGGCAGGGGATCAAAAGAAAAAGGAAATATCCAGAAATTAATTAGGGTTCAAAATAAATCCATCAAAGGAAAGTTTTATTGTTCATAGAGGATGACATGTGGGACTAGCCTGCCAACAGCGTTCTCATCGTTTCAAAGGGGGCAGGAGATCAAAAGAAAAAGGCAAGTAGCCAGAAATTAGGGGTAAAAAATAACTCCAAGAAAGGAAACTTTTATTGTTCGTAGAGGATGACATGCGGGACCCATGAGCCAGCAGCTTACTTAAAGTTTCAAAGGCGGCATGAGATCGAAAAAAAAGGCAAGTGACAAAATATCAGGAGCCAAAGATAACCCAAGAAAAGAAACTTTATTTACATAGAGGATGACATGCGGGTCCCATTTTGCAGCAGCGGTCCCAACGTTTCAAATGCGGCTTGAGATCAAAAGAAAAAGAAAGTAGCCAGAAATTAGGGGTAAAAAAATCCAAGAAAATAAAGTTGATGGACATAGAGGATGACATGCGGGTCCCATGAGCTAGCAGGTTCCTCAACGTTTCAAACGTGGCATGAGATCGAAAGAAAAAGGCAAGTGACCAAATATGAGGAGCCAAAAATAATTCAAGAAAAGAAAGTTTTATAGTACATAGAGGATGACACGCGGGTCCCATGAGCCAGCAGGTTCCTCAACGTTTCAAACGTGGCATGAGATCGAAAGAAAAAGGCAAGTGCCCAAATATCAGGAGCCAAAAATAATTCAAGAAAAGAAACTTGATTGTACATAGAGGATGACATGGTCCCATTTAGCAGCAGCGGTCTCTCCGTTTGAGAGGCTGCGGGATCGAAAGAAAAGGCAAGTGACCAAATATCGGAGCCAAAAATAATCCAAGAAAAGAAATTTTATTGTACATAGAGGATGACATGCGGGTCCCATTTTGCAGCAGCGGTCTCAACGTTTCCAAGGCGGCACAGGACCAAAAGAAAAGTAAGATTTCAATTGGGCTGCATCTGGACATCTGGGCCTTCGAACTATCCTGCTGGGCCTTTTGACTCGTACAATTTCAGCCCACTCCAAAACAGGAAAGTTTGGATTTTTCTAAAAAAAACAGGAAAGTCCTATGCTTCGCAAAAACACAAAACAAGGAGATTCAACATATAAGTTTGTTTATGTAAAAATAAAGATTTAATTTATCCGTTTGCAATAGCTCAGAGCGAAATACAATGTTTATTGTCTGCAAAATAATCAAGATATCACATGTTTCTTGTACGGAGGCTGACATCGGGGACCCATGAGCCAGCACGCGTCAACGTTTTAAAGGCGGCAGGGGATGGAAAGAAAAATAAACCAAAAATCTGTTGGTACAAAATCCAAGAAAAGAAACATTTTCGTTCTAAGAGGATGACATGCGGGACCCATGAGGCAGATCGTCAGCGTTTATTGTTCATAGAGGCTGACATGTGGGACCCGTGAGCCAGCAGCGTCCTCAACGTTTTAAAGGCGGCAGGAGATCGAAAGAAAAAATAAGCCAAAAATCATTTGGTAAACAAAATCCAAGAAAAAAAACATTTACCGTTCTGAGAGGATGACATGCGGGACCCATGAGGCAGCAACATCCTCAACGATTCCAAGGCGGCAGGGGATCAAAGGAAAAAAAAAGGAAATATCCCGAAATTAATTAGGGGTTCAAAATAAATCCATCAAAGGAAACTTTTATTGTTCACAGAGGATGACATGTGGGACCGACTGCCAGCGTCCTCATCGTTCAAAGGGGGCAGGAGATCAAAAGAAAAAGGCAAATAGCCAGAAATTAGGGGTCAAAAATAACTCCAAGAAAGCAAAGTTTTATTGTTCGTAGAGGATGACATGCGGGACCCATGAGCCAGCAGCTTACTCAACATTTCAAAGGCGGCATGAGATCGAAAGAAAAAGGCAAGTGACAAAATATCAGGAGCCAAAGATAATCCAAGAAAAGAAACTTTATTGTACATAGAGGATGACATGCGGGTCCCATTTAGCAGCAGGGTCTCAACGTTTCAAATGCGGCTTGAGATCAAAAGAAAAAGAAAGTTGATTGTACATAGAGGATGACATGCGGGTCCCATGAGTCAGCAGCTTACCCAACGTTTCCAAGGCGGGGGATCAAAAGAAAAAGGAAATAGCCAAAAATCAGAGGGAAAAAAATATAAAGAAAATAAACTTTTATAGCACATAGAGGATGACATGCGGGTCCCATGAGCCAGCAGGTTCCTCAACGTTTCAAACGTGGCATGAGATCGAAAGAAAAAGGCAAGTGACCAAATATGAGGAACCAAAAATAATTCAAGAAAAGAAAGTTTTATAGTACATAGAGGATGACATGCGGGTCCCATTTAGCAGCGGTATCACCGTTTGAGAGCGGCAGGGATCAAAAGAAAAAAGAAATTGCCAAAAATCAGAGGGTGAAAAAAACCAAGAAAATGAACTTTTATAGTACATAGAGGATGACATGCGGGTCCCATGAGCCTGCAGGTTCCTCAACGTTTCAAACGTGGCATGAGATCGAAAGAAAAGGTAAGTGACCAAATATGAGGTGCCAAAAATAATTCAAGAAAAGAAAGTTTTATAGTACATAGAGGATGACATGCGGGTCCCAGTTAGCAGCAGCGGTATCACCGTTTGAGAGGCGGCAGGGGATCGAAAGAAAAAGGCAAGTGACCAAATATGAGGTGCCAAAAATAATTCAAGAAAAGAAAGTTTTATAGTGCATAGAGGATGACATGCGGGTCCCAGTAGCAGCAGCGGTATCACCGTTTGAGAGGCGGGGATCGAAAGAAAAAGGCAAGTGACCAAATATGAGGTGCCAAAAATAATTCAAGAAAAGAAAGTTTTATAGTGCATAGAGGATGACATGCGGGTCCCGTTAGCAGCAGCGGTATCACCGTTTGAGAGGCGGGGGATCGAAAGAAAAAGGCAAGTGACCAAATTTGAGGTGCCAAAAAAACTCAAAGAAAAGAAAGTTGATTGCACATAGAGGATGACATGCGGGTCCCATTTAGCAGCAGCGGTCTCAACGTTTCCAAGGCGGCAAGGGATCAAAAGAAAAAGGAAGTAGCCAGAAATCAGGGGGTCAAAAAAATCCAAGAATAGAAAAAATTTTGGTTCATAGAGGATGACATGCGGGACCCATGATCCTGCATCGTAAACGGCTCGATCGGAGAACGTTGAACGAGATGGCGCGATCGAGAAAAAAACAATGCCAGAGAGGCTGCCATACATCCTCGGCGGTGCGGATTTGCGTTGACTCGGCCGGCGAACCCGAGAATTCGCGATGCACCACGTCCCGGCCACCATACGCGACGTTTGGCTTTCGTCGGGCTAGGTGGCCTCAAAAACGAGAAAAAAAAGTTTTGACATGCACCACGGAGGGACCAAAATCGTCGGCCATGGTACACCAGCAACCACGGCGCGACTTCAACTTCGTCGGCCATGGCAACTTTTCTTGTAGTGTCTGCTTAGCTGTTTGTATGAGTGCTTGCTCTATTATAATCAGGAAGTTCCCTTTTTCCTGTATTAAAGTTCATTCTCTGTTGGCAAGAACTTAGTTTAGCGTTTGCGCATACCTGAGAAGCTACAGAATTCTCTCAGGTATGAGTGCACTATGGGTGAAGTTAACTTCTTCTAATCCGTGTAGTTCACTTCTCCAAATTCATGAAGTTTAGCTCTCTTGCTACTTGTTTATTTAATTTCATCCATCGGGTTTAGATAGTGCAATTGTTTATTTAGTTCCTTGTGGAAGTCAATTTTTTGTCGAAGTTCAGTTTTATTGGCAAGAAAGTTCATTTTATTTAGATCACTTCTCCCCAGGTAGACCGCTGCCACTGAACTTTCACTCACATCATGGAAGCAATGTGTCGGGAGTCCACGGCTTCAGCGAGTCTCTCATGCCTAGGTCAGCCTGCTGCGCGTCCTGGCGACCACCGCCCCCACCGCCTGCTGCGCGCCCCAGCGACCGCCGCCCCCACCACCTGCCACGCGCATGGCCCCTGCCGCCCCCACCAACTGTCGGAGGCGCCACTCCCTTCCCCTATTGCGCGACCGGCTGGCGCAGGGGACGCCTGACCCATGCCCCGCATCTCCACCATCTCCTGCCAACAGCGCTGCTTCCTAATTGGTGAAGTTCACATCTCCTGCTAGTTTAGATATTCCTACTAGGTTGATTTAGTCTTTCCAAATTTGATTTTATCAGTTAACTGAATTTTGAAGTTCACAAATGAAGAAATGTGAAGTTTAGATATAGACACAAAGCTGCCGCCGTTGCCCCTGGTACTTGGTCTCGCCAACGACCTCACAACCAGACCCGTACCTTGCTGCTGCTCCGAACTCTGGACGGTGCTGCTCAGAACTGCCCTCTGCGCTACCCAGGTGATGCGGTGCTGCTCCGAACTCCCCTGAGGGCTGATGTGGGTTTCCCACGAGCTAATGCGGACCTTCCCGAGCTCCTCGATCTGCTCTGCACGTCTCCCATACAATCTGACATTCTGCAGGTATGCACTTGCATAAACGCGTCGTACACACCTCGCATGTAGGCTGCTCTAAATAAATTGCTTCCATAAGCTGAGCATGAAAAATACCTCTGCATGCAACGGCAGTTCACACTAACATTAAAAAAGAAGTTCGGCCTAATTTAGAGCAGGTGCAGGTGGCTGTTGTAGATGTTGAGATAATCGTTTTTGTTTTGGGGACTTTTGTCAAGCTACAAACTCCATATTTCTGGTTTTGTTTTGAGTTAAGCATATAGTAGTTATTTGAACAAGGAAAAACAAGAAGTTAACCTTTATAATTTAGTCCTTGCTTTGAATACCGGAAGTTCAATTTGAGCGCCCCGAAAAGTTCACTTTGAATTAGTCAGTAGTTCACCTCGTCTTGCTGAAATATCACCTTATTTGCAGCCAGTTCACTTTGAACATATGGGAAATCCAGTTCATCTCATGATAGGAGTTTGTCTTTTCTTCCAGGAATTTTACTTCGTCCCGCACTATCGCCGTCGTCTCACAATAACGTGGTATGAGGGTACCCAGTAGTTATAGTGAAGGGGATTTGCGGTGCTGTGAGTTGAATTGTTCTTGTGAGACTCCAGCCCGTCATGTGCCATGAAGCTCAAGACTGATTTTGGGGAAGTTCAGACTCTCCCAAGAAGGTATGCTACCGTGTAAGTAAAATCAAAATAAAAAAAAGACACTTCTTTCCTACTGGATTCGTGTGTATATGAGGTTCCATTCTTGTTCTGCTACTGGTAAGAAGTTAATTAGCTCCTCTCTCCTGTCACAGTTCTCTCTATCAATTGCCAATTTTTTAATGCTTCGTAGCATGGTACTTGCCTTACTTGCAAAATATATGCTGCTGCTTGTTGAACCTACTGATTTGATTTGTTTCTGATCGCAATGCAAATAAGCACATACCCATCACTATTTTCTGTGTAAAGAGAGATACGATATTAGTTCAACATAATATACACAAAGTTACACCTTAACAATCGACCCCTGCTTGTTTTCATTTAAGTGTGCTTCTATATTCTGCAATCTGGAAGCATGTATTAGGTTGTTTTGTCTCCTGCTATGTTTCTCTGTCACTGTTTGATTGAAAAAATGCTTAGCATTTTGCCTGAGAAGTTCAGTTTGTCTAATATTCTTATGAATTTGAGTGCTAGGAGTTCATGATATTGATCTCTATGATTGATATAACATTATTCAGCTATGTTACTGTTTTCTTTTAAACTGCCATGCAGTAGATTGTCTAATATGTCAGAAATTGGGAACTTTTTTTTAATCTGATGCCCCATGGATCAGGTAATGCACACTATGCCTTTGTGGTAGTTGTTGGTAAAAAAAATCGTAGTAATCACAAGATAATTCAGAAGTTCTGAACTTTTAAAAAAGTGAAGTCCAGTTCGTCTCATGCTAGAAGTTCATCTTGTGTTTGTCTCGCTGCAATTTGTCATCTGGTAGTGTGCATGGCTTAACTATGTTTATTCTACTAGCTGTCCTGATATTCAGTATTCACAAGCTATAGGATGTCATGTGTGTGTTCCAATTCATCTATTATTACTTATGTATGAAAAAATCACCTTCACAGGGCCTGAGCACTCAAATTCTTCCTGTTTTACCTCAGGTGATTTCATCCGGGAAGTTCACTGTGCCCCCATCGGGAGTCCACCGTGCTCAGAGCTCGCGCGTTGCCCCTGCGTACGCCAGAGTCCTACCCCCTTGCTGGAAGTGCAGGTGTGTATAAACAGGTAGAACACTGTTCCAATATTGTTCCAATATCAGAATCACACAGTTTTCTTGGTGTTGTCGAGCTGAGAATGCAGTAGGCGTTGTTGTAGCAGCGCGAGGCCTTTCCATCGGTACGTGTTCTTGCTATAGGTGCTAAAACTAATTCATTTTTTTTTGGGTTGCAAGGTTCACTGCTGCTTGAGAAACTTATATTTTTGTTAGGACGTTCACTTCGTTGACATATGAAGTTCTGTACAAAAAACATTGTGAGGTGCAGCTATAGAAACCAAACAATGTGCAAAAATTATTTTTCATCATCGGAGTTCAATTCTTCTAATCTGTGGAGTTAACTTCTCCTAATTGGTGATGTATATGATAGTAGAAGTCCTAAGTATAGTTAATACCCTGGTAGCATTTTTTTGAGTAAGTGCATATGGCGCAGTGGCCTTAACACTATTGTTAATACCCTGGTAGCATTGTTTTGCAGGACAAGTTCTTGTTTTAGCTCCTCAGTCTGGTTTATATACTGTTTATTTGTGTCGTTGCCTGTCTGACTATAAAAAGTAGAAGCTCAATTTGTTTACAGCGGAAGTTCACTTTTCATCTTGTAGATGTTCACCACGTAGGGTGCCAGTGAACTCCGGCACCCTTTTCTGTGAAGTCCAGTTTCGCTGTGGTCACACAGGCTGGACTCGATGGCAGGCGGCCACCTGTCCATCATGGTGGTGCAACATGCGGAGCAAGCTAGCACGTGAAACCAACATGGGAGTTCACCCTGCGCCGTCCTAGGAGTCCACGGCTACGGCGGGTCTTTCATGCCCAGGTCAGCCTGGAGCCTGCTCCTCCCACGGTTGTCGCTATGTTGGTTGCTGCTATGCAAAATGCTACTGATGCATGTGATTTTATTCTTGGCCGTACTTGCTTGTGTGTCTTACGTCACTAAGCAGTTTACTTCCTAATTGTGAACAGTTCGATTTGGTCAAATATATGGAGTTCACATTCCTCTTAAATTAAGATAGAAGAAAAATGTCCTCGGTAAAATTCTTAGTTTCAGGAAGTTCATTCGTTTCAGTTTAGACAGTGCACTTGTTATTTATTTCCATCTTAAAATTCAATTTTTAATCGAACTTCTGTTTTATTGTTTGCAAAGTTCATTCCAAGTTGATTTCATCCATAAGATTGTGACATATAACAGGTAGATTCAATCATATGACCTTTGTTAATAACTATAATTCTATATGTGAATGAGTTCAAATTTGGCAAAAATTGTTAAATTTGCGTTAACTCCTTTGAATTTATTCATTACATAATTGCATTGACATCTAAAGCAGGATTAGAAAATGCAAGAAATATGAAGTTTAGTATTTTGGTGTAAATGAAAAATGATGTGTCTTAAATGCAAGATATGAAGTTCAGTATTTCCTTGTGATGTCAACTATTATTATAAAACGTACCCTCTGAAATTAACAGTAGTTCACTATGCTAAAAGAAACCACTGCTGGGTAGTTTACGACGCCTGAACTGGGGATTCAGTCTTGCTACTATGTACGTGCTGATGCGTTTCTGACTGTAAAAAGGTAGAAGTTCAGTTTTCTTAGAAAAGAAAGCTTACATTTCATTTTGTACTGATGCTTGTTTCGACTTTCTAACACCATGGATATGTGCTCAAGTTTCTGGTCTCAAATCAGTTCAGTTTTTTACGGTTCACCTTTCTATTTGTTTGAAGTAGTCTATTTTGGCCTAACAAATTTGATGCCATTTATGTGAATCAAGGGGCTGGACTTCCAAGACAAAGGTAGCAGCAGTTGGAAGTCAGCTCCATGCAAAAGACTGGACTGGTGGACTACGATGAGCCCTGGTGGTGGTCTGGCCATCAATGGCTTTATCTCCTAGGGCATCGGGAAAAGCTTCATTGTAATGACTTGGTTCGCTGCCCTGAGTTGCTGTGAAGTTAAGTTAGCTAGTTTTTCAGTGTAAGTTCGATTTAAGGCCAAGAGTAGTTCAGTTATTGGACTCTGGCCGAGTTGAGCATCTCTATATGCATTGTGTGCCACCTCCTATTTTACAGATCATCTTTGAAATTGTGGTATATGTGATGTCTCGTAAAAAGATGTTGAGATATAAAATGTGTGTTCGGAAGTTCACTTCATCTACCATGAGAAGTTTGCTTCTAATCTAGGTGAAGTTTTTTTGGCGGGAAGTTCTTTGAATGCCTCTAAAAAGTTTGCCCTTTTTTAAATCAGGATGTCATTTTTATTAATACATAAGTTCTTTTTTTTTGAGAAAAGTTCTGTGTAGAAAATTGCACTTTTCTTTATTGGGTAGTCGTTGAGAAAAAGATCCATACAGAAAGTTCACATTTCTATTGTATAAAAGTTCATTCTTGTCAATCAATGTTGTCTTGTCCGTATGGAAAAAACAAACAATAAATACCATGAAATTCACTCATGGAACTCCAGAAATTTATTATAAAATACTCAGTCTAGCTTCAAAAATAGTGAAAAATTCAAACGTTCCTACTATGTAAAGCATGGAAGTCCACTATAAAGAAAAAATATATCAGAGTTTTGTATATTTGAAATTGCTGCTAAATCGTAAGAAATTTTGGAAAATAATCAACATGAAGAAGTTGCACAAAATGGATATCTTTCTAGTGGTATATTATTTGCACCCGGATTATTTGCATCCGGATAAGAAGTTTAAGAACTACGAACAAAACCAACATTAAAAACATTTATACCAAGTTTCGAAGTTCACTAATAGAAACCAGGAAGTTCACTTCCATATACAGGGGATGTTTAGGTACTCTGTTTTTCCGAGCGGAAGCCAAATCAAGTTTTTCGAAATCTGTTCTTAAACCGTTAGTAGTTTACCAAAAGTTTGTGCCTAGTCAACAGCTTTCCAACGGGGTATCATTTGTATCAATCCAACATACGGTTGAAAAAATGGATCCAAATAACCTTATGAATGTATAGAAATCCGCGAAAACTTTTTTGTATATTCCAAATTAATTTTAAACCGTACAAAATTTGGAAAAACATCCAAGACAAAAATGGTGCGCAATTTTTATATCTTTCCAATGGTATATCATATGTATTAATACGACAAGCGGTGTAAAAATTAAGGGCAAACAACTGTCCGAAAATGGAGAAATCCGCGAAAACGTAGTTTTGTATATTTGAAATTAGTTTCAAACTGTTCGTAATTTGGAAAAACTTTCAGCACGAAAAAGTTTCGAAATTTCCATATCTTTCCAACGCTATATCATATGCAGCATTCTGATAAGTGTCTCAAAAACTGGCCTCAAAACAATGTCCGCCAAAACGTGAAATTCTGGGGTTCCGTCCGGAAGTTCACATGCTATGCAGCGGGAAGTTCAGAAAGGGTTCGAGAATAGTTATTCTCGAACCGGTTATATATATATATATATATATATATATATATATATATATATATATATATATATATATATATATATAGGATAAATACTTCCTACTCCTGGGTGTAACTACACCCACGTCTCATATACTACCATACGGAAGTATATAACATACTTTATTGGTTTGAGTATGTTCGTACACTATATCTAAGATACTCCATACCAACTTTGGTGAAAAAAGTTTAAATACACCCATAGTTTGCACTATATATACAAAATACATGCATATTTATACGTAAAGAAATAGTGTACGTAAAAAAGTGTACATACTACCTATAAAGTAGTATATATACTACCAAAATATTCTTATATACTTCATACTACATGTATATACTCTTCGGTATGATAGATACTACCTAGATTGTGTGAAACACACGTGGGAGTAACTACACCCGGGTGTAGCATGAATAAATACTTCCTACTCCTGGGTGTAACTACACCCACGTCTCATATACTACCATACGGAAGTATATAACATACTTTATTGGTTTGAGTATGTTCGTACACTATATCTAAGATACTCCATACCAACTTTGGTGAAAAAAATTTAAATACACCCATAGTTTGCACTATATATATAAAATACATGCATATTTATACGTAAAGAAATAGTGTACGTAAAAAAGTGTACATACTACCTACAAAGTAGTATATATACTACAAAATATTCTTATATACTTCATACTACATGTATATATTTCCTATATATATATATATATATATATATATATATACTATTCTGAAACCGATGCTCAGAATATTATTCTGAGCATTTTTCCGTGTATTTAAGGACGCGGCATAGTGGAAATACACCGAACCCACGAAGAAAAAACGCACTCGACCCACGTCGTCACCAACCTCCCGTTCAGTTCCCCCGCTGCCCGCTGCATCTCGTTCCCCCACCGATGGCCGCGCCATTTTCCACCCGGCGAACGTGCCTACGCCCGCGCCGCCCTGACTTCCGGCCGCCTTCCCGCGCCGAATTGCCCCGAATTCTCCACGAGCCCGTGCACCGGCGACGCCAAGGACTCCACGCGGATCCCCTACCCCGTCCCCCGTTGACTTCTAAATCTCGCTGTTGCGGAAATTTCTTGCTGCTTCTCGAATCCCCAGTACGGCCTCGTGGACTTCCCAGCGCGGCGGCCTGCGCTCCCGACGCGCCGCCTGGACCCCCCCATAAGAGGAGGCGCCGCGTCTGGCCTTGGTCGCTCCTCACCTGTCTTCTCCGGCCACGTCTTGTGAGGAATTGGTCCGTGCTTCCACTTCATGTCTCTTTTATTGTTTGTTTTGTTCTTTTTCTTGACAATGTTTGTGATGTATTGACGTTTTTCTGAATCAAGGTACTCCGTATAGATTAGTTAGTGTTAAGAAGTACAAGGGCCTTGGAATCGTCAGTGCAAGATGGATTTGGGGAATTAACTTGAAGGCAGTACAGTTCATTTATCGGAAGGCAAGATGGATTTTGGGAATTAACAGTTCAATCCCCTCGGCGCCTCGCTGCAGACCTTGCCCTGGTCCTCACGCCGCCTGACCTCCCTCCCGTAGAGCCCCTTTGTTCCCGTCTAGGCTCCTGGAGAGCAGCAGTACAACGGGTACCACGGCCGCCCGCTGGTCAGCAACGGCGCTGGCCATCCCCTGTGGCTCGACCAGCAAGCCAGAGAGCTACCTCCTCAGCTTACTCCACTCAGTATGTTCACACATCAGTACACAATTTGTGTGTGCGTGCGACCATATGTTAACCTGTTCGTTATTGTGCTTTGTGCTTGAATACAGCTAATTACATTTGCCTCATCTTGCCTCTTAGTCTCTATTGATTCGCTCCCACTGTATTGATATCAATTTTGGTGATTACTTGTTGTCGTTGGAAAGTACAATTTCGGCAGAGCAAGCAGTACAATTAGATTGTAACAGCAGGCTAGTCTAATAAAATAGCAATTCAGTCTATGGTGCTCAGACTGAATAATTTAGTAGCAGTTCAGACTGAATAATCCAGGCCGGAGCTGTAGTCAGCTCGCCTGCTGCCATGGATTTGATCTAGTTGAAGCTCTTCCTACCGCCCCGTGCTCTGCAGTTGTGGCCCCCAGCTCGCGACATTGGCATCCGGCGCCTAGTCAGGATCGTACTGCCACTGTGGCTCCACATAGGCGCAAGAGAAATCACAGCGCCGACATGGGAACCAGCACTACAGAAGTCCTATACATGCACACCACCTGCGCACATATTCAGGCAATCCACTTTCTGAAATAGTTGAACTCTGCATTCAGCTTAATTAATTAATCTTTTCAGGTGGCTATGCACGCTGAAAACTTCAACGGCCATGGTAAAACTCCCGAGCAAACATGTGCGTTCTTTTCCATACTACTGTTGTCTGCATAAGCTGAGGCATAACACCAAAATCCTAAAAAATCTAAAATTTCTCTTCCTATCTCTTCTTTCTATTTCTCCCTATGGACACTCCAAGTTATCTATTCTATCCGTTTCTCTCTGTGGACATTTCCACGCTCAGTATTTTAGGAAAGGAGCAGTGTACATATTTTTTGTAAGGAGTAAAAGTACAACTTTTCTAATGCTGCAGTACATGTTTTTATGTTAGTCAATAAATTAATTGCAGACAATTTTATAAGTAATTAAAATTGTCTTGAGGAGTATAAAAACTTGTTCGGAGAAGTACAAATAAGTAAAACTATAAAGTACAAGTATTCGGTTATAGGAAGTGCAAATAAGTAAAACTAGGAAGCACACATCTCTAGTTTAAAACAGCCCGAAACAGCTCCACTGTGGGGAAAAAAGCTCCACCGACACATCCGTTCTCCCCAACCCCTGCAGGACCCGACTCCTGCGCCTCCCCCGGCAACCACCACCGCCGCCGCAATCTCCCTCCAGCAAATGGCAGCGCCGCCGCATTCCCACACCCTCCCATCGGCAGCCGACCTGCCCTGCTACCCCGCCGCCGGCCACCCCTGGTTTCCCCACCACCTGCCACCTCAGATCCCCCGCCGCCGGCCACCCCCCAAATCCCCACGCCGCCACGACAAGCAGCGCCTCTTCTCTGCATCCGTGGGCCACCGAAGGTCGTCGCCAGCACCTCCTCGAAGCTGGCGGTAACCACACAGCACCTCCTCGACGACGGTGGCCCTCTTCTGCACCTCCGCATCATCGGCGGCCCCCCTTGCTCCACCCCTAGTGTTGCAGCTCAGACGCTACTACCAGCGTTGCTCCCTCACCGGGAGACCCCTCCATCCACTTTTCCTTCGGCGCTGCTGGCTCAAGCAACCCCGCCGCCCGCCACGACCATCCACATCGCCCCACCCCCGCCTACACGCGCAGCCGGCAGGCTGAAGCACGCGCGTCAGCGGCCGGCCTCCCCTCCATTGCGCGTGGCGGCGGCCGCCCTTCCCTCCACCCCCCGCCCTCCCCCCGTCTCTAGGATGCCGGCGCTAGTTTTTTTTGGCTGTACTTCACCACGGATGCAAATTTTTCCACTGCTGAGTCAGAAACTTGAAACAATGTACTGACGGCTTAAAGCGCATAAAGTTCGAGAAAAAAAGCTAGCACCGGTGCTGCTGCATTTGTGCTGCTGGTTGTTTGTATGGTGCTGCTGCCGAGCAGGCAAAAGGTGTGGAGGTGTGGAGCTTCTACTGCGGCATTTCACTTCTTTTCTAGCCGAATGAAGCTTCAGGTGCTGCTGGGTGGATTTTACTCACACTAAAACACATACATATGATAAAGGGGATAAAAAAAGATTAACCACGCGCGGTGGAGAGAAAGTTCACTGCTATAGCAAAATGGCCTGCTCATAATTTACTTTACTTTGTTATAAATGAATATGCAAATGCAACCAATAAAAATGATTCATCTTCTGTGTATTATTCAGTTCAGAAAATAGTCGTATGTGAATTATACGAACAAATTGAATAATGCATTAAGCCACTACCCTGCAGACAAAACAGTCAACGAGAATTATTTGCGATTTTTGTGCGCCAAGCAGTGATTTCAAGAAGTAGAAGTCATGCCAACATGATAAATACAAATGTGAAGCTCAGCTAAATTCAACGAAGTTCAGGTCTATCATTCTGTTAAGTACAACCCGTTTTCCGGAGAAGTTCAAGTCGGTCCTCAAAATATTAAACTAGTTATCATTCCATATAAACATTCTTGGTAATTAAAATGTCTGCAGGGAAGTACCAGCAATAGCGTCGGGAAGTACAAGACATCAGGTTTAGAAAGTACAAGGCTTCTCTTCCAGAAAGTTCAGAGTACATGTAAAGTGGTAAAATATTAATAAAAATCATCTAATTATTTACCTCACGGGAAGTACAAGTGGTGATTTCCAGAACTACAATTGGTGACTATGGGAAGTACAAAGGGTCGGTTTTGGAAGTGCAAAAGAAAATTATAGTTGTTTTACTAAACACTTTATGAATCGCGCCGAGAAGTACAACCGCATTGCCCGAAAAGAACAAGCTCATGTCGACGGAAGTTCGGTGCTCTATTTTTGCGGGGCATCAATCTATTGTGCAAATATCATTTGAAAGTGCTCGAAAAAAATAAAATTAACCACATGGAAGTACAAATGTGTATTGTGGGAAGTACCTGAAAACATAATGATACGTCTCCAACGTATCGATAATTTCTTATGTTCCATGCCACATTATTGATGTTATCTACATGTTATATGCACATTATATGTCATATTTATGCATTTTCTGGAACTAACCTATTAACAAGATGCCGAAGAGCCATTTCTGCTGTTTTTGGTTTCAGAAATCCTAGTAAGGAAATATTCTCGAATTGGACGAAATCAACGCCCAGGGTCCTATTTTGCCACGAAGCTTCCAGAAGTCCGAAGACGAGACGAAGAGGAGCCACGAGGGGCCACACCCTAGGGCGGCGCGGCCCCTGGCCGCGCGGCCCGTGGTGTGGGCCCTCGTGCCGCCTCTTGACCTACCCTTCCGCCTACTTAAAGCCTCCGTGACGAAACCCCCCCGCACGAGAGCCACGATACGGAAACCTTCCGAGACGCAGCCGCCAATCCCATCTCGGGATTCAGGAGATCGTCCCACCCGGAGAGGGGATTCATCTCCGGAGGACTCTACGCCGCCATGGTCGCCTCGGAGTGATGAGTGAGTAGTTCACCCCCGGACTATGGGTCCATAGTAGCTAGATGGTTGTCTTCTCCTTATGTGCTTCATTGTTGGATCTTGTGAGCTGCCTAACATGATCAAGATCATCTATCCGTAATACTATATGTTGTGTTTGTCGGGATCCGATGGATAGAGAATACTATGCTATGGTAATTATCAATCTGATGTTTATGTGTTGTTTAAGATCTTGCATGCTCTCCGTTATTAGTAGAGGCTCTGGCCAAGTTGATGCTAGTAACTCCAAGAGGAGTATTTATGCTCGGTAGTGGGTTCATGCCTGCATTGACACCTGGGACAGTGACAGAAAGTTCTAAGATTGTGTTGTGCTGTTGCCACTAGGGATAAAACATTGATGCTATGTCCGAGGATGTAGTTATTGATTACATTACGCACCATACTTAATGCAATTGTCTGTTGTTTGCAACTTAATACTGGAAGGGGTTCGGATGATAACCTGAAGGTGGACTTTTTAGGCATAGATGCAGTTGGATGGCGGTCTATGTACTTTGTCGTAATGCCCAATTAAATCTCACTATATTTACCATGTCATGTATGTGCATCGCGGTGCCCTCTTTATTTGTCAATTGCCCGACTGTAATTTGTTCACCCAACATGCTTTTATCTTATGGGAGAGACACCTCTAGTGAACTGTGGACCCCGGTCCAATTCTCTTTACTGAAATACAATCTACTGCAATACTTGTTTTCTACTGTTTTCTTGCAAACAATCATCTTCCACACAATACGGTTAATCCTTTGTTACAGCAAGCCGGTGAGATTGACAACCTCACTGTTTCGTTGGGGCAAAGTACTTTGGTTGTGTTGTGCAGGTTCCACGTTGGCGCCGGAATCCCTGGTGTTGCGCCGCACTACATCCCGCCGCCATCAACCTTCAACGTGCTTCTTGGCTCCTACTGGTTCGATTAAACCTTGGTTTCATACTGAGGAAACTTGCTTCTATACGCATCATACCTTCCACTTGGGGTTCCCAACGGACGTGTGCATCTACGCGTATCAAGCTAAATTTCTGGCGCCGTTGCCGGGGAGATCAAGACACGCTGCAAGGGAGTCTCCACTTCTCAATCTCTTTACTTTGTTTTTGTCTTGCTTTATTTTATTTACTACTTTGTTTGCTGCACCTAAACAAAACACAAAAAAATTAGTTGCTAGTTTTACTTTATTTACTGTCTTGCACTCTATATCAAAAACACAAAAAATTAGTTACTTGTTTTACTTTATTTAATATCATGCATGTTTTTATTTCACTAGTTAAGCATAATGGAAAACAACAAAAATATGAGAGATCTTTATGAACTTTATCTTGAATTAGGACATGATGTGTTTGAAGAGAGAATTAAAAAACCCATGGAACTTTATATGCAAACTAATGGGAACGTTGTTAATATGAATGCTTTGAACACTATTGTTGCTAATGCTATGGAAAATTCTAAGCTTGGGGAAGCTGGCTTTGATGAGCATGATATTTTTAGTCCCCCAAGCATTGAGGAGAAAATTTTCTTTGATGATACTTTGCCTCCTATATTTGATGATGAGAATAATAATGATAGCTACTTTGTTGAATTTGCTCCCACTACAACTAATAAAATTGATTATGCCTATGTGGAGAGTAATAATTTTGTGCATGAGACTCATGATAAGAATGCTTTATGTGATAGTTATATTATTGAGTTTGCTCATGTTGCTACTGAAAGTTATTATGAGAGAGGAAAATATGGTTGTAGAAATTTTCATGTTACTAAAACACCTCTCTATGTGCTGAAATTTTTGAAGCTACACTTGTTTTATCTTCCTATGCTTGTTACTTTGCTCTTCATGAACTTGTTTATTTACAAGATTCCTATGCATAGGAAGCATGTTAGACTTAAATGTGTTTTGAATTTGCTTCTTGATGCTCTCTTTTGCTTCATTTGCTATTTTTCATGTGAGCATCATTAAAATTGCTGAGCCCATCTTAATGGCTATAAAGAAAGAACTTCTTGGGAGATAACCCATGTGTTTATTTTGCTACAGCAATTTTTGTTTTGTTGAGTCTTGGAAGTTGTTTACTACTGTAGCAACCTCTCCTTATCTTAGTTTTGTTGCATTGTTGTGCCAAGTAAAGTCTCTATAGTAAGGTTCATACTAGATTTGAATTACTGCGCAGAGACAGATTTCTTTGCTGTCACGAATCTGGGTCTAATTTTCTGTAGGAAACTCAGAAAATTATGCCAATTTACGTGAGTGATCCTCAGATATGTACGCAACTTTCATTAGTTTTGAGTTTTTCCATTTGAGCAAGTCTGGTGCCATTTTAAAATTCGTCTTTACGAACTGTTCTGTTTTGACAGATTCTGCCTTTTATTTCGCATTGCCTCTTTTGCTATGTTGGATGAATTTCTTTGATCCATTAATGTCCAGTAGCTTTATGCAATGTCCAGAAGTATAAAGAATGATTGTGTCACCTCTGAACATATAAATTTTTATTATGCACTAACTCTCTAATGAGTTTGCTTGAAGTTTGGTGTGAAGGAAGTTTTCAAGGGTCAAGAGAGGAGTATGATATACTATGATCAAGAGGAGTGAAAGCTCTAAGCTTGGGGATGCCCCGGTGGTTCACCCCTGCATATTCTAAGAAGACTCAAGCGTTAAGCTTGGGGATGCCCAAGGCATCCCCTTCTTCATCGACAACATCATCGGGTCCTCCCCTGAGACTATATTTTTATTCCGTCACATCTTATGCACTTTGCTTGGAGCGTCGGTTTGTTTTTGTTTTTGTTTTTGTTTTTGTTTGAATAAAGTTGGATCCTAGCATTCACTTTGTGGGAGAGAGACACGCTCCGCTGTTGCATATGGACTAATATGTCCTTAGGCTTTACTCATAATGTTCATGGCGAAGTTTCTTCTTCGTTAAATTGTTATTCGGTTGGTTAAGGAAATGTTGCATGTGGTAGTGGTATAATGAAACACTTGCATAATCTTGTAGATCATTGAGCTTTGATAACTTGATTCTTTGCAAATGTTTTGAGGTATTTAGATGGTAAAACTTGTTGGTTGAATAAGTTAAAATTAGTAGTGGATTGTTGTCTTTAAGCTTGTGCCGTACTACAAACTCTATTTAAATAGTTGAAGGCGTAGTTGGACTTGATAGCTTTCCATGTCTAAAGGTTCATCGTAATGACTAAGTTGTGCTGAAGGTCGGTAAAATTTTAAATTATGTTCTTAATGTTGAACCTGCTAGATGTTTGCAATAAGCTTGTGAGTTCTTTTTGACTAATGTTAAGCTACGGTTTTTGGCACTTCCACCATCCATATTTGCTAGCCTCTTCGGTACTGTGCATTGCCTTTTGCTCACATTGAGAATTGTGCATACTTCGCCTGTACATCCAAACCCGTGGGAGGACTTCCTCTTGTTCTCCTGCACATAAGCCCATACATCTCCTCAAAACAGCCACCATACCTACCTACCACAGCATTTCCATAGCTGTTCCGAGATATATTGCCATGCAACATCCATTTTACATTACATGCCATGTTGTCATTTATTATTTGTATATTGCTTTGCATGATTCTATACAGCTGATGTGTGGTTTACCCATGTTACGCTAGATCATTGCACATCCTGCTACACTGGCAGAGGCATACAGTTTCATACTTCATGTTTTATTCATTATGAGTTATTTGTACCAAAAAGTGTGTTGTCATATTAGGATGTTGCCCCTAAAAGTGAAAAGAGCCGTGGAGGCCATCAAAAAGAAAAAAAAAAAAAGAAAAAAAGAAAAAAAGAAAAGAAAAAGAAAAAAGAAAAAAAGAAAGAAAAAGAAAAAAAGAGAATAAAGAAAAAGGGGCAGCATTACTATCTTTTATCCACACTTGTGCTCATGTTTTAGCACCTGCATATTCATAGTCATCATTTGTGCTCATGTTTAGCACCTACACTCCATATGAGAGAGTTTTCATGTTTTACTAGTATAACTATGTGGGGAATTTACACTATAGAACTTGGGTTGTATATTCCAATGATGAGCCTCCTCAAAAGTGCTCTAGGTCTTCGTGAGCAACCAAGTTGGATGCACCCCCACTAGTTCCATTGGAGAGCTTTCATACACATATAGCTCTATGTGCATCCGTTGCATGGCAATCACTACTCCTTGCATAGCTTCGATTATAAGACTTCCTCTTGTCTAGTAATCATTTACAGCTTTGTAAGACTTTCTCTCATTGGCCTTCCAAACCCCCATTAACGTTCTTTATGCCATAACATCCTGGTGCTAATACCAAATGCTTGCGCTCACCGGTTGAGTAGACTTCGAAACAGTTGATTCATGACGTTCATGTTTATGTTTACTTGACTGAATCCTTCTTATGTTGTGAAAATTTACTTGAAGCTTGGAATGAAGGATAGAACTTCTACGCTGAATACTTAACACATCTTTAATGAACCTTGTGCGGTTTCATGACTTTGAAGCAATAGTTCATGAAAACTTCTAGCTTGTTTAACTCTTGCATTATCATCTCTTATATCAATATAGATATTTGCTTTGAGTGATTTGATCTCAGTTCACATGCTTTACATTATTATATGATCAAGATTATGTTGGTAGCATGTCACTTCAGAAATTATCTTTGTTATCGTTTACTGCTCGGGACGAGCAGAACTAAGCTGGGGATGCTGATACGTCTCCAACGTATCGATAATTTCTTATGTTCCATGCCACATTATTGATGTTATCTACATGTTATATGCACATTATATGTCATATTTATGCATTTTCTCGGAACTAACCTATTAACAAGATGCCGAAGAGCCATTGCTGTTTTTCTGCTGTTTTTGGTTTCAGAAATCCTAGTAAGGAAATATTCTCGGAATTGGACGAAATCAACGCCCAGGGTCCTATTTTGCCACGAAGCTTCCGAAGTCCGAAGACGAGACGAAGAGGAGCCACGAGGGGCCACACCCTAGGGCGGCGCGGCCCCCCTTGGCCGCGCGCCTGTGGTGTGGGGCCCTCATGCCGCCTCTTGACCTACCCTTCCGCCTACTTAAAGCCTCCGTGACGAAACCCCCGTACGAGAGCCACGATACGGAAAACCTTCCGAGACGCGCCGCCGCCAATCCCATCTCGGGGATTCAGGAGATCGCCCCGGCACCGGAGAGGGGATTCATCTCCCCGGAGGACTCTACGCCGCCATGGTCGCCTCCGGAGTGATGAGTGAGTAGTTCACCCCTGGACTATGGGTCCATAGCAGTAGCTAGATGGTTGTCTTCTCCTTATGTGCTTCATTGTTGGATCTTGTGAGCTGCCTAACATGATCAAGATCATCTATCTGTAATACTATATGTTGTGTTTGTCGGGATCCGATGGATAGAGAATACTATGCTATGGTAATTATCAATCTGATGTTTATGTGTTGTTTAAGATCTTGCATGCTCTCCGTTATTAGTAGAGGCTCTGGCCAAGTTGATGCTAGTAACTCCAAGAGGGAGTATTTATGCTCGATAGTGGGTTCATGCCTGCATTGATACTGGGGGAGTGACAGAACCCCTAAGGTTGTGTTGTGCTGTTGCCACTAGGGATAAAACATTGATGCTATGTCCGAGGATGTAGTTATTGATTACATTACGCACCATACTTAATGCAATTGTCTGTTTGCAACTTAATACCGGAGGGGGTTCGGATGATAACCTGAAGGTGGACTTTTTAGGCATAGATGCAGTTGGATGGCGGTCTATGTACTTTGTCGTAATGCCCAATTAAATCTCACAATATTTACCATGTCATGTATGTGCATCGCGGTGCCCTCTTTATTTGTCAATTGCCCGACTATAATTTGTTCACCCAACATGCTTTTATCTTATGGGAGAGACACCTCTAGTGAACTGTGGACCCCGGTCCAATTCTCTTTACTGAAATACAATCTACTGCAATACTTGTTTTCTACTGTTTTCTTGCAAACAATCATCTTCCACACAATACGGTTAATCCTTTGTTACAGCAAGCCGGTGAGATTGACAACCTCATGTTTCGTTGGGGCAAAGTACTTTGGTTGTGTTGTGCAGGTTCCACGTTGGCCGGAATCCTGGTGTTGCGCCGCACTACATCCCGCCGCCATCAACCTTCAACGTGCTTCTTGGCTCCTACTGGTTCGATTAAACCTTGGTTTCATACTGAGGGAAACTTGCTTCTATACGCATCATACCTTCCACTTGGGGTTCCCAACGGACGTGTGCATCTACGCGTATCACATAACAAGAAGTACAATGTATAATTCTAGGAAGTATACGTATCAAGAATAATAAAAATCATCCAGTATATTAATTCACGGGAAGTACAAGAAGTGGGTCCAAGGAGTACAAGTTGTGACTATGGGAAGTACATATGGCCATTTATTGGAAGCTCTAAAATATTATCACGAAGTACACACGTCAACATTGAGAAGTACAACTAATTAATTTTTGGAAGTACACGGTTCATCTTGTAGTGTAGTAAAAATAACAAAACAAACGTCCGAATTAATCTCATGGGAAGTACAAGATGTGATTCCCAGAAGTACACACGGTAGCTACGAGAAGTAGAAATGGTCGGTTTGAGAAGAGTAGAAGAAAATTACAGATTTTTTTCCTAAACACTTTCGTGAAACCACGCCACGAAGTAAAACCGCGCTTCCTGAGAAGTACAACTGCATGTCGAGGGAAGTTTAATGCTCTATATTTGCGGGACAGAAATCTATTGTGAAAATAAAATGTAGAAAAAATCCTGTCATCCGTGAGGAAGTTCAAATAGTTGATGTTGAACAGTACACCAAGTTAATATAGGAAGTACAAAGAAAACCGCACAAAATTATATGGTAGAGTATGTGTCTAATTTCATTATCGACTGCATTTCACAACAAATAAATGGATATAATCCATCAAATTCAAGTCGTTATCTCGCAAAGAACACGAGTGATGTGATTTTTGAACTTTCAAAATTTGTGCGACTCTGTATGGATTTAGGAAAATGTTAGATATAAAAAATATGTGGCTTGTTGATGCCTTTCCAATGGTATATCGATTGCTCCGTTTGAATATACCATTTGGTATTTGCGGGCAAATCATTTGGTGTGTGTTAATACAAACGGGCAGACGGTAATTTTAATTATTCTCTTAAACCGTAACGAATTAGAGAAAACAATGCAAATTAAAAAGTTGCGCCTTCTCCACAGCTTTCCAGCGCCATATCATTTGAATCATTCCGACATACGGTTGAAACAAATCGCCCAAATTACTGTCCGCTCGTTTTTTAATACGTCCGGATTTTGGTATTTTAAAAGTTAGTCAAAAACGGTGTGAAATTTGAAAAAACTCAAAACATGAAAAAGTTGAGAAATTTCACTATCTATCCAACGGTGTATCATTTGCACAATTTGAATAAGGGGTTCGAAAATCAAAGTAAAAGTTCTTTTTCTGGCCATATAGAAACGTTTTCGTAGTTTCAAATTAAATTTAAACCGTGCAAAATGTGTGAAAAGTGTGAACATGAAAATGTTGCGGTTTTTCATTATCTATCTAGTGGTATATCATTTGCACAATTACGATAAATGGTTGATAAACACGAAGTATAATTAGTAGCTCTGAAGAAACGAGAAGTTCAAGTAAGTTCCAACAGAAAGGTCAACCCTGTTATCCTATAAGTTCAACCGTTCGACACGAGCAGTACAAGCACCTATTATAGAAAGTACAAGAAAACCGACAAAATCCAAATGTAAAAAAACAAAATAATCCCAACACCCAAGAGGAAATTCAAATAGTTGACGGAGATAAGTACAACCATTCGACAAACAGCAGTACACCCACTTAATATAGGAAGTACAAAAAACTGACATAATTCAAATGTAGGAAAATCAAAATAATCCCGTTATCCGTGAGGAAGTACAAGGAGTTATTCAGAGAAGTACAAGCGGAGACTACAGGAAGTACAAACAGTAATTACAGAACTGCAAATTGTAAAAAGAAAATACTCACACATAAGTTCACATAGCAATGTTGGGAAGTTCAAATATTAAGATCCAGGAAGTGCAGAATCTCTTAAATAGAGGCTAGGGAAAATCTAAAACTATCATTCCGAAACACATGTTTATTTATTGTAAAACACACTAGTATGGAAATATTTCCGGAAGTACAACCACGAAGACCAGGAAGTACAAGTACATGTCGCGAGAAGTTCAGATGCGCGTGGTTGTGCTGCACATTTTGTGTGGCCGTGGACCTCAAATTGACAGTGTACAAGAAAGTTATAGCTCTGTTTTCTGAACACTTTCATGAAACCGCACCAAGAAGTACAATCACATTGCCCGGTAAGTACAAGTTCATGTCGAGGGAAGTTCATTGCTCTGTTTTTACGGGGCGGAAATCTATTGACCAAATCTCATCGATTTGATCACCAACCACTTAAATCATTGTCACCAAAAGTTTTATATGATAGAGTATATGTATAATTTCATTACCTACAACATTTTACAACAAATAAATGGATCTAATCCATCAAATTGAAATCGTTATCCCACAAAATATACCGGAAACATGATTGCAAAACTTGTAAAATTAGTTTTAAACCATTCGGATTTGGCAAAAATTGTAGATACGAAAAAGATGCACCATTTTGATACCTTTCCAACCGTATATTGTTTCCATTATTTAAATATACTGCATGGAAATCGTGGGGAAATCATTCGGTGCCCGTCACATAAAACATGCGGACAGTAATTCGAGTTATTCTCTTAAACTGTAAGGAATTAGAGAAAACAATTGGAATATGAAAGTTGCGCCTAGTCCATAGCTTTCCAACGCCATATCATTTTCATCATTCCGACATACGGTTGAAACAAATCATCCAAATTATTGTCCGCTCGTTTTTTGAGTACGTCCGAATTTTGGTATTTTCAAAATTGTTCAAAAACTGTGAGGATTTCGAAAAAACGTAAAACATGAAAAAGTTGCGAAATTTCATTATCTTTCCAACGGTATATCATTTGCACAATTTCGACAAGCGATTTGAAAACCGAACTAAAAGTTCGTTTTCTGGCCATATAGAAGCGTTTTCGTATTTTCAAAATTAAATTTAAACCGTGTAAAAGAAAGTGTGAACATGAAAAAGTTGCGGTTTTTCATTATCTATCCAACGGTATATCATTTGCATAGTTCCGACAAATGGTTCAGAAACTCGAGGTATAATCAGTACCTCTGAAGAAAAGGGGAAGTTCAGGTAAGTTCGACAGAAAGTTGATCCCTGTTATCTGGGAAGTACAACCTTGTGTCTAGGAAAGTACAAGTCGGTGCTCAGAATATTATTCTGCAACCGGTTGCAGAATAGTGCTGGTATATATATATACAAATTTGGTGTACATTCCTCCTATAAATGTTCAAAGACTACCCGGGCATGCAAGGCACCTGAGAGGGGCAAAACTATCCAGACCGCTCGTTTCCACCGCGACAGTAAAACGATGCCCCCGCTTTCACCTAGGCCGTTGGATCTGTAGTTTCTTTTGTTACCCGCCGCTGCTCATTCAGGTTGCATGACGTCCGGGCCCGTGCGTTCGTGGGGCCACTTGTTTGAGACGGTGAGCATCCGTTCTCGCGTCGCTGAAAAAATGAAAGCAGTGAAAACCCTAGCTTACCGAGAGCCTCCTCTCCTCCCCATCCCGTGCCTCCTCTTCTCCCCCAATCGCCGCCTCCTCTCATCCTCCCCGATCCGCGGCGTACATAGGCAGGTGGAGCAGCACGACGCCGGGCTCCAGACCGTGCAGAAGAGACGAGGGGGCAGAGGTGGCTCAACCGGAGGACGACGGGCATGAGCGAGCGACGGCGCGCGTGGAGGAGGTACGTGTGCTGGCCGGACAAGCGGGCGAGGATGACCAGGCCACAGCAAGATTCACCTTCAGGTTAGGCTCATCTCTTCCTTTCCAATCCTATAGTTTTTCCTGTCCATTCTTCTCTTTGCATCTCTGGCCATAGATGATTTGATCCATCCGGCGCGATTGAGATTTCCGTGTCTTGCTGCCGTGATGAGCTCTGATCTCAAATAGTGTTGTGGAAATTCACTGGTTTGTAAGAGGCAGCAACAACGCATCTTTGCAGCTATCAACCTGTAGATTTTGTACTATATTAGTTTGAAGATTGCGTAGGATCCACAAGAATTGGGCAAAATATGGAGTGGTAACTATCAACTCCATAATTCACATTGATGTGTGACATGAGTGGTAACTGATTTGGTAGTATATTAGTTTGAACATTGCACCGGATCTACAAGAAAGAGGCAAAATATGGAGTGGTAACTCCATATTTCGCATAGATGTGTGACAGGAGTGGTAACTGAAATTGATTCATTATTTTCTATTTTAGTTGTAACTCCATATTTCGCATTGATCTGTGACAGGAGTGCCAACTGAAATTGATTCATCAATTTCTAATTTTATTTCTATTTTTCTGTGTGACAATCTACTTGATCAGTCAGTCTGATGTGTGTGTTCTTTTCTAGAGGAAAGAAGCCATCTACTTGGATGTGCTTTTGGCATTCTTTCTAGAAGAGAAAATAAGATTTAGATTGTAGGCCTCTTCAACCAAGAGGCAGAGGTACATTCTGAATTTATTATGTACTTTTGCATGCTTGTAGATCGCTATACCCTTTTATTAATTGCATACAGTTATTGGATGGAAACCTGAGGTCTTTGTGCACTTCATTATGGATAAACCAATTTGTTATATATACAAAAATTTTGGCTGGATATATACGCATAGGTCTGAGTGCAAACATGTTTCTTGCTACTGTTGGGAAGTCTGGGAATGACCTGCTATTGAATTCTGTAGGGTGCCGATTAGCAGTGAGTTTCTTTATTTTTCTGGGAATGACATGATGCAATTTTCCGAGCAGCAATCTTGGGATATCGGCAGGTTTGACAAGACTTTATTTATCTTCAAAGGGCCTCCGAATCCTCTCAAGTTCTTTACTAACTTCATCTTTTCGTGTTTTGTTAATATGTTAATATGATTTCTTCAGGCTTGGTTCCCGTTTAGTTCTTGTCTTCTTGCTTTAAGTGTTACCATAGAAAAGGTCTTGTTGTTTCAGCACGGATATGTTATTTTTTCTATATTCTAAAGCTAATATTATCCTTCAAAATGGGAGCCTTATTTCAGCAATGGTGACATGCTATGCGGTTGTCCTTTATTTCTATACTCCCAGCGGCAAGTGCTCGTTGTCCGTTGGATGGCATTTTACGGTTATTTGTCATACATGAATGCATGTTGTGGCTACCTCATGTTGTGATATTGTTTCCATGTATTGAAAGTGGATATGCATCAATAATGAATCTTTGTTTCTTGCCTCTTTGTTTGCCTTGCATTGATGGAGATCATGAAATTTCTAATTCGTATTTTATCTCCTGAAAAAATACTGACTTTTTTCTTGCATCAAATCAGGGCCAAATAAAAAGAAGTTTTCTGTTCATGGTAGAAGCACATGGTAGAAGCACAGTTTTATCAGGGAAATGATTTCTATTATACAATGAATTCTTGAGGTACGGGTATGTGATTTGTAAGAGTGAGTTTTGCATTATTTTTTTCCAAGAAATGGAGTGTGTGCATTCTATGCAGAGATTGCTGTGAGTTTTCATCGTTGGTGCCTATGCCACATGTAGAATTAAACTAGAGGCTTGCTGATCGCTGCATTTTTTTCTAGACTGCACTTTAATATTAGTGGTTGATGTGGTTTCTGATCTCTATTAAATGAACTAATAAATGTGTTATGAGAAAAGAGCTGAACATTATCATGTATTCTCTGTCCGCTTACTATATTGAAAGCTACTGAAGCATATCCCTTATATCCAAATTTGATGTTAATGCGAAACATTTTGTGTATGTAGGTGGCTCTGAGTGCACATAATCTGTGTTGATGTATTTAGCCATGGCGTTTATGTCACATGTATGGTACAGTCGTATTCAGCCAAGGTATTTTACCTATCCCTTTCTCTATTACTCTACAGTATGTATATTTGTGGTGGTTGTCAGAGCATGAACTGTGTTGGTAGAGATTGTTAGAAATAACCACTTTTGAGCAGAATGTTGCATCCTTCATCACAGTCTTCTGCAGGTCTTGATATGATATTTTCCTTCTGTTTTACTGTCAAGAGATGTGCACGGATGAACCTTCATCACACCTGTCCGCTTGACCAGGAAAGAAATTGGACAGGTAAATCTTGAGCCTTCCCATTTTCTTTTGTGTATTATAATTTAATCTGCATTTGGTTCTGTCGCTCCATTGAGTAGTATATTGGAGTTTAACCTCATCATTACTCCACCCTTTCCTAAAAACCATTGCCAAGTTGATCAGATATGTGAGAAGCTACTGACTCACATGTACAATTTTCTCCAGGTTTGCTGCAATCTCAGTGTCCCGGCTGGCTGCCGAAGGTTTAGAGTACAAGACGGTTGTCAGCCAATCAGCAGGCCTCTCCACCCTCTAGGTGATTTACTAATTCATAGGCTCATTTTAAGCGATTTATATTTGTAATTACCATTTATGTAATTTATTTGGATTTTCCCCTCTGAGATACTATTGTCTTGTTCATATGCAATTATTGTACTGAAATATTTTGCCATGGAATATTTTCTCATTATTACTTGTTTACTTACTCTAGCTTTGCAGGTTTTTTTCACTAATATCAAGATAAAGAAGTTGTCTGGCATGGTCACTTTAATACGAAAGATCGTGTTAATTTGGTCGATGCACAATTGCAGAAGATAAAGAATTTTTTTGGCATGTTAGCTTCAACAATAAGGAATTTGACAGGTAAATCTTGAGTGTGTGCCAATTTCTTTTTTGTATTTTCATTTGGTTCAGTTGCTACATCCAGTAATGGAGTGTAATTTGATTGATGATGTAGTCGTCTGATTTTTTTTTTGACACAGAAGCTATATTGCTGAAGATGCCTACGGTTCAGCAGCTTATGATGATTTACTTCAGCAGCTTATCATGTCTATGGTAATGTCTGCCAGGAAATTTGTGTTTTCCCTGTTACTTTTTTGCTTCTATTTATTATCTTTGCCTATGTGTTTGTATTATTGTATTGTTGATTTTTTCCTTCATCTAGACATAGTATGGATGTATCCATGTAAATTCTAAGCCATCTTATTTATTGTTTGTGTTGTAAAAGGTGCGCTTTTGATTGATTAATTGTATATTGATATGCTACGTTTCCCACTAAAATTTGGTCTTTCCTTTCTCACTGAAGTTTGAGATTTCCCTTTACCATGCAAAAATTGTGCATTTGATCCATAAAAGAACGTTCACTTCCAAAAATTGTGCATTTGATCCAAAAAGTATGGATGTATCCATGTAAATTCTAAGCCATCTTATTTATTGTTTGTGTTGTAAAAGGTGCGCTTTTGATTGATTAATTGTATATTGATATGTTACGTTTCCCACTGAAGTTTGGTCTTTCCTTTCTCACTGAAGTTTGAGATATCCCTTTACCATGCAAAAATTGTGCATTTGATCCATAAAAGAACGTTCACTTCCAAAAATTGTGCATTTGATCCAAAAAGTGAAGATTATATACCTTCCAGTTTCCTCTTCTATTCCTTTTTGTTCGATTTGCTAATAAACTACCTTTTGTGTTGCTGATTATTTTGCAGGTTTACTGGATTTGGTTCAGATGGAAGAGCCCCAGGCTTAGGAAGGTATATATTATTGGTCACTTGAAAATATTTGGATATCAATTTCTTCAACTATGTAACTTTGCCAAGAAAATTCGGCTTCAGTGACCCAATTGCTATCCCCAAAACTATCCCGAGGAGCGTTTCCATCTGGTCATCCAATCCCCAAAACCATCCCGAGGGGCGTTTCAGATTATACATTTTTTACAGGTTTAAAATATTTGGTTGTGCAATGAATCCCCAAAACCATCCTGAGGGGCGTTTCAATCTGGTCGTCCAATCCCCAAAACACACCCAGGTCGTCCCCGCCTTTGAGGCTTTGACCATGCAGCCCATATTTTTCGTTTCTAATATTAGTACTCGCTTCAATAAACACGGCTTAAATTATTAAGATAAATGAAGCAAGTCAAACTGTAACAACATATACATCGTAGTATTGTAGTTTTGGGAATAAATTTGCAAGCACGTGCCTGCTGAGGAAGAAATAGAGGAGGAATGGCACGTGCAAGCATATGTTCAGCCCATGGCTTTTGCGGCAATGTAACTATTTCGTGAGCTGGTGTAAACACATGGATACAATAGAGACGATTTACCTTTTTATGATTTACATCCGGTGATTTCTTACATCCTATAGCAAGTGTACATGATATTCAGTTTAGGTTTCGCTTTTTTTCCATGGTTTAGGTTCCGATTTACCTCAGGACAAGCAGGAAATGATGCGAGTGAAGGCACTCCCATGTTTCAGATGGTATGTTCAGAACTTAATTTCCATGGTTTATGGAACTGCTGAATATGTTACATATCAACGATACTATGTTAGTATCTCTTCCATTTTTCAACTGAGTTTCTGTTCGGAGTGGCTTCATATGTATGTTACATATCGACTTCTCCATCTCCTGCCATGGAAACTGATGGCTTCCGGATAGATCAGGTAGTTGACCTCACCTTACCATTTATCTTTCCTCTTCTCGAGTTTGGTAATTTACTTCGTTTAACTTTGGGGATGACATAGAATAGACTTTGGGGAGGTTGGTGCAGTGTGTGACGGGACGAAAAACGAGGTGAAGCTTCTCCCAATCGTCTAGCGGTGAGGAGGACGCGAGTTGGAGGTGGATTGAGCTCGATGGCCAGGAGGGGCCGTCAACTGATTGGGGAGTTTGGTGCAGCGTGTGATGGCAGGAAACGAGGTGAGGCTTTCATTTATTCCCCTGCTCATGATCTCTCTCACAAACTCAGTGCACGCCAGCTCTTGATAGCACCCGCGGCCGGTGAGAGCATCAATAGGAGCGTCTTAGCTTGTTTGGCTGCCATCTTCAAGCGGCATGGGACGTTCTGGTAGCATTAAAAAAGATTTTGTAGTGGTTCATAGATAAGGATTTGAAATTCCAGAGCCGTGGATACTTTACGGATCAACATAGGTCACCTTATGTTTTGATTTCATTTTACCTATTTGTATTTGACATATACACTGAAGAATCTCTATACTGTAATAGACAGTTATACCGCAAATTCTTGGCAGGAATAGAGCTACATAAAAGTGACGTGCTCATTCTCAACATCTTGATAATGATACACAACTATATTGTAAATTGCGTTTGGGCCTAACAATTCCACCTAAAGTTAAATCTTTCTGTGGTGTTTCTGGTCATGATTGCAGCCTCAAACATTTGTTCTTGAGCTATTTTTGCATCATGGGGAACTATATATCTGGCTATGTGTCACGGTCTATTGATACAACTGAAAATACATGTTCCTTCTTTGTCCTGTGTTTACTGTGTTAGATTGTTATATACTTCGGCTCTCTGCTATGTAAAATAAATGCTATCAAAAGGGACATGGTGTGGTCTCACTGCTACAATCTCCATGGGGTTTTGCTTTTCGTTTTATTGCAACATTTCCTCTCCATTTGAGCTGTTAGTTTGTAGGGGGTTTTCTTCGTAAAGAGTAAAATCAAGCTTTTGCTGCTATGGAATGTTTCTTTTCGTTTTTTGAAGAAATCATTTGACTGGCTGATGTTATTTCTTCGTAAAGAGTTAAATCAAGCTTTTGCTGGTATGTAATGTTTCTTTTCGTTTTTTGAAGAAATCATTTCACTAGCTGATGTCATTTATTGTATACAACCTGAACTATATTTTATTGTTGCTTAGGGTTGACAAGATATCTAATATCTGAATCCATAAATCAGGGCAATGATGTTTGGTACAGGCCGGGCAATGGAGAATCATTGTTAAAGGTTATATTGCAGGCATCATCATGGCCACATCAAAGGTCCTAAGCTCTAGGTGAGATCTTTCTTATTTTTTCATCTCTGGAGAATGAATCATCTCCTGCATAGTTATTAATAAGACTATATTTGTGTGACATTGTACTGGCTCATTGGTAATTGATAGTGCTTTGCCTTTTCATACTTGTAGCTATTTTTTGTTGCTCATCATGCCTTGTCTTATGAATTAGTAGTGAGCCTGTAAGGCATGAATCAACAAGAAAAATATAGAAAGGAAAATAATAGCGAGAAGGAGGGTGAGTAGAAAGAAGCATTTATACTCTTTAACATCGATGTTGATTCATATTATCAGACCGGTTTGTTTTATTAATTGGGTCAGCTGAATGTTAAGACGGGAGGTGGGATAGATAGTCCTCATTGTACCATGAAATTTGAAAATAACTAATTCTTTTTGTTGATGAAGCCGCTGAAAATATTGGTTCTCACGTACTTACACCTTTCAGTTAAATACGAAATCTTTTGTTATTGGAACGTTTCAACTGAATATATCAAGGCAAGGAATTAATTGACAAGATGAGATACAATATATTAGTACATTGCCAATGTTTTTTAATACTTGATGTATGCTAAAAAAAATTGGTTTGTCTTTTAATAGTACCCCTCTGGCCCAAATTAATTAGTTGACACACATGGTACTAGAATCAAAACTCGACATAGTAATGGGCTGCGACAATTAATCGGCCTGAAATTAATTTCTTGCCTTGATACATGTATCATGAAGAACCCACATCCTCGATTTCCTGTTCCAGGTCCACAACTACTGCCTTCCCCAAGAAGGCCATCTTTGAGGCTACATCAGCAAGGTGAGCCCTTTTTCCTTCACTGTCCATGGTTTTATCATCTTGCAATGTTAGCTGTAATTTTGCTTAATTTGTTGATTGTTTTCTTTCTTATGAGCAGAGGAAAGTTGTGACCAAAAAGTGTTTTTTATTTTCTGCAGGTCACCGTCTACAGAGGACTCATTTTTTGCCTCACAATTTCATTTCTACAGGTTATAATCCAATTTAGTTAATTATTTGAGTTTGTTGTCTCTGGCATTTGTTTGATCCAAAAGAAAACTGTTAGCATTTCCCCTTTCCCAAAGTACAAGCTATATTAACTATAGGCCATGTGCATATTAGTTAGATCACACACATGCCCTTATAGCAAGGTTAATAATTCTCACCTTTTTTATAGTCACTATGTATGTTCTATTTTCTCAGCTGTATATTTGATCGTAATTCTTTTTTTTGTTTGTTTGATAGGCTTAGTATGGGAGGAACCTGCGGTTATGATGTATAATAATTCTGGTATGCGAGTATGATAAAGACCACTTTTTGTGGTCTGCTCACATCTGTTCTTTGCTTCTTAGTTATGATCTTGGTGTATTCACATTGAAGAAAATAACACCACTTTATATGTACTTATTGAATGTCTTGATGGCACAAAAAAACATGAGATTGGCTTCTATGTTATACACATTTATTTCTCTTTTCTATTAACAAATGGTTGGATGAAAAAAAAATTGTCGCTTTTGCAGCATACATGTGTTATCTTTATATAATTGCTTGAATGTTTTTTTTTATAAAAAAATGCTTATATAGGCTTAAGGAGCCACGACGACCTAATGAATTCTTGGACAACTAAATAAACATCAGCCATGTAAACCTTATGATTAACTGTCTCGCTTTTGCCTCTGCGCCGGGTCTGACCTGTTAGGGGACGTGAACGACCCCTTTGTTTTCTGCGTCTAATTTAAAAAAAAACGTCGGCCTAAATGTTTTTTTTTTGCTTTGGTGAACATTCCTCCCATCGAACCTTACACATAAGAACGACACAGCAAAAAATTATTTCAAACTTATTAATACGCCGTGCATAGGTACATTTAAACATTGCGATGAGAGACAAATGTGCAAGTAACGAAATAAGAAATCGCAGCCACTTTCCGGTGATGGCAACTGGATTTCCCAAAGGAAAGTGGAAGAGATATCGAGAGTACCCAAATGAGAGTACAATGGCCGTCGAGGGCGTTTTCTCCAACGAAACACGCTGAATACTACTATAGCTCACCATTGGATGGCCATCGAAAGAGATACATGCTCCCGAGCCTTCATTATTGAAATAAACCAGTGGTTACGATGAGCAACGCGGTAACACGTCCCGTCGGATACTATTGTACTCGATGCAAGAGCTCTGCTCCAACCTTCGGTACTAAAATAAGCCAAACCCTATGGTTAGCCTCTGCCATTTGCGCGATAGCGCAACGGGTATTATTTGAAAGTTATTAAAACGCCGTGCATAGGTACACTTAAACATTGCGATGAAAGACAAATGTGCAAGTGACGAAATAAGAAATCGCAGCCACTTAACCATAATATTCCCGTGATAGCAAGTGGATTACGCAAAGGAAAGTGGAAGAGATATCGAGAGCATTACCCACATGAGAGTACAAGGGCCGTCGAGCAATGCGTTAACACGCCCCGTCGAATACTATTGTACTCAATGGAAGAGCTCTGCTCCAACCTTTGGTACTAAAATAAGCGAAACCCTATGGTTAGCCTCCGTCATTGCGCGATAGCGCAACGGGTCATCTAGTGTTATATAAGAATAGATCATGGTCAAATTTGGCCAGCCAAATTTAAGGGCATCTTATATTTTAGTGTGGAGGGAGTAGTGCATATTGATTGTCTCTGCCTTTTCTTGGACTATTCGGTCTTAATTTTTATTCCATAAAATAATTGATTTTTTACAATGATTTGAAGTCTAACTTGTCTATATTTTTTTGAACTCTTGTCTATTTTATTTGAAGGAAAGAGCTTGGGAGAGTTGATACTCATCCAGTGTGCTTCTGACCGGTTGGTTTGCCCCATTTTGACATCCCGAGAAGGGGCTCGCTGGAAAAATGTTGTGATGCGCCCCACACGTAGGAAATAGCGTTACCCTCAGGCCTCGTTTGGCTTGGGATTTTTTTCTTGAGAATACACCCTGGAAGGTGTATTAATATATAGAAGAAGGGGCAAAGAAGCCCGGCGACGCCGCAAGCGGCAAGTTCATGCTGCCAACATGGGGTGGCAGCTCCCCGACCCGAAGCCTACTCTCCTAATTGCCACCACAACTCCACCGGCTCCGGGAAGCCAAAACTATCACTACGAAAGAGCCTAGCTAGACGCCACCTCCCATACTCTTCCCTGATCTTCGTCTTGATCGCCAGGACCGCCGGCCTCGCCGAATTGAAGACAACATCATTTCTGTGTGTCCAGATGGACTAGTAAATCAGGATCAGCGAAGTCCACAGGTCTCACGGCGAGGCCCCTTGTCCAGGTCTAGAGGTCCACCAGGAAACCAGATTCTCGTCAGCAGCAGGTAGCCAACCAAGCTTACCCCAACGGCTCAAAGCCCAGGTCCAGACCTCCCGAGCCACGATGCATCCCAGAAGCTGGTGCTGAATCGTCTCTAGCTCCTGACTGCAAAGGGGGCAAGAGGCCGGGGCGGGAAGGCCACGCCGCTCCAACCTATTAGTTGTCCAACATCTGTTCCTTGAGACGAGCCATGCAAAGAACTTACAGGAGTAAGGGCGCGCGAGCGCCAGATCTGAGAGGCCGTCGGTGCCCCAACCCTGCCAGCAAAGAAGGCCCAATAGGCCGAGCTCACCGAGAACTTCCCATCGACGGACTAGCGCCACACAAACTCATTCGAGCGCTCAGGCACCAGCCGTGCTGCGCCCACAACACACCAGAGGAGGAAGAACTCCGCCACCGCGGCATGCCCCAAGTCTGGGCCACAGTCACGCAACCATTCGCCGCCAAGGCCTTCTTTCACCGTGCGAGTACTGACCTTGCGGCTTGCCACCAAGGCTAGGAGGTTTGGCGCAAGGTTGGCGACCCGCGCCTCATTGAGCCACCTATCCTTCCAAAAGAGCGCACGCTCTCCGTCACCCAAGATGACCACTGTAGCAGACTCGAAGAGGGCTCTAGCCAAACGCGGAATCTGAAGGTTGAATTCCGCCCAAGCTTTGGTCGAGTCTACCCTCTGCAGCCACGCCCAACGGGAGTTTGGCTTGGGAGTTTTGGCCGGCTTTTCAGTGTATATTTCCAGCGTGATTAGATAAGTGCTCTCAAATTTACTAAACTAGCTGTTTGGCTGAAGAGTATTGGATCGAGTAACACTCAGTATTGACCCTAAAACTCGTTGGGTTAAAAGAAGATTAAAACACGAGGTACCATCCGCGTTTTTTACACTCGAAGATGCTGCAAATTCACGCGCATGCTAGCATAGCTGAGTACAGCTTACTATGCCCAGCGCACTGTTCACGTACACGGGAACATGCACAGTCACGCGGGGCCAGCACATGCATTCACAGCATCATGTTCACACGGCCTCACAACATCCTCCAATGAGCTGCTGCAGTGCTGCACACGCTCTTGTGTCATAGAGATGCCCTTAAAAAGAAGGAGATTGTTTTATGAAGGTGAATTTTCACCAAAAACTCTTCATAAAACACATCTTAACACACATAAACACTCTTGCACCAAGCAAAGACTCAAGCGGGAAAGGAAAAATGACACGGTCAGGCAAACAACGATGACCGTGGCCGCTAGAGCAGCTTCCATCGCCGTCGGCAGCAGCACGACGGAGGCCTTCCGCGAGGAGAAAAGAGCTAGGCCGTAACGGTAGAGCTCATATCTTCACGTTTTAAACTAAAAACATGTTGCGTGTGATGTTACCAAGGAAACATTGATTAGGCAGTCATTTCTTCCCATCGCCATATATATCACGAGAACCGTCGCACCTTTATCACCTAGCCAGTGCCCTGTTCAGGCGTACCTTGTCTGTTAAATCGTGTTCATTAGGCAAATGTTTCCTACCATAGGCTTATCATGAGAACTGTCGCACTTACCAACAACGCGACTAACACAAACTATCATATCATGTCAAAACAGACAAACTGCCTAACCACCGCGCTCAAGGGGGTAGAAAGGGATCTAGTTTTTTCTTTTAAAAAATGGAGGTTGAACTTTAACCTCTGCATCAAAATAATGCACATAACTTTATTTAACAAAGCCTTACATAAAATATAATGATCAACCATGTCGAACATCACGTACGTACCCCTTCGCTCGTGACCTCAGGCGATTAGGGTTAACTGCCTCCCGTCGGCGGCCGCCTCCGATCTGGCCACCTCTGTGGCCTTCGGGCCATGGAGGTGGGGCAGATCGCGGCCCCCTCGTCGGCGGGAGGGCTCCGTTTCCCAATTTTGGGAGCTTCGTTTTCCGTCTTTAGGGCTTTTGTTTGTAGGGGCGGCGCTCAGGTGGTGGTGGCGGCGCCTCGTGCAATAATATTTCCCTGGCTTCAACCCCATCTCGACGGCGACGTCGAGAAGCTTGTGGGTATGGTGTGGTCTTCGAGGATTTTGTCTGGCTGTGGGGATCTTCGGATCGTCAAGGAGCTTCATCGGCAGTTCATCCTACTTCTTCGTCTCCGGGACGGATGTGGTCTTTTCGACCCGTTCGGCGACTTCCCGTCCGCAACCAACAACGTCAGGCTGGCTCAGGGAGGAGCGGCAGCGGCGGCGCGCCGTCGACACGGTCTGGAGGTTGAAGATGAAGGGCTTCTCAAGGATCTCGTTGTAATTTTCGTTTTTCTTGAGCTGCTTTGTACTGTTCGGTGTTTCTTTTAATGCCAGTGTCCTATTCGCAAAAAAAAAAACCTGAAGCCACCATACTAGCGACAATCGTCACAACACCTACAAGCTTGATGAAAGGGTGGTTATGTCGAGACCGATGCATTAACCTCACACCTACAAACATCATCGTAAAACCGGATGCCTCACCAACCCGCCCATCGGCTATCCGGGAGCAGAAATCGGTCAACCGGAGCCTAAGCACGCACCGTTGCACACACTCTAGAAGTCGCCGCCACTATCTTCCGTCGACCTATCTTTAGGACATGGTTTGAGGCATTGACCTTACCATGCCTTCCATCGATGTCGCCATGGCTTCCACCAACGCCACCTCCGTGTGCTTCATCACACATCCGCGACGACAGCATTCCACCGCAAGTCGTCATCATCGATGCGGTAGATGCTACATGGCTCTACTTTATATCACCGTCGATCAACAACAGCTCCGAAAACGATGCCCCTAGAGGGAGACCAACATTCAGCGTCGCCACGGTCCGATCCGGGAGAATCAAATCTAGGGTTTACGCCAAAACGTACAACCTGAGCGAGGAAGCGAGTACTTCATTGGCGATGCCCTTGTACAAGGAAATGACGCATCAGACACCACCATCGCCAGACACCACCATCGCCAGCCATGACCGACGTCGGCTTGGTTTTCCCCAGCAGCCGCACATCTGACTGCTTGATCTGCAATGTAGCCATCGAGAGATCCCAACAGACACGCACAAGGAACATGGTGGGCTCAGGCCCAAATGATCGGGCCCTAGCAATCTTGTCGCCACATACACCCTGGCTGCAAAGCGGCCTCGTAGTCTGCGCCGCCCACCGCCTTTGCTGCCCAAAGAGATAGCCAAGGCCACCATCCGAGTACACTCTGCCATCACGCCATCCGTCGTGCCGCGCGCCAGCCCTAGGTTGTCGTTCGACACCGACGTCTACGGGCGAGGGAGTAAGAAGGAGCCCCGCCGCCGCCGGCTTTGCCAAGCCACGCCCTATGGCGGCAACGAGGGAGGAGGGGAGGAGGCGCTCTCTAGGCTAGCCCCCCCCCAGTGGACAGACGGGAGCGACGAGAGAGGCTCTCTGGTGAATCGTTTTTCTTATCCAATACTAGCTCGAACAACAACTTTATCTATTCTAGCTTAATTTGAGCACATTATGACTATATTTAACTATATTTAAGTGCAAACAAATTTCTCATGACGTGAAATCTAATTGAAAAGTTAGATGTAATACGTTCAATCTAAACTGATATATGATAGCATAGGTAAGTTTCACAGAGGTAATGAATGGATAAAATTATATCACTTGTCACGTAAGATTAATCAATATAATCAATAATTAGTTTGAAAAGTTCAAAGAAAATATTTAAATGTTATACTATTTTACTGTATTTCTCTACTCATATAAAGTGTTGTCTTGTCTGAGGTGAAAAGTCACGCAGTGAGTTGTCACGTAAAGCAACATTACATCTCTCACTGAGCCGTCACATCAATCACATCCTATTAAATATTAGGTGACAGTGGAGTGGCCAGCGCATGAGTCTGCCCGCATGCACTCCTATTAAATATTAGGTGACAGTGGAGTGGCTAGGCGCGCATGAGTCTACCCGCATGCACTCCCGCTCCAACATAAGCTGCTTCGTTTATTTGACATCGCGCGACCAGCAGGCAGAATGGAGAGATGGACAGGGAGCTCTCCGGCCGGCGCGCATGTGTTTTCCGATCATCTGCACAGCTGCTCCTCCTATTCTATCCTGCCGACCCAGGTTATTAAGCTCCTCTGATTTGAGATCAGTTTCCGTGGAGACCCCGCTTTCTCTCTTCTTTGTGTTCTTCTTTTCCTTCTAGCTTTCCGTGTTTCAACCAATCCTAGCGCCAAACTGATGTTCTTCGCTGAAATCATCTCCTGCACACAGTGACACATCTCCAGTAATGAACTCCGAAGCAATCTTGTTTTGGCGGATCGCCTAAGCTTGCTACTGTTCCTTTTCGACTGTTCTTCTGAACCAGAAGTAGAAGATGATTATGGGTTCGACAGATCGGATCGTCCAGCCGGCTTTCTTGTTTCAAAATCATCATCTGCATTCCCTAAGCCGGCTTTCTTTTTTTACATCCATCGATTTCCAGGCTTGCTTTGGATCTGCATTCTTGCTTGGCATAATCCCATACTTCACGGTTTTCAAGCAAATGTTTTCCCGGATATCTTCATCGCATCTAGCATTGAGAGATAATATCTGTATTTCTTCCTGGTGGCCACAACTGCAGTGGTCGTACTCGTACGTATCTTTGTTCTGCTATTTGAACTGAATAAGGAGTTGCAGCCTGTATATTCCTCATCTTCTCCCTTGATTACAGTCGCCAATGTCCCAGAGTCATCTTGCCGGTCTCTTCATACCAAATAATTATTTGCCTGTCCTTGGAAGGAGCCCCTTCTGAATTTCAGTCTTCTTATCGATTGCAATCCGTGGGAACATATTCTGCTTTGGTACTGCATTGCTTATTGCTCAGTCCTGGTGCATAAGGATTTATTTGTACTGCATGAGGAGTTGCAGCCTCTAGCACCCTTGATTACAGTGAATGTCACCAATGTCCTAGACTCATCTTGCCGGTCTTCATACCAACATTTATTTGCCTGTCGTTGGAGGGAGTCTCTTCTGAATTTCAGTCCTATTCTTGATTTAAATAACTCACATATGAAAGTCGTTGCAATCTTTGTACTGCATTTCTTATTGCTTTATTCATCAGTTTCGGTGAGTAAGGATTGATCAGCCAGGTGTATTACCCCCAACCATCATATTGGACACGAGGAGGCATCCACTTGTACAGTATATCATGCATTACTGCACACAAAAAATCTAGATGTAAACTTAGCTCTTTTTACTTAAGATTCTGGAGTTGTCTGGAATAAAAGCATAAACAAAACGAAAGGTTCAATAAAAAAACATTGAACCAGATCCACTCATTTCTCCATCTTTCAGTTTAACTGAATGTAAAGTTTGTTGACCTATAGACTAGCATGGTTCAAATATGATCCAAGTTCTATTGATCTTCTCAGATATGATTTGGTTATGGAGCTCACAGTGATCTCATCAAAATTCTAACATAGATCAATGTTTTTTTTATTTTTTCTGTTCTTAATGGAAGACGGAGCTTGAGGTTTATTCAGCATGTGAGTATTCAGAAATCCAGCAATTGCTGGAAGAACCCCAAGATGAGAGTCATCTTCCTGAATTGTTGGGAAGTACGATATTTTTTTTCCATTCAAAACTTTTTAACACAATCAAACGAATTTATTGATGATTTAAATTTCAAACCAATTTTTCTTGCAGTTATATCCAGACCTACTAGTGATTATGTCATGCCATTACAAATGTGTACATATGTGCCACCGGAGATCAAGAAGGTGAGGGTGAGGAGGAGGCCTACACCGTACACTATGCTGCCGGAGCAAGAGGAGGCCCCTGCCACCATGGTCCTCGGTGGTGAAAGAGGCGGAAAGGAGGAGGAGGAGAGCAGAGAGGGAGAAGGGTCAATTAAAGTGAGTGGAGCGAGAGGACCAAGGAAGAGAGGAACATGGAAGAGAGGAACATGGTTTCGTAACCATTTTCTGGTAAGAATATGTTTATTATCATGTAGAAGTTCAACAAAGTATTATGTTTGCAACGAGTTCTTTACATATGTATATAGTGCTCTGTATTGTGCACCCTTTGAGCTCAATTTTTTTATCTGTCATCCAAAAGAAGCCTGGTAACTATTTTTGTTGTTTTAACAGAACGCGCCATGTTTTGGGGGCTTGTGTTCTGCAAGTAAAGGAGAAAAACGTGAGAACGATAAACACTGGTCACCTAAAGAGGTGAAGTTATTAGTGGATGGTGTATCTGAACTTGGGGTTGGCCACTGGACAGAGTTGAAGAATGGATGGTTTTCAGATTCAAATTCAGGTCCAGTTCGAACGGCGGTGAATCTTAAGGTATAGTAAGTTTGCACCCCAAAGCAGATGCATTCTTAGATGTTGCTTGGCTTGAGCTGCAACCCCCTACTCTTTCTATCTTCATCTTCTACGTATCTATATTTGGTAGCAAACGATGTTCATATTTACGTTTGGTGTCCTATGTCCTCAACTGATACCAATTTGTCATTTTGTTTAATCCTTCAGGATAAGTGGAGAAACCTAGTCAAAGCCTACGTGTTTAGGCCTAACTCCAAAAAGAAGGTGATATTTCATAAATTGCTTGAACTCTTTCCGGAGAACCACTAATTTTCATTTCTTAAATTTCAGGGAAAATGTGCGCATCTTGATAAGGAACTTATTAACAAGATCCAGATGCTGGCAGCTCAGTACCCTTATCCAAAATGAAGCTGCACTTTTGCATAATACAAGAACCACTGTTTGGGGCTTTTGTGTAGCAGGAACTCAGCAAAAAGAGTTCTCCTTTTAGTACAAAAGATCTTAGGCAACGCGATGTTGGTGTGTACATAGTAGATTGGACCATCTGGAGGGTGTATCTCCTATCCTACCGAACTGCCTTGTAAAGTACTCTTTTATTAATGAACTGGAGATAGATCTCCTGCTCCACTTTTATAGTCTAGTAGTAAGTTAACATTTCAAGACAATAAATGGATCCCTTTTTGTGTCAACATGGATTTAGCAGTGCCTACCTACACATTCTATGTGTGGCTACCTTTCTAAAGAACTAATTTCCGTAAAATTTGATTCCTACATTACTTGCACCTCGAGTTAAGAATCTTATATTATTTTACTGTACAGATCTTATGAAAATAATGCAGAATTGATTTGGTGATCTCGCGAAGTAGTTTTTATCATCAGAATTGCAACTCATTTACTCATTGAAGGAGATCATGTACAATAGTTTTGTTCTCTGCGAGACCTCAAATGGCACTGCCTATTACGTTATAGTAGTTGCCGTGTCGTGCTTACTGCATATGCATTTGTATGTGTGCCTGTGCTGTCAACATACTTAGAAGTTATGAGAGTGGATTTGAGATTTTAGTTTCTCACGGTATTTAGTTTTTTATTTGAGTAATGATTTATTTCTCAAATTCTAGATGAGGAGAACTAAAGACCAAAAAAAACATGAATGGACCTGCAAATAATCAACAAAGTGGAGTCGCAGAGCTGAAGTCGGAGAGGTGGAACAGTAGAGATTCAGTTGTGCTCCACAATCGATCACGGTGTTTTTGCTTCCCTTTGCTTAGAGCATCTCTAACAGAGCCCGAAAAAACGCAAACTGAAAACGCTGAGTTCAGTGCACCGAAAACGCGAGTTCTGTTGAAATTCGCAGTGGCGCAGAATAGAAACCGTATAATGGAACTGAAAAGAGGAATTCGAAATGGCGCGGGTAAAATTTAGCGATGATCATAGTTCTAGATGACATAGATGCTCCGATTGAGCATACATACGTACATAGTTCTTGAAATTGAAAACGTAATTACTGGTACACCGGCAAGCGCAACCTAGCTAAGCAAAATGCGGCCTATATGACCTATGGCGCGCGGCGGTGCCGGTGCTGGCGGAGATGGTCGGCGGCGTGGAAGATCTTCACGCGTCATCTTGTCAAGCTCGACTATTTCGAGCTTGACGCGGCGGACGCGGGCTTCGGCGGGCCGCCTCGTACTCCCGACCTGGCGGACGGCGTCGGCTTCCTCCCGGCGGAAGCGACGAGCCTCCGCGTCGCAGATCGCCTTCGCCTGAGCGAGGACGGCCTCCTCCTCGTTGCTGCCGTGGACGTAGTCCCCGACGGAGATGGTCGGCGAGCGCGCGGGGACGAGGTCGTCCTCCTCCGAGCTCTCCGCCACGGGCAGCCGCGGTGCGCGGCTCGACTGGCCGGAGGAGGAGCCCTCGCTGGCGGGGCCGTAGCGAGCGAGCTTCCCTGGGGGCGTGAGCCCCCAGTTCGTCCACCGGCGAGCGCTCCTCTTCCGAGCGCCCTCGCTCTTGTTCCACTTCCGCCGCTCCGCGTCGGTGCGGAAGACAGGCGGATGCGGCGGTGAGTCGCCGCCGCCCAATCCCGCGGCACGGCCGCCGGATCCTCCACGGGAAGCCATCGCGGGGCGGCGGGCTTCGGATCGGTTGCTCGGGGGGCGTGGATTGCTCGTCGGAGATGGCGACTAGCGGCGGCGGAGGGAGAGGAACGGCGGAGGGGAGTAGGGTTTGCGAACCGAACTCCCCTCCGCGAACTCTTTTAATACGGGGCGTCCGCTCGATTTCTCAGGCCCTGAACTTCGTTTACGGGCCGGCCCATGTATTCGGGCGCTGATCTGCGCGCGTTTCGGCCCGAACCCGTAAATCCGCCGAAAAAGTTCAGTTCCGGCGGGATTTACGGGCTCTGTTAGAGATGCTCTTATAGATCCGAAGGACCAATTTGGTGGACCCAAGGTGTAATTATTATCTTGCTAATGCGTAGTTTCATCTTGTCATAATCCGTGAAGCCTTCTGAATGCTAATCACCTAAATCAATCTCAAATGTGCGTGTCGCTTTTCTTCAGTTAGCTCTGCCATGCTTCGCAGGGCATCATTCTCCAGTCATGTACAGCCATTCTCAACCTGGCTGTGAGTTGATCAATTCGGAGGAGCTTGCTTGTAGATGGATTGATTTAGATTTTCTTACCAACCTTTGTATTATAAAAGCATCTCCAACGGCGCCCCAAATATATAGTCACCGGTAGGGTCACCGGCATAGCTGTATGAGGAGCACCGGTAGTGCATCCTCTGTTTGGGGACGCCGTTTCCACACAGCGCCTCCCAAACAACGGCCCCCAAAATTTTATTTTTCTTTTTACAATATTTTGAAACAACATATAAATCACATTTTATTCATGCTATATTTAATAATTCATACAATCGAACAAATAGTACTTAAATTATTAATGCAACCAAACAAACAATACTTAAATTATTCATACAATCAATCAAACAAACACATGGAAATTAAATTATTCATACAACCAAACAACCAAGCAAATAGAAATAAAATCATGCATTGTTGGCGGCTTCTCTCCTCGCCCACAAATGCGCAGCTAGATCCGCCTTAAGTTGTGCATGGACATCTGCATCTCGAATTTCATTGTGCATATGAAGAAAAGCGGCAAATTATTGGGGTACATGCTATATCTCAGCAAGTGGCCCTTGATAATCAAATGGTTGATCATCCTGCACAGGTTCGCCGTGCTCGCTCTCAATGATCATGTTGTGCAAGATCACACAGGCGTTCATCACCTCCCACATCTGAGACTCATACCAAGTGAGAGCAGGGTACCTAACAATGGCGAAACGCTGCTGAAGTACCCCAAAAGCACGCTCAACATCCTTGCGTGCTGCTTCCTGGCATGTTGCAAAATAAACTTCCATCTCGTTTGCTGGAGAGGGAATTGTCTTCGCATACGTCGGGTAGATACCATCAGCTAGATGGTACCCCTTGTTGTATGTGTGACCGTTTATCTCAAAGTTCACGGCAGGGGCTTGTCCCTCAGCTAGCCTGGGAAACACTGGAGAGCGCAGCAACACGTTGATATGATTGTTTGTTCCTGCCATGCCAAAAAATGCATGCCAAATCCAAAGTTCATGGTCTGCCACCGCCTCAAGAATTACTCTGCACTCACCAGTATGCCCCTAGAAACCCTCTTGCTGCATTTTTTTCCAGGATCCGAACTGTATCATCTGCTCTTGGTGCTCTCAAATAGTCTTTAGCAAACACGGCTATGATGGCTCGGCAAAACCTGTAGAGAGTCTCTGTACATGTCGACTCTGCCATCCGTAGGTAGTCATTGGCAGTATCTGGAGGAGCTCCGTATGCAAGACATCACATTGCAGCAGTGCGTTTCTGAATTGAGGTGAAGCCGCACAAACCTGTGCAATCTTGCCTGGCCATGAAGTAGTTGTCGTACTCCGACGTCGTAGACAATCTTCAGGAACAACGCCATGTTCATCCTAAGCCGGAGCCGAAATTCCTTCGTCGAATGAGTCGCGTCGTCGTTGAAGTAGTCAGCGTCAAACAACATTACGCCGGCTTGACGATGTCGGTTGATGTTCCTCCTCTTGCCTGGCTATGAGCCGCCGCGCCGAGGCACGACGAAGAAAGGCTGGCGAACACGCATCATGCTTGTCAGAATCAGCTGCTGCTGTTGCCGCCGGACAGCCTCAGCGTTCTGCTCCTCCGTGAACAGCTGCACCATCATCTCGTCGTCGTTGTCCATCGCGACAATCAGACAAACACCTTGCGGGCGGGGCGGTTGTGCCGCTGACACGGCGAGCTCTGTTCCGGGCGAAACAGCGTCCGCCGGTTGAGGGGGTGGCGGCCGTGTCGATGGACGGTGGTTCGTTGACAGGCAGTGGTGTCTATTGCAGGGGGCGCGGCGGCGACGGCGACGGTGGCGATCTAGAGGGTGGGAGTCGGATCGGGTGTGGGTAGGAGGTGGGGAAATCGGTGCGTCTGGCTGTCAGGCGAAGCCCACGCTCGTTTTCTATCTTGCCGCGAGGCGCCGGCGCGCCTGATTCGCGCCCTTGGCCAAGGGGCCGGCACGGGGTTGCTGGTGATTCTATTGGGCTCGAAAACTAGCCGACGCTGTTTGGGGCGCACCGGTGCGAGCTCAAAAACCACGCCGGCCCCCAAATCCTATCGGGGCCGCTATGGGGGGAGGCGCCGGTGGAGATGCTCCATTAGACAATATCAACTTGATACAGTAGTAGTGTTAGACGAGGCCCAGGAGTGGGCGTTCGCCGGTGCCAAGGCGTGGAGTAAGCTGCTCTGGGAACCTCATTGTCCTCTCTTACTTTGTTCCTTTTAGAGCATCTCCAGTCGCGTCCCCCAAATCGTCCCCCAAAGGGATTTGGGGCGCGTCGGACAAAAAAACGTTCCCAGTCGCGTCCCCCAAAGCCGTTTTTTGTCCGGCGCGGGCTGATACGGTGTCCGGCTCCCCGAGCCCGTCCCCGCTACACAGGGGACGCTCCGGGGACGCCGGACACACCGAAAAGCGAGGCGAAGCGACGCGGGCCCGATGCGTCAGCGGCATAGAGAAAATTCGTCCACCTCTCCCGCCTAATCGCGCCCCTCCCGCCACATCGCTCCTCTCCCGCCGCGCATTTCTGCCATCCCAACACATTTGACCTATCCCGCTCGCCGATTCATTTCTCCCTCCCGCCGTCGCTATGTTGTTCCTCCCGCCGCCACCCTCTCCCCATCCATGGCGCCACCGACTTCCCCCAAAAAAAGGCCAAGAAAGGGACCAAGAAGCCGCCGGGCAATGAGACGAAAGGGGCGAAGGCGCCCTTCGCGAAGCCGCGGAAGGCGCCGACTCCGAAGAAGAAGCCGGAAGGCTGGACCGATGATCAGTGGCATCAAGACTGTCTGCGCGGAAGTTGTCGACGGCGGAGCGGAAAGGACGAAGGGCGGCACAGCTGGAGAATAAGGCGTTGGCGGCGCGCGCGTGCTCAGCACGCGCTGGCTGGAAGTTGTCGGCGATGGAGCATGCACACTGGGTAGATCACGATGAGTTCATCATGATCGACGGGCCTACGGCGACTCAGGATGCGCCGTCGGCATCGGGGTCGGCATCGCCCTACCCCAACCCCTTCTTTTAGTTCATCTGTCGGCCTGTAATATGATCGCGCGCCCAGTACTTTGATCGCTGCTACTCTGATCGCGACGACTTCGGCGGGAACGATCTCTTTTGAATGCAAACTATTTGAATTTCTAATTGGGGACGATCTTTGGGGGACGCGACTGGGGAGCGACGTCCCCCAAACGCGGCACGAACAAAACTCGTCCCCCAAACGCTTTATCCGGCGCCCTTTGGGGAACGGTTTGGGGGACGCGACTGGAGATGCTCTTACACTTCGTTTTATTCTTGCAATGCTCATTATTTGAGAGATTTGGAATGAGAGAAACGATAGCGTTTTCAAGAACTAGCGCGCCCCTTTGCAAATCGTCTTCGAGAGGATAAAAAAAGAAGCTACTCTTTTGGTTTTAGCCGGTGCAAAAAGTTTGAGTCATTTGATGCCGGGAGAGTAAACTTGTATTATGTTTTACACCTTTACTTTCTTTTAAAACTTCTTTCTTAATCAATGAATGCGCGAAGTTTTTGCCCTCGTTTAAAAAAACACTTTCCTTTATGATTACTCCTAGCCTTAGGTGATTTTTTTTTAAATAATACATTTTTTATTAATTCCGAAAATAATATTCGTTTTTCACGTTTTACACGAATAATACACCGTCGGGGTCCGCGCACTTGAAATTGTAAAATCGGGGTTCAGAAACCTGAGTGCAGCAGGCTAAAGTCGGGGTGGCTGACCCCGAGTCGCACCTGTCGGCCACGCGCGGGCCGTGTTAGAGTAAAATTTGTTGTTTACTTCGGTAACGACAGGGTCCGAACAACTCCGATGGGAGCTGATCTGAGCGAGTTTCAGTATGAGGAGTTGCATTTGTCAAACCAAAAAACAAAGGAGTGGTTGACCGTGAATTTCGGGCTTAATCCCGAAACATACACTGTTGGTGTGCATGCTTTGTGGAGCAGCTCAAGTACCCAAATTTTCTGGCGGTTGAAGCCGATTGAGCGGACCTCTCAGTGGGTGCACTGGTTAGAAGCGTGCGAGCGCAGGGGAACTCACCCCATCGCCTTAATGCTTCCCGAGGCGAAGGAGGTGAATTCCAAGGAAGGCGAGGGTGAGTTCCATCCAAGCCAAAGTAGTCAAAGTTATGATGTTGGAGGCAGCAGTTTCCAATCAGGGCAGAGTAGCCATGCAGCTGGTGGGCATGATGGTAGTGTCGAGCTTGATAGCGAGGATGAAGAAGAAGAGCAGATGCAAAACATGTTGGACGAGGAAGACGAGGATGGAGTGGATGATGAGGTTGACTCCGATCAATCTGATGGATCCGATAATTCAGATGACAACGAGGAGGAGGATCCAATCCCCTCTTCTTGGAACCATGATTTGTCGGAGGCGATGATAGTGGATGATCGGCATGATTCTGCCTGGGAGTACAGCATGAACACCATCTCAATTGGTGCTAGATATGCTGACAAGAGACATCTGCATGAAGCAATCACTCAGTGGGCAATGAACACGCAAAGGGTATTCAGAACCACCGTTTCAAGTCAGAAATTCTTGACAGTGGTCTGCAACAATGCTAGATGACCATCATGGGTGCATGCATACTGTCCGAAGTATCACACAACATGGGTTGTGAGCGACTTCGTGCCGCACACCTATGTCCTTAAGAGTATGCTGAAGGATTACTGAAACCTTACATAAACTCTGCTTGTTCGCCTGTTCTACAAGGAGATTGTAAAGAATACAGCGATGGGGGTTAAAGTCATCCATGAAAAGAGTTCACCTTAAATATAAGTATGAAATTTCATATGGCAAGGAATGGAGGGCTAAACAGACGACACTGGAGAACAGATTCGGGACCTTCCTAGATGCTTATGACGGTGTCGTCCGTTGATGTCTATGCACGCTTCTATTCCTGTAGACAGTGTTGGGCCTCCAAGAGCAGAGGTTTGTAGAACAGCAGCAAGTTTCCCTTAAGTGGATCACCCAAGGTTTATCGAACTCAGGGAGGTAGAGGTCAAAGATATTCCTCTCAAGCAACCCTGCAATTAAGATACAAGAAGTCTCTTGTGTCCCCAACACACCTAATACACTTGCCAGATGTATAGGTGCACTAGTTCGGCGAGGAGATAGTGAAATACAAGTAATATGGATGATTGTAAGTGGTAATTGTAATCTGAAATAAATATGGCAGCAAGCAAACATGTAGCAGAACTTGTTGGAAACGATGTTTCAATGCTTAGAAACAAGGCATAGGGATCATACTTTCACTAGTGGACACTCTCAACAATGATCACATAATAAATAAATAACTTCTCCTCACTTGTGCTACTTTCAAACACTCTCTTGTTGGATAACAAACACCATTCATTATGTAGGGCTACAAGAGCTCCCTCAAGCCGGAGTAAACAAGCTCCACAACATCCGGAGTTCATATTAAAGTAACCTCTAGAGTGCATAATAGACCGTTGCAATTTAGACCGAGTACTAACATAGCATACACACTGTCAACAATAGCTATGAAAGGGGAATAGATCGCATCAATACTATCATAGTAATAGTTAACTTCATAATCTACAAGAGATTACAATCATAACCTACGCCAAGTACTACATGATGCACACACTGTCAATTTTACATCATGGAGGAGGAATAGACTACTTTAATAACATCACTAGAGTAGCACATAGATAAATAGTGATACAAAGCTCATGATCACATAAAGATCACACCATGGGAGAGAGTGATGAACCACATAGCTACCGGTAGAGCCCTCAGCCTCGGGGGAGAACTACTCCCTCCTCATCATGGGAGACAGCAGCGGCGATGAAGATGGCTGGTGTCGATGGAGATGGATTCCGGGGAAATTCCCCGTCCCGGCGGGAACAGAGACTTCTGTCCCCCGAACTTGGCTTCGCGATGGCGGCGGCTACGTAACTTTCTCGTATCGTGGCTTGACTTTTTAGGGTTTTCGCGACGGAGAGATTATATAGGCGGAAGGGCAGCTCGGAGGGGTCCCGAGGGACCCACACCATAGGCCCCCCTTGGCCGCGCCGCCATGTGGGGTGGGCCCCCTTGGCTCCCCTCTGGCCCCTCTTCGGTGCTCTGGAACCTTCCGTGGAAAATAAGGCCTTGGGCTTTTGTTTCGTCCAATTCCGAGAATATTTCGTGTAAGATTTCTGGAACCAAAATAGCAGAAAGAACGGAACTTCGGCATCTTGTTAATACGTTAGTTCCGGAAAATGCATAAAAATGATATAAAGTGTGAACAAAACATGTAGGTATTGTCATAAAACTAGCATGGAACATCAGAAATTATAGATACGTTGGAGACGTATCATCCGTCTCCTCCAGACATTGAAGGACCGGAATCCGGGCACCCATGTGGACATACAAGACTTTGTGATACCAGAGTTCCCTAATGTTAGTGTTCTGCACAGGGTGTTTTTCGCATTCAGCATATGCATCAAGGCTTTCATGCACTGTCGTCCGGTGATGTGTGTAGATGGAACTTTTCTGACTGGCAGGTACAGAGGTGAGATTCTGACAGCCATTGGAGTGGACGGCAACAATCAAATTGTGCCTCTCGCATTTGCATTTGTTGAGACCGAGAACACTGCTAGCTGGTTATGGTTCTTCAGGCAGTTAAAAAATCGATAGTGAAAGATCGCCCAAATGTGTGCGTGCTCCACGATAGGCATGCAGGTATACTTGCGGCTATCAAGACGCTGAAAGAAGCTGGACCTGATGAAGAGACGCCATGACAGGACATGCAGAGTAGGTGGTGCATGCGCCACCTGGCGGCCAATTTCTTCTCGCAGTTTAGGAGCAAGAGTCTTATGAATTTGTTCAAGAAGTTGTGTAAGCAGAATCAGGAATGCAAGTACACTTTTATCCGCCGCAAGCTGGATGAGTTCATTAAGGACCATGTGCAGCAAAGGAGAGTCGGGCGAGCTGCATTAGCAGCAGCTCATGCAGCAGCTGTGGCTGCAGCACAGGGTACACATGTTCCGAAAGTCACAGTGGCAGATCCTATTGGGCTATGTGACCTGCCTGGATTTGATCCACCCAATACTAGAAGGAGGCCTAGAAGATGGATTAAAAAATTTGCAGAGTGGATAGAGCACAAGCCATTAGAAAGGTGGTCATTGCTGCATGACACACACGGAGCTAGGTATGGTGTGATGAATACCAACCTAGTTGAATCATACAACTTCATGCTTAGGGGAAATATGCGATTGCCGCTGACAGCCCTTGTGGAGGGTATTTTATATGGCACTATGAATTATTTCAAAGAGAGACGCCAGTTGGCTGTGAGTCAAATGCTGCAAAATCCAAACACTCCTTACTGTAAGTCCATTATGGAATATATCGATGACAAGATGAAGAAGGGTATGTCACACACTGTTCTGACCATCGGTAATCAGGAAAGGAGGTTTGAGGTGCGCTTACCTACCGACAAGTTTGGTTGTGTGAATGCGGTGAGAACACATGAGGTTAAAATGGAAATGAAGAATGGCCATCGTGTGAGTGCACATGCAACAAACCGAAGTTGCTTCACCTTCCATGCTCCCATGTGCTGGCAGCTACCAGACAACTAGGGATGGACTCAATCTCTTTCATCTCTCCATATTACATGAAAGAGTCTGTGATGAACACCTGGACCGGTGAGATGGTAGGACATAGAGTTGTGGGAAATTTTACTACGGTGATACCAAATGAAAGGCGGTACATCCCTGACCCAAGGTTATTGCGGACAAGAAGAGGTCGACGGAAGACAAGGCGCATTAGGAATGATATGGATGAGGCCGAAGCGGGTGGTCATACTAGGAAATGTTTTTTGTGTAACCAGTTTGGACACAGGGACCCCATATGTTCCACTTTCTACCCAGCGGCTGCAGCGGCGGCGGTAACCGTGGTCGAGGCAACCGAGGAAGGCGTGGGAGGGGAAGAACTAGAGGGAGACATTAGCAAATTTGTAATATGTATGAACTATGGTTTAAGTTGTAGTATACCTGAATACGTATGAACTAAGCTTTAATTTGTAGTATGTCTGAACAATGCATCAATTTGTAATATGTATGAACTATACTTTAATTTGTAATCTTCGTGACCGATGGTTTAATTTGTACTATGTCTGAACAATGCTATGATTTGTGATCGATGGTTCTATATGTGCAGATATGGCGGTCCGATCATTGCTTGGTCGACTGACTGATCAAAAACATCGTGCAGCGCACTTGGAGGCTGATCCGCAGAGCCTCGAGCCCCTGTAGACCCGTCCTCCAAAGAAGTACCGGATGATACACCCTGAATGGATTGGCAGCCACCTGTCCGTATGTACTTGCCATCACCTTTTCAGGCTGGACTGCCACCGAGGCGTCGAGGGAGGGGCCATGGTCAGTGAGATGACACTCAGTGAGTCATCTGTAGGGATGAGACTTATTGCTAGTTCTATTTCCTTCATCTAGTGTATGAGAACTGTTTGTATGCACCATGTATAACTACTATTTGTATGGACCATGTATGGCTACTATTCCTGTGACGCATTACTATGTACGAGAGACATATTATTATTATTATTTCTATTCAACAAACATTTCAAATTCAACTTCAATCGATAATTAAGATACAACTTACTACTGCAACATACCTCTCTGCTAACAAATTAAATGGTACACCTACGCTACAACATACTGCAAGATCCATGACTACTGATAACTACAACACTAAGGATGCATCATACCCTTTCCCTTGCCCTTCGACGATGCAGCTTTCATGGCCTTGGTGCCAGGCTCGAAGTCGTCGTCCGAGTCGACGACCGGCGGTGCAGCACTCTTGCCCTTCGAGGACTTGGAAATCTTGCCCTTCGATGATGCAGCTTTCTTCGCCTTCGTGCTAGGCTCAAAGTCATCGTCCAAGTCGATGACCGGCGGTGCAACACTCTTGCCCTTCGAGGAGTTGGCACTCTTGCCCTTCGACGATGCAGCTCTCTTTGCCTTGCTGCTAGGCTCAAAGATATCATTGTTGTCCTCACTCTCAGCCGCCCACCGTGCTGGATATTTCAAATCCCTTTCCCTATCTTCTTCATTTTTCCATGTTAGTGACTTCCACTTCTCATTCAACCTGATAAGCTCACACCTTATTTCCCGTGGGCTACGAGCATGCATCTTCTTGACTGGATATCCATAAGACCAAGTCTCAAATTCCCTACCCACCTTACGGAGCAAGGTGTCGCTACTGATGAACTCCTCGAATGTCTCTACCTTACTCTCCCTCATCACATAGCGGGCACTGTCTAGAAGAGGTTGATACGTCTCCAACGTACCTATAATTTCTGATGTTCCATGCTTGTTTTATGACAATACTTACATGTTTTGCTTGCACTTTATAATGTTTTTATGCGTTTTCCGGAACTAACCTATTAACAAGATGCCAAACAGTTCTGTTTTCTTGTTTTTGGTTCCACAAAGGCTGTTCGGGCAATATTCTCGAATTGGACGAAATCAACGCCAAAGATCTTATTTTTCCCGGAGGCTCCAACACCGAAGGGAGTCGGAGGAGAGCCGGGGCCACCACACATGGGCTGCGCGGCTACACCCGGCCGCGCGCCCGGGTGTGGGGCCACCCCTGCCGCCCCTCCCGCGCCGCCTCTTCGCCTATTTAAGCTTTCGACCTAAAAACGCAGACAGATTGACGAAACTCCGAAAGACTCCGGGCGCCGCCACCATCGCGAAACGCCAATTGGACAGAAGTCTCTGTTCGCACGCCGCCGGGACGGGAAGTGCCCCGAAGCCATCTCCATCGACGCCACCGCTCCATCATGCTCCGTGAGTAGTTCCCCCATGGACTACGGGTTCTAGCTGTAGCTAGTTGGTATACTCTCCCCATGTAGTTCAATACAATGATCTCATGAGCTGCCTTACATGATTGAGATTCATCTGATGTAATCGGTGTTGTGTTTGTTGGGATCCGATGGATTGTTACGTTATGATTGTCTATCTACAAAGTTTGTGAAGTTATTGTTGCTGCAATCTTGTTGTGTTTAATGCTTGTCACTAGGGCCCGAGTGGCATGATCTTAGATTTAAGCTCTATACTTATTGCTTAGATTGTATCTACAAGTTGTATGCACATGTCTATGTCCGGAACCAAAGGCCCCAAAGTGACAGAAATTGGGACAACTGGAGGGAAAGGCTTAGATATGAGGATCACATGTTTTCACCGAGTGTTAATGCTTTGCTCCGGTGCTCTATTAAAAGGAGTACCTTAATTTCCAGGAGATTCCCTAGAGGCCCGGCTGCCACCGGCTGGTAGGACAAAAGATGTTGTACAAGTTTCTCATTGCGAGCACGTATGACTATATATGGGAAACATGCCTACATGATTAATAGACTTGATGTTCTGTCTTAATGCTATTTCAATCCTATCAATTGCCCAACTGTAATTTGTTCACCCAACACTTGTTATTGGAGAGTTACCACTAGTGTAGATAGCTGGGAACCCCGGTCCATCTTTCATCATCATAAACTCGTTCTACATGTCATTGGAAGTAGTATCAACTATTTTCTGTGCCATTGCTCGCATATTACTGCTACCGCTGTTGTGTTACCGTTACTACTGCTCTCATATTACTGCTGCTTTCACATCACCCCTGTTATTAGTGTTTTCCAGGTGCACTGAATTGACAACTCAGTTGTTAAGGCTTATAAGTATTCTTTACCTCCCCTTGTGTCGAATCAATAAATTTGGGTTTTACTTCCTCGAAGTCGTTGCGATCCCCTATACTTGTGGGTTATCAAGACTATTTTCTGGCGCCGTTGCCGGGAGGCATAGCTCTACTCATAAGTTCACCTGGGGAGTACACTCTACCTCTCTCTCTGCTTTTATTTTAGGGATTTCTATTTTCGTGCCCTCGGGTCCTTAGTTGTGCTCAGTTTTCCCCAGCTCCTTAGTTTTTCCTCAGTTTTACCCAAGCGTTTGTCTGAAACCATCACACGTGATGTAACGGCCGGTTGCCCGACGGTTGACCGTTATCTTCTGACTAGTGGGGCCACGTAGAGCCCGCAAAGACACGTCGGACCATCCATCTTTGTTTGACCGTAAGCATCGCTGTATCCCTGACCAAAACGCGAACGAGTGGGGCTTCGGTATATCAAATGACTAGTGGGGCCATGACGCTGATACAAGGGGCAATACACGGGTAGGATTAGATTTTTAAACGGAGCTCTACAGCGATGGCACGGAGGAGGTGGCATGCGGGGTGCCGAGATGAGATCGACGTCCACAAAGAACTGCATGAGGTGAGACCATACGCATTAGATAGATATGAACTAGACGCGTTTAACCATGCAAAGAAGAGAAGAAATGGTCGACGACATCGACGACCACCTCAAAACTTTGACTGACCGTGTCGGACACGAACGCGAGCAATGTAGAGAAAACTAGTGTCTCTCCTTTCCGGCGTGTATAGGTGGGTGCTAGGAGAGTGTGGTGGCGAAGGGAAAGACCTCGCGGCGGTCTGTGGCGTCCAGCATAGCGGGTCGGCGTGGCCGTGCCCACGGCGGCGTGCATGCATGTTCGGCATTGGCATCGCATGTACGTTCGGCATTGGCCTCGGCGGTATCTCTGGTGTGTCAGTGATCGAATGAGGGGACGGGATTGAGGGTGCATCCCGACGTTGACCTAGCAGTGGCGGCGAGCATAGCCGTTCTGACCATGCCGATCGATATCGGCATCGGCATCGTTTGGAGGCTGTGGTGCTCGAATCAAGTTGGGATTTGTTTCTTGTAGGCCTAAATGAATTTGAAACAAGTTTCATGTTGAAGGTTAGGTAACGAAAGTTTGTAACTATCCCAAAATTATACTAGCGCCATGGTGAGGTTCTTTTTGATAGAGCTATACGGTTGGGCAAACTTTTTTGACACTTTTTAGATAGGGTTCCTTGTTGTTACACGTATGGCATCATGTATGGAAATTTGGGGTCATTTGGAGATGTTCAAAAATCACTTTGCTTAAGCGCATGCCGTTTCGTCTCGCTGAAACCAGCTTTTCTAACAAGGTGATTTTTTCTACCTTCTCTAAATAACCTCAAATTTCATACAGCTGATCTTCTATACACAGATAGATAGATTGTTTCATTTTTACATTTTTCGAACTTTTTATTTCCCTTTACAATACCCAATTGATTTTCAGGTCAAAACCTCGAAAAACAACATCATGTATGGCATCATTTTCACCCTAAATTTCAAATTTTCTGAAACTTTCCCTTTTAGATATTCCTTGTTGTTATAGGTATGCCATCATGTATGCCAAACTTGGTTAGGTCTCATTGAAACCAGCTTTTGTAACAAATTAGGTTTTGCGTGAAAGTAATGGCTACAACAAATTGTTGATGGTTTATCATTTTTTTGCGTGAAAAGTAATGGCAACAACAAATCGGTGATGGTTTATCATATTTTTGCGTGAAAAGTAATGGCAACAACAAATTGTTGATGGTTTATCATTTTTTGCGTGAAAAGTAATGGCTACAACAAATTGTTGATGGTTTATCATTTTTGCGTGAAAAGTAATGGCAACAACAAATCGGTGATGGTTTATCATTTTTTTGCGTGAAAAGTAATGGCTACAACAAATTGTTGATGGTTTATCATTTTTTTGCGTGAAAAGTAATGGCTACAACAAATTGTTGATGGTTTATCATTTTTGCGTGAAAAGTAATGGCAACAACAAATCGGTGATGGTTTATCATTTTTTTTGCGTGAAAAGTAATGGTAACAACAAATCGGTGATGGTTTATCATTTTTGCGTGAAAATAACGCCAAACAGTTTATAATTTTTAGCGTGAAAATAATAAAACCGCCCTTCACATACTTAGAGGGTGGAAGCTAATTAACTGAGAGAGAGAGAGGGGTTATCCCGCCGTTCCCTATATCATACGATCAAGGCGGGCACGATCCGCGTGACATGGGCTAGACCAATCGGGGCGATGATGCACGTCCGCGAGAATTTGTGAAGAGAGAGGGCAAAACTGAGTACTATCAAGAAACCAAGGGCACCGAGTAGTAAACAGACTAAGGGATTCAAATATGAGATTTAAAAAATGGAAAATGCGTGTTTTGTACAATGAAACCCATCTTGGCCTACCTCAAACTATTTGCAATACCAATATACATCAGTGTGAGAATTGTGGCCTCATTTAGACAAAGTATGATTGGGGGAAGCTGTTTTGGGAAGGGCTTATTGTGGAAAACCATGCACCTTCATAGCTACTAGGTGATTTGAGAAGTGGCAATTTGTGGTAAAACTTGATTTATCTATGATTTATCTATGATTTGAGAAGTGGCAATTTGTGGTAAAGACTCCATGAGTAAGTGCCACTCTTTTTAGATTTTTTTGCACATTAAATGACTCATTTAACTAGTTAATCCCATTTGTTGACTCTCTGTTGACCAGCCACTTGAGGGTAAAACTGAGTATATTGCACTAGCCAGTATTAGCACTCGAGGGGAAAATTGAGCACACAAAAAATGCTAGTAGAAGACTAGGGTATACCTGAGTATATCTAAATTTCCAGGGTTAGACTCGAGGACACGTGCAATTGTTGACGCGTAGACGCGGGTCGCGGTGGAGAAGTCGAGACGTGCAATCGTGAACGCGTGTCGCGTTGCGAAGTCCAAGACGCATGCGTGCAACCGTGCACGCGTAGGACGCGGGTCGCATTAACCACCCCTCGCCTTAGACGCCTCTCGCACTCTCTCTCTGCACTCTCACTCGCTCACGCACGCCAACTCTCTCACGTCCCATCATCTTCTCCAAAGCAAAAACCCCTCTCCCTCTCCTCTTCCTCTCCCTCCGCCGCAGATGGACAAGGAGAATGCCAATCCCATCGTCGAGGTTGGCTCGAAGCGCGACGCCTCCATCTTCCCGTCCCTCGCGGAAGACGCCGCCGCCACCGCCACCGTCACCGGTGCATCGGAGAGGCTGCCGCCGGTGGCAGTCAGATCCCGGCGGGATGGGACCACTATGACCCCGTGCCGTACGTCCCGCCCCGAACCCCTACGACACCTCCCTGGAGGACCCATGGAACAAGGTAACTACGGTTTGCTTCTTTTTTGTTCCCCATTCCTTTTGAACCCTATTTTTGCTGGTGTAGATGGATCTGTAGATGGATGAGTATTGGGCTAATATTTGCGCCGATTTTATTCCATTTTGTTTTGATCACTTCTTGATTTCGTTTAAGATTTGGGGTTCGGGTTCGGTTAATTTATGCAAGTAATATTGGATCTCAATCAGTTAATTTATGCAAGTAATCATGGGATCTCAATCAATTATTTTATGCACTAATCAAAAGATATCAACCGTTTAATTTTGCAAATAATCTCGAATGTGTTCAAGTTCAGATCTAGTTCTGATCTAGAATCTGTTTCTTTGCCTATGATGAATGGTTGGGCACAAATTTTTACAGGGAGGGTTCAGCTAACCATTGCTGTCTGCTCTTGCCATGCCAGTAATGATGTTTTTTTTTTTTTTGCACCTTCCCCGTAGATATATAATCATGTCCACTCTAACCGAGGCTGACTCTGTTTTTCTTAATCTTTGTTATCATGTACGGTAGTCATCGTTGCAACTCATTCACTAGTTTCTCGTTTGATATGGATCAGATGTCTCGCAGCGAAGAGGGTGGCGACGAAGAGGAGGAGACGTCAAGACTCGCCAGTGTTGCGGAGGCTGCAGGTCGGCCAGGACATCTCCTACTTCGCCAAGGAGGCACAGGTGCCCCCTTTCCGCACCAGGAGACCCGAGAGGGAGGCAAGGCGGAGCATCTGCTGGAGAACATCAGCAACACCTTCCCAACGTCGCACGACGGTGAACGTCCACCCTTCCGCGCCAAGCACAGGGCGCTCGCATGCACTCGCAGCCTGCGCCGGGTGGAGATCTCCCGTCGCGCATGCCTCCGCCAAGCCTGCCGGCTCCCAAGGGCGGGAGCAGCGCGGGAGGCAGGAGCCAGATGGGGTAGGCGGAGTCCTGACGGGTGCTGCCTCCTAAGCCGGAGCTGTTGATCCCTTGTTGTTAGCTAGGATCCTTTGTTGTTATGTTAGTATGATGGTGCCGTGAAGAACCTGCTATTATGTTGGCTGCTGTATGCAGCCTATTATCTATCCATATTATCTAGGAATTACTATTCCTAGTCTACTATATTTTGTTGGCCGTACTTAGTTTTCTTGATTTACTATGACTGTGAATTTATCGTACATTATCCTAGAGATTTGCTGCTAGAGTGGTAACCGATAAGATTTTCGCATATCGGCTAATTTATCGTTGCACCGATATATCGGCCGATTTTGTGTCTGAGAGCCGATATTTCGTCCGATTTTCACTCTGGTGACCGATATTTTGGTCGGTTGTCAATGAAATTTCGCTGAAATTCGGTATGGCAGTCGATATTTTCGTCCTATGATCTTGTATAATTGTGCATTGGCTTAAATTTTCCGTTTTTATTGATTCAAATGCAAAGAATCAAGGTAATTCTTCTCCTCAATACTCCAATATTATTTTTTACATACCATATTATAGAAAATTTAGTGCCGGAAATTAGGATTTACAAAAAATAAGTCAATAAATGGGCGACCGGTAAAATCGATTAATCGGACGATAAGCGATTAATCTCCATTTTGAGACCGACCGATAAGTTAAGATTAACAATTTCTTGAACATTGACTATGACTGTGAATTTATCGTACATTATCCTGGAGATTTGCTTCTAGATTTAACTACATACATATGGACCCGAGAGGGAGTACTAGATTTGTTGCCATATTGGGCAAACAACGAGGGCCAAAAGGCACAAATAATTGAAGAAAGTCAGAAATACAAGCTTCTAGATTTCATACTAATTTGGTGAAAAGGAGAGAGAAAGAGGGGAAAAAGGTGCACTTAATAATGCCAATTTGGGGCCGATAGATAACCCAGCTCCTGCTCACGTGCAACCAAACGCTTTCGTCCCGTCCCACGCGGTCCCTTTCACCAGCCCCACGCGAGCGGGCCCACACGATCGCCCCACAAGACGCGGCCTCACACGTGACAGAACGGTCAACTAAACGGAATCCTGCCGTCTGAGCTGCTCCTGCGGGTTTCAAACAAGGGCTTGGGGAAAACCGAGGAAAACTAAGGAGCTGGGAAAACTGAGTACAACTAAGGACTCGAGGGCACGAAATAGAAATCCTTTTATTTTATTTTGTTTTGCTTATTACTTTTTGTCTAGTTTATTTGTGCTTTGTTTATTTCCGTCTAGTATTATTTTGCTTAGTTTACTTTTGAAAGGACACGGATGTCGTTACTTTTCTCATATACCCAAAATCCATAAAAATTTGAAAAACCTAAAAATTAAAAACTGCTGTTATGGGAGAACCCACAACCTATTTGGACCTTATAGTATTGGGATTTCTGCCTTCTTCGTGTCTCTGTCCTTAGTTGTACTTAGTTTTCCTCAGCCTCCTTAGTTTTTCCTCAATTTTACCCAAGCCCTTGTCTGAAACCGAAACCATCACACGTGATGTAACGGTCGGTTGCCCAACGGTTGACCGTTATCTTCTCACTAGTGGCCATGTAGAGCCCTCGCAAAGACACGTCGCACCACACCTTGCTGACCGTAAGCACGCTCGTATCCCCATCAAAACGCGAATCGAGTGGGGTCGCATATCAAATGACAAGTGGGGCCATGACGCTCGATATAAGGGGCAATACACGGGTAGGATTAGATTTTTAAATGGAGCTCAAATGATAAGACTGAGAGGCAGGTGCGGGGTGCCGAGATGAGATCCACGTCCACAAAGAACTGCATGAGGCGAGACCGGACGCATTAGATAGATAAGAACTAGACGCGTTTAACCATGCAAAGTGAAGAGAAGAAATGGTCGCACGACATCGACCGACCACCTCAAAATCCTTTGACCGACCGTGTTTCGACACGAATCGCGAGCAATGTAGAGAGTAAAATCCAGTGTCTCTCCTTTCGGCGTGTATAGGTGGGGTGCTAGGAGAGGTAGAGCATGGGAAAGACCTCTCACAAGGGTTCCATGGCCCAAAGAGAAGTAGCTCGAGTGTGAGCCAAACACAGCGGCGTGCATGCATGTTCGGCATTGGCATCGCATGTACGTTCGGCATTGGCCTCGGCGATATCTCTGGTCAGTGATCGAATGAGGGACGGGATTGAGGGTGCATCCCGACGTTGACCTAGCAGAGGCGGCGAGCATAGCCGACCATGCCGATATCGGCATCGTATCGTTTGGAGGCTGTGGTGCTCAATCAAGTTGGGATTTGTTTTTTGTAGGCCAAAATGAATTTGAACAGTTTCATGTTGAAGGTTAGGTAACGAAAGTTTGTAACTATCCCAAAATTATACTAGCGCCATGGTGAGGTTCTTTTTGATAGAGCTATACGCTTGGGCAAACTTTTTTGACACTTTTTAGATAGGGTTCCTTGTTGTTACACGTATGGCATCATGTATGGAAAATTTGGGGGTCATTTGGAGATGTTCGAAAAGATCACTTTGCTTAAGCGTATGCCGTTTCGTTCTCACTTAAACCAGCTTTTCTAACAAGGTGATTTTTTCTACCTTCTCTAAATAACCTCCAATTTCATACAGCTGATCTTCTATACATAGATAGATAGATTGTTTCGTTTTTACATTTTTCGAACATTTTATTTCCCTTATAATACCCAATTGATTTTCAGGTCAAAACCTCGAAAAACAGCATCATGTATGGCATCATTTTCACCCTAAATTTCGAATTTTCTGAAACTTTTCCTTTTAGATATTCCTTGTTGTTATAGGTATGCCATCATGTATGCCAAACTTGGTTAGGTCTCACTGAAACCAGCTTTTGTAACAAATTAGGTTTTTTCTGCCTTCTCTAAATGACCTCAAAAATCATACATGATAGGTTTATCATTCTATACAAAGATAGATGGTTTATCATTTTTTGCGTGAAAAGTAATGGCTACAACAAATTGTTGATGGTTTATCATTTTTTTGCGTGAAAAGTAATGGCAACAACAAATTGATGCATGGTTTATCATATTTTTTGCGTAAAGGTAATGGCAACAACAAATTGTTGATGGTTTACCAGTTTTTGCGTGAAAAGTAATACACAACAAATTGCTGATGGTTTATCATTTTTTATGAAAAGTAATGGCAACAACAAATCGGTGATGGTTTATCTTTTTGCATAATAATTATAGTGGCCCCGACAAATCGTGATGTTTCATCGTATCATTTTTTTGCGTCAAAAGTAATGGCTACAACAAATTGTTGATGGTTTATCATTTTTTTGCGTGAAAAGTAATGGCTACATCAAATTGTTGATGGTTTATCATTTTTTATGTGAAAAGTAATGGCTACATCAAATTGTTGATGGTTTATTTTTTTGCGTGAAAGTAATGGCAACAACAAATCGGGTGATGGCTTATCATTTTTTTGCGTGAAAAGTAATGGTAACAACAAATCGGTGATGGTTTATCATTTTTTATGGAAAATAACGCCAACGAGAGACAGAGAGGTTATCCTGCCCGTCTCCTATATCATACGATCAACCTGCCCAAGGGGCACGATCCGCGTGGACATGGGCTAGACCAACTGTGAAGTAATAGATGCACGCCTGCTGAATTTGTGAAGAGAGAGGCAAACTGAAATGTCAATGAACCAAGGGCACCTGAGTAGTAACAGACTAAGGGATTCAAAGATGAGATTTAAAAATGGAAAATGCTTGTTTTGTACAATGAAACCCATCTTGGCCTGCCTCCCTTCCTCAAACTATTTGCAATACCAATATACATCGGTGTGAGAATTGTGGCCTCGGTGCGAGAGGAAGGAATTTGGGAAGCTGTTTGGGAAGGGCTTATTGGGGAAAACCATGCACCTTCATAGCTACCAGGTGATTTGAGAAGCGGCAATTTGTGGTAAAACTTGATTTATCTATGATTTATCTATGATTTGAGAAGTGGCAATTTGTGGTAAAGACTCCATGAGTAAGTGCCACTCTTTTAGATTTTTTGCACATTAAATGACTCATTTTAACTAGTTAATCCCATTTGTTGACTTTCTGTTGATTAGCCACTTGAGGGTAAAACTGAGTATATTGCACTAGCCAATATACTCCAGAAAACTGAGCACACAAAAATGCTAGTATAAGACTCGAGGTATACTCAGATATCTAAATTGTTAGACTCGAGACACGTAATTGTTGACGCGCAGACGCGGGTCGCGTGGAGAAGTCGAGACGTGCAATCGTGAACGCGTGTCGCGGTGCAGACGTGCGTACGTGCACCCGTGCACGTCGTAGACGCGGGTCGCATTAACCACCTCGCCTTTATAGACGCTCCTCGCACTATCTCTGTCACTCTCACTTCGCTCACGCATCGCCAACTCTCTCACGTCCCATCATCTTCAGCAAACCTCTCCCTCTCCTCTTTCCTCTTCCCTCCGCCTCGTAGATGGATGCGAGAATGCCAATCCCATCACAGGTGGGCTCAAAGCGACGCCTCCATCTTCGGCGCGTCCCCTCTACGGACGACGACGTCGCCGCCGCCGCTCGTCGGCGGTGCACGGAGGCCGCTGCCGCCGTGGCAGTCGATCCCCGGCGGGGATGGACCCTACGACTCCCGCGCCCGTACGTCCCGCCCCCGAACTCCCTACGACACCTCCTTGGAGGACCCATGGAACGAGGTAACTACGGTTTACTTTTTTGTTCCCCATCCCTTCCTTTTTGAACCCTATTTTTGCTGGTGTAGATGGATCTGTAGATGGATGAGTATTGGGCTAATATTTGCGCCGATTTTATTCCATTTTGTTTTGATCACTTCTTGATTTCGTTTAAGATTTGGGGTTCGGCTGTCCGGTTAATTTATGCAAGTAATATTGGATCTCAATCAGCTTAATTTATGCAAGTAATCATGGGATCTCAATCAGCTATTTTATGCACTAATCAAAAGATATCAACCGTTTAATTTTGCAAATAATCTCAAATGTGTTCAAGTTCAGATCTAGTTCAGATCTAGAATCTGTTTCTTTGCCTATGATGAATGGTTAGGCACAAATTTTTAGAGTGGGTTCACCGAACCATTGCTGTGTACAAATCATTTGTGCATGAGCTTTCGCTAACACCTTCCCCGTAGATATATAATCATGTCCACTTTAACTGGCTGACTCTGCTTTTCTTAACTTTGTTATCATGGACGTTAGTCATCGCTGCAACTCATTCACTAGTTTCGGTTTGATATGGATCAGATCTCCAGCGACGTCGGCAGCGACGAAGAGGAGGAGGACGTCAAGACTCGCCAAGTGCCGCGGAGGCTGCAGGTCGGCCAGTACATCTCCTACTTCGCCAAGGGGGTGTACAGGTGCCCCTTCTGCACCATGAGACTCGGCGCCACGGACTTCAACTGCCTCGTCACGCATGCTGAGAACATCAGCAACACCTTCCCCAACGTCGGCACGACGGTGAACGCCCACTCCTTCCGCGCCAAGCCGTGCGCTCGGCATGCACCTCCGCAGCCTGCAGCGGGTGGAGATCTCCGCGCGCATGCCTCCGCTCGCTTCCGGCTCCCAAGGGGAGCAAGAGCAAATAAGTGGAGGGCGCAGCCGCATGGGGTAGGCGGAGTCCCTGACGTGTGCTGCTGCTGCTGCCTCCTAGTTTGTTGTTGGGATCCCTTGTTGTTAGCTAGGGATCCCTTGTTGTTATGTTAGTATGATGGTGTTGTGAAGAACTCGAACATGTTGGCTGCTGTGTATGCAGCCTATTATCTATCCATATTATCTAGGGATTATCTATCCCTAGTCTACTATATTTTGTTGGCCGCACTTAGTTTTCTTGATTTACTATGACTGTGAATTTATCGTACATTATCCTGGAGATTTGCTTCTAGATTTAACTACATACATATGGACCAGAGGGAGTACTAGATTTGCTGCCATATTGGGCAAACAACGAGGGCCAAAAGGCACAAATAATTGAAGAAAGTCAGAAATGCCAGCTTCTCTAGATTTTATACTAATTTGGTGAAAAGGACAGAGAGAAAGAGGGGAAAATGCCAGCTTCTCTAGATTTTATACTAATTTGGTGAAAAGGACAGAGAGAAAGAGGGGAAAAAGGTGCACTTAATAATGCCAATTTGGGGCCGAGAGAGACAGAACCCAGCTCCTGCTCACGTGCAACCAAACGCTTCCGTCCCGTCCCACGCGGCCCCTTTTCTACCAGCCCACGACGCGGGCCCACACGATGCGGCCCCCCACACGACGCGGCCCCACACACGTGACAGAACGCCAACTGGAAACGGAATCCCGCCGTCTGAGCTGCTTCTGCGTGTTTCAAACAAGGGCTTGGGGAAAACTGAGAAAACTATGAGCTCGGGGAAAACTGAGTACATCTAAGGACCCGAGGGCACGAAAAATAGAAATCCCTATAGTATTATATAATAATTATAGAGAATCGAAGAAAGGGTAATCATATGAGGCTGTGATAGAAAAATTAACATAATTGGTTAAAATCTTGCTTAAACTCCATGATATAAATTGTTGCTCTAAAGAGGACACGAAACATCTTAAATTTCAATGTGGTTTTAGTGAGGAAGTTTTAATTAAGAACTATAATCGGAATAGCTATATTCATTTTGGGTTTGAAGAGGTAGAACAATTTGTCATATTTATGGGAGCTTCTGATAGAATCCTTCATATCTAAAAATTATGAAACTTGTGCTGTTTGTAAGGACCTTAAAGATTATGTTTCTTCTATCCTTCATTTTTGCATAGAAAGCTTACACTGATAATCCTTATATCATTGATTATAAAGAGAGACTCATTGATGCACAAGAATGCACTCACAATTTGCAGGAACTCGTGGAAGAAGAAATTGGATGAACCTAAAAGCTCATTGGATGAAAAGAGGAGGAAATTGATGAACCTCAAAAGCTCATTGATGAAAAAGAAGAGGAGAGGATGAACAAAAGGGGAGGAAGAATGGATTAGCTACCCATGCCAACCTTCTAATGAGAGTAACTTCTTTGTCTCTACACTACTTGATTGTCCTCCATGCTTACCTAAAGAGGATGAATGTTATATGACCGAGGATTCTCTTGAAATATTACCTATGAGTAAAACTTGTGAGAATAATTATGCCATCGTTATTCATGATAATTATACGTCTCCAACGTATCTATAATGATGTTCCATGCTTGTTTTATGACAATACTTGTATGTTTTGCTTGCACTTTATAATGTTTTTATGCATTTTATGGAACTAACTCATTAACAAGATGCCACAAAGGTTTCGCCTCCCCGTTTTCTCGTATTTGTCTCCACCATAAAGGCTGTTCGGGCACTATTCGGAAACGGACGAAATCAACGCCAAAGATCTTATTTTTCCCGGGGAGGCTCCAGAACACCGATGAGGAGAGCCGGGGGCCCCCACACAATAGGCCGCGCGGGCCAGCTCCCTCGGCCGCCGGCCTAGTGGAGGCCACCTGGCCGCCCTCCTACGCCGCCCTCTTCGCCTATTTAAGCCTCTGCGACCTAAAAACGCAACACCAATTGACGAAACTCCAGAAAGACTCCATGGGCGCCGCCACCATCGCGAAACTCCAATCTCTGGGGACAGACCTCCTCAGTTCTCGTGACGCCGCCGGACGGAAGTGCCCTTTTAAGCCATTCCATCGACGCCATCGCCTCTCCATCATGCTCCGTGAGTAGTTCCCCATGGACTACGGTTTAGCCGTAGCTAGTTGGTATACTCTCCTCCATGTAGTTCATCACAATGATCTCATGAGCTGCCTTACATGATTGAGATTCCATCTCATGTAATCGGTGTTGTGTTTGTTGGATCCGATGGATTGTTACGTTATGATTGTCTATCTACAAAGTTTGTGAAGTTATTGTTGTTGTAATCTTGTTATGTTTAATGCTTGTCACTAGGGCCCAAATGGTATGATCTTAGATTTAAGCTCTATAGTTTATTGCTTAGATTGTATCTACAAGTTGTATGCACATGTTAATGTCCTGAACCAAAGGCCCCAAAGTGATAGAAATTGGACAACTGGAAGGAAAGGCTTAGATATGAGGATCACATGTTTTCACGGAATGTTAATGCTTTCCGGTACTCTATTAAAGGAGTACCTTAATATCCAATAGATTCTCTAGAGGCTCCTACTCGCCACTGTCAGGACAAAAGATGTTGTACAAGTTTCTCATTGCGAGCACGATGACTATATATGGGAAACATGCTTACATGATTAATAGACTTGATATTCTGCCTTAATGCTATTTCAATCCTATCAATTGCCCAACCGTAATTTGTTCACCCAACACTTGTTATTGGAGAGTTATCACTAGCGTAGATAGCCGGGAACCCTGGTCCTTCTGTCATCATCAGATACTCGTTCTACATGACATTGGAAGTAGTATCAACTATTCTCTCGGTGCCATTGCTCTTATATTATTACACGTCGCCGTGTTAACAAGTATTAATGGCTTCTCATATTACTACCGGCTTTCACATCACCCCGTTAATAGTGCTTTTCAGTAAATGAATTGACAACCAGTTTGTTAATATTTATAAGTATTTTACCTCCCCTTGTGTCGAATCAATAAATTTGGGTTTTACTTCCCGAAGACTGCTATGATCCCCTATACTCGTGGGTCATCAAGACTATTTTCCTCGGGCGCCGTTGTCGGGGAGGCATAAGCTCTACTCATAAGTTCACCCGGGGAGTACACTCTACCTCTCTCTCTGCTTTATTTTATTTTGTTTGCGTAGTTTACTTTTGCTTAGTTTATTTTTGTCTTGTTTTATTTGGTCTCATATACCCAAAAAATCCATAAAAGTTTGAAAACCCTAAAAATTAAACTGCTATTATTGGAGAACCTACAACCTACTTGGAGCTTATATAGAATGTTATAATAATTATAGAGAATCAAGAACTCGGTAAAATAATGAGTGCTATGATAGAGAAATTAATACAATTGCTAGAATCTTGTTTAGACGCCATGATATAAACCGTTGCTCTCAACAGGATACTAACTTAAATTTCAATGTGGCTTTAGTGAGAATTTTTTTTTATTAATAACTATAACCGGAATTGCTATATTCATTTTGGGTTCAAGAGGTAGAATAATTTTTCTTATTTATGGGAGCCTCCGAGATAGAATCCTTCTTGGTTGGGAATTATGAAACTTGTGCTATTTGTAAAGACCTTAAAGATTATGTCTCTACTATCCTTAATTCATGCATAGAATGCTACAGAATCCTTATATCCTTGATTATAAAGAGAGACACATTAATGCACAAGAATGCACTCACAATTTGGAGACCAGCAGAAGAAGAAATTGATGAACCCGAAAGCCATTTGATGAAAAAGAGGAGGAAATTGATGAACCTGAAAGCTCATTGATGAAAAAGAAGAGGGGAGAGTGATCAACAAAAGGAGGAAGAATGGATTAGCTACCCATGTCAATCCTCTAATGAGAGTAACTCTTTTATCTCTTACACTATTTGATTGCCCTCCATGCTTACCTAAGAGGTTGAATGTTATGTTCCTTGTGGATTCTTTTGAAATAGTACCTATGAGTAATACTTGTGAGAATGATTATGCTACTGTTATATATGATAATCCATGCTACTTTGATAAATCTTATGATAATACTTTGTTTGTGCCTGATGTCGAAATGCATGGTACTAAAGAATTTTGTTTGGCAAATGTCTATGATAAAGCTCTTGATGATGGTCCTATGTTACTTTATAATATTAATTGTACTACTAATGAAAATGGATTGGAGAGTTCTTGACTTATTCTATGAGTCCCATATCTATTGAGATTGATCAACTACCTTGTTATAT